>CM066032.1:1742274527-1743474527 GCA_033557465.1 Ichthyophis bannanicus | reverse complement strand
TTACCATGGACTGCCCGAAGAACAAACCAGTCTGTACTAGAGGAGATCAAACCTAAGCTTTCTTTAGAAGCTCAGATGACAAGACTTCGACTTTCATACTTTGGACACATCATGCGGAGAGAGATCATTAGAGAAAGACATCATGCTTGGCAAGATAGAAGGTCAACGCAAAAGAGGAAGGCCAGCAATGAGATGGATCGATGCAATAACAGCAGCTACGGGTACCAGTCTTTCAACAATAAGCCGCCTGACTGAAGACCGAACACAATTTAGGATAGCTATCCAGAGGGTCGCCATGAGTCGACTCCGACTCGACGGCACTTAACAACAACAACATAGTTTCCCTCTGTTCCATGCACTTTGAGAATGCAGCTGTCAATGCACTCTTCAAAATTTTTGTTATCTGTAAACTGCAATTGATCCTTGGAAAATGTGGCATAGAAATTGTTTCAAAATAAATAAATAAATAAAACCCGCCCACATGGGCCACCTGAGCCAAATAGTGAGTGGGCCGCAAGGGCCGATGTGGCCCATGGCATTCTGAGCCGCTAGATAGATGGCCCGTTGCCATAGTGCTCGGACACCATTGGTCGCTCACCCCTGAAGTGGCGGTCGAGTGGGAGGATGGGTAGGCTTCTGTGCGTTGCTCCCCATGGAATCCAGGGAATTCCAGGACATACATCTCCCTGATTCTGCTATCGTGGGTACACCTAGTCCTTGCAGTAGCGGAATTGGGTCTATGTCGGACCCATCTAGGCGTTGGGCGGGCAATGCAGAATTGGCCTCCACATGTATAAGTGCCTGGCACTTATATGTGGAAGGTGCAAAATTGCTACTTCAATGTATAATCACAGCACTTACAAGTGGGAGCTACCGAGTAGTGCTGCTCGTTCTTTTTGCCTTTTGCAAATAGCAGCAAAATGGTTTAGAATATGTGGATATAATTCTTCTCTTTGGAGATTGAATCCATGATTTGGTTTTCATGTTTACTAGGGTAAAGCATCAAAATCCAACTTTCTTCTCCAGAAACACATGAGAAGACATTTTTGGACCAATCATATGACTCAGTCCACAGCATTGTACAAAACAGTTCAGGGGATTTAGATTGCGATTCTCCATCCGTCTGCAATTATTGGTCCTGGTCACCTCATGAGGTGGAAGGGACGAGAACTACTACTAGTGTTATGGCCCTTGCCAACCATCACAGAACACTAAGGGTGACCTTTACAAAAGGCACACCTCAATCGCTCAGGCCAGTGAGAGTTCCCTCCGTCACCTGTGCTTTCTATAGGAGGCGGGTCCAAACTGGAGGGCAATAAAAAGGAAAAATTAAAATAAAAAAAAAAGATTAAAATTAACAGGGCCAGTGCAATCCAATATGCACTCGCACAGGGCAACGGCCACGGGAGGGTGGCACATTTGGCACAGAGAAACATCTGGGCCCAGTTGTGGGATGGCTGGCAGCACATGGCAGGCAGTGGACAGGCAGAAAAAAGCAGCACAGGGTTTTCGAGCCCATGTGTGTGCTGAATTTTTTATATTTCCCTGTCCCCTCTGCTGCAACTTCCTGTATCCAAGGGGTGGGCATGCATCAGAACTGCAATGCACGTATGGGCTCCAAAGCCCCACGCTGCTCTTTTCTTTTTCAAATTAGTGGCGGTGGCAAGATAAGTCTTGCTTTTCTTGTAAAGAATGGAAACAACTTCAAACTATAGTGGATCTCCTTGTGTTATCAAATTTACTCCCATCTTTCAGCACTTTATTTATTTATTTATTTATTTAGACAGTTTTGTATACCACCTTATCCTTCAATCAAAGTGGTCACAACACAATTGGGGGATACATTTAACACGAGGGGATATGAGATCTGTTTCTATATCTGGGTTTCCATTTTTATCCATTAAAAGCTTTGCATATGATTCTTACAGTGCTCTTGACGTGTTCATTCTTGTCAATCTCTGGGATATGAGATCTGTTTCTATATCTGGGTTTCCATTTTTATCCATTAAAAGCTTTGCATATGATTCTTACAGTGCTCTTGACGTGTTCATTCTTGTCAATCTCTGAGACACACAGTATTCTGACATTAGCGTGTGTCTGCCTCTTCTCGAAATCAAATCTTTCGGATCATTTAAGTCTTTTTCTATATAGTATAGGGGGTGAAGTACTTTTGTCCACTAAAGAAGAGCGGGGCCTAAGCGTGGTTGTGTCTGATCTTAAAGTAGCTAAACAGGTAGAAAAGGCGACAGTAAAAGTTAGAAGGATGCTTGGTTGCATAGGGAGAGGAATGGCTAGCAGAAAAAAGGAGGTGATAGTGCCTCTGTGTAAGTCTTTGGTGCAAACTCATTTGGAGTATTGTGTGCAATTCTGGAGACCGCACCTTCAAAAGGATATAAACAGGATGGAGTTCATTCAGAGGGCTACTAAAATAGTTAATGGTCTTCATTATAAAGCATATGAGGACAGACTTAAGGATCTTAATATGTACACCTTACAGAAAAGGCGGGATAGAGGTGATATGATTGCAAAGTTTAAATACCTTGTGGCATAAATGCACATGGAGATAGCCTCTTTCGATTGAAAGCAATCTCTGCTACGAGGGGACATGGGATGAGGGTGAAAGGGGATAGATTCAGGAGTGAAATGCGGAAATATTTCTTTATGGAAAGAGTGGTGGATCCATGGAATAGTCTGAAGTCAATATTTATTTACATTCTCTTATATACCGCGCTATTCTGCATCAGTGCGGTTTACATTGAACAAACTGAAATTACATTGAACAGGGCATTATAACTTGGAGATAGCTATTTTACAGGGAACAATATTGGGTTATTAGTGGGTTTTCAGGCACTCTTGACCCGTGGATTAATAAAGGCGATATTGGAACTTCTTGCCACGTCTCCTTATTGACTTCTGGTTGCCTACGTGGCAATTTGCTGTTTTTTGGTGATCCGTGGAATAATCTTCCAGTGGAGGTGGTAGAGATGAGGACAGTATCTGAATTCAAAGAAGCATGGGACAAACACAGAGGATCTCTAAAGGAAAAAAGGGAATGTTGTAGCGGTTGATATGAAAGGACAGACTCTAAAAAACATGTAGTCTTTTTCTGTCGTCATGTTTCTATGTTTCTGTCAGTTTCATATGCATGCGAAAAGCTGGGCATGGCAGCAGTCTGCTCACCTATGCTAATTTTGTTTTATTTCTGTCAAGGGGCCTGGAAATCTACTTCCAGTCGCACTTGCCAAGAACGCCCAAGGGCTGCGCCACCAGCAGTCCGCATTGACTTGTTGGCACACATTTCATTTTGTAAATAAGAACATAAGAAATGCCATACTGGGTCAGATCCTGGCAGCTTCCCAAAAAGGTAGACATGTTCCACAATGCTTATCAGGGGGTAAGCAGCGGATTTCTCTAGTCCTCTTTAATAATGGTTTATGGATCTTTCCTCCAGGAACTCGTCCAAATCTTTTTTAAAGTCAGCTTTTACTACATCCTCCAGTAACGAATTCCAGAGTTTGATTACTCATCGAGTGAAAAAATATTTTATTAGTCCTAAATTTGCTACATGGTAGCTTCATTGAGTGTCCCCTAGTCTTTCTACATTTTGAAGGAGTAAACAACTGAACTACGTTTACCCATTCCACTCCATTCATTAATTTATAGACCTCTACCATACCTCTCCTCGGCTGTCTCTTTTCCAAGTTGAAGAGTCCTAACCTCATAGGGGTATCCTTCCATCCCCTTTATCATTTTGGTGGCTCTTTTCTGTACCTTTTCTAATTCTGCTATATCCTTTTTAAGATACGGCGACCAGAATTGCAAACAATATTCAAGGTGTGGTTGCACCATGGAATGATAGAGGCATTATAATGCTCTTGGTTTTCTTCTCCATTCCTTTCCTTATGATTCTTAGCATTCTAAGTATTTGCTTTCTTGGCCGCCACTGACAATGGGCAGAGGGTTTCAAGGTATTATCCATTATGACACCTAAATCATTTTCCTGGGTGATGCTTGCTAATGTGGAACCCTGCATCGTGTAACCATAGTTTGGGTTCCTCTTCCTAAAGGAGGTCATTCCAGAACACGAATAAGAGGTTTGTACGTGCGGCATGGACGTTTATGTGTCAAAAACGTTCCCAACTATATTTTGAAACACTGCTATTGTACATGTGCATGGTGCTGGCACGGGGATCTCAAAACGTGCCCAGAAGGGGTGGAACGGGGGCTTCATAAGCCGCGGGGATGTATAAAGCATATTCAGGAAAGACCCGTGTATGTTTTAAATGTTTTCTGGAAATGTCCACATTATTGCTCCTGAAACATGGAATAAGGGCAAGATTTAGAAAATATTCTGCTGCGCTCTGCAATTCGTCCTATATAGAAGAATAGTTTTGACAAGTATTTGCTGAACTGGTGTGTCTGCAGTCTGAAAAACCACAAGATGCAGTTAGAAAGAACAGAAAGCAGAGGTGAAATAATGTTGTAAGGTAAAGATACTTTAATAAACACCCTTATAGAAATGTGAAGAAAAATATGCTGACTTGTACTGTATGTGCTAAAACAGCTGATCCAAGGGATCCTAACAAATCCTTTGTTCTGAAAACTGGGACTGTTGATGTAAGAACAGTATGTGAATTAGTCTGGAAACAAATCATGTAGCAGTGGGAAAGTGTGAAGTCTTGGGACGTCATACCATTATGGCTCAGCAGCTGTTAGTCACAGGTTTGCTTTGGCAGAATGACGTATTTTGTGACTGCATGTGAAAGTGTGGCTTGGAGGTAGTACAGGAAGATCTGGTGTGCTGATCTGCAATTCAGGGAAGCCATGAATGGCTGACAGGTACCTGGACCATATGGATGGCCACAGTGTCACCAGGTGCCAGTGTGATAGGACAGCCATACATCAGCTGTGCCAGGCCCTGGGAGACATGGCTGATGTTGTGCCAACACCCCCCAGATTGTGCCAAGAGGCCTACATCCTTTTCCAGTCCATGATCTATGCAAGCTGTGAGAGTGGTGATGTATCTGGAGACTGGCTACCTGAGTATGATGGCACAGTGATCCCCCCTCCCATGGCCACACAGGCATGACCAGGGGAACAGTGCCACAAAACAGATAGAGGATGTATACATACTGACATATGCCACTGCTGTGAGGAATGTCAGTACCCAGATAGGTGGGCCTCAGATGCCATAGCAAGAAGGCCCTACTACAACTACAACTACTACAGACCATTTGTATAGCACTACAAGGTATACTGAGTGGAGGAGTGGCCTAGTGGTTAGAACACTGGCTTGGTAACCAAGCAACCAGGATTCAATTCCCACTAGCACTCCTTGTGGCCTTGGGCAAGTTACTTAACCCTCCATTGCCTCAGAAGAAAGGCCTGGCAATCTACTTCTGGTCACACTGCCAAGAAAACCAAGGTATCAGCATTGACTTGAAGGCACACATTGCAATTTTTACAAGGCATGCACATGTAAAAGATGGTCCCTGCTCAGTGGAGCTTACAGTCTAATCGAGACAGATAACGCAGCAGCAGTGGACAGGATAGATCAAGGGGGAATGGTCAGAAAACACAAGGGACTTTAGGTGGATCAAATCCAGCAGTGGTAACAATGAGGTGACTTCTCAGTCTGGATTTCAGAGGGGCCAGGGACAAAGCCTGACATACAGACTCAGGTAATTTGTGCCAGGCATAAGGAGCAGCAAGGTGAAAGGAGCAACATCTGGATTTGGCAGTAGAAGAGAAGGGCACAGATAGAAGCAACTGACAGACGAGCAGAGTTCACCGGGAGGGGTATAGGGAGAGATAAGAGGGGAATGGTAGTACAGAGCAGCAGAATGAGTGCACTTATAGGCATGAAACAGACATGCATTCATTGCTCAGCAATATTGTGCATCCTTTGGGGACCTACAAGGTGCGTTCAGGGTTTTGCAGACTTGGGGAGGATCCAACCCTAGCAGTTTAAGGCATGTTTGTAGAGATTCCCAGGGCAGGAATCACTGGGGCCAGTTCCTAATGCCACGTACCATTTGATACAAAGGATGTACTGACATACATGTTCACATTTACATTCTCTTATACCATATTAGGGTGCACTGGGATTACCTAGCACTTTCCAGGGCCTATTGAGGACTGGTATGTGGTCTAGGTTGCAGCAGCAGTCATTTCTCATTGGTATTTATATTTATGTCTAGTTTGCATCAGTAAACTACTGCCAGTGTGAAGAGCAGCTTAGCAGATGCATGTTTTTCCCCAAAGGGCATAGTATCCACGGGTACATTGCAGAGATGGGCAGGATCCGAAACATGTAACTTTTCAGAATACGGTGGGCACAGGGACATCCAAAACGTTTACCCATGTCCGATAATATTGACAGGGTAAGCATTTCTCCATTATGTTGCATGGCCCATGCCTGAACCTGCGTGTGGGCCGCATTGCAGGAAGAGTGCACTGGCCGACTTAATAGCGTTTTGCCCGTGCCGTGCTAAACACGTCTACCTCCCCATGGCCACATCTAGACCCACGGATGAGGAATTAGGTTTAAACGGGGCCTGTTTTTAATTTAGACGTGTCCACGGGCTGGATGTGCATGTTATGGAGTTGGGCTCCACGTGCATAACTTTGCATTTGTCCACATTACATTTTATCTGCCATTTGGACGTCCTGTCTTCCAGTTTATCAAGGTCCTCTTGCAATTTTTCACAATTCTCTTGTTTTTTAATAACTTTGAATAATTTTGTGTCATCTGCTAATTTGATCACCTCACTCATTATTCCCATTTCCTGGTCATTTATGAGATAATTGATCATTTAGCCCTACCCTCTGCTTTCTATCTTTTAACCATCTCCTGAGCCACAATAGTACACTGCCTCCTATCCCATGACTTTTTAATTTCTCTAGGAGTCTCTCATGAGGGACCTTATCAAAGGCTTTCTGAAAATCCAGATACACTGTATCGACTTTGTCTACCTGTTTATTCACACCCTGAAAATAATATAAAAGATTAGTAAGGCAAGACTTTCCTTGGCTAAAGTCATGTTGGCTGTTTCCCATTAAACCATGACAATCTACATGTTCAGTAATTTTATTCTTTATAATGGTTTCTACCATTACGCGTGGTACTGACATCAATCTCACCAGTCTGTAGTTTCCCGAATCACTCCTGGATAAACGATAGATCTGTTTATACTGTGGAAATATCTGTTCCAGGCTATGGCATCAGTTTTAGTGATAGGTAAGTCATTATTTAGAGCTGTGGTTCTCAATCCAGTCCTCGGAATACATCTAGACAATCGGGTTTTCAGGATAACCAAAATGATTATGCATGATGTTGATTGCATGTACTGATTCCATTATATGCAAATCTCTATCATGCATATTCATTGTGGACATCCTGAAAACCCGACTGACTAGGTGTGTCCCGAGGACCGGGTAGAGAATTCTGATCTAGAGATTACAAAGATAACACTTCAGAGTGGACTCATCCTCCAAAGCTGGTTAGTCTATAAGATGCCACCTGCCCCTGTCATTTTAGCTACTCCAGAATAACACGGCTGTCCTTCTGAAAATTTTCATCACTGTGGGACAAAAGAGGGGCTTGTGAAGGGCTCCATTGTTAACCGTTGGGATGGGGGGGGGGGAGTGTAGAACAGTAACCACTTGCAGATCAAAAGAAGGTAGCACCAGCTTGCCCCTGAACAGTCAAAATATAACCTTGTACCAAGTAAATTTAGTGAATATTTGTGAAAAATGTTATGTTCAAATCAAGATGGCAGAGTTAGAGTCCAAAAACCAAAGCAAACACACCCGCAGAATACAGTGCAAGGACCAAAAGAGCAGGGTCATGAGCAGCACCATAGAAGGATCAAAACATTCTTTTATTAAATGTCCAAGAGCCCCACCCTACATGGGCCACGTTTCGGCCAGTGGGAGCCTTCGTCAGGGGCTATGGGACCTTATTTAAAAACATGAAACAACATATTAGACATAGACAAAAATTATATATAAAATGTGTACACATACTGTATAAGTGAATTCAAAATATAATCAAGCTTGCTATTAATGTAGTGTATAAAGTAAAACCCTGAATAAAAACATCAACGATTATGTGTTAAACCACATCAAATATCAATAAAACAAAATGAAATAAAATGTTGATAGTGCATAAGGACCATGAGGTAGGACTTCAGACCCTAAATTAGGACCAATAAGGTTATACATCTAAATTAAATGTTATTTTAAAACATGAACATGCAAGGGGGGGGGGGGGGGGCAGGGGTGCTTACTTAGCAGAAATACAACTCCCGTGTAACAAAAAGGGTACTTGCTTAGGATAAGTTAGAGTTAAAGCCAGACTGACTGTCCCATTAGCCTGTGTGAGAAATCTATGGTAATATGACCTTTATTTGTGATCTAACAAGTCTGGGGGTTTAGTAATGTTTGCTTTTGGCTCACAGCAGTCCTGAAAGTGAGTCAGAAAACTACAGCGTTTGCCAGAAGGATCATAACCCTAGGATGTTTTCATCAAGTCATTATCTACCCTCATCCACAAAAAAAACCTTTTTATTCCAGCCCAGCCGCCATTTCATATTCAAACATCTGGTCTTTATCATCTGGGTTTTCATGAACTAAGTCACAAGAGAGGGACAATGGCTGGAAAAGCTAAGTGTAGTTCATTTCTTAATAAAATTCAGCATGTCTTGGTATCCTTACAAAGGACTTAGTATGGACAGCAGCATTATTTATTGAAACAGATGAGAACTGTATCTCCAAAGAAGTGTTAGAATGAGTGGTTTCAATTGTTCAATGAATGGAAACTTCCTATAGACATCTACATATAGAAAACATGAACTAACCTGTCAGATTTACCAAGATCTCTAAGGTTCAAGACATGAAACAGTTTATATTCTTTCAAACCTAGTACTAGACACTATTAAAACTTGCATCAAAATTCAGATCCCTCACGCTTGAAGCTGTGTTTCCAAGTTAGAATCGCATTCCATCAAGAAAGGTCACAGCATTTGCAGAAATGAGTCCCACTGGCTTTGTTTGAAGTTCATCCCACAGTGTAGCCTTTGTTTTATTGCTATCGTGTTTCTATTTTTTCCTTGCAAAGTGTCGTAGTTTCATCAGTTTAGATGTGATAAGCATAGGCAGCACCAGATTAAGGGGCTGCAGTGAGCACTTTTCCAAGAAGTGATATTCCTTGATAAATGGAGGAATGTGGTTTGAGCCTGAGTTAAGTGATGATGAATTGGTTGTGTAAGTATACGGTGTTGGCGGCGTCCCATCACTGAAATGCCACACTCCCCACTGCTGGTAGGGTGATAAGCTTGGCTATGTTTAGTATCCTTCACCAGCAGGCTGGGTATCAGAAGACCCAAAGCTGCCATTTAGCACATTGGGTGTTCTGTCAACACAAACACTCAGATCATTAATTGCTCCAACTCAGACTGTAGCCAACTATAAATCCTGGTTGCCTGAGTGCAAAGGTTTATGGCTCAGAAAGGGGAAAAAAACAGCTGTGAAGTCCTCCAAACCAAATATCGGTATGTTTTCTTAAGAAAACAGGGCACAAAGTTAAGAGACATGTAATAGTCTTTTTTTTTGCAAGAAAAGTCAACTAATAATTACTGTATTGAAGGCTTGAAGGATTTTCTTCTACAAATGAAGCTTATCTCAATGAGTCTCCGTTAGAGAGGCTGAAAAATTAGATCCAAGGTGGAATCTTTCCAAAACAAGAGGATGCCAAGTTATGATGTAATTTATGTCTGAAAACAGTTGATCAAGGAGGGGGAGGGAAACCTAATGTTCTGACATGTAAAATAAAGAGAGATCACAGTATTAGGCTTTGAGAGGAAAGATTGTTTCTGGCTGTGACATATGATCAAAGAGAATTTAAATGGAGCACTGAAAGCTAGCAAATGAGATTATTCATACTGTACATTTGGATTTAAATCTGATTATGTGGTTTTTCCAATCCAAGCTCAATGCAAGTTACATATTCAGGTACTGTTGTTATCTCTCTTCCCAAGGGGGCTTGCAGTTGAAATGAAATGACTTGCCTAATGTCACAAGGAACATCTGTGGAGGAAGCAGTATTTGAATCCTGGCTTCCCTGGTTCTCAGCATGCTGTTCTAATCACTAGAGATGTACATTTCTTTGAAACAACTGGGAGAGCATTCCGAGACGCAAATAGCAGCCTTGGACGTGTGGGCTGCATGTCCAACCCATGCACAGCACCACAGCCCTATTCCACTGTCAGCACACCCCACATGTTCTCAGCATCTGTACAGGGAGCGCTGGATGTGGACGGGAGGGGGCATTGCTGGGCGCAGCAGGGGAATGGCCAGCTGGCAGAATGTACAGAGTCGATTTAGGTCAATCCGCTGTACATTCCCCGGCACCCCCTAGGATGCCCAGACTATTCCACCCTGATGGTGGAATAAGTCCTGGGGGCCTTGGGAATCGTGCACTGCACACCCCCGCAACCCAGGTCCCTGGCCTCGCCGTGACCCTGCAGCCACGATGTGGGCAATGGGGACTTCCAGTGCCGACTGGACTGTGGTCTGAAGGGGCAGCTGTGGGTGATGGCATTCCAAGCCGCCATATGGATGGCTCGTTGCCATGGTGCTGGAACGCCACTGTTCCCTCGTCCCAGCAGTGGCATTCTGGCGTTGGGATGGGCAGCTCCCTGTACGTCGATCTCCTTGGCATATGTGGAGTGCCCGGATGTCTATGTCCCCAATTCTGCATGTGGGGACCAGAATCAGCCTCCACGGAAAATGTTAGTGACATCTCCTATATAGTTTTATGTCATTTTCGAATGAAAGTGGAAGACCCCCCCCCCAAAAAAAAATCATCATTTCCCATTTGCCTTTAGTAGTGTATACCATTAACAAAGGGGAAGTAACAAAATTAAAATAAAGCAAAATGAAAAATTCTGCAAACAACATGGGAAGCTAAACAAAATTAAAATTTTGGGCCTACACACTCCCTACTAACTACTAAGAGACTACTTTGCACCACATTATTAATATTACCTCAATGCAGAGTCAACAAATCAGCTGAAGAGGAGTAAGAAAGGGAGGAGAACATCTCAGAGGTGGAGGAATTCAAGATCGAACTCCTGGTCCACATGTAAAAAGATGAATATGCTAGGTTGCAGGCAAGGGAAAGATTACCCAAGTTAAATTTAACGCCTAAGGTTACAAGTATAAGAATTAAGATGAATAAGGCCATATCTTAAATGGACCATTTATTAACATGACCTAAATAAATTAAATACAATATTGTGCAGCTAAAACTGCAAGAATAGTACCAACTAAAGTGCAGGGCCAAAAGAAAAAGAGAACAATAACATAAGTGCAAAAACTGTGAAGATATGAAAACAGAAAAGAAAGATATCAAAATAAACTATTTAGAGAGAATCCAAAACAATTCTACAGGGAATTGGGAAAGCAGATTAATATTATAAAAGCACTACCAACTAAAGCTGAAACAGAAATCTTCTAGAGAAAACTATATGAGGATACTATGGAACACAATCAAGAAGCAGAATGGTTACCATGCATATAGGAGCATTTAGAAAAATAAAACATCAAACCTATGGAATGGCCTGCAGTAACAACAAAAGAGTTGAAAAGCAGGTTAAAACGAGCCCCAAACTGGAAGAGTCCTGGCCCAGATGGAGTAGCCACAGGGGTGGTTCTATCACTAGGCCGAGTGAGGCGGTGGCCTCAGGTGGCAACTTTTGGGGGTGGAAAAATTGCCCCCAAAAAGACTGCCCCACTTGGCCTTCAAAATAAAATTAATAAAAACCTCCAGGGTAAGAAGCAGCTGCCGCAGCCACTCCATTGGCGGCAGCGGCAGAATGAGGAGCCCGCAGCTGCCTGCCTCTCCCCGCCCCTCCCCCGGAGAGCCTGCAGTTCCGGTTTCCCCTCTGCCCCGGCTCAGTTTTACAGAGCCGCGGCGAAGGGAGAGTGCTTCCCTTAACCGCGGCTCTGTTAAAGCTGAGCCCGCGGAGCTGATGGGAAATAGGAAATCCTGTTTCCAATCAGCTCCGTGGGCTCAGCTTTAACAGAGTCGCGCAAAAGGGAAACACTCTCCCTATCCCGCGGCTCTGCAAAACTGAGCCAGGGTGGAGGGGAAACCGGAACTGCAGGCTCTCTATTGGGGGGGGGGGAGAGGCGGGCGGTCGCAGGCTCCTCATTCTGCCGCTGCCGCCTTATGGAGCTGCAGCCGCTTCTTACCCCGGAGGTTTTTATTCATTTTTCAATTTCCCTGGGGGGGGAGGGGGGCTAGCACTGTTACTGGGATGATGGGGGGGGGGTTAGAACTGGAAATGGACTGATGGGGGGAGTTAGAACTGGAAATGTGCTGATGGGGGGTAAGGACAGGAAATGGGGCTGATCAGGTGGGGGGCTAGGACTGGTAATAGACTGATGGGGGTTAGGACTGTAAATGGACTGATGGGGGTTTAGAACCAGAAATGGACTGATCAGGAGGGGGGCTAGGACTGGTAATGGGCTATCAGGTGGGGGGGGGAGTTAGATTTGGAAATGGACTGATGGGGGGTTAGAACAAAATGGGCTAATGGGGGGGCTAGGACTGGTAATGGGCTATGGGGGGGTTTAGGACTGGAAATGGGCTGATGGGGGAGTTAGGACTGGAAATGGGCTGATCGGGAGGGGGGCTAGGACTGGTAAAGGGCTATCAGGGGAGGGCTAGGCCTGGAAATGGACTGATGAGAGTTTAGAACTGGAAATGGGCTGATGGGGGGGGGGTTAGGGGCTATGGGGGGACTAGGACAGGAAATGGGCTGATTCGGGTGCTAGGAATGAAAATGGACTTATTGCAGGGTTACGACTGGTAATGGGCAGATGGGGGGCTACCACTGGAAATGAGTTAGGACTGGTAATGGGCTGATTAGGGGGCTAGGACTGGAGTAGGTTGATAAAGGGGATAGGACTAGAAATGGGCTGGGACAGGAAATGGGCTAATAGGGGAGGGGAGTGCTGCTGGCCCTGGAAGAAAACTAGGGGCTATGGAACAAATGGGCTGATGCGGGGGGATGGTAGAATAGGACTGGAAGGGAGCGGATACTGAGAGGGTCTGCCAGGGGAAGGAGGGGACTGGAAGGGAGATGATACGGGGGAAGGAGGGGGCTGGAAAGGAGCTGACACCTGGGATGTACTGAAGGGGGACTGGAAGGGAGCTGACACTTGGGGATGGGAGTGGTAGGTGGCTGGGTAATGGGGAGGAGGCTAGAAGGGAGCTGACATGTGAATGGCACTGGAAGGGAGATGGACAGAGGGTAGGGGGGCTGGAAGGGAGCTGACTGGTGTGTGACACTGAGAGTGGACCTGAGCTGATACATGAGCTGATACCTGGGATGGTATTTGGACTAGAAGGGGCTGGACAGTGGGGAAGGAGGGGGACTGGAAGGGAATGGACACCAGTGGCAGTCATGGGAATGCAAGGCAGTTGACATTGGAAGATACTGGGAGGGGAGGACTGGAAAGGGGGCTGATACTGGGGAGGGTTACTGGAACTGGAAATGGGCTGATGGAAGGAAGTGAAGAAAACAAAAGAAGAGATATGAAATGGCAGATGGACCATGGACCATAGACCACAGAAAGAGAAGACAGGAAAAGCAGAAGCCTCAGATTGTGACCAGCATGATCAGAGAATAAAATGGTCAGACAACAAAGGTAGAAAAAATAATTTTATTTAATTTTAGTGATTGGATTTTGTGCTATTTTTATATTTTACACAGTATTACGGAACTGCATCTCTTATTTATCTGATGTTGCACTGCATGTGGACTCTGGCTTCTTGGGTTTTCAGTTTAAATTTTTGTCTACATATTTTTATTTTTACTTTAGATTGTGGTTACTTATTCTGTACTTGGTGAGGGTCGATGTTGTGCATGTGTGACTGAGGTCAGGTGTTTATTTATTTATTTAGTTAGTTTACACTTATATACCACTACTTCCAGCGATCAGCAGCGGTTTGATTACAAATTTGGGAGATGTCAAATCAGGACAGGAAAATTGGATCATATATACATATATTTAGGGTTAGGCACACACACGCAGGGTTAGACACTTCAAGGTTAGGTTTACATATTTACATATTTACAGTTCTATAATAATTACATTTACACAGGCCGGCTTCATGGTTCCACTTTTGTTTACATCAGGTTATAGTGACATTTGAAAAGATGGGTTTTTATTTTCTTTCTGAAGTCATTTATGTCTTTTATAGCTCGCAGTTCATGTGGTAGATGTTCTGTTAACATGGAGTTTGTATATAAAGATCTATACTATACTGTAGTAATTTGACTTGTTCAGCTTTTCAAATAGGTGTATGGATGTTCCAGGGCCCAATGTAGTATTTACAGTGACACTTTTTTTGGATAGGCTCCTTATGTGAGTTTTGGAAGTTTGTGCTGATATGGTATGTTTGCTCTTTGTTGCAGGGTTTTCTATTAGTTCATAATATGCCTGGTACTGGAGAATAGTGATTGTTGTTGTTGCTAGTGAGATGATCAGAATCAGATTTTTTTTAAAATATTGAGTTCTGTGGGTGAATGTCCTGGTTCTGCTCTGCACCTAATGTGGATGCAGAATATATGTTGAAAAAGAAAAAGCGAGGACCATAATGCAGTTTATAACAAAATAAAAATGAGTTATAATTTAGTTTTATAAACTGTGCTGTTGGTTCTTGCTGTCTTCTAGTTCCTTGGTGTGCAAACAGGCCTGGAACATCCATACACCTATTTGAAAAGCTGAACATTTCAGATTACTACAGCACAGATCCCTACATACAAACCTCATGTTAAAAGAACACCTGGTCTTGGTCACACAATCAAAACACAAACCCTCACCAAGTACAGAATAAGTGACCATGACCTAAAAATAAACATATGTAGATAAAAATTAAACTGCAATCCCAAAAAGCCAGATTCTGCATACAGTATAAAACCAGAGAAATAGAAAGAGATGCATTTCCATGTACTGTATAAAATATAAAGATAGTACCAAGTCAGATAATTGCATTGAAAATTAAATTCTCTTTGGACTTTATCATCTGACCATTCTATTCTCTGATCATGTAGGTCCCAATCTGAGGTTTCTGCTTTCTTCTATCTCCCAATAATGTAGGGCCTTGTGCAGAGACTCACTGCGGCATCATGTGCATAAATTTAGTGTACTTTTTTTTAAAATGTATATGCCACCCATCTAAAATCCTAGGTGGCTTCTAAACATATATATGCAATTTAGTATTACAGATGTTACAATAAAGCAAGCATAATAATAAAACATTAAATATGATCAATGAAAAACTACTTACACAGCCCCCCCCCCCAATCAAACCATTATAAGTATCTGCACATCAGATTTATTTTGCTATGACCAGATTACACTGGTCAACAAAATTGTACAAAAGTCATGTTACTGAAATAAAAATAGTCATTTCTCATCAATTTTTATATGCTGAACATGAATATGACAGTGAAATTGCAAAGTTGGCTCTGGTTTTTTTGTAATCTACAAGAATTAAGAGAAATGCATGAGTAGTATAATGGGTACACTACTCGTCAAACTGATTGACAGGTGAGATAAGCTGATTGACAGGTGAGATAAGGATGACAGGAGCCAATCAGTGTTCACTTCCGGTGTATGTCCCGCCTTAGGCCACACCCCTCCCATAGAAGTGAATGGCAAGTTATCCCCACCCACTCCCGCCCCAGGCGTGGCCACCATCCCCACTTGACACGCCCCTGTCCCCACCCCCAAGGATGACATCATCCAATCAGCACCCACTTCTGGGTTTGTGCCACACCCATGCCCCGCCCCACAATATTGGCATTAGCCAATCAGCACCCACTTCTGGGTTTGTGCCACACCCATAGCCTCCCACCCTCAACCACGCCTCTGCCTACATCATCGGAAAAGACGTCACCGGAAACAGGGTGTCATCAGAAATGGACTGTCGCTTTTTGCTACCACCAAAAAACAGCACTCTGCCACATAGGCAACCAAGGAAACAGTCAGGAGACGTGGCAGGTAAATTAGGCCTTTATTATCCCACGGATCAAGCGTGCCAACCCGACACTGGCCGTGTTTCGTATTACACTTCCTCAGGGGTTTACAGCTCTCTATAAATGAATGCATGTAAAAACCAAAACACACCACAAATACATTAATATTTAACATTATTAAAAGGTAAATGAAACACGTAACATATAAAATATATAGGATAAAAAATAAAACAACTAAATAAACTAAATTAAAACAAAGTTAAAACAGATCGTGATAACCAATGATAAAATTATCTCAAATTTTAAAACAATAAATACATTAATACATAAATACATTAATAACATACACTATTTAAAAAACAATAATATATGTTAATATCTAAAAAGATAATAATGTATAAATTAATAATATATAAGTTGCTGGAGAAGACATCATTGAATGAAAATCACCTATTGGTGTAACTCAATTGAAACTAAAACTAAAAGGAGAGAGAGGAGGACTACAGAAAAAAACGCTAAACAATTATATAAAAGACTGAACAAATGAATGGATGCTTATGAAACCTTCAAGGCATGTAACCATTAAACCAAAACATGATTAAAACATAATAAACGTGATTTGGAGAATTGTGCATGTAACAAACATTATGTACTCATACCGCTATGGCTTCCCGTGCAACCCGGGCGTGCTCCTGATCTTGCTGAGGCACCAGAAAGATCTGGTGCGTGTACACTATAATTAGAATAGTCTAATAAAATAAATGAAAAAAATGTTTAATTACAAATATGCATATACTATATTTTATTGAACATGATCTTAAAAAACTAAATAAAAAACTGAATCAACCGCCCGTGTATAAAACCAGAATAAATGTAGTGCACCAGGGATCAGCTTTTTTAGAACTTGGAATCACCGGGAATGGCAAGGCCGCGGAGCCATGTGCACGCGGCCACCATTAACCGGGGGGGCGGCCGCGTGCATTCCAGCGTCGGTAGCGTGTCGATTCGGAGCCCGGGGGCGGAATGGAGGGGATAATACCATCCCATTGGCTGCGGCGTGTGACGACTGTGCGCGGCAGCCAATGGGATGAAGGAGACGTCGGGAGCTAGTGCGGGGATGCGGCGTGAATCCGGCCTCTTGCTTTCGGATGCCGGAGCCGCCGGACGTGTAAGTTTTGCCTGGTAGTAGTTTGGGGCATTGGGGGGGCTTGAGGCGCGTGGTACGGGCGAGCAGAGGCTTTAGGAGGTGACGCGGCATTGCCTTGAGGCTCTGCTTACCAATTCCGGGCCGGTTTTTAAATCGCGGCCCGCGCCGGGGAGCCACGTGGTGGAGTAGCGAGGGGGTTGCTGATATTCCGTTTGGTTGGGGCAATTTTCAGGGGGATAGCGTTCAAAAAAACAAAAAAAAAACAAAAGGAAGAAGAGAATAGATATATGTCAAAAAAATAAAATCAGCACATTTACAAGAAACTTGAATTTTGCACAGATGCCTCGAGGCAAATCCGGGGGCAAGCGTGCTGCAAAAAAGGGGGCAGGGGGCAGGGGGAGGGTAGCTCCAGAGGGGAGGCGGAGGGCGTCCGGGGCCAGTGCGGAGCGGGAGGCTAGCAGGGCACGTGGCCATGCAGCGCCTAACAAATCAGCGCGGGGAAGAGCCACGGGCAGAGCGCCACGTAATGATGGGACTGCTCAGGGGAGGGGGCAGCCAGCAGGGGGGTCTGTCAGGGGAAAAAACGGGCGGGGGGGCGGTAGGGGTGCAGGTGGGCCAGCACGGTCGAGGATGGAGTTGGAAGGGGAGGGGGGGGCGGAGGGGCAGGCCGGGGGGCTGGGGATCCCTCGGGACAGTCGGGTTGGAGGGAGTGGGGAGCAAGTTGGGGTGATGGGGGGACCCAGGACAGTCTGGCCGCCCGAGGGCCGGCCGAATGGCGGTCCGTCACCCCTGGGCGGTGAGGATAGGTGGGGGTTTGCGGGTATGTGGGGGTGGCCTCAGGAGTCGGGGGGCGGTTCGTCCCCCTCGTGGGAACATTGGCAGGGCAGAGGTCAGGGCTCTTCGAGGGCGGAGTGGCTTGGGGCGTGGCAGTCTCCCTGGGTTAGGGCGGGTGTCTCGTCGCCTCTCCCTGTTTTCTCTCCGCAGGTACCTCCGGCTTGGCAGTGTGCGGGGAATCCTTGGTGGAGCATGTCGCGGCCAGGTGTCGGCACGAGCGGTCCTGCGGAAGGCGGTGCTTCGGGGGAGACGGAGGCCGCGGTTTCGACAGCGGCGGAGCGTCCCGAGCGCAGCGTACCTGCAGAGATGGCGGAGAATGCGGCGGGTGAGTTGGCAATTGAACAGGGGGAGGAATCTGGGCTGGGAACAGTGATTGCGGGCGGTGATCGTGTAAAGCGACGTCGGAAGCGGCGGAGGTCGTGTCATAGGCACCGGCGATCGGATTCGTCGTCCACGTCGTCCACAGACACGTCGTCGAGCCCGTCGTCGCGGGAGGGGAGCCAGGGGCATGTAGCGGGGAGCAAGGGCAGCGGACAAACATCCCTCGGTGCCATTCCTACGGTAGCTGCGTTCTCTGAGTTATGGGAAAGCGTACCGAAGACTTTGCGAAAAAAAATACAGAAGCGACGATATATTGACATTTTCCGGTTGCTGGAAGGTAGGAAGCGGTCGGGGGATGGTAGGCGAAAGAGGAAAGAAGACGAAAAGGCCGGTCGGGTGCGGAGAGTCGCAAGGAATGTAGTTAATTGGACGAGGGCCTTTCTCAGGCTAGCCAGTGTGTGGGGGTGCGTTCATCCGGAGCAGTATGGGATGCTGTTGGCATACGCGGACTCAATCTTAGAAGCGTCTCAAACACATGACAGTTGGGCCTGGCTCAACTACGATGAGAAGTTTCGTGACAAGATGGAGGAGAACCGGTTGTTATCGTGGGGTACCCAAGATATCAACCTATGGCTGACGCAGATGGCGGTCAAATCGGGAGGGGGGGGTGTGGGTAGAGGAGGCTCGGTCAGCGCAGGGGGGATGGGGAAGCCCTTTCGTGGGGGCGTGTCCCCGTCGGTGCAGAGACCGGTGGGGGGAGGGGGCACAGGTGACGTCTGTTGGCGTTTCAACAAGTCTTCCTGCCCCTTTCCGGACTGTAAATTCCGGCACGCCTGCTCTGTCTGCGGAGGAACACATTCTGCCCTTAAATGTGTTAAACGTGGCCCTAATGGAGCCAGCACCCCCGCCGCAAAGCAATAGAACTATGTTGTGCCTCGCTCCTACTCCCATTAGGGTACTGGCTCTTCGTCCATGGTTAGTGCAGTATCCCCGGAGAGCGGATGGCATTATCTTGGGGCAGGGATTCGAGGAGGGGTTTCGGATTCCTATTGTTGGGAGGGTGGCCGCGGGCATAGCGAGGAATTCGCCTGCGGTGCGTCGTTTTGCTAATATTGTGAGGGACAAGCTGGCTGGGGAAATTACGCTGGGACGGGTAGCTGGCCCTTTTCAAGATCAGCCCTTTGAGGACTTTAAGGTTTCTCCCTTGGGCATAATCCCGAAGAAAGAGCGAGGGAAATATAGACTGATTCACAATCTCTCCTTCCCAGAGGGGGAATCGGTGAATGATCATATCCCTAAGGAATTGTGTGCAGTGCGTTACGCATCTTTTGATGAAGCGGCGGCTTTAGTGAGGGATTGTGGGCCCGGGTGCCTGATGGCGAAGGCTGATATTGAGTCCGCCTTCCGCTTGTTGCCGGTGCACCCCACGGCTTTTCCTTTGTTAGGCTTTCGCTTCGAGGAGCAATTTTATTTCGACAAATGCATGCCGATGGGTTGCGCGATATCCTGTTCATATTTTGAACGGTTTAGTTCTTTCATGCACTGGGCCGTGGTTCAGCGTTCGGGTTGTGGGCAAATGGTTCACTACTTGGATGATTTCCTTTTCGTAGGGTCGGCTCAGTCCAGGCAGTGTAGGGACTTATTGGAAGACTTCACCCAATTGGCTCAGGAATGGGGAGTACCGCTGGCAGTGGGAAAGACGGAGGGGCCTGCGACGCGTCTTACTTTTCTGGGGGTGGAATTAGATTCGCTGTTAATGATAGCGAGATTACCGGTAGACAAGGTAGTGAAGCTGCGGGTTTTGATAGCGAACGCGATGTTAGCCACAAAGCTTTCGCTGCGGGATATGCAGGCACTTATTGGTTCACTCAATTTTGCATGCCGTGTCATTCCCATGGGACGGGTGTTCCTCCGCCGACTGTCGTTGGCTACGGTGGGGGTGCGCAAACCTCATCATCGGGTTCGGGTTTCCCGTAGTATCCGAGCGGACTTGGGGGTATGGGATGAGTTTCTGCGGGACTTTAACGGTGTCTCGGTGTTGCGGGAAAAGGTCGTGTCCAGCGAGGAGTTGCAATTATATACCGATGCTGCCGGAGGGGCGGGCTTAGGGATCTACTTTGGGGGCTCTTGGTGTGCTGCAGGATGGCCTCCGTCATGGCGCGAGGCCGGCCTTACTAGTAATATAACCTTCCTAGAGTTGTTCCCGATTTTGGTGGTGTTGTCACTGTGGCCGGAGAGGCTGCGGAATCGCCAGATATTATGGCGGTGCGACAACGAGTCCGTCGTGAGTGTGGTGAATAATTATACCCCGAGGTGCAGGCCGGTTGCAGAATTAATGCGGCATGTGGTCCTATCCTGCTTACGTTTGAATGTGGTTCTTAAGGCTCGCCACATTCCGGGGAGTATTAACACTATTGCCGATGCTCTTTCCCGTTTCAAGTGGGAGCTGTTTCGGACCTTGGCGCCGGAAGCCGAAGAGCGGGGGGCATCGGTCCCAGAGAAGTTATGGCGGATTGGCCTGATGGCATGATCGACTTGCTAAGAAACTCTGTGTCGGCAGCAACGTGGGAAGCCTACCGAAGAGGCTACAGCAGTGTGAGGTCCTTCCTGTCAGAGCGGGGATGGAAAGGGGGCCCCGCATCTGATTGGCTCCTGGGTCAGTATGTTTTGGCTGCGAAAATGTCTGGCTTGTCGCGTTCTACGGTTCGGAAGAATTTGGCGGGATTTTCCTTTTTCATGAAAGCCGTGGGATGGGGCGTGGTGCGGGGGGGGTTTTTGACGTCCCGTCTGTTGCAAGGATGGGAGCGGGCGGCACCTCCGACCCGGGATACCCGGCAGCCGATAACGCACACAATGTTAGTGCGATTGTGCAAGGTGCTGCCCCAGGTGGTCGCGTCCCGTTACGAGTGCGTTTTATTTCGGGCGGTTTTTTCGGTGGCGTTTTTCGGGGCATTCCGAGTGGGTGAATTGGTGGCGGAGTCGGGTAGGCGCGCGCGGGGTGGGGGTTTGCAATTGCACCACGTCCAGTTGGTACCCGGTCAAGTGCGCATCCTTGTCGCGCGTTCAAAAACAGATCAGCTGGGGAAGGGTGTCTGGGTACTCTTGAGACAGGTGTCCGGGTCCCGGACTTGCCCGTTTGGATTGTTACAGGCGTATTTGGGTGTGCGGCCCGTGGGCGCAGGCCATTTATTTGTCCACAACGACGGGCGGGTGCTGACGCGCTTCCAGTTTACGTCGGTCCTGCGGATGTCGCTGCAGGCGATAGGGGAGGACGCTGGTCGGTTTGCTCCTCATTCGTTCCGGATCGGGGCGGCTACCAGCGCGGCGGCGGAGGGCTTGCCAGAGAGGGATATCAGACGTATCGGTCGTTGGAGGTCGCAGGCCTTCCAAACCTATGTGCGGTTGTAGGGGTGGTGGGGGGGGTCTAACCTATCTTCTTTTTGTTGTAGATGTAGTACATGGCCGGTGTCGCTGTTGGGTGACTGGCCATTCGTTCGTTTACTGGGCTGGTCGGCTAGCAGCAACACGACCTATTGGCAAGAATCTTGGACTGGACGTCTCTGCGGTGTCCGTCACCTGGCTGGGTGAGCGCGGAATGCGGTGGATCCAGCTCCTTCCTTTGCTGCGGCACCACGACAGTCGGATGGAGAGGCCTGCAGTGCTGTTGATTCACTTGGGTGGCAACGACTTGACGTCCTGGACTTGTCGCCAGTTGATTCGTGCAGTGCACAAGGACTTGGGGGTGGTGTTAGGGATGTTCCCGGGTATCGTCTTGGTGTGGTCGGATATACTTCCAAGGCCGGCTTGCGGGGTTCAGCGGCGCTGGTCCAGGGGGCTGTCAAAAATTAATCGCCAAATAGGCAGATGGGTCATCGAGAATGGGGGGCGCCAAATTTTGCACCACTGGGTGGATGTAGACTGCGCAGGTTTGTTCAGGCCGGACGGGGTGCATTTATCCCCGATCGGGTTGGACTTGCTGCTGAATGATTGGCAGGAGGCCTTGGAAGTGGTTATGCTTGAGAGGCGAGCTGGTCACAGCTTTTTGTAAGGGGGGCGGCTCAGGACAGAGGTGTCCAGAGCCGGTGGCGGGATCCCGGAGGTTTCCGGGGTCCGGAGCCGGATGCAAGCAGTACGGCGGGGGTGGGGTACCCCCGCCCGGACAATCCCTCGGCTTTTGCTAATAATATGGCGAAGCCGGATGAGGGAGTGCGAGGCAATTTTGTCAGGTCTGTACCCGGGGGAAGCGGCCGAGGCATCACCTTGCTAATAGCATGGCGGGTGGTGGCTTGCGCTGCTGGTGGGGGGGGGGGGATGTTAATCTGTTAATTGGAAAGTTGTGAATTGTTGTAAGTTAATAAAGCTGCGACCAGTTCAATTCCAAATGATGTGTAATGGTTTTCTTAAAGGTTTAAGGGTGCTGCTTATATAAAAAAAAAAAAAAAAAAAAGAAGCGGGGGAAAAGGGGAGGGGAATCAGGGTGGAATCAGCCGGTCCGCCTTACCCGGTTACGGCAAGGCCGCGGAGCCATGTGCACGCGGCCACCATTAACCGGGGGGGCGGCCGCGTGCATTCCAGCGTCGGTAGCGTGTCAATTCGGAGCCCGGGGGCGGAATGGAGGGGATAATACCATCCCATTGGCTGCGGCGTGTGACGACTGTGCGCGGCAGCCAATGGGATGAAGGAGACGTCGGGAGCTAGTGCGGGGACGCGGCGTGAATCCGGCCTCTTGCTTTCGGATGCCGGAGCCGCCGGACGCCCTCCCACCCTCCCTGGTTTCAAGTGGGTCTTGGGGGTTGTCGTTGGGGGTGTTGCAGCTGGAGGGGGTTGGCGGGATCCCGGAGGTTTCCGGGGTCCGGAGCCGGATGCAAGCAGTACGGCGGGGGTGGGGTACCCCCGCCCGGACAATCCCTCGGCTTTTGCTAATAATATGGCGAAGCCGGATGAGGGAGTGCGAGGCAATTTTGTCGGGTCTGTACCCGGGGGAAGCGGCCAAGGCGTCACCTTGCTAATAGCATGGCAGGTGGTGGCTTGCGCGGCGGGTGGGGGGGGGGGGGGTTTTTAATTTGTTAATTGGAAAGTTGTGAATTGTTGTAAGTTAATAAAGCTGCGACCAGTTCAATTCCAAATGATGTGTAATGGTTTTCTTAAAGGTTTAAGGGTGCTGCTTATATAAAAAAAAAAAAAAAAAAAAGAAGCGGGGGGAAAAGGGGAGGGGAATCAGGGTGGAATCAGCCGGTCCGCCTTACCCGGTTATAGCGGAGTGTATTAAATAATAAAACTAACAATATTGAAAAAATGTTGTGTTTGCAACATGTATTCTCACTTGTCACCAATCATATGCATAATACACTCGAATGTACATATAATTGTGTAAAGTGATCTTCACGTTGAACTGCATTTTTGACCCGCGATCTTGAAATGTTATATAAATCACTGTGCTCATAGCGATATGTTTACCCGACCATTCGGTAGATTGTTATCTTGAAGGTGGATCTGACCTCATATCATGTGCATAGAAAGCAGACTAGTCTAAAAGATAGACATGTAAAACACTTTCATCTTAAACCCCAAAAAAATATAAAACCAAAAAAAATATATAACACATTATTAAACAATTCTCACAAATTTGACCAACTATTTCTATTATGTTACTACGGCCAAAGAGAGGAGCTCGCTCATTAAAAACCTCTACACCAGCAAAGAAGACGAACCACCTGTTCAATGAAACAGACTATTTAAACGCGGTATATTCAGAGAAAAATGCTAGCGCTTCTGTGCAACATACGATCCGAAATAATAGCATCATCACACTATGCCTATTTGTGCCGTGAAATATTAATAGTTACAAACCTGTAACCTGCAAAGGGAACTCCGCTTGCAAGTGGATTGCTAGTTCATCACATTGAAACGCCCGCACATGCGCTATGGGGTTAAAATCGCAACTTTGGCGGGAATTGTAATAAACAAATTTGTTTGTCCCATGTTATTTTAACAATCACCTGTTATTTAGACTGCCCTCCAAATCACGTTTATTATGTTTTAATCATGTTTTGGTTTAATGGTTACATGCCTTGAAGGTTTCATAAGCATCCATTCATTTGTTCAGTCTTTTATATAATTGTTTAGCGTTTTTTTCTGTAGTCCTCCTCTCTCTCCTTTTAGTTCTAGTTTCAATTGAGTTACACCAATAGGTGATTTTCATTCAATGATGTCTTCTCCAGCAACTTATATATTATTAATTTATACATTATTATCTTTTTAGATATTAACATATATTATTGTTTTTTAAATAGTGTATGTTATTAATGTATTTATGTATTAATGTATTTATTGTTTTAAAATTTGAGATAATTTTATCATTGGTTATCACGATCTGTTTTAACTTTGTTTTAATTTAGTTTATTTAGTTGTTTTATTTTTTATCCTATATATTTTATATGTTACGTGTTTCATTTACCTTTTAATAATGTTAAATATTAATGTATTTGTGGTGTGTTTTGGTTTTTACATGCATTCATTTATAGTGAGCCGTAAACCCCTGAGGAAGTGTAATACGAAACACGGCCAGTGTCGGGTTGGCACGCTTGATCCGTGGGATAATAAAGGCCTATTTTACCTGCCACGTCTCCTGACTGTTTCCTCTGTCACTTTTTGCTGACATCACCGGAAACAGAGTGTCATCAGAAATGGACCGTGTCCTTTTCCAATGACCTCAGCGGAAGCAGAGTTACTGACTCCGGAAATGTGTTTTGCTTCTGGTTAATGTTTACATCTGCAAAAACAAAAAAATGCTTTTCTCTCTCCCACTGCCCCAGTTCTTTTTTCTCACAAAAGATTCTTAGCACAGCACAGGCTTTTCACAGAGGCACAGACAGGGTAGAAGCTTTTCTTTGCAAATGTTAAACCTAAATTAGCACATCTTTTATTAGAGAAACCAGTGCTGTCCATGTGATAGAATTTTGCTTTTAAAACCTCATGGTTAAACCTGAGTTCAAATTCCCCTAATACAGCTATTTTTTGGAGAGAGAGAGCTGAGTTCAAATCCCCCTAATACAGCTATTTTTAGTGACTTTGAAAAAAACAATACAGAGAGACAAGTCTGAACATGCCTCTCTAGGGTGTGGTAACACGTGATTGGTTGAAACAAGAGGTCTGTTCTGAGCATGCTCCAGGTGTTCTGAGCATGCTTCTGGTGTAAGGCTGTGGTCCTGTGTGGGGGAACATTTTAACACAGAGATTCAAAAAGAAGAAATGGCTCTTTTTGGAACACCAAGCAGAATTTCCAGCAGGGCACACAACATTAATTACTTTCCTAAGGATAGTGATGCCGCAGCAGAGGGGTATCCACCGATTAAAAATCCATTTGAACTACAGGAGAGTCCGGCAGAGCCTGAACAAGAAATAACAGAGAACGTAGATTTTCCAGATGGTCAGATATTATTCGACTCTCAAGAACTCTGCGATTCTGGCACCGAACTTGACTTAACAACTGACAACACAATGGATCCAGAGGATATAGAATTATATTACGCCGCTGCAAATGTAGAAACAAACTGTTTATTGGAAGAACTAGGATCAGCAGAGGTAAGAGAGAGGTTTTTTTGTAGAAAAGTGTTGCAACGAATCTCCGCTCCTACAAGAGCTAGAGGACATACAGGCAACCAATCTACGCTGTTTGTGCTTTCTCTGTACATATCAAAGGGAGACATTTGATGTCATAGCCAACTCAAAAAAAAAAAACCTGATGAAATAAACACATTTAAATCTGCTATACAAGCAACGGTGGGCTGTATTATCAGGAAATGCTGGCAGGGCGTTATGCATAGAGACTGTCCAGCTTGTGTAATACATGCTCCAGGGCAAAGACATCATGATTGTCTGACACAAGGAAATACAACAGAAAATCCATAAAATTGTAACAGGTTGTGTCTAGGACCTATTGTAAATGTTGCCATGATTGTTGGTCATAAAATGAAAGCAACTGCCCTAGTTTATGAAAATTTGAATTTTTTGTTTGAACTCATCAGAGATTTTAATACCACTAGAAATCCAGGAGAACTGCTCAATATTTTGCTTAGATCTGCGGCAGACTGTGATATGAAGGTTTAATCTGTGACAGAGATTATAGATTGTTCTTTAAAAAACACCAAGTTCTGTAAAAATTGACTTTTTATGAAAATGTATGTATTTCCAGAATCTATTAGCCGAACATACAGATGAACAAAAATTATATGTATGCCTTTATATTTTTTTTTTAAAAACTTGTAATGCTCAAATGAATCATTTCACAAGATGAAAACATTTTATTTGAAATAAAACATTTTGAACCTACAGCTTTGTGTGGTGTGTTTTAGGATTGCCTAGTTAATTAAATCTACAATGGGTTGTCTGTAAAAATGGGACCTTGTGATTTATCTATTGTAGAACTAAAGTCCACTTAAGGCGTCTGGGAATGGGGGAATGTGTATTAGCCACATAGTTGCTCAGGCTCTCATCATGCCCCACCTGGACTACTGCAACGCCATCTTGCAGGGGCTACCAAGGAAAACAACCAACATACTACAGATGGCCCAACACGTAGCAGCAAGGATCATCATGAGAACTAGCGTCACCGAACATATCACACCTGTATTGATGGAACTACACTGGCTTCCAGTCGTTGCAAGGATTCAATACAAAACATTGGTAACTACATTCAAGTTAATTCACAACCTGGCCCCCTCATTCCTCTCCACCCTGATCTCCATGCAACCTACAACCAGAAGCAGGAGAACCATTAACTCTGACACACTAAGAGTTCCAAACAGCTTTAGGCACGTAAAGGTCAGTACTAGTCGCAGAGCGTTCTCCTTATCTGCCCCCACGTTATGGAACCAGCTCCCACACGAGCTGAGAGAAATTAAAGACATAAGCAACTTCAGAAAACAACTGAAGACGCACCTGTTCAATTGTCATTATACCAGATGAAAATCCAAAAGGACAAAAGAAATTGAATTGCTGTATGTACAAATGTAAATAGATGGTGGTTAGTGCCTGTGTAAATGTATGATAATAACTAAGGTCTTTATATGGACCCGCATATGTGTGCTGTGTATTCCCCCTGATCTCTCTATCTAATCCCCAAATAATTTTGCCTGTAATTTATGACAAATCCCGTACTTGTAATCAAACCGCTTCTGATCGCTGGAAGGAGCGGTATATAAGTCCTTACTAAATAAATAAATAAATAAATAAATAAATAGGTCCACATACACAATATATAGCATCTATTACAGTGTACTGTCTGCGAAAAAAAAGGCAGTGTGAATTAGCCAGGTTGTATGATAAGATTATGAGATCCAGAGATGTTTCAGTTAAAGAGTCTGGGGGGCTGTAAACCCCATCAAAGAATTTCATTTTAAAAAAAGGCACAGTACATTTCAACTGCCAGAAAAGACCACAGTCTCTATAGCTTGTAACATCTGCAACTCTTCTTCAGACATGGTGAGTAGATTGTCATAGTCCATTATATCATCAAGCCTAGGCCCAGCCCAGAGCCTTGCTTGGCCCTCTGGGATATGTAGTCAAAGAATCAGTTGTGGCATCGAGGTAAGGCTTTAAAGGCTTTATTCCCCTTCCAAGAGGTTTCTTTTGGGTGAGCAAAACAAAAGCATATACTGCCCCACTTGGGCAAAAACAAAGTAAAAATGAGAACAGAAATTGCTTATTTTCAGCTTTAAACAGGTAAAGGAAAAAGTATTCAAAACAGTTCTTTCCAGCATACAAAGATCATTTCCTTTGTGGCTTTCAAGCTTGGCAATTCAATTCGTTTATCTCAGAGACAATATATTATCAGAGACCGTGAGCGTGCAGTCCATGTAATCACTACTTACATTATCTCCCTGCACCTCACATTGCATCTCTTCGGGCTCTTCCGTTAAGGACTCATCCCTTGCAGCATATGGTACGTTACTGGACAGTCTCCCCCTACTATTCAGGAAGTCTCTTTCCTTCTGGGTGAGAATGCTGGCTAAGCTGCTACCGTATTCCTTGGAGTGTCTACCCTGGGAGCTTCTCAAATGCGGTGGGAGATAGAGGAAATTCTTAGTTTCACTTTTCCCTCTACTAGAAACAGTAGGGCTAGCTTTAAACAGTCTTTGACTCAGGCTGTGCTCAGCTGCTACAGACGCCGGAGTAAAATCCCATAAAAACTTCTCCTGGCTCCTGTCTTTGAAACTTCTTCTGGACACAGGCTTATGCTCAGGTATAATAGCTTTACTCTTTTTATGCCAATTGTTTGTATAAAAACTTTCTTCAGGCTTCCTCCAGCTACCTTCACAATTAAATGTTTGGTTACCTTTCTGATAGCTTATGCTGGGCTTTGACACTTTCTGAGCTCTGCCCTCAGCTCCCTTCCAATTAGAGTTTCTCCGATTATATCTTTGACTTTCAGCCTCACAGCTGCTTGCTCCCGTGCTCCAACCGGGTTCTATTCCATTCCTGCTGTGTCCTGCGTGTGTCTTCTCTCTCTCACCTTCACTCTCACTCTCACTCTCACTTTCACTCCTGCTCCCATGCTCACTCCATCTCTTGCTCGGATTCTCAAGCTGGCTCTGTCTCTTAAACAGGCTCTGCTTCTCACAAGGGCTCCTTTGCACATGCTGGCTCTCCTCACACTGGCTCTGCCTAACTCCACGTGCACTGAGCTTTTCTACGTGCGTGTCAGCTCCACCCACGCCCAGCTGGCTTTCATTGGTTTCTAATTTCCTGGCCTTTCTGCTGCTTGGGCGTGTTTCCTTTGCACGTGAGCTGTTTTGTTTAGGTTGCCTATGGCAACATCCTACCCTGTGTTCCTCTGAACTGTCAGAATCTGTCCTATTTCCTGCATTTCTGCTGGTTTTCAAGGGCTATATTAAACCTACTCCATGACAGATTCCCCCCCTTAAAATATTACGGGCTGCCGCCACACCTGGCGGACAGCACATAATCCACTTCTGGGTACTACTGTGCTGCTCCTTATAGGTCAAATTGGCAGTGGCCGACCTTTCCTTCCAAGGCTTAAGTACGTTGAGGTGGTATACCTGCCTACGTCCTCTCTCATTCTCAATGAAACGGGCCCAACCCTTTTGACTACTGTATTCGGCCCTTTCCAGTGGGATTCGAATTTAGGACCTGGGTCCGCTACTTGGACCATAACCTTATCCCCTTCTGCCAATTGCCTGGGCTTTGTGCCCCTATCATAGTAGTGTTTCTGACGTAGCTGACTACTCTTCAAATTCTCCAATGAGGCTTTGGACGTTTTCTCCAAACGCGACCTCAAGTCTTTTAAAAATTTAGGTACCCCTACCTCTGGTATGTCGGGCTCTACCCATTCCTCCTGTAATATGTCCAAAATACCCCTCGGGGCCCTACCAAATAGGAGTTCAAATGGGGACGCCCCCAAGGATGCCTGTATTCGCTCCCTCTCAGGCTCCTCTGTTCTCTCTACAGAAGGTTCTCTGTCCTTTGAGGTTCCGGCCTGTGACCGGGTTGAAACTAGGCTCGTCCTAATATCTAAACCCTCTCTCAATCCTCCCCTAAATGGAGGCCATTCTCGCCCAAGGATAAGCTCTTGTGACAGTTTCGGGACCACTGCCACTTGTATTTCCTTCTCTATACCCATACCTCTTACATGCACTTTGTGTAGGGGATAGTGAGAGTGTGTGCCATGCACGCATTTTATTCATACCTGGTTTTCTACTCGATTCGGAGCTGACGAGCGAGGCGGTTCCGTGGCCTCCCAAAACTCCTGAGACACCATGCTTTGCTCAGCCCCCGAATCGAGTAGTGCCAACGCATCTACTCCATTTACCATAACTTGGAGAAAGAGGCCCTTCGGGACTGGTTTTCCTGCTTCCGAGATGAGGACTGTACGTGCCTTACAATCTCGCTGGAAGTGACCTGTCCTTCCGCAACCATAACATTTTCCTTTAACAGGATATGAGACATCATTATTAGCATTATCATACTTGTACACATTAGACATTTTCACTCTATCAAACTGTCTCATGCTACCAAGATTTGCCATACCAGCCACCTTTAAAATCCCAATACCCGAGGTATCAGCCCTTTTTGCCTCATAAAATCTATCGGCCATATTGGCTGCCTCCTCTGTGCTGTGGCAATCCTGTAGGGTGAGATATGTCTTCAATTCTGGGGATACCGCTTGTAAAAATTGCTCTAAAACAATTTCATCCAAAAAGGACTCCAGTGACCTTCTCTCCGGGGTAAGCCACTTGTACGCCAGACTCTTAAGCCTCTGGTATAGAGCTCTAGGAGTTTCCTTAGGGTTAATCTTTGCTTCCCTAAACATACGTTTATAGTGCCTAGGGGTAAGACCCAACCTGTCTTTCACCGCCTTCTTTATTTCTACATAATCTGCAGCGAGACTAGCCGGTATGGCCTTAAATGCGGATAGAGCCTCTCCTGTAAGAGTCATGGCGAACCTAATCGCCCATTGCTCTATCGGCCATTTAAGGGTCTCCACTATTCTCTCGAAAGCATCGATATAGTCGTCTAAATTGTCCTGTTGTGTCAACTGTCCTAATGAAAATGCATTGCAACTGTCCATTCCTGCTTGAGGAAACATATGGAAACCTGTTCCTCCTGTTGTCTGCGACTTCTTCAAGAGGGCTTCCATAGTCTCTAGCAGAGGCCGTTGCTGCTCCTTCAGTATTTCTGCTTGCTGAGTTTGGAGTTGGTGGACAAGCTCCGCCTGCTTATCCCATTGCGTTTGCATCCACATCATTACATCGCGTGGCTCCATGTCTCCTCTGGAGTCTGCTGGACCTGTGGATAAAAGAAAAAGAAAGACCCACCAAGTGCAGTACTTTTCTTTTAAAATCCCTCACTGTGAGCAACAGTACCCCTTTCTCACTTTATCCTACCCTTTCACCCAGGCTACTTTTACCTCAGGTTTCAGGTAGATTCCAGCATGTGAGAAAGGTCTTTTCCACCTCCCTGGCCGACCTGCCAGCGAAAGTTCCACTCACCAGTGCTCTTTGTAACAGCAGTCTTCCGGATATCTTCTCTTTACTTTGCCTTTCTTTCTTTTTCAAAAATCACTCCCCCCCAAAAAAAATCCTCAATTCTACGCCATCTGTCATAGTCCATTATATCATCAAGCCTAGGCCCAGCCCAGAGCCTTGCTTGGCCCTCTGGGATATGTAGTCAAAGAATCAGTTGTGGCATCGAGGTAAGGCTTTAAAGGTTTTATTCCCCTGCCAAGAGGTTTCTTTTGGGTGAGCAAAACAAAAGCATATACAGCCCCACTTGGGCAAAAACAAAGTAAAAATGAGAACAGAAATTGCTTATTTTCAGCTTTAAACAGGTAAAGGAAAAAGTATTCAAAACAGTTCTTTCCAGCATACAAAGATCATTTCCTTTGTGGCTTTCAAGCTTGGCAATTCAATTCGTTTATCTCAGAGACAATATATTATCAGAGACCGTGAGCGTACAGTCCATGTAATCACTACTTACATTATCTCCCTGCACCTCACATTGCATCTCTTCGGGCTCTTCCGTTAAGGACTTATCCCTTGCAGCATATGGTACGTTACTGGACAGTCTCCCCCTACTATTCAGGAAGTCTCTTTCCTTCTGGGTGAGAATGCTGGCTAAGCTGCTACCGTATTCCTTGGAGTGTCTACCCTGGGAGCTTCTCAAATGCGGTGGGAGATAGAGGAAATTCTTAGTTTCACTTTTCCCTCTACTAGAAACAGTAGGGCTAGCTTTAAACAGTCTTTGACTCAGGCTGTGCTCAGCTGCTACAGACGCCGGAGTAAAATCCCATAAAAACTTCTCCTGGCTCCTGTCTTTGAAACTTCTTCTGGACACAGGCTTATGCTCAGGTATAATAGCTTTACTCTTTTTATGCCAATTGTTTGTATAAAAACTTTCTTCAGGCTTCCTCCAGCTACCTTCACAATTAAATGTTTGGTTACCTTTCTGATAGCTTATGCTGGGCTTTGACGCTTTCAGAGCTCTGCCCTCAGCTCCCTTCCAATTAGAGTTTCTCCGATTATATCTTTGACTTTCAGCCTCACAGCTGCTTGCTCCCGTGCTCCAACCGGGTTCTATTCCATTCCTGCTGTGTCCTGCGTGTGTCTTCTCTCTCTCACCTTCACTCTCACTCTCACTTTCACTCCTGCTCCCACGCTCACTCCATCTCTTGCTCGGATTCTCAAGCTGGCTCTGTCTCTTAAACAGGCTCTGCTTCTCACACGGGCTCCTTTGCACATGCTGGCTCTCCTCACACTGGCTCTGCCTAACTCCACGTGCACGAGCTTTTCTACGTGCGTGTCAGCTCCACCCACTCCCAGCTGGCTTTCATTGGTTTCTAATTTCCTGGCCTTTCTGCTGCTTGGGCGTGTTTCCTTTGCACGTGAGCTGTTTTGTTTAGGTTGCCTATGGCAACATCCTACCCTGTGTTTATTTATTTATTTATTTATTTATTTATTTCTCTTATATACCGCGCTCTTAATTCAGTGCGGTTTACATATGAACAAATATAAACACAATGGTACAAGCAGCATTGGTTTTTTACATAGAACAAGGTACATAAACTTGGTGAAAATCAGGGTAACTATAGACAAAAAACTATATACATGGCTACTATATACATGGTTATTTGGTTAATTAGATGTGAACAAGAATATCTATAATGCCGTGGGTAAGAAATTAATTAAAGAGCAGAATAAAAATGCCAGAATAAAAATGCCAAATATCGTGATAATAAATACGGCATAGTATAATGAGCATGTAATAAACATCATAATTACCCAGTTCCTCTGAACTGTCAGAATCTGTCCTATTTCCTGCATTTCTGCTGGTTTTCTAGGGCTCTATTAAACCTACTCCGTGACAAGATATGAGTCTTACTTTTTAAAAATATTGGCTATGTAATGTTTCTGTCTCTCATCATTGTCTTTAAAAATAGGAGCAGAAACTGCGGGGTACAAATAAACTCTCTCTTACAAAAAGAAGACAGCAAAGAAAGTTAAAAGGTATGTCATGTGTTTTTTAATTTTCAAGCAGCTATGCTCTATAATGTGTCTTATGGTTTTTTTTTAAATATTAAAGACCAGGAAGCTGCTACAAAACAAGATGACCAGCCTAATCAACAGATGACACCTTACAGAAAGCCAAAAGACAAGCAAAATAGTGAGTATTCTAGTTTTATCCTGCACCTAAATTTTAAGGCCACTGTAAAAGAAAAAAAAGTATTAGCCCCTACGTTTTCTTTTTCAGATGGAGAAAATGTTAGAAAACCAGCGGCTATGGGAGAGAAGTCTAACAGGAAAAGATCACACAGCGAAATATTTTCTGACGTGAATCTACACAAGCCGGTACAGAAGAGCAAACAGCTCCATACTGAAAACCAAAAGACAAGCAGGGGGAGAGAAGTCTAACAGGAAAAGATCACACAGCGAAAGTTTTTCTGACGGTGAATCTACATACACCGGTACAGAATACGGCGAGCGTGGTGAAAGCCGTATCTCTGATCACAGTGTTTCAGAGGACAGAGCAAATAATCTTGCATTAGGCCCTACTAAAGAATCAGAACCAGTTAGCTATGTTCAGTTTGTGAAAAGGTGGGATCGTAAATTGGACAAGCCTCATTATCTAGCAATGGGATACAATCCGTCATATTCCACTTTACCCCTCTGGACTGACACAGAGTCTGCCACGCCAATCGTAGTCCTCTCAAGCACCAGGATCTCCTCCACCCCACCGACAGTTCGCCTTGGGAACAGTGCAACATCTTAACTGCATGCTGTTTCCCGGACAGATCATCGAGTAGATCCAAAGGCAAAGATCCTTCAGTACCCTCAATCAAATCTCTTAGAACTTTAGTCAAGTACAGAAGGTTATAATCCCGCAAAGAGAGCAGTCTCGCCCCACCGGCCTCTACTGTTCCCATCAGCGCAGCCAGGGCCACCCGAGGCTTTCTCCTTCTCCACAGAAATTTAGAGAGGTGCCCCTGCAGTACCTTCCAATCTCTCAAAACATAAAGCCATCTTGGAACCTCGACCATATTGAACAATGCTATGCACCCCCTCAGCGATAACGGCAGCTCCCCCCCACTTCTTTAGCCTGTCTATTGTACTATCCAACCGAGATAGGATGTTAGTACAATAAAGTGTGCTGTGGAGGCCGGGATCTGTATGCCCAAATAGTGGATTGGTCCATCCGACCAGACCAGCGGAAACTCACCTCTCCACTGCTTTCGCACTTCTCCGCTGACATCTAGTGCCAGCGACTTGCTCTTATTTATCTTTAAACCGGAGAAGGTCCCAAACCTCTCGATCAATCTCAGGGCACTCTCCAACACCCCTTGGGGACTAGTTAAACACAACATCATATCGTCTGCAAAAGTACTGACCTTAAGGCCACCACTCTTCCACTGTATCCCCTGTTCTTCCTCCATGTCAACAACAGCGGTTCTAGCTGAAGTACGAATAACAAAGGCGAAAACGGACAACCTTGCCGAGTACCACGATGCAACCGAAAAGTGACAGACTTATCCCCCCCCCCCCCCCACTGTTATATATGCTGGAGGATCAGTGTACAAGGCGCGGACCCACCCAACAAACGCTCCCTGTAGACCAAATCTGCGCAACACTTCAAACATATATTCCCAGGAAAACCTATCAAAAGCCTTTTCAGCATCCAAACTGACTAACATCAACTGCGTCCCTTCCTGCTGACAACGCTCCATTCCCAGTAAGATGCTGTTGACATTCTGCATTGCCTCCCGGCCCTTCACAAACCCTGCCTGGTGTTTACCCACCAAATCCGGTAGAAAGACCTGAAGTCTCTCCGCCAGTACAGAGGCCAAAATCTTCATATCATAATTTATCAGGGAAATCGGTCGATAAGCCGCCGGATCTTCTGGGTTTTTACCCTCTTTGTGGATAAGCGATATGGAGGCTGTACGCATATCCCTGGGAAAACTCCCACTCTCCAACACCTCAGCATATAAGACCCCTAGAGTCTGCGTTACTTGACCCTCTACCATTTTATAAAACTCAGCCCCATAGCCATCGGGCCCCGGCGTCTTATGTGGTTTCCCTCTCCGGATGACTTTCTGTATTTCACCCCCTGCTATGGGTTTATTCAAGTCTAGTAGACCCTGTGGGGAGATCTGAGGCAGTTGCACCTTATCTAAAAATGCTCACTCCGCTCTACGATCCTCCACATCTGGGGTATACAAGGTGGCATAGAATTGTCTAAAAACTTCTGCCACTTTCTTTGAGTCACTATGTTTCTTGCCCTCTTTATCGCGAATAACAGTTATGGCTCTAACACCTCCCCCTTCTTTCACTAAACGCGCAAGGGGTTTGCCAGATCTGTCTCCATATCTAAACAACTGATGCCGATAGTATTGTAAAGAGTAGACCGCTCGTTCCTGGAGCAACTCATTTAATTGCCTCTGTATCTCTAAGTATGCCTGTAGACTGGCCCCCTTCCGACACCCCACCGCCTTCCACTTTCTATCCTCAAGCTCATGGGTTAAAGACGCTATAGTACTATTAAGTTTCTTCCTCTCATGAGACACATAGGCAATAATCTGCCCCCTCATCCCCGCCTTTCCTGCTTCCCAGAGCGAGGCCACTGAACTACTGGTCCCTTCATTAAATACGAGATAATCCTCCCACGCTTGTTTCAAAAATTTCTGAAAATCCTTATCATGACACTTATTCCTAGAGAAAGACCATCTATAATACCCCGAGCCAGTGCCCTTCCAATCAAGCCATGGCATGATCTGATATCACTATGGGTTTCACCTCCGCCCTCAACACTCTCCCAAAGTCCTTCTCCGAGACCAGTATGTAGTCAATGCGCGACCAAGTTCCATGCACCCGAGACAAATGAGTATAGTCCCCTTGCCCCTCGTGCAACACTCGCCAAACATCTAACAGGCTACCCATCTGACAGAGATAGCTAACCCCTCTTCGAAACCAACCTCTCCCCGGTTTCGGATTAGACTTGTCCAAATTGGGGTCATGTGGACAATTAAAATCTCCTGCCAGGATTAATGGGGCTTTTGTGGCCACTGTAATTCTCCGCAGCAGGGTCTTGAAAAAGTCATGCTCATAAATATTCGGAGCATACACATTACCTAGGAGTAACTGAGAGGGTCTGCCAGGGGAAGGAGGGGGTAGGAAAGGAGCTGTCATGGGGGACGGAGGTGGGTTCAGGAAGGGAGCTCACATGGTGGAAGGTGGGGGAAGGAAGGGAGCTGACACAGGGGAAGGAGGGTGCTGGAAGGGAGCTGATATGGGGCAAAAGGAGGGGGCTGGAAGGGGACTGAGGAGGGGTGGCTCTGGGAGTGGAAGTGAGCTGATACCTGCGATAGTATTTGGACTAGAAAGGGCTGGTCAGTGGGGAAGGAGTGGGACTGGAAGGGAGTGGACACCAGAAGCAGTCCTGGGAGTGCCAGGCAGTTGACATTGGAAGTTACTGAGAGGGAAGGACTGGAAAGGGGGCTGATACTGGGGATGGTTACTGGGACTGGAAATAGGCTGATGGAAGGAACTGAAGAAAACAAAAGTAGAGATAAGAGATGGCAGATGGACCATAGACCATAGAAAAAGAGCTAAGAGAAAACAGGAAAGCAGAAACCTCAGATTGGGACCAGCATGATCAGAGAATAAGATGGTCAGACAGCAAAGGTATAAAAATAATTTTATTTTCATTTTAGTGATTGGACTTTGTTCTATTTTCATATATTACACAGTATGGGGAACGGCATCTCTTTTTTATCTGATGTTGCACTACATGTGGACTCTGGCTTCTTGGGGTTTCAGTTTAATTTTTGTCTACATATTTTTATTTTTACTTTAGATTGTAGTCACTTATTCGGTATGTGGTGAGGGTCTATGTTCTGAGTGTGTGATCGAGGCGAGGTGTTCTGTTAACATGGAGTTTCTACAAGAGATCTATACTGTAGTAATTTGACTTGTTCAGCTTTTCAAATAGGTGTATGGATGTTCTAGGGCCTGTTGCATGAGCTTTGGAAGTTTATGCTGGTATGGTAAGGTAGATTTGGCCTTGTAGATCTTGGGTGACTTCTGAACTCAGGCATGAACTCGGGCCTCTCTACACAACTCTCAACCACAGCAAGTATACAGACTAATCATTTGAATGTACCATACCTCATAACTACTTTCATCATCACTGTGGCACCCAATTATTATTATTGCCAGTAGCATCCAAGTATTTATACTGCCATAACATTCAATTATTATTGTTGCCATTAACATCCAAGTATTACTATTACCATAGCACTCAATTAGTACTGTTACCATAGCATTCTGTTACCAATAGCATTCAACTTTACTATTGCCTAGAACATTCAAGTATTCTAGATACCAACAGCATCCAATTGTACTACTGCCTTTAGCATCCAAGTATCAGAGCAACAATCCTTCCTCCCACAGCCTGCTCTACCCAATCGGGGCCGAGCAGCCATTGCTTAAAGAGAGCGCCAGCAGACATAACCGCGCCAGGCAGGCCTCACCTGAAGACCATTTGACGTGCCATTATACCGTGACCTAAAAGGAATAACACCAAAAGATAATCATGACTACCTCAACCATATCGCTCATTTTTCTCTATACTATTGCCATGACCATTCATGATTCTGTTTCATACATACATGATCATAACCCTATCCCAGCACTCCAAGGATCAAATAGAAAACATCACTACAACTATTATCAACCTTACCCAAATCTCCAACACAAGAGACAATCACGCCTGCTCTACATAACACTGGAGACCATTACTAACAAAAAGATCAACAAAGACGAACTGCAACACGAGCTTAGATGTGCACTCATCAACGCACGGTCTGTGCGCAACAAATGGCCAGCCATCACAGACCTAATATCCAGCTACAACCTAGACCTCCTAATGGTCACTGAGTCATGGCTCTCTGACTCAGGCACTGTCCTAATTAACCAAATCACGCCCCCCAATTTCTCACTCTTCGCTTGTAACAGAGATAATAGAAGAGGTGGAGGAGTCTTCATAATAGCAAAGTCCGAGTTGCAATACCGAATGTCCCTAACCAGGAGCTCCCAACATCTAGACACTATAACTATCGCAAATAGAAGCAACTCTATCAATCTCATCTATTCAGCACCAAACGCAGTATCAGAAGATCTCTCAGATATAATAAACTTAGCCTGCAATCCTGACAACCCCAACAAACCAAACTGGTTGTTGGGTGATTTTAACCTTGCCTCTCTACATCACGACTTATCCAGTACATTCCTCGATGCAATGACAGACCTTGGCTACAAACAAATCGTGCACAACCCCACACACAATCAAGGGAACATCCTCGATTTGATATTCGTTCCATCAGCAGTCTCGAGCTTAAATAATTACACCAAACCATCTATTATCCCAGTCCCTTGGTCAGACCATAACTTGCTCTTATTCCAGATCCCAACAAATTCAAACACACTCGCCCAGCCAATCACCTCAACAACAAGCGCAGGGCGATTTAAGCCGTTAGACATAGAGACCCTCACTAAACAAGCGTTGCCAAAACTATCCAAGCCAACGGACAATCTGAACGAGTTGATCTCTAACTGGAATGACACTCTCTATCAATATGCCCATCAACCAAGCATGAACAAGAAGCTCCCACCCAGGAATCGCTCCAATAAAAAACAAGATGCCCCTTGGTTCTCTCCAGAACTACGTACATCGCTACTCCAACTGAGAAAGTTAGAAAGAAAATGGAAACACACCCACAACAGCCAGGTTCAAGAAGAGTATCTTACCCACCTCAAAAAGCATCGCGAACTAACTTGGACTACAAGGAAAGAATTCCACTCCAATCTTCTCAGCAAAACACTAAACAGACCACGTGATCTCTTCAATTTAGTAAAAACATTAACCAAAGATCCATCGCCACCGCATCAAGAATCCATACAACCACAACTATATGCTAACTTCATCCAAGCCAAAATGGTCAAGACAAACATAACCCCATCACAAATACTAATCCAACTCCCGCAAGCTCAAGCATCACTCGATAAATTCTCACCACCATCAAGAAAAACCATCGAAGAAATTATCGCTACCATAAACACCACCACGGCACCAAATGACCCATGCCCAGCACACTGGATCAAAACCTTACGTGCCGAGTTTAGCCCTTACATAGCTAAGATCGCAAATATCTCCTATCTAACTGGGATCTTCCCTACCGCCCTTAAACAAACATCAATTCGCCCTCTGCTAAAAAACAACCAGATGGACCCAACGAAGGAAGAGTCCTACCGCCCAATCTCCAGCATTCCCTACCTAGCCAAGATACTTGAAAAGGAAACTCAGAGGCAGATCCAACACCACATTGACACAGCAGCCCCGTTGGACCCATGCCAACACGGATTTCGAGAAGCTCACGGAACAGAAACACTCATGACTTCACTACTTAACAAACTCATCTGTGGGATTGACAACATTCACATGGCCATTGCAATGATTTTTCTGGACATATCAGCGGCATTCGACTCAGTCGACCATAAGATTATGCTAGCTAGACTTCACGAAAAAGGCATCCGTAACCAAGCCTGGAACTGGTGCAAATCTTACTTAGATGAGCGCTGGCAACAGGTCCGTACAGGCAACATTACATCTGAACCCTTCAAACAGAAACAGGGAGTACCTCAAGGTTCATCTCTATCTGCGCTGCTTTTTAATATATACATGCAGCCAATCTGCCAAATCACCAGAGATTTCGGTATATCTTGCTTATTATACGCAGATGACGTGCTAATATTCACACCGATCAACATATCAAATCCTGACTACTCTCCACTAATCAACTGTTTCAATGCAATAACCGACTGGCTTCTCAATCAGAACATGAGAATAAACTTCAAGAAAACCGAAGTACTCATAGCCACAAGAAACAAGCAATTTTCTCCGCCAACCACCCTCATAGTAAGAGATGCAGAACTCCCAATTAAGGCCTCCATAAAGTACCTCGGTGTGATACTCGATAACAACTCAATCTTAAAGAGCACATAAAGAACACAGTAAGGTCAATTTACTACAAACTAAAAACACTGCGCCACCTCGACAATGGGTACAGAGCAGAAGTAGGACATTCACCCACAGAACTAAATATATTTTTAAAAACTCTGATTCTGGCATACTGGTAACTAATATTTATTTATTTATTTATTTATTTAACATTTTTAATATACCGCACTATTCATCATCAGTGCGGTTTACATTGAACAACAATATACCTGTCAATACATGACTGATCTAGGTTTACAGATAACAGGGAAGATAAACTGGGTGTAAACTGGGGATAACTATCTACATAATTATACAAGTTATATATACATTGGATAGGTTACATCAAGATTTGATATTTAACAAGGATACAGTGTTTTCACATTTTGATCCTTTGTTCTGGAATGTTGTTATGTGTAGGAGTTATCTGAGTGAGGCGGGAGCCGGTTCTATTGTGTGTATGGTAGCCTGAAGTGCAAAGTGAATAAATAGTGCTTGATGGACTTTCTAAATTGGGTGATATCCCTGATTGATCTGATGTTTGGAGGTAGTTTGTTCCAGCACTTGGGAGCATAGGACACAAAAGCTCTGTTAGTAGTTTGTTGTGTCCATTTTGTGGAGATACTAGGAGTAACTAGTGTGTTTTCTGCTACCAGTCTCCTGGGTCTGTTGTTTGGTGTGTGAGTGATGAGATTTGAGATCGATGCAGGAGATAATTTATTAATAGCCTTGAATGTGATGAGGAGGGTTTTGTATATTATTCTGCAGTTTATCGGGAGCCAGTGCAGATCGATCAGTATTGGTGTTATATGGTCTCTTATAGAAGCTCCAGATAAGATGCGGGCTGCCACGTTCATCGCTAGTTGAAGTGGATTTAGTGTATTCTTGGGGAGGCCATGAAGGATGATATTCGCATAGTCGAAATGCGGTGTGACTATTGCTTGGAAAACTGTAAGGATGTAAATGAATGACCTTGAGAGAGACAGTGGTCCACCATAGGGGCTGATACAGTTCTTGTCCTCAGTCTTGATGCATGTTCTGAAAGCCTGAGCCGAATTGCACGTATTGTCCGGCCCACATAGTATAATGAACATGGACATACTATAAGATACACAACAAATGCCTCTTTGTAAAGGTCTCTAGAAGACTTCATTTGTTGCTCAAAGAGTACTGACCCTGTTTTGCCTTTTATGCTAAGTTATATTCTGATTTGATTTAAATTACAGCTCTTTGCTGCTGCTAGGCTCTGACTTATTATGAACATTTAACAGAATGGGATGAAACTCGGCATGCTGGCAAAGCTGGTAAAAAGAAATCTTGAGTTTGTAAACAGGCAAAATCAAACCAGGGGTTGCACAAGAAATAACCCCTCCCATAGAAATGCATTGGACTACTTTTAGGGGGGGGGGTATTTCCCCTGGAACAGTAATGCATCACAGCAGTGCGCACTATTACCGAGAGTGCACTGAATGCCACCTATTGATGTGGGTTTGGTACATCTGCACTAACTGTATGAGGTGCAACTGTACGCTACCTGTACTGGGCTCATCATTCCCACTCTCCGCCCCTAACCTGCCCCTTTACCACCCCAACACGCAATATGCTAATAACATAGAAATCTGTGTGCACGATATCCTGGCCCGATGTCGTCAGTCAACGCTAGCTTCAATGCACACTTAACGCACTTACTGAACAACACAATTTTACTAAAAGGGCCCCTTAATTTATGTTAGCTGTACTGCCAACCTCATTGTTAAACATGAACTGGGGTACTGCTGATGCTTCTAGAGTTCAGGGGAGTCTATGGACCATGCTAAAGGCTCAGAAAACTCCCAACAATGTGGATAAGAACTTTCCACCTTATAACCTGATGCTCAGCAAGAAAGGTTCTGTGTCCAACACATCAGGCATTATTTAAAAAAAAAGGTTTTTTACTTATTCTGTTGCTATGGTTAAACACTTTATTGAATCAGGTTTAGAACCCCTTACTTCCCTTTTCAGGATATTAGGAATTAGCAGAATTACTTTACATTCACAGATTCCCTATTTGGAGCAAAAGGACTGCTGCTGCAGACCTTGAGAGAGGGAGAGATGAAGATAGTGTACGGCAGGATGAGTGACTCAGAGCAAGCTAAAATAAAACTGGTCTGGGGTATGTCAGCAACCAGAAGAGCACTATCTTTATAGTCTGATAACAGTGCAGTTTAATGGTTGCTGGTAGACATTTGTGTAGGTGGGGGTCCTGGGGTGAAAATAGAAGGGAGAGAAAGAGTGGCAAAGTGGGAAATGTATAAAAAAAAATAAGTATAAATTCAAGCATAAAGAAAACAGATGAAAGAATCTGATTGGGATCAGAACCAAGGAAAAAAGAAAGGCTGAAGATGAGACTAAAGAAGCAAGACATACCAAGTTTTTAAAATATTTTATTGAAAAATATAATGTTACTTTATAGGCTAAACTGGCAGGCTGGATGTTTCAGGTAGTGTCTGCAAGGAGCAGTGAGCAAAAGAGCAGTACAAAGCTCACGATCACGGTCAAGAGAGATGCATTGTACCCATGGTAGCTGCGTATCTGGGCACGGCCACTATCGTGATCGAGAGAGATGCAATGTGGGCAGAAGAGCTGTATCGCTGCCAAGAGAGGTAAGAGTGCAAGGTCAGTTTAGAGATTGGTCGAGAGAGAGGCAGAGAAGTTACAGAAATGTAAAGGTGCAGTGGTTTAGGGAACAGAAGATTGGAGAGGGGAGGCAGGGAGGACAGGGGATGAGGAGGGAACAGAGCTTTTAGCTATCCATTGGATATGTGAGGAGAAGAAAAGAGAAGAGTCAAAGATGACCCCAAGGTTGCAGGCAGAAGAAGCAGGGAGTATTATCCACAGAGATAGAGAAAGAAGGAAGGGGGGGGGGGGGAAGGTTTAGGAGAAAAATAAGAAGTTCAGTTTTGACCATGTTTAATTTCAAACGGCGGTGAAATATCTAGGGGCGATATCAGACAGGCAGGCAGAGATGCGAGACTGGAGTGTCAAAGAGATATCAGATGTAGAAAGATAGATCTGAGAATCATCAGCATAAACATGATACTGAAATCCATGGGAGGAGATGAGAGAACCAAGGGACTCTGTGTAAAGAGAGAAAAGTAGACGGCCGACGATAGATCCCTGGGGTACACCAACTGAGAGTGGGATAGCAGTAGAGGAGGAGCTACCAGAACAAACACTGAAAAAATGATGGGAGAGATAAGAAGAGAATCAGGACAGGGCAGAGTCCATAAAACCAAGAGAGGACAATATGTCAAGGAGAAAGAAGTGATCAACGATGTTAAAGGTAGCAGAAAGATCAAGAAGGATGAGGACAGAATAAAGGCCTTTGGATTTAGCCAGGAATAAGTCACTGGAGGCTTTGGCAAGTGCCGTCTTGGTAGAATGAGATGGACAAAAGCCAGATTGAAGTAGATCCAACAGGGCTTAAGAGGAAAGAAATTCAAGGCAACGGCGGAGGACTGTATGCTCAAGAAGTTTAGAGATGAAGAGAAGAAGGGAGATGGGTCAATAATTAGAAGGACAACTAGGTTCAAAAGAAGGTTTCTTAAGAAGCATACACACAGAATGCTTGAAAGCTGAAGGGACCATGGCAGTGGAGAACAAGAGGTTGGGTTCTTCTTGCTACTGTATGTTTATTTATTGCTTTCATATGTTATAATTCTGTTGTCCCAGAAGTTGCATTTGGATCGCATCAATGGTATCCCCTACATGACGGGGAAACAGTACGAATGAATATTTAGGCTGCATTCCAATCTTCCTTTCAAAATATGGGTCTTAAGTGATTTTATGCAATCTTTCTAGCAGTGTGACAGAAAGTAGGCTTTTGCTGTCAAATTCTCTAAGCAAGCTTGTTTATGGAGACCCTTGGATACTCCTTCATGCACCTCACTAATAAGCTAGTTTCCCCACGAAACTCTGACCCAGTCCTTTTGGTGCTGCTTTGCCCACTGCTCAAAATTTTGGATTTTCATTCTAATGTTGATACCACTTTACCCCTTTCACAGTGATTTGGGGTCTCCCTGCCAATGTTGGTGCTGTTTTATTCTTCTCCCATTGGCTTGGGGTCTTTCTAGCTACCAATTCCAGAATGAGGTGATACCAATAGATTTTATTGAAGAACCACAAAAGAATTTCATCAGGTATAAAAGTAACTCTAGGTAAAAAACATATATAAAAATTTAAAAACATATAACAAAGAATCAATTATTTTAAAATAAAGAAATGTTAAAAGCAATAATAATGATAAAAACAAAGATAAGAATCACTAAAACAACATAAAAGAAAGCAGTGAACATTCTAATTATGTAACAGAGTCGATCCTTACTTAGGAATGAGGGTGAGCAAAACATGACAATAAAAACACCGAACTAAAAATTGAGCCGGAGAAGATTATTAAAATCAAAATTAAAAACAATGAGCATTATAAAGTGGACATATAAACATATAAAATGATAAAAGAGTAGACATCAAAATATAAATAGTACACATAAATCACTACACATGATCCATAAGACATAGCCCAAACAAACTTCTTTTGTTCCTTTAATTATATCATTACCTATAAGTTTGTTTGAGCTATGTCTTATGAATCACGTGTACTGATATTTTTGAATTAATTTATAAGATCCACTCTTTTATAATTTATGTTACATGTTTTTTTAAATTTTTATATAGTTTTTTTTACCTAGAGTTACTATAACCCCTGATGAGCCTACCTGCAACCATGCTCACCTCCACCACCTGGGCACCCACCACTGAAACCACAAGGAAAGGCGTACCGCCAAGCTATAGATTCCACTGAACAGCATCTTCCCTTTCTGCATGGATAGATCAGAGTCATCAATTTCACTGGCGATGAAGCCCACTGAGATAAAGGGCAGGCCAAAGGAAAGATAATCCTGCAAACAAGCGCAAAGTTTGTGTGCAGAAAGGAAAGATCTTCTGGTTCTGATTTCCTCCTCTTTATCTGCTATGTCTGTGCCCTCACTCCTGGCTTCATTCAAATGCCTGGGAGGCAGAACTCCCAGAGGTAGTAGAGGGGGTAACGGAGAAGAGGGGAATAGTGCCGAGAGCATGTTACAATTTCGTACAACCACAGCACACCTTGATCTTCTCACATATAAAAGGTCTTTTCTGTAAAGACTTCAACAGTGCATGATCAATGCACACTTCCTACACATTTTTGTGTACATATATAGCGATCATTAAAATTGATTTCTTCCCAGTATTTACTCAGACAGCAGAAGCTGCAATATATTTTCCTCTATCAGCAGAAAAAGAATCTCTATGGAAGAAACCCCCCAGAATACATCTGATACTACTTCTGAAGTTGTGGAACTGATTGCAGAAATTATGCTGACTTTTAAGAAGCTACTGGCTGCAAGGACTTTTAACGTGCATGGAGAGGTTAACCTATTAAATCAAATACTAGATTCCTTGTTGTTATGCTGTCAGTATGATTTTCTAAGATGTTTCTGGTGCTACTCATTCAGCCAGTCATCTGCTGAATATAGCATTTCATCTCCATAAGTGAGAGTTACAGTTTAAAGTACGAGATGTGAAGCCCCGTTTTGCATAGAGGCTGAATATGGGAAATGGAAAGTCCTGAATGAGACGTTCATATTTCCCTGATATTTTACTAAAGGTTCTGTGGAGCATGCAGCCTGTTGTGAAATGTATACAAGGAGGCTGGCAAATAATCCAGCTACAAGAATGTCTAGCCTCTTCAAGTTATCTCGACTTATGCCAGTCAGATTTTAGATCTTGTCATGGGACTGAGGCAGAGCTGACTGCTTTAATCGATGATATCAGATAATCCCGAGATTGGGTTGGTCCTCTACTGTTTGACACTGTTAGCTATAATATCTTGGTAATGTGATCAGTCACAACAACAGGGACTGGAAGGTTTGTAGGGAGTGATCCTAAATGAAATTAAAAGAGATTTATCTTTTTCTGAACCCAAAAACATTGCATTTGATTTTCAAAAGACCTGCTATTCAAACATAATGGCAGTCAACTGTGGTGCTTAAATATGGACCGGATATTCAATGGCAGTATCCAGATAGGAGCTGCCACTGAATATCCGGATTGAGTGGCACTCTCTGGATAAGTACTGGAACTTATTCAGAGAACGCAATTTTCAGCCAGCATTTATCCAGATAGGAGGTCATTCTGAGCCACGTTTAGTGGGTCTGGACGTGCAATCCAGACATTGAGACCCACTAAAGCCCGGATCACCCTACACATATTGATGGTTTCTATGGGGAGCTCTGTTCGTGGGTGGGAGGGGGAGGGCTGTGGAAGAAGCAAGGGCAGGCGGTGGGCAGCAACTGACCCCGGACATACAGGGCCGATGCTGAAGATCTTGCTCAGCACCCTCATCAGAAAAACCTCTCGTTGGCCATCTGGATAAGGCTTTTGAATATTGGCCCCATGGATTCTGAAGCAAAGAATTCTAGATTTACCAAACATGCAGTGAGTTTATAAAACAACTTAGGGGCCTTTTTACTAAAGACTGCCTTAATGTGCAAATCCAGACTAGATAGGCCATGTGGTCTTTTTCTTTTGTCATGTTTCTATGTTAGGGCAATATCACAGTGCGTGGAAATCATGTTCCCAACTGCGGCACAACAATAGAGCAGATGTATTTAGCATCACTTATGACACTCACCCTGCCCACTCTCTGCTCTTAAATCTCCCACTTGCAACTCTAATGCACCATGGATGGTTAGTGCCAAAATCTGGCAGCACTAGCTGTCAACGCATGTCCAACATGCATCTTTAGCATGCACCAGACTCACACTGACAGCTAGTGCCCTTTGATAAAAGACCCCCTTTATTAACGGGCATTGTTGTGCAACTGAAGTAGCTTTGTTGTGCATTGCTGTGCAGCTGAAGTAGCTGAGACAACTGACTTGACACTGTGTTTCTATGGCCTTGATGGGCATTATATCTACCAGAAGTGCTAACTGTACTTGAAGAGGGCTGGTGCAAGGATGTTGGGTGCCCTAGGCAAGCCATCAGCCTTATGTACCCCCCAGGCTTTTTATAGCCTCTTCATTGTTTCAGTCAAAGTTGTTTACATTGTAACTTAAACTTGGCAATGTACATTAAATTTAGACATTGATAACTTGGAGTTTTCTAAGGCAGTGAAGAGTTAAGTGATTTGCCCAAGGCCATGAGGAATTCTAGTGGGAACTGAACACTGGTCTTTTGACTCCCAAGCAAGTGATCTAACCATTAGCCTACTCCTCTAAAATGCATTTTGTTTCTTTATTTATACCTCACCTATCTAGATGTTTTTATGCTTCTAGCTATTATGTAAAATGAGGGGAATAACGAGTGAGGTGATCACAATTATTCAAATTTGTAAAACACAAGAGGATTGTGAAAATTGAAAGAGGACCTCGATAAATTGGAAGACTGGACGTCCAAATGGCAGATGAAATTTAATGTGCACAAGTACAAAGTTATGCACTTAGGGAAGAATAAACACAAGCTACAGTTACCCAATGAAAGGCTCCACATTAGGAACCACCACTCAGGAAAAGGACTTAGGTATCATCTTAAACAATACATTGAAACCCTCTGCCCAGTGTTCATATAGAATGCTAGGAATCGTAAGGAAAGGAATGGAGAATAATACCAAAGATATTATAATGCCTCTGTATCTTTCCATGGTGAGACCGCACCTTGAATATTGTGTTCAATTTTGGGTTACCATATCTTAAAAAGGATATAACAGAATTAGAAATGGTAAAGAGAATTGGAAGATACTCCTATGAGGAAAGGCTTTAAAGTTTAGGGCGCTTCAATTTAGAAAAAAGAGAGCTGAGGGGAGATATGATAAAGGTCTATAAATTAATGAATGGAGTGGAACAGGTAAAAGTAGATTGGTTGTTTACTCCATCAAAAAGTAGAAAGAATAGGGGACACACAATGAAGCTACAAAGTAACCCATTTAAGACTAATAAGAAAAAATATTTGTTCACTCAACACGTAATCAATCTCTGGAATTCATTATCGGAGGATGTGGTAAAAGCTGACAGAGTAGCTGGATTTAAAAAGGTTTTGACAAGTTCCTGGAGGAAACGGCCATACAGCAGTATTAAGGAGGACCAGGGAAATCTGCTTACTCCAGGATAAGCATCATGGAATTGGTGTGCCTTTTTGGGAATCTGACAGGTAGTTGTGACCTGGATTGGTCAATGTTGGAAACAGGATACTGGGCTTGATAGCCCTTGGTCTAACCCAGTATGGCATTTCTTGTGTTCTTTTGAAATTACTGAATGCTACCTAGACTGGTCATTTCGAAATATATGGGGAAAAGATGTCTGAGGAGGGAGGATTCCCTGATCCTCCCAGCCCAGATCAGACCTGTGCAAGTGACCCAGATTTACTTTCCAAAAATGTGGTTACCCTAGGTTGCACCTCACACCAACCACTCTAGAAGTATGGAGTTTTAGGAGGTCCTTTTGAGGATAGTAATGTTGACTGCCCCTGATGAAGTTGGTTAGTGAAACAAGGATCTTTGTTGGGCAAGATCGATGAAATTCTTTGAGGGACTGTGGTACCAATTGAGATAAGTGTTTTGGTTCTGTTTTAAGCTGCTTGGACGACTCACTTTGTCCCGTTCTGTTCTAGGTTGTGACAGTGGGGTGTGTTGAATTGGAGTTGCATAAGTTGTATAATTTGTGCCCATTGGGTCTGCATTTATATAAAACTATTAATTGGATTGTAATCTTTAAAGATTTATGGAATAATTTATATAAGCTCAAGAAGCTAAGTTTAGCTGCTTGTTAGTAATTTTATTTTGATATTGGCTGAAAAAGATGAGGCGTTTTTAGATCACTAATGGGATTATAAACCTTCCTCTTATGGTGGGTAACCGCCTGTTAGAGGGATACTCTTATTTCTGAGATCTTTCTCCTCATAAGCATGTCTTTGAGTAATATGGTGTTTGACAGTATCTGAAGGTTAATATTGTATTATCTAGAGTGTTTTTGTGGTGATTGAACCCTAGGTTGAAGCCATGGAACATCTGAAAATCACTCCTGTAAATTCAATGGCCTTACAGTATGATGCTTGGATTAGAAGAAGAGTAGCTCTCCTTCGATTTAGTATGTATGTATTTATTTATTTATTTATTTGCAGTCTCTTTTATACCGCGCTATTCGACATCAGTGCGGTTTACAATGAACATAAGAGTTGCACATCTTAATTTCGTGATTTGTGCTTACAGTGAAACAGGTATAATAACTTGGGTATACATTAAACAGGAAAATTAAACTTGGGTATGCATTAAGCAGGTAGATTAATGAGTTAATTTCAGTAAGCTAAGTAATAAGAGCTTTGTATAATTTTGCGGGCATCAGCTCCTTTCCATTCTGATTTCAAATTATATTGTGTATTTTTCTTGTTTTTTCTTTTTAAATTTGTAATGGCCGCTGGACGTGGACTATGTTATTTTCTGTATTTTTCTTTTAATTTAAAATTCCTTGTTTTTTCTTCAATTTGTTAATAAAAAGTTTCAAAAAAAAAAGAAAGAAGAAGAGTAGCTTAGTAGCTAGAGCACTGGCTTCGTAACCAAATGACCAGGGTTAGAACATAAGAACATAAGATATGCTATACTGGGTCAGACCAAGGTCCATCAAGCCCAGTATCCTGTTTCCAACAGTGGCCAATCTAGGTCATATGTACCTAGCAGTTTCCCCAAAAGACACAGGTTCCACAATGCTTGTATTGGGTCAAGCATTGATATCCTGGGTCCCTTTTTAACAATGGTTTATGGACCTTTCCTCCAGAAACTTGTCCAAACCTTTTTTAAACCCAGCTACACTAACAGCTTTTACTACATCCTCCGGTAACAAATTCCAGAGTTTGATGACACGTTGAGTGAAAAAATATTTTCTATTATTAGTCTTAAATAGCTTACCCTGTACGTTCATTGCATGTCCCCTAGTCTTTCTATATTCTGCTAACGTAAACAATCAATCTACATTTACCCGTTCCACTCCGTTTATTAATTTATAGACTTCTATCATATCTCCCCTCAGCCATTACTTTTCCAGGTTAAAGAGCTCTAACCTTTTTAGCCTTTCTTCATAGGGGTATCCTTCCATCCCCTTTACCATTTTGGTGGCTCTTCTCTGAACCTTTTCTAATAACGCTATATCCTTTCTAAGATACGGCGACCAGAATTGCACACAATATTCAAGGTGCGGTCGCACCATTGAACGATACAGAGGCATTATAATATCCTTTGTTTTATTTTCCATTCCTTTCCTTATGATACCTAGCATTCTATTTGCTCTCTTGGCCGCTGCTGCACACTGGGCGGAGGGTTTTATCATGTAATCCACGATGACACCTAAATCTTTTTCCTGGGTGGTAGTTCCTAATGTGGAACCTTGCATCCTGTAATGATAGTTTGGGTTGTTCTTCCCTAGGTACATAACTTTGCACTCGTCCACATTAAATTTCATCTGCCATTTCGATGCCCAGTCTTCCAATTTATCAAGATCCTCTTGCAAATTTCCACAATCCTCATGGGTTTTAACAACTTTAAATAGTTTTGTGTCATCTGCAAATTTGATAATCTCACTCATTATTCCCTTTTCCAGGTCATTTATGAATATGTCAAAAAGCAGCGGACCCAGCACAGATTCCTGGGGTACATCACTATTCACCTTTCTCCATTGGGAAAATTGGCCATTTAGCCCTACCCTCTGCTTTCTATCTTTTAACCAGTTCCTGATCCACGATAGCCACTGCCTCCTATCCCATGACTCTTTAGTTTTGCCAAAAGCCTCTGATGAGGGACCTTGTCAAAGGCTTTCTGAAAGTCCACTGGCACTCCTTGTGACCTTGGGCAAGACACTTCATCCTTCATTGCCTCGGAAGAAAGCTCTGGCGTGCTTCTTCCATTCACACTCTCAAGAAAACACAGAAGCTGCTGGGTCTCCAGGAGTCGGCATTGACTTAAAAAAGGCATTATGATTGATACAAATCTCATTCACACTCTGAATAAATATTCACATTCCACTAGAGGTGAGTAGTCATGTAAGACATGAGATGCCACCCTTAACACCTTCTTATTAAAACCTTTGTATTATCTTCTTCAAAATTATTCACTTCTGGTGATTTCAGTGGTCACATCCTCATGAAGGAAAATACAGCGGAAATTGTGTTTTCTTATAAACCAAGAACTTTCTAATATCACACCAGGAAGCCAGTGTACAAAGATGTGATAATATGGACTGTTACAGCAATATATTACCACACAATAAAGGCCCGTATTAATTGAACGCAAATAATTTTTGTGATAATTTATACCTCTTAAAATTATTGTGCTCACACTGTCATTATCAGAAAAAAATAAAATGTAACTAAATCTCCTTGAAATGTTGTTGAGGTATTGCTAAGTTTCTCACAATCATGGCTTTATATTTACGTTCACTTTTTTTTAACATATGTAGCTTTGTTGTGCAAACACAGATAATGAACTGATTTACACAATTTAAAAGCTAATTTCCTAGTTTTGCATACATTTTGGATAAGCGTTTACAGAAGCAAAACAATGGGTGCAAAAAACCAGCAGATAATGTACACAGCTTGCAAACGGAATACCGTGCAGTGTTTGCTAGTATTACATGCGGTAACATGTCCATGGACTTCAGCGCCATTTAGCACATTTGTCTCAAACTCTGTCATTAGTAGTGAGCAAAGATGCCCATTAATTCATCATCAGGCTTAAAAGCCCCCTTGTCAATAAAATTCAGCAGAAAAAAAGACCATGCTTGCATTTTGGTGATGTAAGATGCTTTTAAAAGATAGGGAGCCTGCCTAGTCAGCTACCAGCACGATAAGCATTAACCCCGTGTACAGCAACCAGCATTGCTCAGTACCATGAATCCTAGAAGCATTCAGCAATGTGGTATAATGCAGAAAATACTCGATAATGTAGATAGCTAACCTGCCAATCAATGTTTTTAGGACTTTAACTCCTTCCTTTATCTTTTGATGAGCTGCAGGTAAAATAGACTTTTTTATTTTTTGTCATCAAAGTTATTTTAAATATGAGTAGGTCCACAAACAGCCCTCAAGCCGGCTTGGGTTCCCATAGCCACTGAGGCATGTGTTAACTATCGGAGGTGTGGAAAGTATTTCCCTGGCAGTGCCCTATCCCTCAGCACATGCCACATAGCGCCCTTTAGTAAAGGACCCCCTGAGTTTAAGTTCAAATATTCTTTCCAAACCATGGAGAGAGAAATTCTCCCATACTACTACTACTACTATTCATCATATATATAACGCTACAAGGGTACAAATAAGGAAGGAAAGTGAGGGATCTGGATCCAAAAGCAGCCTCAAAGAGGTGAGCCTTTAGCACAGATTTGAAAAGGGGCAGAGATAGAGCCTGACGTACAGGCTCGGAGCAGCAAGGTGAAAGGAACGAAGTCCGGGTGTGTGGAATATACATAGAGAGTGGCAACCACCGTCGCTATATGGAAAGCAGTGCTATATAGCCACAATGCATATAGGTAAGCTATTTCATTTAGGAAAGTCTTTTTGCTGATCTAAATCATACCACTTAGTGATACGGGTAGCAGATGAATATTACAGGCTATTTGTATAGTTAGGTGAAATGCCGGCTCTCTGCCCTGGCACTATTCAGATGTGCTGGAGAGGTCTATAAGAATTTTCAGTGGCATTACGTATAGAAGGTAATTTGATAACAGTGCCTGGTTTAAGAGGGCAAGTAGGAGCCTACTAGGCTCTATCTTACAAAGATGCATAGATGCCTTTATATAATGCTAATGTAAGAGGCTGAAATCACACCTTGAATGCAAGCTTGAGCGGTGTAAATATTTGCATTGTAATTTAGCGACCAAAGAGATCAATATTCAAATCCCAGTGGCACTTCGGGTGGCCTTTGGAAAGCCCCTTAACTCTCCATTGCCTCAGGTAAAAACTTTGGGCCTGATGTTCCGCAGTGGCGGCTAGCACTGTAAAAGCAGTTAGCCGCCACTGCTGCGGATCATTAAACTCGGATATTTATTTTTCTTTATTTATTTGATTACAGTTTTATACCGCTCCTTCCAGAGATCAGGAGCGATTTGCATTATAACAATGAACTTTAACAGTAACAGTTACATGTAACAGGTTTAGAACTTTATACATGGAACAGTTGAATTGAGGTGAACCCTCGAACTATTTACATGAAGCTGGACTGCTGTAGTTATTTACAGAGAATTTCAAGTAGTGTACTTACTGGTTACAGCATATCAATGCACTTATCCCCATCAACGAATTTCTAGTTGATAAGTAAAGGGACAGGGGATAGCATAGGACGGAGGAGGGAGAGAGGATGGAAGGATGAGGAATGGAGCCATGGTCTAGGTGTTATTGTAAAATTCTCGAAATAGGTGTGGTTTTAGACCTTTGCGGAAAGATTGAAGGTCCTTGTTTCCTCTTAGTGTATCAGGAAGGCTATTCCATTGGAGGGGGGCTATGTATGTGAATGCTCTGTTGCTCGTGATTGTTTTGGTGTTGCGTATAGTGTATGGAACATTTAGAAAGTTTAGGTTGGGGGTTCTTCTGTTTCTATTAGGAGGTTGTATTTCGATGAGTGTGGAAAGGTACGATGGGGCTAGTTTGTGTATTAATTTGTGCCAGGGGCCACACCCAGGTCCCAGCCCTGAATATCCAGACTGTCCGATTACCCGAAGCAATGAAGTGTAGTGGATGTTGGGTGTTTCTGAAAATTCTAAATTCACAATCTTGTGAAATTACCCTGATACTGTTTTATAGAAGCACAGAAACAGAGAAAATGATGGTAGATAGAAACATAGGGGCCACTTTTCATGGTGGTCAGATGTGGTGCTTAAATATCGATGGGATATTCAGTGGCAGTATCCACATAGGAGTTACTGGTGAATATCCAGGCTGAACAGCACTAACCAGATAAATGTCAATCTTATCTGATACTTTAGCTGATATTTACCAGACTTCCAACTTAGGTCTGCTTTTAAAGTGGCCTAAATTGGGTGGATTAGTGTAGGATTTGGAGGGGAGGTATAACCCAATGATTAGAGCAGTGGCTTGGGGACACAGAATCCAGGGTTCAATTCCCAGGGACTCTCCATATATGACTCATCAAGCCTACTGACTATTACCTGATGTTGCTCATCCATGTCAACAGAAATGACATTGCCAGGTATCTCTCTGAACATATCAAATGTAATTCAAAATTCTGGAACAGAGGGAGAAGCAGATAGGTGGTGTTGTCTTCAATACTTCCTGTCAAGGGTAAAGACTGAGGCAGAGAAGCTCACATCCTAGAGATAAATGTGTGGGTGGAGTCATCTAGAGCATTTTTAATAGATCCTTGGAGACAGAAGAAGTTCCGCAGGACTGGAAAAGGGCCAATGTGGTACCTCTTCGCAAAAGTGGTAATAGGGAAGAAGTGGCAAACTACAGGCCAGTAAGCCTTACCTCGGTGGTGGGAAAAGTAATGGAGATGCTCCTGAAAGAGAGAATAGTGGACCTTCTCCAAACTAATAGGTTGCATGATCTGCACCATGATTTTACCAAAGGATTATCATGCCAAATAAATCTGACTGAATTATTTGATTGGGTGACCAGAGAACTATCAAGGGCATGCAATGGATGTGATCTACCTAGATTTTAGCAAAGCCTTTGATACTGTTCCTCGTAGGAGGCTTATCAATAAACTGAACAGCCTGGGGATGGGTCCCAAGGTGGTAAACTGGATCATAAATTGGTTGACTGACAGATTACAGAAGGTGATAATAAACGGATGAAAGGAAGGTGATTAGTGGCGTGCCCCAGGGATCAGTCCTGAGACCTGTACTGTTCAATTTTGAGTGATATTGCTGAAGGACTGAATGAAAAAGTCTGTCTCTTTGCAGATGACACAAAAATATGCAACAGCATGGAATCCCCTGAGGAAGTGGATAACATGAGGAAAGATCTACAAAAGCTAGAAGAATGGTCTAATGCTTGACAGCTAAGATTTAATGTGAAGCAGTGCAGTGTCATGAACTTAGGATGCAGAAATCCAAGGGAATTGCATGAGATAGGGGGCACTAGGTTAGTGTGCACAGACCAGGAGAAGGACCTTGGAGGGATTGTTTCTGAGGATCTTAAAGTGGTGAAACAGTGTGACAAGGTGGTTGCCAAAGCCAGAAGGATGCTAGGTTGCATACAAAAGAATTACCAGCAGAAAGGAGGAGGTGCTAATGCCACTGTACAAGTATCTGGTGAGGCCTCACTTGGAATATTGTGAGGCCATATTTCACAAAGGATATAAAAAGACTGGAAACGGTTTAGAGCAGTGGCTCTTAACCAGTCCTCCTTGAACCCCTAGGTCAGTCGGGTGTTCAGGATATCCCTAATGAATATGCATGAGATATATATGCATTAGAGATATCCTGCCAACCTGACTGGTTTGTGGCCCTCTAGGGCTGGATTCAGAGACCCCTGCCTTACATCTCTGTCATTTAAGAATGTGAGTGGGCAAGGTGCAGATCTCCAAGACATCAAAAAGGTTAGATAGAATTTGTCACATGCCTCTTTGCTTCTCACCACCACCAAAATATTGTCTATTAGACAACGTTTTGGTGGTGGTGAGAATTGAGGAGGCATGTGACACATTCTATCTACCCTTTTGATGTCTAGGACATCTGCACCTTGCCCACTCACAATCTTAAATGACAGAGGTGTAAGGCAGGGGTCTCCGAATCCAGCCCTAGAGGGCCACAAACCAGTCAGGTTGGCAGGATATCTCTAATGCATATATATCTCATGTATATTCATTAGGGCTATCCTGAACACCCGACTGGCCTAGGGGTTCAAGGAGGACTGGTTAAGAACCACTGGTTTAGAGGAAGGCAACTAAAATGATTTGGAACCTGCGCCAGAAGACGTATGAGAAGAGACTTGAAGACCTATATATTTATACTCTAGAGGAGAGGAGGGACAGGGAAGATATGATACAGACTTTTAAATATTTAAAAAGTATTAACGAACAAACAAACCTTTTTCAAAGATGGGGAAGCTGTGAAACTAGAGGACATAAGATGATGCTGCAAGGGGGTAAACTGAAAGGCAACGTCAGGAAATATTTTTTCACTGAAAGGGTGGTCGATGTTTGGAATGCCCTCCCGATGGAATTGGTGGGAGCAAATACGGTGACAGAATTCAAAATGGCATGGGACAGACATTGGATCCCTTTATAGCAACATGATAAAATCAAAATAAACTTAGCTATCTCTTATATCTCACAAATCGGGGTGACGTACATGGAACGGTGGGACACCCCTAAACAAAGGCATGGGAAGGGGTGACCTGCATGGAGCAGCAGATACACTTACTCTTGCCACCTTGCTGGGCAGACTGGATGGGCCATTCTGGTCTTTATCTGCCATCATATACTATGTTACTATGTTACAATGTTAGAAGCGACGGGGATCTCAAACAATTTTCAGAAAACTGCGTTTGTGAGGAACTAGCTAAACTAAAAGTAGACAAAGCGATGGGACCAGATGGGATACATCAGAGAATACCGAAAGGGACATTCTAGCAGCTCCTCTGATTGACCTTTTCATGCCTTTTAAGAGATGGGAGTGGTGCCAGAGGAAGTAAGGATGTGGTTGAAAACTACAGGCCGGTTGGTCTAACCGCTGTGGTGAGTAAATTATTGGAGACGCTGCTGAAAAAGAAAATAGTGAGGTTTTTGGAGTACAGTGGATTACAGGATCTGAGGCAACATGGATTCACTAGAGGCAGATTTTGTTAGACAAATCTGATTGATTTCTTTGACTGGGTGACCAGGGAGTTGGACCACAGGAGAGCCCTAGGTGTGGTGTACGTGGATTTCAGTAAAGCTTTTGACAGCGTTCTGCACAGGTGACTTATAAACAAACTGAGTAACCTAGGGATGAACCCTAAAGTTACTGATTGGGTTAGAAATTGGTTGAGGGAGGTTGCAAAGGGTACAGGTAAATAGTGTTCTTTCTGAGGAGAAGGAGGTTACCAGTGGTGAGCCCCAGGGATCTGACCTTGGTCCGATATTTTTTAACATCTTTGTTAGTGATATTGCAGAAGGGCTGTCAGGTACGGATTTCTTGTTTGCGGATTATACCAAAATATACAATAGAGTAGACACACAGGAAGGAGTTGATAACATGAGGAAGGATCTAGCTAAGCTTGAAGAATGGTCTAGAATTTGGCAGCTGAGATTTAATGCTAAAATATGCAGGGTCATGTATTTGGACTGCAAAAATCCAAGGGAGCAGTACAGTGTAGGGGGTGATGTACTTCTGTCCACTAAGTGAGAGTAGGACCTGGGCATGATTGTGTCAGATGATCTCAAAGTAGATAAACAAGTAGAAAAGGTGATGGCGAATGGTAGAATGGTTGAGTGCATAGGGAGAGGAATGGCCAGCAGAAGAAAGGAGGTGATAGTGCCTCTGTATAAGTCTTTGGTGCGACCTCATTTGGAGAATTGTGTGCAATTCTGAAGACGACACCTTCAAAAGGATATAAACAGGTTGGAGTTGGTGCTGAGGGTGATTATTAAAATGGTTAGTGGTCTTCATTATAAAGCATATAAGGACAGGCTTAAGGATCTTAATTTGTATACTTTAGCATAAATGCGGGATATAGAAATATGATGGTGATGTTTAAATACCTCCATGGCATCAATGCACAGGAAGAGAGCCTCTTTGATTGAAAGCAAGCTCTGCTACAAGGGGACATAGGATGAGGTTGAAAGGGGATAGATTCAAGAATAGTATGTGGAAATATTTATTTATGTAAACATGGTAGATGCATGGAATAGTCTCCCAGTAGAGGTGGTAGAGATGAGGATAGTATTTTATTTCAAAAAAGCATGGGACAAACACAGAAGATCTCTGAAGGGAAAAAGGGATCTATTGTAGTAGTTGATATGGAAGGGCAGACCAGATAGGCCATATAGTCTTTTTCTGATGTCATGTTTCTATGTTTTTCTGTGTTACCAGACGTCTCTGATTTTTGGGGACTGTACCCGAATTTGCACACTGGTCCTTGATCAGTTCTACTCCGTAGAGCAGTTCTCCCCACTTCAGACGCATGTGCAAGATACACAGGGCTGACGCATGAGCATGGTGTGGCAGCCTTAGGAGGGCAGTACGATCGACACAGTGAAGCGACCAACTCTGGTATGGGGCAGGCAAGCAGTGATCCACAGGCGGCATGACAATGGGCAGCAAATGGCAACTTACAGATGTTACAAATCAACATGGGGCTTTGAAGCCCACGCGTACACTGCATATCAGATGCGTGGTGCATGCATGGGCTCCAAAGCCCCACGCTGATTTTCAGAAGCATTTTGGCTCCATTGTTCAGAGAGTCAATTGCTTAGTGAATGCCAAAATGCTCAAGAAAAACAGTGTGGGGCTTTGGAGCCCATGCAGGAACTGCAAGTCGGAGCATGGAGCATTTATTTATCTATCAGGTTTTATATACAGCTTTAACATTTCAGTCAAAGCAGTTTACATTGAAACTTAAACTTGATAATATACATTTAACAAGGATATTGATAACTTGGATTTTCTGAGGCAATAGAGGGTTAAATGACTTGCCCAAGGCCACAAGGAGTGCTAGTGGGAATTGAATGCTGGTCTCTGGGTTCCCAAGCCAATATTCTAACCATTAGGCTACTCCTCCACTCTGGGAGCATGTGGCCTGCAGAGTTTAAGGGAAGTGTCAGCATTTAAAGGCAAGTTGCCCAAAGAGGACAAGCTTCAGAATTCTACATTTGTCATAGAAAACTACTCCTGTCATAGGGGATGGAAAGATAGCAGATGGGCGGGGGGCGGGGGGGGGGGTGTGGAGGGGGGGCAGGGGGAACACAGAGAGAGGGAGAGGGAGAGAGAGAGAGAGAGAGAGAGAGAGGAGATACTGAGCTATGAGGAATGACAGAGAGATGATGGAATCTGATGGGTGGACGGAGAGGGAGATGCTGGACTCTGAGGGGTGAAGTGATGGCAAAATTTAAGTGGATAGAAAGGGAATAAAGAAAGGCATGGAGGGAGGAAATGAAAGGGAAAGATCAATATATCAGAGAGGGAATGAAAAAAGACAGAAGGATCAAGGAGAAATAGCAAATGGACAGCAAACTCTGGAAGGAGGTTTAAGAGAAAACAAAGCATAGCAGACGAAAGACCAGGGCCATTATGACTGAAAAAAAATACGGTCCAGACAACAAAGGTAGGAAAAAAGCATTTTATTTTGAATTTATTAATGACAGATTTTTTATAGATCCTTGGAGACAGGAGAAGTTCCACAGGACTGGAGAAGGGCTGATGTGGTACCTCTTCACAAAAGTGGAAACAGGGAAGAAGTGACAAACTACAGGCCAGTAAGCCTTACCTCGATGGCAGGAAAAGTAATGGAGGCGCTCCTGAAAGAGCGAATAGTGGACTTCCTTGAAACCAACAGGTTGCATGATCCGAGGCAACATGGTTTTTACCAAAGGACGATCTTGTCAAACAAATCTGATTGAGTTCTTTGACTGAGTGATCAGAGAACTAGATCAAGGGCATGCGATGGATGTAATTTACTTAGATTTCAGCAAAGCCTTTGGTATTGTTCCTCATAGGAAGCTTATCAATAAACTCAGTAGCTTGGGGATGGGTCCCAAGGTGGTGAATTGGATCAGAAATTGGTCGACTGACAGATGACAGAAGGTGATGGTAAATTTAACTCACTCGAATGAAAGGAAGGTGAATAGCAGTGTGCCCCAGGGTTCGGTCCTGAGATCGGTACTGTTAAATGTATTTCTGAGTGATATTGCTGAAGGATTGAATGGAAAAGTCTGTCTTTTTGAAGATGACAAGAAAATTTGCAACAGAGTGGACTCCCCTGAGGAAGTAGATCTACAAAAGCTGGAAGAATAGTCTAATGCTTGGCAGTTAAGATTTAATGTGAAGAAGTGCAATGTCATGCACTTGGGAAGCAGAAATCCAAGGTATGCGACAGGGGTGAGAAGTTGGTGTGCATGGACCAGGCAAAGGACCTCGGAGTATTGTTTCTAAGGATCTCAAGATGGCAAAACAGTGTGACAAGGCGGTACCAAAGTCAGAAGGATGCTGGGTTGCATAAAGAGAGGAATTACTAGCAGAAACGAAGAGGTACTAATGCCACTGTACAAGTCACTGGTGAGGCCTCACTTGGAATATTGTGTTCAGTTTTGGAGACCATATCTCGCAAAGGGCATAAAAAGGCTGGAAACAATTGAGAGAAAGGCGACCAAAATGATTTGGAGCCTGCGTAAGAAGACTTATGAGAAGAGACTTGAAGATCTAAATATGTACACTCTAGAGGAGAGGAGGGACCGGGGAGATATGACTCAGACCTTTAAATACAAAGAGTATTAATGAACAAACAAACCTCTTCCAAAGTCGGGGAAGCTGTAAAACTAGAGGTCAATACTTGAAGCTGCAAGGGGGTAAACTGAAATCAGGGTCGACCCGTCCATTGTGGTTATGGTTATGGTTTAGGCATTTGATATACCGCCCTTTACTTACGAATCAGAGCGGTTAAAACTTATATACTAACAGGTACTTTTTTTATTGAGCAAGAATGTTTTTTGCACAGAGCCCCGCGTTTCAGGGGGCCCCGCGCAAAAAACATCTTGCATCAGCCCAACTAGGTTAAAAAAACACAAACCGGCTGCTGCTGCTGCCGCTGCCGCCATGGCAGAGGCAGAATCGAGCGTCCCGCGGGGCCCCCCTGCCCTGCAGAGTCCTCCATGCGGCCTCAGCGTCGGCTGTCAGAGCCGCGCGAAGAGAGAGAGCTTCTCCTCTCGCGGCTCTGTTAATTTCCCATCAGCCCCGTGGCGGGATTAACAGAGCCGCTGCCACGGCGGCAGAGGCAGCAGCAGCCGGTTTGTGGTTTTTTTAACCTAGCTGGGCTGATGGGGGGGGGGGGGTAGGACAGGTAATAGGCTATGGGGGGCTAAGACTGGAAATGGGCTGATGGGGGGGTTAGGACTGGTAATGGGCTATGGGGGGTTAGGACTGGAAATGGGCTGATGGGGTTTAGGACTGGTAATGGGCTATGGGGGGGCTAAGACTGGAAGTGGACTGATGGATTATGACAGGTAATGGGCTGTGGGGGGGCTAAGACTACAAATGGGCTGATGTGGGGGCTTATCACTGGTAATGGGCAATGGGGGCTAGGACTGGAAATGGGCTGATGGGGGGGTTAGGACTGGAAGTGGGCTGATGGGGGGTTACGACAGGTAATGGGCTGTGGGGGGGCTAAGACTACAAGTGGGCTGATGGGGGGTTAGGACTGGAAGTGGGCTGATTGGGGGTTAGGACTGGTAATGGGCTATGGGGCAGGGGGCTGACTGGAAATGGGCTGATGGGGGCGTTAGGACTGGTAATGGACTGATGGGGGCTTAGGACTGGTAATGGACTGTGGGGGGTAAGACTGAAAATGGGGTGATGGGGGTTAGGACTGGTAAGACTGAAAATGGGCTGATGGGGGGGTTAGGACTGGTAATGGCCTATGGGGGGCTAGGACTGGTAATGGGATGGGGGGGTTGCTTGGACTGGAATTGGGCTGTGTGGAAGGGGGGCTTGAACTGCAAATAGCTGATGGGGACAGGGGTTTGGAATGGAAATGGGCTGTGAGGGGAGGGAGCTAGGACTGGAAATGGGCTGAGTGGGGGGGGGCTAGGACAGGAAATGGGCTGATGGAGGGGCTAGGATAGGACTAGAAATGGGCTGTTGGGGGGTGCTAAGGTTGGAAATGGGCTGTGGTGGGGGCTTGAATTGAAATGGACTCATGGAGGGGCTAGAACTGGAAGTAGGCTCATGGGGGGTTTGGATTGGAAATGGGCTGAGTGGAGGGGAGCTAGGAAAGGGGAGTTTGGATTTGACATGGGCTGATGGTGGGGCTAGGAAAGGACTAGAAATGAGCTGATGGGGCTGGGATTGGAAATGGGCTGATGGAGGGATTCGGATAGGACTGGAAATGGATGGGGGAGCTAGGGCTGGATATGGGCTGATGGTGGGGCTAGGATAGGATTGGAAATGGGCTGATGGGGGGCTAGGACTGGAAATGGGCTGATGCAGGGACTGGAAGGGAGCAGATGCTGGGTGGGGCTGGAACTAGAAGGGAGCTGATGTTGGAGGAGGATTAGAATTGGATGGAGCTGGGAGAGTGAAATGGAGAGGGAAAAATATTTTGTGTGGGAGGGAAGACAAATCTACAATTGGCCGGATACTGGGAGAGTAAGTGGGGATTGAGGATGGAGGGGTAAAATTTGAGTGGATGAAATAGGAATGAGGAAAGAGCAAAAAGAGAAAGATTAGTATGTTAAAGCAGATGTAAAGAGAGAATGGAAAAAAAACTAGAAGAGAGAAGAAAGGACAAATGGACAGCAGATGGAGAGTTAGCAGAAGACACGAAGAAACTAGAAGAAAGTGGCTGGAACAATTGTAACTGAAAAAAAATGCACAAAAGGTAGAAAAATATCTCTTTATTTTGAATTTATTAACTGGAATATGTCAGCTCTGGGAAATGTGCATCATTAACATCTGCGCTTTGTTTAGTACAAGAGGAAATTAATTTATAGTTTTATTTCTACAGTGTTGTTGTACATTCCAAGTTTGGCTTTTGGGGTTCCCAGTTTAATTGTCTTCCTGTTTCTAAATTGTGATTCCTTGTTTGGTGATGGTCTATGTTCTGCATGTGTAACTGAGCTGAGGTATTCTGTTTATGTAATTCCTATTTGACATTGCCACTTGTTCTCTTTCCCCAGTAGGTCATGTATTGTTATTCTCTGAAATGTATTGGTTTAATATTTGCAGTGTTGCCTTTTGATAGTTAGGGTATGGTGCTTTGTGAGTCCTGGTAGTGCTGTTAGGATACGGCGGGTTTGCTATGGGTTCTAAATGGGCAGTGTTTGTAGTAGTTCCTAATGTGCCTGGCGGTTGGTACTGGATTATAGTAATGTAATGTAATGTACTGGATTATAGTAATGTAATGTAAGTTACGGGGTGCCTCTGAAGCACCCCGTAACTTCCAGGATGTGGTTTTGGAAACCTTGCCGGTAGAGACACTGAGCGGTACTGATGCCTGCTATCCGAAAGTCAATAATAAAGACAGCTGGGCTGGAGCCGCCCCACTGAGCAACAAAGCCATGAGCATCCGGGAGGTAGGAGGTAAGAAAAACTGATGATCAAAGTGGCGTTGTGGTGGAGGAAAACAGGCAGTGGGAAGCATTGCTCTATGGGTTTTTTGGGCTGTTACTGAAACAAGGTAAGGGGACATTTATGCACTTAAGGAAGAGCAAACCAAACTATGGTTACATGATGCAAGTTTCCACATTAGGAACCACCACCCAGAAAAAGGATTTAGACGTCATGATGGACAATACATTGAAACCCTCCACCCAGTGTGCAGCGGCGGCCAAGAAAGCAAATAGAATGCTAAGTATCATAAGGAAAGAAATGGAAAACAAAATCAAGGATATTATAATGCCATGATGCAATTGTACCTTGAATATTGTGTGCATTTCTGATCACTGTATCTTAAAATGGATATAGCAGAATTAGAAAAGGTACAGAGAAGAGCTACCAAAATGGTTAGTGGTCTTCGTTATAAAGCATATGAAGACAGAATTAAAGATCTTAATATGTATACGTTACAGGAAAGTTGGGATAGAGAATATGATTGAGGCATTTAAATACCTCTGTGTCATAATTGCACAAGAAGAGAGCCTCTTTCGATTGAAAGCAAATTCTGCTACAAGAGGACATAGTATGAGGGTGAAAGGGGATAGATCCTGGAGGAATATGGAAAAGTATTTCTTTACGGAAAGAATGGTAGATATGTGGAATAGTCTCCCAGTGGAGGTAGTAGAGACGAGGACAGTATCTGATTTCAAAAAGCATGGGGCAAACACAGACGATCTCTAAAGGAAAAGAGGGAACTATTGTAGTTGATATTAAAGGGCAGACTAGATAGGCCAAGTGGTCTTTTTTTGCCGTTATGCTTCTATGTAAAATTATAACGAGGATGGAAGGATACCCCTCTGAGGACAGGCTTAAAAGGTTAGGGCTCTTCAACTTGGTAAAGACACGGCTGAGGAGAGATATGATAGAGTTCTATAAATTCCTGAATGGAGTGGAACAGGTAAATAGTTGTTTACACCTTCAAAAAGTAGAAAATGACTACGGAACACTCAATGAAGGTACAATGTAGCCCATTTAGGTCTAATAAGAGAAAATATTTTTTCACTCAGTGAGAATCCGTTACCGGAGGATGTAGTAAAAGTTGTTAGTGTAGCTTGGTTTAAAAAAGTTTTTGACAAGTTCCTGGAGGAAAACTCCATAAACCACTATTGAAAAGGACCAGGGAAATCCACTTCTTACCCTAGAATAAGCATCTTGGAATCTGTGTACCTTTTTGGGAACCTGACAGGCACTTGTGATCTGGATTGGCCATTGTTGGAAACGGGATACTGGGCTTGATGGATATTGGTCTGATCCAGTATGGCATTTCTTATGTTCTTATGACATACTGGATTGGAGCAAGGGGTCTGCCCCACTCCCCCCCCCCCTTTCAAATCCAGCATGTCTCTTTGATTCAGAGGGCAGTTAAAAAAAAAAAACACAAAAAAGCAGCTCTGTATGCCTGCATGCCCCCTCATCCCCTCCCAATCCAGCATTACCCTTTACTTCAGCAGGCAGAACAAAAGAAAGCAAACACAAACGAGTATTTTCTGTGTTTACGCTTTTGAGCTGCCCATGAAGCAAGGGGACATGCTGGATTGGGAGGGGGAAGCAAGGGGAAGATGGTCAGCTGTGGTGGGGAGGGGGGCAAGAAAAGCAAGGGAAAGATGCTGAACACTAATGTTCCTGAGAGGGAAAAGGCTCTGCCCTTGACCCGCCCCTTCTGTCCTATGCCCCGCCCAGGTGTCCTCGATTTACGAACCAAAGATCTGGTAACGTCAGATTAGTGTGAGCTGAATATTGGACTAACTGGATAAAGTCGCCATTTATCTGGATAGCGCTGACACCGCTCTCACCCTACCCATGGATTAGCCAAATGCTAACTGGATAGTTCTGTGGTGGTCTGTGGAGATATTTGCTGGCACTATCCAGATATTGCAGTGAGTGTCTTTAGCCATCCAGTCTCCCATTGGCTAGTTGGTTGGCTAAGGGCCTTAAATATAGGCCCATGCAGCCTATCCTGTCTATCTAGTTCATTTACACCTCCTACTCAGCTTTGCAATCCCTGCTTCTCCCTGTGATATCTTTTGTGCTGGTCTCATCCTTTCTTGAACTCTGATACTGTCTTTATCTTCACCTTCTCCACTACAAGGTGAATCCATATATCTACCATCCTTTGTGTAAATATATATTTCTTTTGAATATTTGAGTCACCCTCAACCTATGACCCCTCATTGCAGAACTTTTTTTCCATTAAATAAAGATGATTTAAACATAAAAGAGAACTGACCTCTGTGTTTTTATATTTGAATGCATTTAAATGTCTCCAACATATCTTCCCTTTCTCTCCTTTCCTCTGTGATTTTACATGTTTAGATATTTAAGTCTTTCCCCATATGATTGGCAAGGACCATAGCTGCCCTCTGGACCAACTCCACCCAGTTTGTATCTTTTTCAACGTGTAGTCTTCAAAACTGTACACAGTACGCCAAATGTGGCCTCAGCAGAGAGTTTATTAGAAGATATATTACCTCCACTTTCTTGCTGACTAGTCATTTCCCTATGCACCCAAGCATCCTGCTTACTTTTGTAGTTACCTTATCTATGCATTAGGCCTTAAGATCATTGCAATAAATGCAATGTGTGCCTTCAAGTCCCTGCTGACTCCTCGCAAATCAGAAGCTCCTGGGTTTTCTTGGCAGTATGACCAGAAGTAGATTGCCAGGCCTTTCTTCTGAGACAATGGAGGATTAAGTGACTTGCCCAAGGCCACAAGGAGTGCTAGTGGGAATTGAACCCTGGTCGACTTGGTTACTAAAAGCCAGTATTCTAACTGTCAGGCTACACCTCCACTCCAAGATCATTAAATATGTTTTCTGCACATACAAACATCACTTCCAAGGCCCTCCTCAATAGTACTAACCAATATGGCTACGATCTCGCTGTGCTGCCCCCTAGTGTAAAGCTAGAGGGCAGCACCCCATGATTAGAGCCATTTTGAAAAGACTGATGATGAGTGGAGGAGCAGAGAGGATCGCTCCTGCCCTGTCTTCCCAGTAGACCAACATGAATTAAGGTACGACTTCGGTAGGGGTTGGAAGTGGGGGGCCCGTGGGACAGTGGGTGCCCCCCCCCCCCCGTTTGCCAGCTGGCTAGCTGGGATATTTCTTTTACAGGGGCGGAGGGAGGGTGAGGGAGGCACTGACTGACTAGCCGGGACTTGGTATAATGGAAGAGGGGGGTTGAGGAGGAACGAGGGCTTCTTTGACTGACTAACGGGGATGTCAGTTTTCCCAAGGGGTACACCTATACCCTTGGACCGTTCCCAGTGGGGATCAGATGCTGTCCAGGAGCGGCCGGAGCTGCAGGGAGGGCAGGATCACAACAGTGTGCTGATGATAATATTGTTGATGGGGGGATCCCAATCACTCCTTTGGAGGCCTGATTGCCTCCAGGGCAGACAGTCGCTGCCAATCAGCAGCAGCTGCACTGACACATTATTGGGCCACTTCTTGAGGTGGCGTCATCTGCCACTGCAATTGAGCTAGGTTTTGGCAGCCATCATGCAAAAATGTTTTGCACAGTGGCTGCCAACCATCGCCAACCCACTCCCCATCCCGATCTGCATTGATCCTGTCCCATACCCCTGCACCATGCGAAAATCAGAAATCACAGAAAATTGCCTGTAATATCAGATTTTCTCACCCATTAGCTGCTACAGCAGAGTGCTAAATCTGTGTTAGCAGCTAGCACCCTTTATTTACATTCTCTTATATACCATGCTATTCTGCATCAGTGTGGTTTACATTGAACAAACTGAAATTACATTGAACAGGGCATTATAACTTGGAGATAACTATTTTACAGGGAACATGGGCTATGGAGGGTTAAGTGGCTTGTCCAAGACCACAAGGAGCACCTGTAGGACTAGAAACCCCAGTCCTTCTGGCCCAAGGTTGCTGTCCTCTAGTGGGATTTGAACCCCTGACCTGCTGGCCTGCAGTACCTTGCCCCAACCACTAGGCCACTCCTCCACTCCAATGCCTTTACTAGGCATACCCTTTGGTTTGCATGATAATAGACTCCAATGTCCTATATGCAACAAACCTTATACTCCATGTCCAAGCCTTTCATATTTAGATCATTTTCCCAGTCTGTTTTTGCCTTAATTTTAGGTGGACCTGTAAGCTCTACAGATAAACAGCAATTTGAGGAAATATGCCGTTGGAAAGCTGTAGTACCCACAAGGTATCTAATTCTAAAAACAAACGGCAGCACTACTGAGAGACCTAATGATTCATAAGCAAACAGCAAAATCCAAAGATATGAAAAGAGTTGAATGGCATCCAAATCCTGCATTATTTAGTTGGCCAAAAACAATGAAATACTTTGTTGCAACGAAGTCTAGCTATTAATTTAATCCCAGGTTTAGAATGTATCTTCAAAATCTTAAACACTGAGCCTCCTGGGACTGAGTTTGCAATTATGGGAGTGACAGCTGATGCTTTTGCTGGCAACCAGTAAAATTTGACATTGTGTGCCGGCATCTTAAGTTTTCCCATATTACTAGAATAAAGAGAGCGAGAAAATATTTTCTCTTCCTAATTGAGCAAAAGTTAAGTGATAGAGAGGTTCCAAGAAAGGCTTAGTATCCAATGCTTATCATTCCAAGCGTCTATCTCCCACATTCCAATTTGCAATATAATACATTTGAGCAGGAGAGTGATAGCACTTAAACTTGGATAATACAAAGCCACATTTTTCTGCACTTAATTCCGGCATTCCTGACAAAATATAAATCTATGGGGTATGTTTACTAAACCGTCTTAATGTTACCGGCATTAGTTGCAGTCTTACTGTGACGAATGTCATATAAGGTAGTGGGCGTTCCGGTCTTATGGTAGCATTTCGGGTTATCGCGCAATAAAGTCCGTTATCGCGCGATAGAGGGAGCCGTGGCAAGCATAAAGAGCCGCAATGCAGAAAGGTGTGCCAGTGCAGGACATGGGGTAGCAGCCTGCACAGTAGGGCAGGACGCCACAGAGCTTGCAGACACAGATAGACTGAGAAAAGGATGTTTGGCAACAGTGATGAGGGTATAATGTGCCAGCAGCACAGATCGTCACAGATAGGACTGTAACAGGAATGCAAAGTAAATGTGGACGAGAGGCATAAAATAATTAGAACAGAGAGGAATCAAACCCATGGCCAGTAGCACAAATGGCAATGCACAAACCAGTAGGCTACAACACCAACATGAGTGTCACAGCAAAGGCTGCATACAAGAACACTGGAGGGCACCACACCAAACTACAGCTGGCTGCCAGGATAGGGCGACCCCCAACAGTCACGAAGATGAAATGCACATGCAGAACCAGTGTGTACAGCTCATATCACAGTCAGTAATTGGGACGACAGCCACATAGAAACACATACACACACACACAATGAAATGTTATGCAGTGGACATAGCATGCAAAAGAGCAAAGAAGCTAAACCAGGGTGGCAGGGGATGCTCTGTGGAGCAGGGCAAAATGGGGAACAGAACGGAAAACAAGCATGTGAGACATGAACCTACAAACAGACATGGACTACATCAGATCAACAACAGCAATGCCAATCCCCCCCAGCCGACATGGACAGTACAAAGAAAGAGAACAAGAAAGCGGAGCCTGGACTGACAAATTCGTTAACCTTGTTTATTGCGCCCCCATTACCTATTTAATGACTTATTTATTTATCCATTGTCAGCTGTTAGTATCTTACAGGTTCGATCCATGATAATATTCAATTTGACCATAATAAGGTATTTATTTATTTTTGGTTTCTCCTCGTCTCTCTTTCCTCCTTTATAGTTGTTTAATATGGTTTTATCATTTATTACTATTTTTAATAATTTTTTATCTACAAGTTGTCTTTTTTATTAATTTTTATAGATTAATAGATTGTCCTTTGTATGTTTGGGTAATATTATATGTTTTTAATTTTTTAATTTTTTATTTTTTTATTGATATATGTCAGCGTATTTTATATTATGTTTTGTTTATTTAATCCATATGTTGATGTTCATTTGTTTTTGAGGTGTGCTCTTTAAGACCCCCTGAAGAAGGCCGGTGGCTGAAACGCGTTTAAAGGGGCGCAATAAACAAGGTTAACGAATTTGTCAGTCCAGGCTCCGCTTTCTTGTTCTCTTGTTTTGTGCGGATCCTTAGCTCCTTTTGGTACCAGTACAAAGAAAGAGCTATATGTAACAGCTAATATGCGATGGATAGGCTGCATCAAGGGCATACTGTGGTGTAAGGTGAAGAGATGGAAGTGTGTGTGGAGAGGTGACCAGTCGTCAGGCAGCTCCTGGTCAGGTTAGCACCAAAAAAGGGCAAAGAGAAGGAACATGTGGGACTTGAACCTGCAACCTATGGTGCACTAACACATTCCACAACCACTACTCCAAACAACCACAGCAAGCACAACCCAAATATGTCCCCTCAAAGGGAATGTCAGTATGGAAACACGTAGCACCCTGTGATGTGTCAGACGGCTGCCACATAGTCAGCTGCTACCGTACAAGGATGTGAGCACAGGTGGGCCATGTACATTACCAGAACATAACGAAAGACATGTGTCAGTGTGGTCAAGCAGCAGCAGAGAGAAATGTGGGTCAAACACATAATTTTATTGTGGTCACCAGTAGACATCGTATATACCACCTGTCATCATATCAAGGTGGTTGGTTTACAGTGAACAAACTGAAAACACATTGAGCATGCCAGCTACCCACATGTCACCCCAAAGTCACTGGCACGTCTACAGATGATGGGCAGGAGAGATAATGTGCTGTAGCTGCATGGTGTTCACTATGCAGTATCCCCCCACCCCCCATTTGTTGCTGCACGTCCCAGATGCCCTAGTTGCATGTAGACACTAGGCAGTGCATGATGAGGGATCAACACACATCAGTCATGAATTGTCCCCAAAAACATATCCATCTGCCAATACAGGTGGCAAAAGCCTGAAAAAGCATAAGTAGCAACATGTAAGCAACTATACACACAGATATAGATATATATTTCACAGCTGCCCCAGAATGCATGATATAACAATGAAAGCGTCAACAATGGAACCCAAAACAAAGGCCAAATGCAAAATGAGGATAAGGTAACAGGTACAAGAGGCACATGAGCCCAGAGAAGACCAAAAAAGAAACCTCACAGACATGCAGAGATATCACCATGCAGCAGGTCCCCTGCAATGGATGGTGTGGATACATGAACTGTACACATAGATCACGGTACATGGGATGCACAAATGAAGGACGAAAATGGACAATCACACTGCCACACTGCAAATGTCATGGGCGAAGGTGAGTGGCGGAATGTCAGGGGACAAAGAGGACTGTGCAGACATGCAATGCTATGTTTGTAAATCAATGTACAGCAGCACGGCTATACAGTAGCCAAACACAATGACCTGAATATGGAGTGTTAAAGAAAGGTCAAACATAGGCCAGTACCCCACACAGAAGCCACACTGCCACATGCCCTTGTGTACCAACATATGCAGTCACATGCACATGCACCATGCCAGCAGAAACACCCTCATCTCACTGCCATCACCTACTGCGCCCTATAGGGCAGGAGGGGTGTCTGAACCCACATGCGGATCAGGGGGCAGCGCCTACCGACCTGCCCTCTCGGGGTCATGGTGGGGGGGACAGGATCTGCCACCAACAGACCCACACTCTACAGCTTTGCAATGGCAGCAGTGGAGGGACATGATGAAGGGCTGTGGGACCAGCTACCCCGGTCCTGCAGGGGAAGGGCTGCCCTCCTAGGCAGTGAATTCAGATCTGTTTGTATCACACAGGGCACTGGCAGACAGGCGATAGGCCTGTATACACTCAAATGCCTCCCACCACCATCTGACATTCACCAGCAGTGGGCACTGTCAGTGTTCACCCTGCAAGGTGCTCCAGCCATACACACGCTAACTGCTGACAGTCTGCTAGCTAGTACATAGTGCATGTTCCTAGGGAAACTGCATACCCAGGGGTGGTATGTCAGTGATTGGGTCCCAACCGGGGAAACTCCCAGAAATCACTTGAGAGAAACACTGTATGGCACTATGTGGGGACCTAGCCATGCCATGGTCACTGCTCAGTCAGGGTGCGAGTGACCCCCCAGCATGACATGCTGTGGTCACCGTGTCCCTGCAGGTGGTGGTCGGCCAATACAATGTCCCAGCCATTGCCATATGCCCTGTGCAGATGCATCCTGCCCAGGCTGCCCTGTCTGGCGCATAGCCACAGTACCTTGCTCCTCATTATGCACATAGGCAGGCTAACACTGGAAACAGTGCAAGCATTGTGGGCTCCTCAAGGTGTGGCCAGCCACAAACACACTTGATAGACATACACACACTCCCACACCTACTTCAGCATTGTGCAAATATAGAGGTGGTTGGCAGCCCTGGTCGCCACACCAGTCCTGGGCACAGCGCAGGCATTGCTATGGTACTCAATACTTTTGGGGTCACTCTCCGGGGTGGTAAACACTGTCAGAGACATAAACTGAGACACACTCCACAGATATCAGACAGGTTGCTCTGATGGATCTCTGTTAACACATTGTGTCTAATTTTGGGCTTGTTATCTGACATTAATCATAGCAACTGCTTGATATATGTGGAACGTGCTTCAAGATTTATGACAATCAACAATAATATCCCCAATTCAGTGATAAATATACACAACAAATAACAAAATCACCAAATTACCCCCCAAAAAATTCCTTTAAACAGAACACCAGCTTTTTGTCGGATATCACCGCAGCAAAGTATAAATTTTTTGAACAATAATCCCAAGCGGTTCAATCCATTTTAATAACCAGAAGATTATTTTAAAAAAGACTTAGCTCAGTCCAATCATGATTTTGAAATCCTTGCACGACGTGCACGTTTCGGGAACGCTTCCCTGTATCAAGTGCTTTCTTCAACCTTTCAATCACAACCAAGCAAACCAATGGGAAAAGCGAAGACCGCCCCACTAATCAGGGGAAGCCCACCGTCACAGAGGTAAGGGTCACATTACACTATTCCATTCAACCTCTTTATTCAGACCCAAAGGTTTGAGAGCCAATGAATGAGGTTTGTTTGCCCTTTAAAAATCAGCTGGGTTGAGATCCGGCGTTTCATGACGGTTACTGAATTGTATGAAGAAAGCACTTGATACAGGGAAGCGTTCCCGAAACGTGCACATCATGCAAGGATTTCAAAATCATGATTGGACTGAGCTAAGTCTTTTTTAAAATAATCTTCTGGTTATTAAAATGGATTGAACCACTTGGGAATATTGTTCAAAAAATTTATACTTTGCTGCGGCGATATCCGACAAAAAGCTGGTGCTCTGTTTAAAGGAATTTTTTGGGGGGTAATTTGGTGATTTTGTTATTTGTTGTTCAAGATTTATGACAGCATTGCTAAGGTATGTGGGTTCTAGTATTGGTAGATGCTGCTCCGCGCAGGGCCCAACAGCCTGACCATCCATGAGGCTTTGGATAGTGAAGCTGGCCAATGCTCTGGGGCAGAGGTTCCCAACTCTGGTCCTGGTGGGCCCAACACGATTCAGGTTTTCATGCTGTCCCTAATGTATATGCAGGGGATACATTTGCATACAATGGGGGCGGTACATACAAATGCATCTCAGGCATATGTCTTATGGACAGCATCACACCTGAATGGTGTTTGACCCTCCGGGACTGCAGTTGGGAGCCTCTGCTCTAGGGACTGCACATGTCTATGGTGAATGTGCTCTGTAGGGTAGGCTATAGGCGTTTATGGCGTGTTTATTTTATTACTGTTCGTCAGACGGTCAGACTTTTTTGCAGTGCATGGCACCCACCTAGACAGGGCTTGGCCTTGGTCTGCTGTGGGCAGATGCCACTGCCCCCCCCAACACCAACACCCCTCTGCCACCATGCTGACATGCCCTTATGCCGGTGGTGCTGGTGGTGCGCAGTCCCAGGCCATCCAGTGTGCCAGTAGGCGGCTGCCTATGGTGTGTAATCTGGGGTAAGAGTGCCTGCATGGACATCCATGCTTCCCCCCAGAACCGCCTGCCAATGTTCTGTTCCATTTGGGGTATTTGCTAGGTGCTGTCCCCTGGGACACTGTGGGACACAGACACTCGTGGGCATGTTTGACCTTGATCAGTTGCTGATATTGCGTTCCTGTTTCTCTATGTGTCACCTGGGCATCTGCCTAGCCTGCCCTATGCCCCAGCTGCCCCACTGCATGTCACGCCTGCAGCCCCCTGTACCCCATGTGCAGCCACACCATAGTGCCCTTTCGTACTTGGGCACTATCTGGTGGTGCAGCACATGTATCACTACTATCACTATTCTTGCTCTAAATGCCTTTGCTGCACATTGCTGACTGAAATGGTTTCTCTCTCCTTCACTTTTGCCTCTAACGCCAGGTTTTCACTCGCGCTATTTTTCGGACCTTCATTTCACGGCAATACTGTGCCTGGGGCCTCTCCTCGCCCACTCTCCACCCATTGACCCCTTCTCTCTGCCCCTGGGGAGCCTTACTCCATCCTCTGGGGAGCCTTACTCCACCCTCGGCGCACCTTACCGCCGCAGCAGAAGTTATCGCGCGATACGTGACGTTATCGCACGGTAATGCGCCATTATCGCGTGATAACATCACGTATCGCGCGATAACCTCGCAGCTGCGACATTAGTGCCGTTTAATAAACATACCCCTATATCTAAAAGAGAGGAAAGGGGGGCACCCCTAACACATTCACTGACCTAATGGACATGAGTCGGATTCCACTTTGCTAACGGAGATAAAATTGTACTGCTGTTGTATAAGGTTATTTTGGAAGGATGCAAAATTACCTCCCATACAATATCTTTTAAGTGATACAAAGAGAAGTTTTAACAGTGATTTCCACAAGCACGTATCAATTTATCCAAGTAAAGTGATGCGTTGGGAAATTTTCCTCAGAGTGCTTAAAATATTTGCGCGGGGATCACAAGATGCCTAAATTTGGCAGCACTGAATAAGTGCACGTTGGGGTTCAGAAAGGAAAATATCAGGTGCTCATGGCATTTCCAGAAGTACATTCTATGTTCCCCTTTGTGGCTGCGCACACAAAAAGCAGAGGCAAGCTATATGTTTAATGTTCAGACGTTAGACAATTTTTTAAGGGAATGAGGAATGTACCTGCATGATTTTCCTTTGAAAATGTAGGTAACGGGTGAACGCTAAAGCCACCTAATGTTTGTAATGACGGAGGCTCTTTGAAAGTTCTATGTGGTCAAATATCTAAAGAAATTGCTAGACAGGGGTATCTAGTCAGGTTAAACTATCTTATGAGGTACAACTACTATTACCATTACTATTATTATTTCTTCAGTGCTACTAGGCATACACAGCACTGTTCACATAGAGGTAAGGGACAGTCCCTGCTCCACAGAGCATACAATTTGTTCAAGAGAGACCAACAGAAAAATAAGAGACTAGGGTAATTATTGAAGGAAAATGATTAAGAAACACATGCATATTTAACAGAAGAATAGGGGGATCAGCATCAAAAAGATATGAAATTGTCTAATACTGAAGACAATTTTCAGAGTGATTAATTTGAGTACTTAAGAATTTATTGAGATAATGCGGCCTGGCTGAACTGGCTAAAATCTGTCCTCCTCACTGAGAATAAAAGCATACATTGGTTTCCACATCGCCTGTACTTTTAGCCAGACATATTCTAACCAGCTAAAACACAGCCTGATATTCAGTACCACTAGTGGTTAGTGCCACTAAATATCCCCACAGAGCATGGAAAAAATGCATGGTTAAAATCGGGGCGGTCTGTGGGCAGACCGAGGATGGTGATAGTGCCTATCCAGTTAGGGGGGATTCGGTGAGCCTGAATATGCAACAGCAGAAATTGGATATATTCCACTGCTGAATATCCAGTTTTGTTAAAGCAGCTATGGCTGGGCGCTTTGATTGGCCTAGCTGCTACTGAATATGCCCCCAAGGTTTCTTGGGAATGTGGATGCTGTTTTGCTCCAATCAGCCACCTACATAATTAGCATGTCCAAAGTGAACATAAGAACATAAGGTAAGAACATAAGATATGACCTAGTGGGTCAGACCGAGGTCCATCAAGCCCAGTATCCTGTTTCCAACAGTGGCCAATCTAGGTCACAAGTACCTAGCAGTTATCCCAAAAGACACAGCTTCCACAATGCTTGTACTGGGGCGAGCAGTGGATATCCCGGGTCCCCTTTATTAATGGTTTATGGACCTTTCCTCCAGGAACTTGTCCAAACCTTTTTTAAACCTGGCTACACTAACAGCTTTTACTACATCCTCCAGTAATGAATTCCAAAGTTTGATTACACGTTAAATGAAAAAAATATTTTTTCTTATTAGTCTTAAATAGGTTACCCTGTAGCGTCATTGCATGTCTGCTATTCTTTCTATAGTTGATGGCATAAACAATTGATCTACATTTACCCGTTACACTCCATTCATTAATTTATAGACCTCTATCATATCTCCCCTCAGCCGTCTCTTTTCCAGTTTGAAGAGCTCCAACCTTTTTAGCCTCTCTTCAAACAGGTATCCTTACATCCCCTTTACTATTTTGGTGACTCTTCTCTGTACCTTTTCTAATAATGCTATATCCTTTTTAAGATAAGGCAACCAGAACTGCACACAATATTCAAGGTGTGTTGGCACCATGGAACAATACAAAGGCATTATAATATCCTTTGTTTTATTCTCCATTCCTTTCCTTATGATTCCTAGCATTCTATTTGCTCTCTTGGCCGCCACTACACACTAGGCGGAGGGTTTGAACATGTTATCCACAATGATGCCTAAATCTTTTTCCTGGGTGGTGGTTCCTAATGTGGAACCTTGCATCGTGTAACCATAGTTTTGGTTGTTCTTTCCTAGGTGCATGACTTTGCACTTGTCCACATTAAATTTCATCTGCCATTTGGATGCCCAGTCTTCCAATTTATCAAGGTCCTCTTGCAATTTTTCACAATCCTCATGGGTTTTAACAACTGAATAATTTTGTGTCATTTGCAAATTTGATTACCTCACTCATTATTCTCATTTCCAGGTCATTTACGAATATGTTAAAAAGCAGCCGACCTAGCACAGATCCCTGGGGTACTCCACTATTCATCTTTCTCCCCTGGGAAAAAGTGCATGTCGTTTGTATATCCTCACTGTACACTAATTTTCAACCGGAAATTGCAGGGCACATATGTTACAACTTGGCAGGTCTCCATTAAGCATGGCTAGTCAGCTGTATGCAAAACAGGTTGATACTGTTCATATCTCCACTCCCAGGAATATGCATAGGAAAAAGATTGTACTGAAAATACACATGGAAGTGATCTAAAACAGCATTGTGGAACCTGTTTCTTCTGGAGAAACTGCTAGGTACTTGTGACCTGGATTGGCCATTGTTGGAAACAGGATACTGGGCTTGATGGACCTTGGTCTGACCCAGTACGGCATATCTCATGTTCTTATGTTCCTAGGGTTACTTCCATAGATATAATACCCACACTGAATATGTCATCTAGCATGGCCCTACAGGGAGGCAAGGAAGGCAGGCCAGGAGCTGCCCCCTCCCCCCCCCCACCCAAGCATGGCACACTCATCATTGTCAAACAATATCCATAAGATCCTTTGTAGCATAGATAGACAAGACATAAATAAAAAATAAAAAAAATTTTGTCTGACTCTGTACTTTCAGCCACTATCTTAGTAGCCTGCTTTCTCACTGGAGTCCTTTTTTACTTTAATCAAGAATAACTTAAAATCCTTCCATCTCTATTAATGTCCACATATACTCTCCCTTAATAATATACTCTAATACATTCCCCGACACAGTGCTATGTTTCAGGTGGGTTAACAAATTACTCTATCCTGCTTCAGGAGAATCACACTTATCTGTATTCTCCAAACAACTTTTCATCTTGTTCAGGCAGGTTCAGAATATATCATCTTTGCTTTCCCAATAGGATGATTGCTATTCTCATTTTCCAGCCATTGCTAACTTCAGCCTTCTCTTCCTGAACCGCCCACTTTTTTTAAGAATCAGTTGCTATATATATGCTCTAAATAGCAGCCAGGTCTACAGGATATGCATGTTTCCAATTCAATATAATGAAGCCAAATCAATTTCCATGTTCATCCCTCTTGGACTCATGGATTTCAGCTGAAAGATCCAGCTTTGTTCACTTAAATTCAATCACTCTTGTTTGTTTCCACCTCCTTATGATGGTAGGATGTAGTCACTCACCCTCCAAAACAGATTCTAGAAGGTACTGTATACTCTATTACTACTACTACTACATACTACTAATCATTTCTATAGCGCTACAAGGCATACACAGCACTGTACATATAGATGTATGACACAGTCTCTGCTCATCAGGCCTTACAATCTAATCAAGATGAAAAAAACCATCGCAAAACTGGGGACTAGACTAGTATGGTAAGATACACATAAAGTGGTGGACAAGAGAATGAGGGGCATCAGGATCCAAAAGCGGCTTCGAAGAGGTGGGGTTTTAGCCTGGATATGAATAGGGCTAGAGAAGGGGCCTGACACACAGACTCTGGTAGTTTGTTCCAGGCATATGGAGCAGCAAGATGGAATGAATGAAGTTTGGAGTTATCAGTGGCAGAGAAAGGCACAGGTAAAAGGGATCTGCCAGAGGAACGGAGTTCCTGAGGAGAGGTGTAGAGTGAGATAAGAAAGGAAAGGTAGTGAGGAGCCACAGAATGAATGCAATAGGACAAGTTTGAACTAGATGCAGAAACTGATAGGGAGCCAGTGAAGTGACTTGACTAGAGGGGTTACATGAGCATAGCGACACTGGCAGAAGATAAGCTGCACAGCTGAGTTTTGAACAGATTGTAGAGGAGAGAGATGATTCAGAGGGAGACCAGCGAGGAACAGGTTAATAGTCAAGGCAGGAGGTGACTAGTGAGTGGATAAGGGTCTTAGTAGTGTGTTCAGAAAGGAAGGGATGAATTTTGCTGATGTTACAGAGAAAGAATCGGCAGGTTTTAGCCATCTGTTGCATGTGCCCAAAGAAAGAGTAGAGTCAAAGATGACCCCGAGATTACAAGCTGGGGAAACGGGGAGGAGAGTAGTGTCACCCACAGAAATAGAGAAGGGAAGAAGGGGGGAGGTGGGTTTGGGGGAAAAGATAAGGAGCTCAGTTTTGGCCATGTTCAATTTCAGACAGTAGTGAGACATTCAGGTAGCAATGTCTGATAAGCAGGCAGAGATCTGTGACTGGATTCCTGAAGGGATTTCAGGCGCAGAGAGGTAGATCTGAGAGTCATACTGAAAAGCATGGGAGGAAATAAGTCCACCAAGAGATTGAGAGTAGAGAGAGAAAAGTAGAGTTCCCAAGAAAGAGCCATGAGGTCCACCAACTGAAGCAGGATGGCAGTAGAAGAGGATCCACCAGAACATACACTAAAAGAGCGATGGGAGAGATAAAAAGAAAACCAGGACAGAACAGAGCCCCTAAATCCAAGTGAGGACAAGATATCAAGGAGAAAATGGTGATCAACTGTGTCAAAGGCAGCAGAAAGGCCAAGAAGGATGAGGATCAAGTAAAGGCTCTTAGATTTGGCGAGGAACAAGTCACTGAAGACTCTGGCAAGAGCCATTTCTGTGGAATGTAGAGGACAAAAGCCAGACGCAATGCATCCAGAAGGGCTTGAGAGGAAATAAAGTCAAGACAGCAGCGATGAACCACTCATTTAAGTACTTTTGAAGCAAAGAGGAGGAGAGAGATACTGTAGGTCAATAGCTAGAAGGACAGGCAGGTTCTAGTAAGGGCTTTTTGAGGAGCTATCATAGGAGCCAACACTGAATGAAATTTTGTATAGTCAAATATAAAAACATATACTACACAAGCACTTTTACAAGTGGTATAGTATTTTGCCCAAAAAATGTTTTATTAGACATCAGATCCAGCTAAGAACTTCCTTCCATAGTTTGCTCACAATCTATACGATGTTGACATGAAACCTGATTCCCTAAGGGGCACGTTCTGGACCATCTGGACGGCTCCAAACAGGTGGGCCCATTTGGACCTGATTTGCATTGTGGGAGCAAGACACTCCCATGGGTGCAGGATCAGGCCCAGGGAGACAGTCCAGCTGCCCCTGCATCGCCACGGGGACATCTTCTCTGCAGCACAGCCAGCCCATTGCCCACCGAGACCTTGATTCCCCGCTGCCTGACTCTCGACAGATTACTCTTCATATAGCAAATGCTCCACTTTAACTATTACGTTGTGATTTTATAGCTAATGGTGTGGGATATAATATCCAAAGACTCAAGAACCATTTATAAACAAAAATAACTAACTCCGGAAAGGTCTCAGACTCAATAGCGCTATATGAACTTCAGTACATGAAATACTGTTGAACGCGCTGGCAGCATCAATGACCAATCCGGAGATTGTATAAATCACTAATGAGTTCACTAAAGTATTGTACCAACTTTCATCTAAAAAAACCACACCATTGTATCAACAAAAATGCTTATCTGAAGGAATATCGTGGTGTGAATACCAAATACTGTAACCACATACCATTGAACACATCCACCGCTAATACTGATGCTGCCCGCGTTTCACTTGCAAAAATCTGTTCAAAGCAATCTTCTCAAAAAACGCCACGCATGCGGTCTAGATGACAAAAACCACAATTTAAACTGCAGGGCTCAATGACGTCAACCAGCACCGATTGGTGCACCATCAAAATCACTAGCTAAAGCAGTCACAATGTGTCTCACAGGCATACCCCCCAATCAATACTGGTGTTCAAACCCGTCGGTATTAATGTCTGCAGTCTAAAAATCCACCGTGTTCACATACTAGCAAAGACTGTTCCAAGGTCTTCCCCTGTCTGGAAAAACACACCTGTTCAACAATAAAACTTTGTAAATCCTCAAAAACATGGGAAAAAACCTTACAATGCTGTACAATGGGTGCTGTGACAACGTTGCATTTAAGACGGCTTTGATGTTCCCTAAGCCGCACTCTGACAGGGCAAGATGTTTTACCTATATAAAGAAGACCGCAAGGACAGCGAATCGCATAAACCACTGAACTTGAAGCACATGACGTGTTACACTTCAGAGAATACGTTTTAGCATGGTATGTGAAAACAGAAATTTCCTCCATTATTGTACAAACATCACAGTCGCCGCATTTATGATGATCACTCACAACTGGGCCACTTACTTCTTCACTAGGGGATCTAAGAACCGCCGGACTCAACTGTTCCTTAAGATTCTTATCTCTTTTCCATACGCACCGAAGGCATTTGTCCTCCAAACCTACTACATTACCCAAAACATTCATATGTCTCTTCAAAATTCTCTGAATCTTGTAACTCAACGGCGAGAATTTAGTAATAAAGATAACCTGCTCCACAGAAGCCTTAACCTCCTGTGCCCTAGCAGACTCAATCAACCACGAGCGATCATTGTACAACGCTCTCTTATAAGCCCTCTGAATAATAGCTTTAGGACTCTCGACAGAGGCAGCCAGGGCCCTGATGGGTGGCCGAACCCACCTTGCATGCCTCTGTTTCCTCGGGGGGCCTGCCTGGCCGATCCCGAGGAGGGGCCTGGCTGGCCGATCCCTGGGAGTGGCCAGCACTTATTCCATCTCCGAGGTGGAATGCTCTGGCCATCCCCCCAGTGCTCCTAGGACGTACAGGGCCATGAGCAGAATCGGCCCTGTATGTCTGGGTGCTAGTCCCGCCCATGCCCTCCAACTTTCTGCCCCCATGCCGCCCCTGTGCCCTGCAGCACACACAGTGTCTCTGTGCATGCAGGTGGGGATGGAAGACAAAATACGGAGAAGACAGATAGCTATCAGCCTTATAAATTCGGGGCCATAATGTCCCAATAGCAATACTTCCTGATCTTGCCCAGGTAGATCTGACCCAGTCCTTATCACCCAATCTGCCAGATTCTTTCCACCAGTAAAGACCACTGGGTGAATGGTTAGAATTTACCAGTTCTATATATCTTTTTCACTTCCATGGCCCTGGTGGAATATGGTAAAACACAACAAAGGATCTTATGGGATAGTCTTTGACACTAGAATTAGATCCTCAGACATGGGAACCTTTCTATTACACTTATCATTGTAGAATAAGCAATGCATACACACAAGTCGGTTTCTTTATGACAGAGCCAATATATGACACAAGCAAAAAGATGCTGCTAAAATGAGGACACAGGGAATCTTTTTCCCACAAGTAATTTCTCTGCAGTAGTAGGATTTGAACTTTGGCTGTCCCGATGGTACCAACCCCTCTTAATCCACTATTTCAATGTTTGTCCACTAAGTTACCTTTCAATAGCAGGTCATAATTTAAATCTGATTAGAGAGTGGCAGGGAGCATCCATTAGTTAGGTGGCTGCCCACTAACAGTGTTCCCCTCTCTCTTCCACTTTAGTTGCTTTAGAATCCTCCGTGATCTAGAGGACCTCAAGACATACTTCAGGGCCATCTGGAGGGCCCATCCTGAAGTGCTGCAGCAAATACGGAAGGAACTAGCAAAGGAGGAAGGAGCAGCAATACTAGAAACTGTTTCCTCTCTTGTCAGCCATGGTACTGACCCCTTAGAAAGTTTGCAAACAGCCACCATCTTGGCTGACACACACGTGGGGGAAGAGAAGTTAGCAAGGTAGCTTTACTCATCCATCTATGTCAGGGGTCTCAAACTCAAATTGCTTTGAGGGCCAAATGAGGACTTGTAAAGTAACCCGGGGGCCGCATAAGACGCGGGGCCTCATTTGCATAAGGGACCTCATTTGCATAAATATTTGCATAATGTTACCATACACTAACTTTTAGTAAACATGCCTCTTTAATGAGTATGGATAAAGAAAGACTAAAAGATTTAGAAACAAGAAGACAATAATTAAACTGGGAACCCCAAAAGCCAAACTTGGAATGTACAACACTGTAGAAATAAAACTATAAATTAATTTCCTCTTGTACTAAACAAAGCGCAAACATTAATGATGCACATTTCCCAGAGCTGACATATTCCAGTTAATAAATTCAAAATAAAGAGATATTTTTCTACCTTTTGTGCATTTTTTCAGTTGCAATTGTTCCAGCCACTTTCTTCTGGTTTCTTCATGTCTTCTGCTAACTCTCCATCGTCTGCTTCCATTTGCCCTTTCTTCTCTCCTAGTTTTTTTTCCATTCTCTCTCTACATCTGCTTTAACATACTAATCTTTCTCCTTTTTCTCTTTCCTCATTCCTATTTCATCCACTCAAATTTTACCCCTCCATCCTCAATCCCCACTTACTCTCACAATACCTGGCCAATTGTAGATTTGTCTTCTCTCCCAGACAAAATATTTTTCCCCTCTCCATTTCACTTTCCCAGCTCCATCCCATTCTAATCCTCCCCCAACATCAGCTCCCTTCTAGTTCCAGCCCCACCCAGCATCCGCTCCCTTCTAGCCTCACCATCAGCCCATTTCCAATCCTAGCCCCCCATCAGCCCATTTCCAATCCTAGCTCCCTCCCCTCACAGCCCATTTCCATTCCAAGCCCCCCTCCCCATCAGCCATTTGCAGTTCAAGCCCCTTTCCACTCAGCCCATTTCCAGTCCTAGCAACCCCCCAGCACATTACCAGTCCTAGACCCCCCATAGCCCATTACCAGTCATAACCCCCCCTGCCAATAGCCCACTTCCAGCCCTAACCCCCATTACCCCATTTCAGTCAGCCCCTCCATAGCTCATTACCAGTCCTAACTCCCCCCATCAGCCCACCTCCAGTCCTTCCTAACCCCCACCTGCCCATTTCCAGTCCTAGCCCCCACCATAGCCCATTTCCAGTCATAACCCCCCCTGCCAATAGCCCATTTCCAGTCCTACACCCCCCCCTGCCAATAGCCCATTTCCAGTCATAACCCCCCCCTGCCAATAGCCCATTTCCAGTCATAACCCCCCCGCCAATAGCCCATTTCCAGTCATACCCCCCCCCTGCCAATAGCCCATTTCCAGTCATACCCCCCCTGCCAATAGCCCATTTCCAGTAATAACCCCCCTGCCAATAGCCCATTTCCAGTCATACCCCCCCTGCCAATAGCCCATTTCCAGTCATACCCCCCCCTGCCAATAGCCCATTTCCAGTCATACCCCCCCCCCCCCAGGTAAATAAAAAAACAACCTGGCTTCTGCTGCTGGCTTCTGCTGCAGCAGAAAATCAGCTGTCCCGCGGCCCCTTTCCCTCTGCGCGAGAGCCCTGAGTGTGCTTCCTCTGCGGCATGCTTTTTAAGCCGCGAAGAGAGTATTTCCCTCTCGCGCGGCTTAAGCCTATTCACTTTTCAAGCCTCGCGAGAGGGAAATACTCCCTTCGCGGCTTGAAAAGCACGCCGCAGAGGAAGCACATTCAGGGCTCTTGCGCAGAGGGGAACGGGCCGCAGGACAGAGCAGCAGAAGCCAGTTTTTTATTTTTTTTAAATTGACCGTCGATTCTGCCGTTGCCACGGCGGCAACGGCAGTAGCAGAAGCCGTCGCAGGCCGCACAACCTTCTCCCGCGGGCCGCATGCGGCCCGCGGGCCGCGTGTTTGAGACCCCTGATCTATGTGAATGTTATGACTCATGCTGAGCTGGGCTGTCATGCTTCCTGGGTCCCAGACAGCATATATTCTGTCATGGTTTCAAATCTTCTAATGGCTGGAAATAATAATATGTACAACCTCCCACACCCCTATATCCATAAGGCTGCCACAATAGAATGATTGCTTATGGCAGCTGGCAAACAAGTATCTGCTTCTATATTGACCAGCGACAAGGAATCCATAAGCCTATCAATATGAACTCTAATGCAGCTATAGAAAGTGCCCCTCACCAAACTCATTGCAGAGGCCAAGAAAAGGATACCTTGCTGGTGATCTACATTTATGCTACTGCTATAGCACCAGTGCCATAGTCTCACTGCAGATGTTACATAACTTCCAGCCATACAATCACTGTGCCATGTAACAAAAAGCAGCCACTGCAGTATTGAGCCACTTATCATTTCTGTCCCCTCCCCCATGATCACCGAATCCATCAGGGTCATACCAGCACTACATCCTAACTTCCATACTGTTTCCATGAAACCAGTAAGCATTACCAATGTCCTGGCCACTATATTCTACCAGAATAAAGAGCAAGCCTTGCCAAAGGCACCAGTCAGGTAGTGTTTTACCTTTCGTCTGGTGATCCAGCCATGTGTCATTACTATGTAGCACCATATTCTTACCCATGTGTCTTCCTTCTAACACTTGCAAGGTCTACAAGCTTCTTCTCAGAGCACCAGGAAGAGGAGGAGTATGGGGAAGAGGAGTAGGAAAAGGAGGAAGAAGAGGATGAAGAGGAAACGGTTGATAGAGAAAAGGAAGAGGATGAAGACCTAACAGGTGAAAACGATGGAAAAAAGGAGGCCAAGAGGGACCAGGCAAACAGAAGGGAGGCGAGGAAGAAGAGAAGGAGCAGCAAGCCACAACTATGGAGGGGAATAAGATGGCCTTCCTTATTATTTGCAATGAGAAGGAGAGAAGGCAGACAAATAGGGAAGAGTGGGAGGCTGTGGACCCCCTGCTACACCTGGCAACCCAGCTTGAGCATTCTGCCTCCCTAGTAGACCATATGGCCCCTCTTAGGTTCCAGTAGAATTCAGCAACCTTGAATATTGTTGGTGCGACCGCACCTTGAATATTGTGTGCAATTCTGGTCACCATATCTTAAAAAGGATATAGCAGAATTAGAAAAGGTACAGAGAAAAGCCACCAAAATGGCAAAGGGGATGTAAGGATACCCCCATGAGGAAAGGCTTTAAAGGTTAGAGCTTTTCAACAGGGAAAAGAGAAGGCTGAGGGGAGATATGATAGAAGTCTATGAATTACTGAATGGAATGGAGTGGGTAAACGTAGATCAGTTATTTACACCATCAAATATAGAAAGACTAGGGGACATGCAATGAAGCAAGAATTTAACCCATTTAAGACTAATTAGAGAAAATGTTTTTTCACTCAATGCGCAAACTCTGGAATTTGTTACCGGAGGATGTAGTAAAAACTGTTAGTGTAGGTGGATTTAAAAAAAAAGATTTGGACAAGTTTCTGGAGGAAAGGTCTATAAACCATTACTAAAGAGGACCCAGGAAATTCACTGCTTGCCCTAGGATGAGCATTGTGGAACCTGTGTGTCTTTTTGGGAACCTGTCAGATACTTGTGACCTGGATTGGCCACTGTTGGAAACAGGATACTGGGCTTCATGGACCTTAGTCTGACCCAGTATGCCGCAGGAATTCTGGGACATTGTCAGCTAACTGGCCCTGATGGTGACTTATCTGAGGGAATGAGAAGCAATCTACGTGTCCTCCTAGATGCTGTTCAGCATCCAGGGGCAAGTAACTCTGCCCCTATTGGGCCACAGTAAACAGACACCATGGGATCTATTCTGTACTGCAAATAGCAGGGATGGACGTCCCATTGGGATGTCTATCATCTCTATTCGCCCCCTTCCATCCCCGACAAAGGCTCCCCGTACAAACAAGGAGATTGTACGGGAAGGCTTAGAAGGGGGTAGGAGGGATCATTGCGGAGGTGAGTAATTCTGCAGCCCAGTGAGAAGTATGGTGGTGACACTACCTGTGTGGCCACTGTATTGGAGTGCCCAGGATGAATATGTATGGCCTGCAATGTGCATAGAAGGGACATGTATAAGGTGCAGGAGAAGGTACAGGCCATGGATGAAGGACAGAGGCATCAGGTACAAATGTCCAAAGTGCCTGAGGCAGAGGGAACACAGAGCCCAGCAGATGCATGATGAAATGTGTGATGTGTGCATGAATCACAGTTACACCGCAGAACCGATACCAGTGCCCAGTCATGCCCACTTCACACACCCAGGTGCACCTCCAACAGCAAAACACAGACTGCCCATACCTTCACCCACACCCCCTAACCCGCACCCCACCACCCCCCAACCCAGGAAATAGGCAGGCAAATGAACCCAGGCCTACCTCTGCCCCCCCATGTACCCTGAACCGCCCAGCCCCTCCCCTGCCCAGAGGCGACACTGCAAGATCCCAGTGGCATGTCAACTGGTGGTGCAGGTGATGGCACGCCCCCTGAGACCAGGCTGCTGCTGCTGCTGCTGCTGCTCTCCCCACTGGTCTCCACGCGCCTCATGGAATGGTGGAAAGACAAGTGGGGGCCCCACTCCCCAGGGCACAGGACCCAGGATGCAGGACTGCCCCATCCTGGCATGCTCTAACACAGACACTGCCTGTGCAGTGGCCCGTGTGGACACCCTGTTGGTGGATGGCAGGGCAGATTCATGAGGCACATGAGCACCTGCAGGGGGCACGGTAGCAGCAGCAGGTGTCAGGGGTGTGGACACAGAGGCCAGCACAGTTTCACCAATGGAGAATGGCACACCCTATGACCTGCCCAAATGGGCAACCAGCAGATCAATGTGTGCCCCAAGGTGACACACGGAGGCATTCAGGCAATCGGTCACTGCCAACTGCTGTTCCTGGACTGCCAACTGCCTGCCATGGAGGGCCAGCTGCTGTTCCACACTGTGCTTGAGGAGTTGTAGCTTTTCACGTGCATGTGCCTCATGGCTCTCCTGCTGGGTTAGTATGCACTCCGTGCAGTGCACCAGCTGTACATAGGTGTATGGGTGGCAGTGCCCATGGGGACCACTGCCACCAGGCTGGGGTTGTGGCTCAGATGATGGTGCAAGCTCATCCTCGGTGTCCCCTGAGCTACCACCCTCTGGCTCTGTACCACTGGCCAGCTCTGCACCCCCATCCACAGAGGCTGCTGGCTTGGAGGAATCCCCCTTTGTTATAGTCCTGTCCACCAACTGTGGCAGTAAAGGCATGCATGGTGTCAGCACTGGGTCCAGCATCCATTGTGACACCTGCTGAGAGAAGCAAGGATGACCAACCTAATGTGGACCCCCGCACGCATCGACCCTCTCCCACCCCCACACACAGTGCACTAAGGCCCCAGGGACACCACACCACAGAGGTGGAGGGCCAGTGGGGAGAGTGCAATGCAGTCCAGGGAGGTGCCACCACCACAGAGTCACCCAGTGAGATAACAAAGGGAGATGTGACAGTGCAACACGGCCATCCATACCCCACTCCACACCAGTGGGGACATGTGTGAGAAGAGCAGTGGGTGGTTCATTGGGTCCCCACACCATGGATGAAGGCTCGGGGTGGGGGACATGCAGCAAGTGCATGGCAGCACAGAGACATACATTGGGCCGGTGGACGCTGTGAGGTGTCCATGTCCCCAACGCCCTCCAATGTGGCAGTGTTCTAGTTCTGTGAGGCGCACCCCCTGACTGTCCTGGCCCACAGCATGTGCCTTCCTGCAGGTGTTGCATCGCACCTTCTGCCACTTGCGCTTCATGTCCTCGATGTCCCAGTTGTTGGGGTAAATGTTGTTCAACTTGTGGCATATGGCAAGCCACCTGCCCTGCCTCTCATAGGCACCTACAGGGGCCTCGCCAGTGCCCATGAGAACCCCAAGATTGGCTGGTACCTCCTTGATGAGGAGGGTCTGCTCCCCATTGCTGAAATTATGCTTCCTGGAGGACACCTTGGGAGCCATAGCAGAGAACACAGCAGCTCTTGAAAGGTAGTAGCCTAAAGGAAAGCAGTATTGGAACAATGGCGTTTCACAGAGGCATGGCCACGCTGACATTATATGTTTTATAGCATGTAGACATATAACGGTGCAGATGTCCAAATGCGTAGAATACGGAATAACTTTGTGCATCTTGACGCACACAGACATGTGTAGGCATACGTAGACGTCCACGTTTGACATACAACTTATAAATGTTTGTGCGGCTCCACACATCTTTCTTTTCCAGCAAGCAACACATCCACGACGTTCTGTGAGCTGACAAGAAGAGATATTGGATTCTACAGCCATACAGCTACTGACACGGTAGGTACTAAGGGTCAGTGATGTGACTGGGATGGCATTTGTGCTGGGGCCTGTGCCCCTGATGCATGTGTGCAGTGCCGGCAGCCTTGTGGGTGACAGTGGCATGCCTGGGCCTGTGTGCAGAGGCCAGTTGCCCTGCCCAGGCACACACCACAGGGCAGGCCAGTGTGGGCATGGGGCTGTCTGGGTCAGGGGGCAACTGGTTTGCATGAAAACATTGCAGGGCCTGACAACATGGCAGCCCTATGCACTAGCCCATCCCCACAACTGCGGCCCCATGCTTACACAACTGCACCATGGTCACTGTACAGGGGTTGTATATGTTCGGACCCCACAGGCACATGCCTGTAGATGTGTTGTAAACAGTCCCTGCTCACCTAGATGCACCGGTGTGTGTGGAGCGCAAGGCACCCTAGGGGTGTACATATGGGGGTGCATCCGGTCCTAATGAGCATGTCCACCGTGCAAAGGTGCACGGTGGACAGCTACCCACTGGGTGGCCTGATAGCGTGGGGGGGAGAGGGTATGGGGCCAATGGTTTAGTGCATCACTTGCCCCCTGCCACCCACAGGGGGCATCATGGAGGACATTAGGTGGTGCCCACCCAAGGCCCGGATTGACCATTGTCCTGTTTCACCCTCCCACAGGTACCAGGGGCAGCAGCCAGGTGTGATGAGATGGCACAGCAGAGGGCCAGGTCCCTGTTTGCTAATGCCCTTTTGGTGGTCGCCGACCACAAGCGCAGATGTGCTGAAGACCATCACCCATATGCCAGGTTCCCCAGGCCCCATGCCTAGTACCTTGACATCAGTGACGACCTGTGCTTCACATGGTACAGGTCTGACCATGCGACAATACATGACCGGTGTCAGGAGCTGGGGCCACAGCTCACTGCACAAGCATACAGATAAGACATAGTTCCCATCCATGTGAAGGTGCTGGCAGCTCTAGCCTTCCTAGGAACCATCACATTCCATTCTGTTGTGGGAATGGCAGCGGGGCTGAGCCAGGTGGCAGTATTGTGAAGCATCACCCAGTTCCTAGATGCCTTTGTGGGACATGCTGCCCATTACATCTCCTTCCCACGCACCCCACAGCAGCAGCAGCAGATCATGCTTACATTCAGTGAGGTTGCGGGGTTCCCATCCATCATCGGGGCCATTGATTGCACTCATGTAGCCCTCTCCCCACCGCACATGCATGAGGCAGCATACAGGAACCGGAAGGCATACCACTCCCTGAACATGCAGGTCATCTGCAACGCCCAGATGGAGATCCTGCATGTCATGGCATGCTTCCCTGGCTCGTGCCATGATGCCTACATTCTGGCACAGTCAGGGATGCATGCTGACTTTGAGGACAGCACCATCACTGGTGTCTGGCTGCTTGGTGAGTAGGCACAGGTTGGTGTTGCACGCACATGCTTGCATACACCCAGAGGCATAGGAGCATAATCACCCATTTGCTTGCAGACAGGCGATGCCCACAGGGGGGCCACACCATGGCTGTGGGTTGGCCATATGTGGCAGGGGGGCCACAGGCACCCCTATCATTGCATGGTTAAGGGGGAGGCCAGCTACAATCATAGCATGGATGTGTTGGGGACTGGGGATGCACCACATCTGTGGGGGCACAGGGGTCAGGTCTGGCTGGCCCCAGGCATGAGTGGTGGGGCACCACATGGCACGGGTGAGGCGAACATGCATGTTGGACCTGGTGGGTGGCACCTAGTGCATGGGTATGATGACACCTACATAGCTGGCCATGGCACTATATGTTGACATTCCTGCCACTATTCCACTCTGCAGGTGACAGGGGATACCCACTGAGGGATGCATGGGTTGAGGCTCATGAAACTCTCCTCAACCCATGCATCCTGGTGTAGGTCAGAAACAACCGGTCACACCAACTGGCACGCTCCATCATAAAGTGGACATTTGGCCAGCTGAAGAGCCGCTTCCGCTGCCTTGACCAGTCTGGTGGGGAGCTGCTCTATGCCCCAGCCAAGATGTGCAGAATATTCCTGGTGTGCTCTATACTGAATAATAATGCCCTGCATCAGAGGCAGCCCATGCCAGATGCAGCAATCAGTGAGTCCGATGGCGAGGTGGATAATATGGTGCCTCCCCCACCATAGCATGCTACCTCCCATCAATGTGCAGTGGCAACTCAGAGATCCCTTGTGGAGACACACTTTGTGTGATATAGGCTTCCTGTGCTGGCAGAACTGGAGGGTATGTGACAGGGCTGGTCATCGGCAGGAAGACCCCATTAGCATACACCTTGGTCCACTGTCCTGTATCTTTCTAGCCTCTTTTGCCAGTCTTCTCCCACCCCCACACCCCCATCAGCCAAGGCATACTTTCCAGTCCTGGGTGCATGGCCCCCTACCCACACCCAGCCACACATTTGCCCCAACACAGGGAGCACCCCTGTCCCCCATGCAGGCACCCTGGCACATCACGGCGGTATCACCCCCTCTGCCCCCATGCAACACTGGTCTACACACCCTGTCCAGCCTTGGCCATCTGTAGGCACACCCAGCTGCAGCCCCAGCTCACCCAGCACATGGGGACATCTGATGCAGTGCTGCCATGTCCCCTGTACCCTTGTCCCCTCCCATCCCCTCCCTCAACCCTCTGTTCCCTCACATCCCTGCCCTCCACCCCTGCCTGCTTCCAACACTGCCTCCCCCTTCCATCCCCCCTCCATGCTCCCCCTCTTCCACCCACTGTGTGTCCCTGGGTGGCGTGTCCCTGATTTCCCCCTCCTCCGGGGACTCCTCATCCACCTCCCCCTGCTCCTCAGGATCACTCGCCAATGTTTACCCTGCCTCCTCATTGTGGGGTGCCCTGCCCAGATCCCATGGTACTATTCAATCCCTCCTCCTCAGGGGAGTGGGACACCTCCATGAAGGTGAGGGTGTGGACCTCTTCCCCACTCTCCCTTGTTGGGGAGGTGCTGGATAGCAATATGGGGCTGGCTGTTGCTGGCTGCTGCTTGTCCCCCTCTGCCATCTCCTTGTCCTCTGCCTCCTCCCCCTCATCATCTTCCTCATCCTCCTCCTCTACCACTGCAGGGGGTGTGAGTCTTTGACAAGGATGACTGTGTAAGGACTGCAGAGGGGTAGCTGTTAGTTACAGTGGGTGGATGTGTCTAGCTGCCATGTTCCCATTGTCCAGAACCTGCCCATGCTCTGTCTGCTGTTTCCCCTGTGATGCTCGGCCCCTCCAGGCTTGTGCAATGTTGCATGTCATGGCCCCATTTCTGTGCCATATCTCCTCACTCACCTTGCTCCCACTGCAGCTGCTGCCGGAGTCTCGCCAACATCCATGGGGGTGTGCAGCATATGGCCTAGAAATGCACCTGTTAGGCCTCCATCTCACACAGGATGTGGAAACATCTGTGGAGGCAGGTAGGTGGTATCTTACATATGCATGTTTCTTTCTCCTCTCAGGTCTGTCACTTCAGCTGCCTGCCTGCCATACCACCGCCTGCGTACACTGGACCCTGTCATATCATGCTGCCTCATCTCCAGTGCTACCTCATCCCAGTCTGGGGCTTGCCCTGGTCCCCTGGCCCTCCTCTGTCTGTGTGTTTGCATTGATGACTGGCCAGGCCATGGACTGAAGGGGCCACCGGAACAGTGCTACCTGCTACATTCCTCTGGAACCCTGCTGCATTTGCTGCCTGCCCTGGGTACACATCGTGGGCCTTGCATGCTGGTTTCCAACCTAGCCACTAACATGTCACATTCTACAGTTGTGGACTATTCATTTGGGTTGTGGAGATCTAGGGGGGGCACTATCGTGTGTGTGGTATGGTACCTCTATACGTATTTCAGGAGTGGGGCCTGGCTATGATTGTGTCTGCTTCTCTTGCCAGGGCTGGTCGATGGACCAGGCAATAGCAGATGGTACTAGGATGCCTGGGTGCATTGGTTGAGGTATGGACAACAGAGGACAGGTGGTGATAGCGCCTCTGTGTACAATGCATTGCAAAGGTGGTCTTCCCCTCTGTGTTTCTCCTGTTTTGTCGCATTGCAACTTGTGGACAGATACTCCCTTCTCCACTGTGGATCATTGCAGCTCCTTCAGTGTTCTCCTTGATGTCCTTGTGGCATCTCTGCTTTATGTACCCCTTGCCTAGTCTGCGAATTTCTATGGACGGCCTTCTATTGTCAGATTTGTCATAGTGACATGTCCTTTATATATTGTTTTAGTGGGGTTCATGGTGCTTCACTGTATCTTTGATCTTTGGGATATTGATTTCTGCTGCAGCCCTGGTCTCTACGTCTTCACAACTATGTCTCTGACCTGTTTGGCGTGCTCCTAAGTTGACCCATTGCTTGCTCAGTGGTGTTGCAGAGTCTGGGCCTTTTGTTACTGGTATATTTGTGCAATCATCATGTGGCAGATCATGTGACACTGCTTGCTCACAGATGGACCCTGCTGTCCTCATTATGTGCCATCTGTGATTCTTTGGTTGGATGTGATCCTCTTTGGGGGTTTCATGGACAGAGTGTTGGAGACATATGCACTCACACCTTCTCTGGTTTTACTTGTTACTTTGTGTATATGGGGTATTGTATTATCCTTTCACATCTCCATTTTTGGCTGTACTATCAGGTTCCTTACCTAACATCTGACTAGCCCTCATCTTCATTCCAGGTTGTACATAAGGCGACATAACGAGACTGACACCAAGGGGATGACTACTCTCATTTGGTTGATGAGGAATGGTTGGTCACAAATTGGGGATGCTACAGAGGGTGGCTACGAATATGGTTGGTGGTCTAAATTTTGGCCATCTGCAGACTGACCTATGGCGGGACAGATGGTTGGCAGTGCTATGATTGCATCATTTGCATACCTCCATTGCATGTGTGCACAGGTTGGGGCCTCCTTCAATTGACAGTATGCTCTACTGCACGGTGTCATTGGTTGGGGGTGGAAGGGGATAGACTCAGGTGTTGTATGCAGGGCTGTTTCTTTGCAGACATAGTGGTGGCTGCACAGGATATTTTCCCATTGGAGGTGATAGTGCTGTGGACAGTTTCAGAAATGGGGATGGGGCAGACACAGGGTTCTCTCATGGGACTGTTGTGGTGGTTATTGGGGGGCAGCCTAGTTTGGCTGTGTGTTCTTTTCCTGCCATCATGTTTCTATGTTTCTACTGTGCTGTGTTTTGGATGGCAGTATTGGACCGTGTTGCTGTTTTAGTGTGTTCATTTTCCTTTCCATATGTACTTTCCTTTTTGTCCTTTCTGCATGCATTACCCCCATGCCTGTTTGTTGGCCATAGTGTTTCTGTTTGCTTGATTCCTGTGCATGGCCGGTTTTGTGTGTTTACAATCATTTGGTGGTGTGGTGGGTCCAGCTATCCCTTGCTCCTTTTGCCCTATTACTTTGCAGCTACTTTTGATGTACAAGCCATGAGGTAACTTGTTAGTTCTATATATCTTTTTTGTTTTTTAAATACATCTTATTTAATGTGAATCGGGCTATATGGATCAGATGAGTTATATAATATTTTTAAATTAATCATATTATTGTAAATAATTTTTTTTCTGAATTTGTAAGCCACAAATTTTAATACATTTTAGGTAATGGAGGAATGTTTCGTTTTGAGCTTAAATGTTAACATCGGTGAAATTGCTACCATTTGGATAAATTGCTGCTTTCCGGATAATGGTGGCACTTATCCAGGTAGTGGCCTTACATCCAGGTATTTATTTATTTAGCAAGCATTTGTAGCCCGCTCCTTCCAGCGATCAGAAGCGGGTAATTCCGTGGCACCCACTATCTAGACAATGCCACTGAATATCTGGATTATTTTGCCTACGGAGGTCAATATTTACTAAACCATTGATTATTGCCCCACCAGTTTTTATCTTCTTCTGAAACCATGTTGCCCAGGGTTTTATAATTTACTCATTTCCAGGTATTTTTCTTAAGAGTGTTTCCATTGCTCTACCAACTACTAGAGTCTAACTGTCAGGTCTTTAGTTACCTGACTCCTCCTTGTTCCAGTATTTATAGAGTGGAGTATATCTACTTCCTTCAGTACCTTAGAGCCTCCCTATTCTTTCAAGCCAGAAAGAACAGAACATTATGGAATGCAGTCAACACTTCTTTGAGCTCTTTCAGTGTTCCGTGGAGTAGTTGCTTTATCTGCTACCATTTGTGGTCACCCGACTTCGTTCTTGAAAATCAGCAACAACAGACATATAGGTCAAAATATTCTTGGCAGAAGGAATATGAACATATTCTGAGCACATTTTGGTACCAAAGACATAATAATGTACGACACTGCTTTCCTCTGAAAACAATGAATTCCTTCCTTCATACTTTGCCTTGAAAGTAATCCAAAACACACAGGCGCAGGAGGGCCTTTTCAGAGAAAAGGCTTAATTGAAATAGCATGGCATGGCCTGAAGCAAAGCAGTAATTGAAAACAATCCTCCTCTTCTCTTCGGTGTCTTTTATCTGATTTTAATCCTGTCTTTTTAAGAGTTTCTATTGTTTTGCCATACTGAGGCTCTTGTCATGGGATTAGACTCCTTCAGGGTTGAAGGAGGTGAACTAAAACATATCCATTCAAGTTATTCATTCTTCCAGCTATAGTTGGCCAATAAAACGAGGCTAAAAGGAACAGCACCAGCTAGACTCTTCAAAAGAACTTGCCTGTCTTGATTCTATTGCTTGCTCTTTTATTTTAGGTCTATTTTTTTTTTTTTTTTTTTGCCCTGATCGGTCATTTTCATGATGCCATGGCTCATTGGAAAACCTTTAAGTTGCAGATATGCAAGAATGAAAAGAGTTTTGCAATGTTCACTTTTTGATGAGTTTAAATATCAAAAAACAGTATGAGGCAAACAAAGTTATAATATGACTTTGAACCTTCATTCGTTATGCAATATGCTGGCTTTTAGGCTCATAGAGGCAGAAAATTGAGAGTCAAGCAGTGAAATGGCATATTGTCGGGCTGCAAATGCTGGATTTCAAAGAAGCAGAAAGCAGAAACTCAGAAGTGGCACACTGCAGATGCAGCAAGTGAATATGCTGACAGATAAGTCTGTATGTTTAATCTAGTTTACCCAATCAGCTTTCTTGTGCAATGTCATCAGCCTTCCTTGATCTCTTATTTTCCCTTCACTTCTTTACAACTACAGGTTCTCTCTGCTTGTTCCTTGCTTCCTTGAATTGTGATTGTTCTTGCTTTTATGGCCTCCACTGAGAGGCTATTCTATGTATCTTCCACCCATTCTGAGAAGAAATATTTTTTATGTCAACTGTGGAGGGTATTTTGGAAGTTCTATTCATGAGTTAGACATCTAAAAATGGGAACATATATGTGCAAATCATGGAGACATTCCCAGAGCCGTTTTAGAAAGCCGGGTATATAGACGTCCCTGGCACGAGAACGTCCGAGTAGAATGGAGGCATGCCCTCATCGGAGCAACAGAGTTGCATATTGCAGTGCATTTTCGGAAAAGCACAAGCCTATCAGGCCCTAGTTTCTCAGACGTTCATGTCTATACTTGCTCCTAAGCACAAACAAGGTTTCAAAAAGTGCTTGTTTCATGGCTGCAACACTTCCAGGGGGGAGAGCAAAATTTGCTCATATTGCAGCAGTTCATATTTCGTGGCTGAAGAAACATATTAGTGGCCCATCACTGCATGTCTGACTATCTGAACTGGCAGGGCAGGACATGCTAATCTCATAACTTAAACGTCCCCTTCTGACCTACCCAGTTTGGGGTGCCCAAGTACCTGGCTCTGCAAGCGTATACTTCAGTGATGTCCACATTTGTAAAATGGCCTACACCCGTGGATGTGCCCAGATTTGCTATCTTTTAGGGCCCATCTCCAAAACAGGGACATTCATTTTTCAGAATGGAGGTAGAGCAGTTTCAGAACATATGTCTGCCATTCCCCCAGTTTTTGGACCCTCTGCTCTAGATGTCCCAGATTTTTCCTAGACGTTCTTTCTAAAATGTCGCTGTATGGATCTGTCCTCTAGCAACCTCCTATCTCATATGTGTCCTCTTTTTCTACAGCTTACTTTCCAACGAAAAACGTTTCCTTGCATTATTATACGTTAATATGATGGATGAAACATAGAACATACAAAATCACAGCAGATAACAACTATACAGTGCAGCCTATCCATTTGATTTCCTTCATTTGTTTATCGAATGAACTGCTATCAATAAACGTCTAAGCAGTAATGCAAGGTAATCATATGTGTAATAAAAAGGTGAACTCTGCCAAAAATACATTAAGACAGAACATTTAACAAACTAAATAACAAATCCACCTCCCCAACGGAGTGGGTAAAATGGGCCAACAGTATGTCCACTGCTGAACATGAGAGGATACCACCTCATTACAGACCCAAGGCCATCTGAGAAAAAGTAAGTTTTAACTCCTTTTTTAAAAAACTCTTTATTTAGCTGACAAGTAACACAAGTGCATAATCCAGGTTACATTTGCGTCAGGATTCCCAGGTCTCAGAAGATCTAATAGCACAGTGATTATACTCCTAGCTAAGCCAGGCCAGCCCTGTACTTTCCACCAGTGCCAGAACTGTCCCAGATCCCATTGTAAGCATCATTGTCCTTGAGCAAATATGAGAGGTCTGTCAGGAACACGATCTCTAATAGATGGGCTTATCAGTGGTTTATTTCGGGGACAATCTTTCAGAAGCTGACCACAGTGTTTCTTGCCAATTTCCATGTCCTTAGTAGGCAGCAGCACCTCTTCCAAATAACACAGTGTAACTCCCTTTCTGTGTAATCCAGACAGTTGCTTCAAAAACCGCTTGGCAAACAAAGGGGCACATCAACCCCTGGAACTTTTAACCAGGCTTTTTCTTAGCTCCTGGATTTAAATGTTTCAGGGATTAATCTTGAAGGGTGCCGGCAATACAGGCAGCAATATCTATTAGGTTCTTGGTTCTTAACATTCCCACATTCACCCTTCTCAATAAAGCATCCAGGCCAGAAATAGTGTTCTGAATTAAAGGGTTTACTTAAACTTAAGTATCACTAAAGAACAACGTTGCTGAATCAATAAACAAGAATTATGTTTCCAAACGTTAACTCCTTCTCCTCTTAATCAAAAATGATTACAGACAGGGCTGGTCCCAGGGTTTCTGCCACCCTAGGCAGACCCTCCATGCTGCCCCCTGAAGATTGTGGTGCCACCCGGCCAGCCATGCCACCCCGGCATTCATCTTCTCACCTGGGGGAGGGGGCAGCACAGCGATCCCTCCACTGCTTCGGGCCTTAAAGTACCTGCACCAGCATGCTTACAGTCTGCCGCTCCTGCCCCCTCTAACACAAATTCCTGTTGGAAGGGGCAGGAGTGGCAGGCCTTGAGTGTGCCAGCATGGGCACTTTTAGAATCCGACATAGCGGAGGGATTGCCGTGCCACCCTCCCTCCTCCAGGTGAGAAGATTGATGTTGGGGGGCAGCATGGTGGGGCTGGGCAATTCTGAACTGCCACTTTGCCTGGGGGGGGGGGGGGCATGCTGCCATAGGTGACCGCATAGTTCGCCGAGTGGATGGGTCAGTTCTGGTTGCAGGCAGATTACGTCTTTCTCTCCCACTCTTTATATCCAAATTATTTAGTATTACTTATTTGCCAGTTATGCACCTCTAGTATGGTTTTCCTGTCTAGAAACCCTTCTATCTTCTTTACTAATGCTTTGTCCCATGATACCTTAATCTCTGTGTGAGGCAGGCACAGTTCCTTGATGCTGCGCTGCAGGTCACACTTGGATATAGTGCCACTAGGGTAAGATAGTAGCTTTGGTTCCTTTTCCTCCTGAGATGGGAGCTCAGGTCTTCAGGCTCTGTTGATCTGGAATGTCTGGATGGCTAGTACAGAGCTTGGATTTCTTTACAGACTGAGCTACTCTTCTTTTGAGATAATGGGGTGCTGGCAGGGTTTGCACAAGCCTCAATCCTCTGTGGGTGCTCTTTTCTCCTCTGTGGGTGCTCTACGCCTGTTGCACTCTCTAGACAAAATGATGCAACAAGTTACAAAAGACTTCTCATCTCCCTTATGGTGCTATGGCTGGATGCCTTAAGGGCAGACTTCTTACTCCAACATAATTCAGTGGTTGTGTGCCAAAAGACAAGAAATTGCCTTTGGTGCATCTTGCACTATGGGTCAGCACCGAGAGACTAGTGCTATTTTGAGAAGTGCCAGAGATGAGGCAGGAGTGGAGGGAGACTGCTTCTGCCCTGAACTCTGGGGGAATTCAGGGAGACCAGGGACCGGGGTTTAAGGGGATGGGGGTGGGGCCCGACCTGCTATCACTAACTCTCTAGAGCAGGTTGGGGGGAAAACAGCCAGTCACATGATGTTGGGTGCTGGTAAGGGGAAGGAGGAACTTATCTTCTGGGGGTGAAGGGGAAGCTTTTATAGGTGCTGCAGATCGTACGCTACGTGGAACCGGGCTTGGGCTTACACTGCACAAGAGCGGAGCTACCACCGAGGGAGCAGCTATTCCTGCTTGTCCATCCCTGCTCTCTTGCTCTGGGTCCACGTTACCTTCATGGGCAGGTAGTGCAGGTGCTCCCGGGTGCTCTTGCAGAGAAAGTGGGCCCATGCAATAACTGTAAGGTAGATCCTGGGCACTCTCTCTGAGATTACCACACAGGATTTGCACCTATCACATGGCATTTTGGCATATTTTATTTATTTATTTAACATTTTTTTTTATACCGTCTTTCTACCAGTAAGATGGTTTCAAGACAACACAGTGCAGTAACATTAATACTTGAACAATAAGTTGCACATCACAGGGAACATATAATTTAACAGTTAAACAACTTCAAATGTTTTGGGGCATAATTATTTACAATGTATTCACAGGTCAAGGTTATTGCTTAGCCGGGTGTTCCTTATTCAGTATTTGACTCATAATACACTAGTAACAACTGAGTCGTTAAGTTTTTGCAGAATTGGCTGGTAAGCTAGATGGCTCTTAATTGTGGTGGCAGCGCGTTCCAAAGAGTGGGAGCGTATAGAGAAAATGCCCTGCTGTTGATTCTTTGGCTGCATGAGGGTTTGTTTGTGGGTATTTCAAGCTTGTTGATTGTAATTCTTCTCCTGGGTCTTTCGGAGTTGTTGCTCACTATTAGGGGAGCGAGGCTATCTACTGATTGTTTGTTTAAAATTTTGTGAGTGTGTAGTATGATTTTGTATTTGATCCTACTTGTGATGGGAAGCCAGTGAAGCTGTTTAAGGAGTGGGGTGATGTGAACCTGTTGAGATTTTGCCAATATGGTTCTAGCTACTGTATTTTGAGCTAGTTGAAGAGCAAACCAATTACTGCCATTTAGAAAACATGCCCCTTAGTGAAGCAATCCAAGTATCTGTACAAGAGCAAACAAACTACCACAGTCAGCTCTATATTCTTCTCCAGAGTAGCTCCAATCTCCCTTATCATCCCAAAGCATATGGGAGAAACCTGGCAAGCCTCACACAACCTCAACCAAGGGCACCAATAAGTGATCAACAGTTGAAAATTAGGTACAGGAAAACATAAACAAGTAGCTGTCAGTAGAAGATAAACCTGCAGAGCCAAGTATAAAAATCAGAGCAGACCCAAGGGTACCGCAGCAGAGCAGCTTACAGCATGGTCACCAGATCCTCCAGCCAGCTGGATATTCTTTCCTATAGTGCCATCCATCACTTCCTGCCCTGTGGCAAGCAAGGCCGGACTAATTGCATCCCCTGGCTGAAAGAGGGGGAGCACGCCTTCCAGGGATGACTCAGAAACTGCCATGCAAGAAAAGCAGAGTCCAGAATCCAGAGATGAGGCACCTCACTTGCCACAGGTTAAACAACATTTCCTGGAAGAAGACATAGAGAGTTAAAGCAAATATCACAACAGCGTGTGCTAAGGCTGCGGTGGCCCGAAGGCATGTCTTAAGTGCACTTTCACTGCAGCTCACGTTGACTACATTTTAATTGCAATGTGCATTAACTGAACTTTTACTGCAATGTACATTACAGGCACTAGGGTAAGACCGTGTGTTGGAGCCACTTGGGCATAACATCCATACAGACCATGCGGCTGCCAGGTGCAAGAGAGGAAAAATGCTAACACATGTAGAAAACGGCCGGAAATCCCACGCTGCGCCAATGGTCATCAGCAGTCTACCACACATTGTGTCCCACACAGATGGAATCAAGAACCCCCAATAAGGACAATGATGAGGTCAAGCCTTGCTACTCACCCCCTGAGAGCCCCTGGCAGAGGATCCATGCCGGGCTCAGCTCTACTCCCATAATACTGTTTCACTGGCTTTTGCAGCACTGCATTTAAGGTGGCTGGCAGGCAGATCCCTATGAGAGTCTTCTGCGATCTTTAGGAGAGCGCAGGATAGAACAGAGAAGGAGGGAGGGGGTGTTGAGGTTTTGTGAGACTGCTGCCCTTTTCCAGATCCTTCCAATTTTGTGGCTGCTCAACCTGCTCTTAACATGAGTTGGTAAATGGGAGAGTTCTGTCCATCGTGGTTTTGTTTTTTAGCATTTTTGTTTGATTGGGTGGGGCGTATGTCTTTGAATGATTGTGTGCTAGATGCTGTGCCTTTGGAAAAGGAAGTGCTGTGAGCCTTGCGATGTGTTGGTATGGGAGCCGTCTATTTTATTACAGCTGTTAGATTGCCTGGGTTTTGTTTTTCGAGGGGTTTATGTATTGCACATAGATGATTGGTGATTGGTTCTGTGACATATGGGGCTTCCCCCGATGGGTGGGGGCCGCACATATGGGTGTGTGAGTGTTTTAAATGTGCAGTCACGGCATTCACCTGTATGGCTCGGGACACATGGCAGGGTGTGGCGTTTGCAGTTTGTCTTTTGTGCTGGAGCAACCTTTGTAAGTCTACTGTGTTATATCTTTCTGGGGTTTTAGGCTATCAGTTCTGTAGTATTGGTGGGTCTTTTGCAGGTTGGAATTTAACAACTGGGCTGTTTGTTACAGATTTGTTGGCGTGATCTGGTGTGGGTGTCTCATTCCCTGAGGAAGTAGTGGCAAAACGCCTGGCGTTGGAATATGACCTGTTGGAGTATATCCATTTACAGCTAAGTTATTGTACTGCTGTTGCCAGTTCCATTGCCATTGTAGCTACTCTGTATTGAGCCATAGCTCCCAGTTGATGTTCTTTGGAAGTTTTGATTGAAATTTGGATGTTTTTTTTCTAAGACCTGTGATGTAAGGATATTGGACTGCAGTAAACTGGTGACAGCTCAAGCAGAAGAAAGAGGCATTTATGGCCAATGCATTGGCCGTTTGGATATCCGGAGGTCTTTTTCCTCCTAAATGTTTTCTATGTTTTATGAGCACACCTGTAAGAGTATTTTTGTTTTATTTGCATATTGGATCCTGTACTATGTATTGAGAATATTACACGGGTTCTTGGGAAGCAGATATATACATGAGCTTATCATGATAAGAGCATGGAGCTGAACCAATTTATTTATTTAGAGAACATTTGTATACCGCTGCTTCCAGCGATCAGCAGCGGTTGACTATACATATCAGGAGGGGTAATCAACAGTTAATACAGAATGATTGCATGCCAAGATTCACACTGGGTTCACACTGCACAAAACTCTGATACAATATTTACAGGTGCAATTACATATATACATATTGTTACAATATTTACAACTTGCAGTTATATATATACAATCTGTTACACTAATTACAGCTAAACTGGGGGGGAGATGCACTACCCTAGATGTATTACATGGTGGTTCAAATCCCTTAAAGTCATATTGTAAGGTCACTCTAGTGTCATGGATACTCCTATAGTGACTGAAAAGACCACAGTCTAGTGGAGCCTCCCAGGTTGCACTCAAGTGAGAGAGCCACCATCAAGTTGGTCGTTCACAAGCATTTAATCAATCTTTTCCTCTCAGTTCTTAGATTTTCTTCAGAGAGGAGAAAATCCATCCACCATCTGCTGGAGACAAAGAAATATTGAAGGGTCCTCTAGTAGCTGAGGCGAGAGAGTGATGTCATTGAAACCTGGGCTTTTCATGGATTCTTTGCCTCCACCAATCTGCTGGTAGGGGATCATAACCCACTTGTCTGAACTGGAGTAGCAGGATGATATGGAAGTACAAATTTTATGATCAAAATTTTCTACCTGAAAATCCACTATATCCACTGAATCTCGAATAGCCTCTGCAACGATTTGATCATCATGCCAAACACTAAAGGCAACATTGAGCAGTCCCAGGGTGTGCTGTCCGAATAGGAAAAAATCTCATGAGCCCTCCATTGATTAACAGCTGTTCCCTAGGGGAAGAATACAAAGCCAAGGCCCCACTGAAAAACTCATCCAGCAGACCCATCCTTCTAAGCAGCGCCATACCTAGGCCTGTGCAAGCGGTGCAGCCATACAGAGGGCAAAAAATAGGGGTGCATTTGGGGCTCCCCCCTGTGCTGCCTGTTCAGAACGCCCTTGCCCTGCTGCGCTTTTCCTGTTCTCTTGGCGGTGGTGGCAGCCGACTGCCTCCAATTTAAAAAAAAAAGAAGCATGGGTCTTTCTGAACATGCTTGCAAGGCTGGTCTGGTCCCTCCTTCCTCTGACGCGAGCATACACCAGAGGAGGGAGAGATCAGACCAGCCTTGCAAGCATGGAGTCAGAAAGACACATTTCTTTTTTTTTAATTGGAGGAGGGTCGCTGCCACCGCCAAGAGAACAGGAGAAGTGGGGTTGCACAGGGAGTGGAGCTAGCTGGAAATGAGAGGTGAAATAAGATGAGGAGCTGCTAGACATGGGGGTAAGGGGCGGTGCCTGCTTTGCAAGTTGCGCAGGGCGCATTTATGACTTGGGTATGGCCCTACCTCTAAGTACTATAAACAAGAATGGCCAACATAAGCAGTCAAAAGCCTTGTTAGCATCCATTGCTGTAATAACACCAAACCAATGCCCCTTGCCTGCAAGTTGCAGACTATTGAAGAGTTGGCATGTGTTTCGGTTGATGACTGGCCCTTTATCAGTCTGGTCTGACCCAGGTGAACTAGGTGCGACATAAAGCACTCTAGTTCCAGCTGGAGCACATTTCCAGAATATTAATATCCATATTCAAAGCGATAGGATAGTAGGAGTTCATGTTCAACATATCCTTATTTTTCTTGCGTAGCACCACCACAATTGCATCCCATAATTTACCCAATGAAGCAGGGTTTGTCTGCAGAGCATGAAATAAGTCATAGAGGTTGTCCAACACCAGATCACATCATTTCTTATAAAATTCAATCAGGTAGCTGTCAGAGCCTTGGCTCTTCCCAGCCCGAAGTCCTCCTTTGGCATTGCAAATCTCCCCCAAAGATACCAAGTAGCTCAGAGCAGTTCTTGCTCTTAGCCAGGAAAGCCAGAATAACTTGCTCAGAGAGAACATGCATGCCAGCATAAAGCGCTTTGAAGTGTTTTGAAAGAATGCCTTCCAGTGCTGAAGGCAGTGCCTGTGCCTTACCAGATGTATCACATAGTTGTCATATAGTAGCCCTAGCCACTAGGGGCCCAATATTCACTTGGGCAGGCTATGCACCCCTACAGTGTATAGCCATGCCTGCCAACCCTTAAATCCAGATATTCAATACTAGGGTCATATGTGTCCTTGGCATTGAATATCCAGGGTCGCTGCACATGCCTCACAGCCACCGTAGCTAACTGGGCAGCAGCAATATTGCATGCTGCCCAGTTAGGTCCTGCGGCTAAAAGATAGGCAAGGGTTTCCGCACCTATCATTTAGGTGCAAGTCACTAACCAGGCAGCATGCAATATCACTGCTGGCCAGTTAAGGACAGTTGCCACCTCCACTCCTCCCCGGAATGCCCCGACACGCCTCAATGCTAAGCGGTTAGCATGGGGGCATGTAAGGGACATAATCAGAGATATTCAGCAGCACTAACCGTGTTGGCAAAGATTGGCGAATGGCTAATGTAATGCCAATTTTTAAAAAGGGTTCCGGGGTGATACGGGAAACTACAGGCCGGTGAGCCTAACATCACTACCGGGCAAAATGGTAGAACCATTATAAAGAACAAAATTACTGAACAAATAGGTAGTCAGAGCTTAATGGGAGAAAGCCAATATGGCTTTAGCCAAGGAAGGTCTTGTCTTACTAATCTTTGTATTTCTTTGATGGTGTAAATAAACAGGTACACAAAGGTGAGCTGGTCGAGATAGTGTAGCTGGATTTTCAGAAGGCTTTTGACAGGGTCCCTCATGAGAGACTCTTGGTGAAGTTAAAAAATCATGGGATAGGGGGCAGTGTATTATTGTGGATGAGGAACTGGTTAAAAGATAGAAAGCAGAGGATAGGGCTGAATGGACAATTTTCCCAATGGAGAAAGGTGAATAGTGGAGTACCCCAGGGATCTGTACTGGGTTTGCTGCTTTTTAACATATTCATAAATGACCTGGAAATGGGAATAATGAGTGAGCTAGTCAAATTTGCAGATGGCACAAAATTCTTCTAAGTTGTTAAAACCCAAGACAATTGTGAAAAATTGCAAGAGGATCTTGATATATTGGAAGACTGGACGTTCAAATGGCAGATGAAATTTAATGTGGACAAGTGCAAAGTTATGCACTTAGGAAAGAACAACCCAATCTGTGGTTTCACGATGCAAGGTTCCACATTAGGAACCACCACCCAGGAAAAACATTTAGGCGTCGTCGTGGATAACACTTTGAAACCCTCTGCCCAGTGTGCATCAACGACAAGAAGGAAAATAAAATGCTAGGAATCATAAGGAAAAGAATGGAGAATTAAGCAAAGGATATTATAATGCCTCTATATCGTTCCATGGTGTGACCGCACCTTGAATATTGTGTGCAATTCTGGTCGCCATATCTTAAAAAGGATATAGCAGATTAGAAAAGGTACAGAGAAGAGCCACCAAAAAGGTAAAGGTGATGGAAGGATACCCCTATGAAGAGATGCTGAGGGGAGATATGATAGAGGTCTATAAATTAATGAATGGAATGTAACAGGTAAACATAGATAGATTCTTTATGGCATCAAAAAGTAGAAAGACTAGGGGACATGCAATGAAGCTACAGTGTAACCTGTTTAAGACTAATAAAAGAAAATATTTTTTTACTCAATGTGTGATCAAACTCTGGAATTCATTAGCAGAGGATGTAGTAAAAGTTGTTAGTGTAGCTCGGTTTAAAAAAGGTTTGGACAAGTTCCTGGAGGAAAGGCCCATAAACCATTATTGAAGAGGACACAGGTAATCCACCGTTTGCCCCAATGCAAGCATTATGGAACCTGTGTGCCTTTTTGGGAAACTGCTAGGTACTTGTAACCTGGATTGGCCACTGTTGTAAGCAGGATACTGGGCTTGATGGGACTTGGCCTGACCCAGTATGGCATTTCTTATGTTCTTAAGATGTCTTTCTCTGAATGAGAGCCACAAACATTCACCACTGCAAACTTTATGCCAGTCATACAACAGTGCAGCATTATGAACAGCCCATCAGGGTCTGTTGCACTCTGAAACACTTGCATGGGTAACAGACCAGGCTAAACTATGCATGGTAACATAATACAGTCAATGATGGCAGATGAAGACCTGCAAGGTCCATATAGTCTGTCCACTGAGATAACACCCTCTGTTCCTTTGTTTAGGGTTGTAAGGCTTTGTGGCCCACTCCGTTGAAGAGTGGGCTTCAGCAATACTGCCAGCTAATACTGCTGTGAGCTTCGGCCAGCAGCCGTCAAAGCTGGAGACAATTGCAACCAGCCTTCTGCAATGCAATTAATTGAAGCCAACAAACAATTGCACTGATTTTTTCACAAAAGCATGTTGCACTTCACATTTATACCTGCCGTGTGCTCGGGCCTGGCTGAATCCCTCACCTAACCACAGCATCAAATCCTCACTTGTCACAGATTTCCACCTATTCACTATGCTACGGCTATCTCTCAGTATCGGAGCCTCAATAGCCTCCTATATTATGTTCAGAAGTTCATCTAAAGGCACCCTATTAGGGGGTAGAGCCCTGCAGATCGGTGATGAGATTGTGAGTAAACTAAGAACCCTTTAAAAACTAGAACCAATAACAAGTGGGCTTCCGGGTGTATTATCATTGCGCACATGAGCAGGTACAATCTTCTTTGGCAGCAAAATCAACATAAGTTGATCTTACCTAATACCAAGATGGCCCACCCGGACAATTGATACTCCTGGCCTGGGTAATCCCAGGTTGATGTACTGAGGTCAGGTTGAGGCCTTTTTTTGACATTCAATAGGCCCCAGTGAATGACCACATATTTATACTTCATAGGAAAACTTGCAATTGTTAAATGGAAAGGTATAAGCATGAAATTGTTATATAGCATAGTATAGGTTAATAGCCAATTTAAGGTTCAAGTTCTGGATAGATTTATAACTTGCATTTATTAGAATGCCATCTATCTACTGATGTGATTTGCTGCTTTGACTATCCTAAAGAGGCAGCTGTTGCATCTGTGCCTATTCTAAGAGTATGTACCAAAATTCACTGCTTAGGCCTAACTTGGCAACCCACAATTTTGTTCTCTAGCAAACTGGAATATGAAAGCAGGAAACTATCTTCATGTCCAGTGTGTACACTAGGAATGTCCCGAGATTGCATATATACAGGGCAAGTAGCCTCACTTTCCACTGATGCAGAGTTACCCTCATACTTTTTGCTGCTTGGTCAATTTTTGATCTACATATTCAAACTGTCAAGCTGGTTCTTTCAAATATAATATCCTGTACTTGGAGATTGGAAGGGTTATTACTGCTATGTGATGCTAATTATTATAGTTCAGAAATGCTGGGTTTTATCCAGAAGGACTTTACCTGTGCTGTGCCGATGTAAAAATATTTATTGAGTAAGTCTCATAGAATAGAATCTCCAATAGAATAGAATTTCCAATTCACAGAGCTTGGATAGACTCTCATTTCAGGGAACTGTGAGGAAAGTGCGCTAATTGCTGCTGTGTCTACTTTAAAAATTTATGCAAGCCCAATTGATGCTAAGAGCATTCTCCAAAGATGAAATAAAAGATAATTCTCGCATCAGCAAGGTACATATAAATACAGGTCTCTGATTCAAACAAAACATTTTAGATATTAATGGATCATGACCTAGCAATTTATTGGCACAGAAAAAAATTCACAAATGTGAAAATGCCCTCAAGGCAAAAATTTAGACTTTTTCCACATCTGTAACCAGATATTGTGGCCAAATATGGCATTTTTTAAACTAATGTCTTTTTTAAGAAACATAGAAACATGAAAGCAGAAAAAGACCACATAGCCTATCTAGTCTACCCTTCCATATCAACTACTGCAATAGTCCCCTTTTTTCCTTTTGAGATCCTCTGATAGAAACATGAAGCCCAAATCTGAAAGGGGCATGTCCAGACCATCTGGATGGCCCCGAGCAGGATGGGCCCAATAGGACCCAATTCTGTACCTCAGGAGCAAAACATTCCTGCGGCATACAGAATCGGGCCTGAGGACAGCCCTGCATTCCCCTGCATGGGTCATCCTCCCCACAGGCTCCCCTGGCTCCCACAGCGCTGACCCCTGTCTTCCCTGCTGCCCGATCCAAGGCTGGCCAGCCGGGGCCTGATCAGGTGGCAGGGACATCCCTGCACCCAGCCCCAGCCCCAGCCCCGGGGGGGATGTCCGGCCCTGATTATATATCTGAGTCTTCCTCAGTTTCAATTTAGATGCCTACAGACACTCCAAAACACAGCCATTCACATAGTCACCTGTGCAAGAAAATTCAACCATGTTACTCCACTTTTCATGCAGCAACAGAGTGGGGACAGACCAGCTCGGCAGCACATACAGGACCGATTCAGGTCACAGCCCTGTACATGCTGCTGGGCCTGCTGGGACATTCTGCTTATACCACCTCAGAGTTGGTATAAGCAGCACAATTTGCCAAATCGGGGCAGGGGGGCCAATTCTGACTCCCGCAGGAATGTTTTGCTCCCATGGACCAGAATCGGGTCCTAAAGGCCCCATCTTCAGCGGGGACATCTGGACGGACTGGATGTCCCCCTCCCGGAATGGGGCTCCATGCCAACCGGCTTACCTTTGTCTACCTGTTTATTCATACCTTAAAAAAATATAACAGATTAGTAAAACAAGACTTTCCTTGGCTAAATCCATGTTGGCTTTCTCCCATTAAATCATGGTTATCTACATTTTCGGTAATTTTATTCTTTATAATGGTTTCTACCATTTTGCCCAGTACTGACATTAGGCTCACCGGTCTGTAGTTTCCCAGATCACTTCTACAACCCTTTTTAAAAATTGGAGTTACATTGGCCACTCTCTAATCCTCAGGTACTACAGATGATTTTAAGAATGGTTCACAGATTACTAATAGTAGATCTGAAATCTCATATTTCAGTTCTTTCAACACCCTTGTATGTATACCATCCAGTCCAGGTGATTTGCTACTCTTCAGTTTATCAAGCAGTTGTAATGCATCCTCCCAGTTTGTCAATATTTCTTTCAATTTTTCCACTATATCATCTTTATATACCATTTCAGGCATGGGTAACTTATTTATTTATTTTATTTATTTATTTAGCTGTATTTATATCCCGCTTTTCACCGGGTCAAAGCGGTCAATTGGGAGATACATTTAACACGAGGGGATATGACACACATATGCTAATACTTACAGGGAACATGGGCAATGGAGGCTTAAGTGGCTTGCCCAAGACCACAAGGAGTGCCTATAGGACTAGAAATCCCAGTCCCTCCGGCCTGAGATTGCTGTCCCCAGGTGGGACTTGAACCCCTGGCCCTCCGGCCTGAAGTACCTTGTCCTAACCACTAGGCCACTCCTCCCTATATCTTCTTCAGTAAAGACCAAAGCAAAGAATTCATTCAGTCTCTCCATTATGGCCTTGTCCTCCCTTAGCGCCCCTTTTACCCCTCTATCATCCAATGGTCCAACTGACTCTCTCACAGGTTTTTATTATGAGTTTATGCTTCCATGGCAAGCTTCTTTGCAAATTCTCTCTTTACCTGCCTTATCGATGTCTTGCATATAATTAATGTTGTTTCCGGTATTCGTCATTAGACTCCTTTTTCCATTTCCTGATGGATGCTTTTATGGCAACAACAGCCTCTCTGATCTCGCCTTTAACCATGCTTGCAGTTTTTTGGCCTTCCTTCCACTTTTCTAAAAGCATAGAATACATCTGGTCTGGGCTTCCAAGGTAGTACTTTTAAACAACACCCATGCTTAATGTAAATCTTTAACCTTTGCAGCTACTCCTTTTAGTTTTTTCTTAACTATTTTCCTCATTTTATCATAGTCTCACTTTTGAAAGTTAAAAGGTAGTACTGTGGATTTCCTTGCCGTCTTTCTTCCATTTATTAAATCCAATGCAATCATGCTATGATCACTATTGCCAACTGGCCCAAAACCCTTATCTCTTGCACCAAAATAGTTTACCCACTTGTCGGTTCATGAACCGGCTGCTCCAAGAAGCAGTCATTTATTTCATTTAGACACTTTGGGCTGATATTCGAAAGGCATTTACACAGTTTATAGCCCTGTAAACCATGTAAATTACTTAAGCCCAGATATTCAAAAGCACTTACAGGGTTAGTGCCATTGAATATCCCCTCCTAACATCCCTACATCCCAATGCTATCCGGTTAGCATCAGGGCATGGCAGGGGCGGAGTGGAGGCGGGGAGTACTACTAACTGGATAGCGGCTATATTGCACCGCTACCTTGTTAGTGATCTGCGCTAAATCTAGGCCAGTTTTTGACTCGCCTAGTTTTAGCCATGGATGATAACCGGATAGCAGTGCAATAGCGCCGCTACTCAGTTAGGCTCTGTGGCGGTTTTCTCTGGGTTCCAAAACCAGATATTTAATGCCATTGCCATGACATTGAATATCTGGAGTTAGGGGTGAGAGGGCAGGACTGTGAGCCTTAGCAGCACATATCCTGCCTAGATGAATATCAGGCCCTTTATCTCTCTAGCATGTCCTGCTGTGACATTGACCCAGTTAATATCAGAGTAATTGAAATCACCCATTATTATTACTGTTATAACTTTTGTTAGCTTCCCTGATTTCTTTCAGCATTTCATCATCCATTTGTTCATTCTGGCCAGACGGTCACCATCCATCATCCATTATCCATCTGTTCATTCTAGCCACTACCATCACCTTCCCCTTTTTACATGCAATTTTTTCCTATAGAAATTCTACAGTGTATTTTGTTTGCTGCAAAACATTAATCCTCTGTGACTCAATGCCCTCTCTAACATAGAGTGCAACAGCTCCACCAATTTGCAATATAGTTTGTACCAGGTATCACAGTGTCCAACTGGTTGTCCTCCTTCCACCACGTCTCTGAGATGTCATTCATATCTAACCTTTCATTTAATGCTATATATTCTAGCTCTCCCATCTTATTTTTTGGACTTTTAGCATTTGCAAACAGGCATTTTAGAGGTTGTATTTTATTCATATTAATCTGGTTATCATTTGATAGTTGTAATTTGGAATCATTTGACTTTGCACTGAAGGACCTCTGGGTTGCTTTTATCTTTGTTAGGATGTCCTAACTTCTTTGTTTTGCTAGTATCCTTCAAGGATACATCCTTACAAATCATGCATTCCTGGGCAACTATTGGCTTTCCCCTGTTATCTAGTTTAAAAGCTGCTCTATCTCTTTTTTAAAGGTTAATGCCAGCAGCCTGTATCCCGGTTAAGGTGGAGCACATCCCTTCGGAAGAGCCCCTCTCTTCCCCAGAATGTTGCCCAGTTCCTAACAAATCCAAAACCCTCTTCTTTGCACCATTGTCTCATCCATACATTTATTTATTTAGTGTACACTTATATCCCGCTACTTCCAGCGATCAGCAGCGGTTTGCTATACATAACAGTATGGTTGTACAGGCCATGGATTAAAACATACATAATGATTCAGTACAGGACACAGTACAGGCCATGGATTAAAACATACATAATGATTCAGTACAGGACTCCAGAGCTCTGCGTGCCTTTTGGGTCCTGTACGTGGAACAGGAAGCATTTCAGAGAATGCTACCCTGGAAGTTCTGGATTTCAACTTCCTGCCTAAAAGCCTAAATTTGGCTTCCAGAACCTCCCTGCAACACTTTCTGGTGTCATTGGTGCCAGTATGCACCAAGACAGCAGACTCCTCCCTGGCACTATCTAAAACCTTGTCTAGGTGGCACGTGAGGTCCGCTACCTTCACACCAGGCAGGCATGTTACCAGGCAGTCCTTATGTCCACCTGCCACCCAGTTATCTACATGCTTAATGATTGAATCACCAACTATAACAGCTGTCCTAACCCTTTTTAATGGGCACATGGCCATGGAGAAACCTCCTCGGTGTGAGAGGGTTTTATATCTCCTGGCGGACAGGTCCTAGCTACAGGGTCACTTCCTGCCACACCAAGATGATGCTCTCCTTTTATGTGACTTCTCTCCTCCATAGCAACTGAGAGGCTGCCAGATTGGAGTTGGGACTTCAGTAGGTCTCGTCTATGTACCTCACTGACTTCCATATGTCCTCCATATCTGCTATTCTAGATCGGACTTGTTCCCTGAAAGCAAAGAGCTCCTTGCACCTAGTGCAAATATAACATACCTCACCAACTGGGAGAAAATCGTAATTGTGACACTCAATGCAAAAGACTGGATAGCCCCATCTCGCTGCTCAACTGCTATCTGTGGAGGAGTGGCCTAGTGGTTGGGGCAAGGTACTTCAGGCCAGAAGGTTCAAAACCCACTAGAGGACAGCAACCTTGGGCCGGAAGGACTGGGGTTTCTAGTCCCACAGGGGCTCCTTGTGGTCTTGGGCAAGCCACTTAACTCTCCATAGCCCATGTTCCCTGTAAAATAGTTATCTCCAAGTTATAATGCCCTGTTCAATATAATTTCAGTTTGTTCAATGTAAACCGCACTGATGCAGAATAGCACGGTATATAAGAGAATGTAAATAAATAAATAAAAATAAAATCTGCATCTTAGTTTTAAGGTTTTATTTAGCTATTTAAGTTGTTTACTTAAAGTTACTTAAGGGACTTTGTTCACCTCAAGATTAATTAACTTCAGGGCCTTAATCTATTCCTGGTGATGATAACCAGCTGAACCTGAAAATGACTTTGACCGTCATTCTCCCTTTAATAGGTTTAAGAGCCTGTAAAGCTAAGATTATGCCTGGGGTAGGCGGGAGTTGGGGTGGATTGGAGGGAACTAATACCTAGTAAAGGCTGGCTTGCTATACAGGTCTCAGACCTGTGCTTCTAAGGTAATCTTTTAACAGTTTCCTGGGTGATTTAAAATTGCCCCGTGACCATTTACGTGGCTTTAACACCTATTTAAAACAAATTCTCAGATCTGTTGTCTCCTAAGTGGAAGGCCTCTTTGTAAAGGTATCTAGAAACAATGTATTTCTTTCAATTCAAAGAATATTTTACCTTATTCTTCCTTCTATGCTAAGCTCTACTCTGATTTGATTTGATTTAAATTAAAAGATCTCTGCTGATACTAGGCCCTGACTGAGTTTTAAATTTAAACTTTAAGCTCTCTGCTGATACTAGGCTCTGACTGAGTTTTAAATTTAAACTTTAAGCTCTCTGCTCGTTTTGAATTTAAACTAAAAGCTCTCTGCTTTTTTAAAAGTAAACTAAAAGCTTAAATGAAATGTTCTCTGCTGGGTTTTACATTTAACCTAAATGCTCTCTGCTGGGTTTTAAATTTAAACTAAAAGCTATCTGCTTATACAGTCAAACCTCGGTTTTCATACGCCCCGGTTTTCATACGCTTCGGTTTTCAACGTCTTTTTTGACTGAGATTTTGTCCCGGTTCTCATACATCGCTTCGGTTTTCAACGTCTTTTTTGACTGAGATTTTGTCCCGGTTCTCGTACATCGCCTCAGTTTTCGTAAAGTAAAGTACTGTAAATACATACACCCTTGCGCTGCACACCAGTCTGTATACACTGCCAGAACGCCCACCCGGTCCCGGTAGCACTGCCCCCCGTACTCACCGATCGCCAGCGTGATGAGAAGCGAAAGCCAGCTGAGCACGTAAATGAAACACATCCTCGAGCCTGGTCAGAGTTAGAGAGGCAAGGATTGCGCAGAGAGGAAGGCCCCGATCTCGTCCACTGCCTGCCCGTTCTCTGGAGTGCCCCCTCAGGCTCGGAGGTAGCAGGGAAGAAAAGCTGTCAACATAAGCAGGAGATGTTGCATGAATGTGGGAGGCAGTTCTTTCTCTTGCAGGGTACGTCTGAAGCTACATCATTAAGATTTTCTGCCATTCTGAAGCATTGAGCAGATAAAGTAAAGGTATTTTAATGGGCTGAATCCAATGTGATTCCGAAGAGAGCTGGGCACAGCAGCTTGTCAGGGGTGGCTAAGGCCAGATTCTAACATAGTGTACTGTACAGTACTGTACTTAGCTTGCTTTCAGTGATGTTAAATGTTCATTTATCCATTTCATTAGTCATTTATATTTATTTCTCATTGATTTCTGTATGTAAAAATATAGTTATTCTCTATAAAATGTATTTTTTGTGAATATTTTTGGGTGTCTGGAACGGATTAATTGGATTTACATTATTTCTTATGGTAAATATTGCTTCAGTTTTCATACGTTTCGGTTTTAGTCAGACTTTTTCGAACGGATTAATCATGAAAACCGAGGTTTGACTGTACTAGGCCCTGACTGAGTTAACACATACATTGGATTCTAAAATACACAGATTGATCAGTTTTAACCCAAAAAATTATCTTTTGCCCAAGAGAATTTTCAAGAAGTAAATACTTACATGGTAACATAGTAACATACTATATGATGGTAGATAAAGACCAGCAAGGTCTATCTAGTCTGCCCAGCAAGGCGGCAAGAGTAGGTGCACCTGCCACTCCATGCAGGTCACCTCTCCCCATGCCTCAAATAGGGGTGACCTACACAGAGCAGTGGGTACACCCTGTTTAGGGATATACCCACTGCTCCGTGTAGGTCACCCCTATTTGTCAAAATATAAAAGACAGTTATGTTTATTTTCATTTTGTCCTGTTGCTATAAAGGGATCCACTGTGCAGAGGTCTTTCCAGCAGAAGCAGTCCCTTTTGGTAGTCCTTGAAGTCTGCTTTGATTTCATCTTGCTATAAAGTCTTCCGTATAAGTCTTGCTATAAAGACTTATGTACAGTCTATCAAGCACTAGTGATGCCGCACTTTGACTACGCTAATTCCATACTGCAGGGCCTTCCGAAGAGCTCATTGAATCCTCTGCAGCTCGCAATGAATGCTGCAGCCAGAATCCTGCATGGAGCATCAAGGAAGGACCATATCACCCCAGTTCTGAAACATCTGCACTGGCTCCCGGTGCACTGCAGGATTTCCTTCAAGATCTTAACGATGACTTTCAAGGCTATCAACAAGTGCACGTCCACCTCCCTCACAGACCTTGTCCAGACCACCCCCCTCAACAGGTTGAGGAGATCGGCCACCACCAACACTGCTTCTCCCAAGAGCAATCACCAAGTGCTCTAAGGCTACAAGGAACCGAGCCTTCGCACTCTATGCACCTTCCTGCTGGAACGCACTGCCACCAGACATCCGGGCCATCAACAACCTCGCCCAGTTTAGAAAAGCACTGAAGCACCACCTGTTTCTTCAGTGATTTTCAGACTCAGATGACATCCCACAGCCACTCCTAGCCCAAGCAAGCACCCGCAGAGTACCCCCCTCTCACACCTCTCAGATCACCTAAGTAAGCCTGTCCCTCTGAATCCATGTGACCGGTCCACTACCATTTGATATACAACTAGGATGTACATAGTTATGTTGTTTCCACATGTAAATAAGGCTGAGCTGCATGAAGAACCTTGGCCACCAATTTGTACATAGTTTACCTGTTAGCCCTGTATAAATACCCTGTTTCTTGTAAGTCCAGTGTAGACCTTTACTACACTGCACAAATGTGTTATCTGTAAACCACACTGATGACGAATAGCGCGGTATAGAAGAAACTTTAAATAAATAAATAAAATAAAGAGATACACTGTTTCTGTTCCATGCCATTTTGAATTCTGTCACTGTATTTATCCCCCACCACCTGCCAAGAATCCACAATCCTTTCAATGAAAAAGCATTTCCTGATATTTCTTTTTAAGTCTACCACCTTATAGCTTCATTATATGCCCTCTGGTTTTATAGCTTCCCTTTCTTTGAAAAAGGTTTATTTGTTCATTAATGCCTTTAAATATTTTAAAATCTGTATCATATCTACCCTGTCCATCCTCTCCTCTAGGTTATACATATTTAGATCTTCAAGTCTCTCCTCATATGTCTTCTGGGGCAGGCTCCAAATCATTTTGGCCGCCTTCCTCTGAACCGTTTCAAGTCTTTTTATATCCTTTGTGAGATATTATTTCCAAAACTGAACACAATACTCCACAATACTTCTACAGGGGCATTAATACCTCCTCTGTTCTGTTGGTTATTCCTCTCTGTATGCAGCTCAGCATCCTTCTGGCTTTGGCTACCGCCTTGTCACATTTTTTCGCCACCTTGAGATCCTCAGACACTATTATTCCGAAGTCCCTTTCCTGGTCCATGCACACAACCCTTTCATCCCCTATTGCATACAATTCCTTTGGATTTTTGCATCTCAAGTGCATGACTCTGCACTTCTTTGCATTAAATCTTAACTGATTAAGAGTTAAGAGAAGTGAAAGACTTTACCGTCTTTAGAAAAAGAGTAAAGACATTCCTTTTCAACAAGCACTATGGTCAGTTCTAATCAGAACCTTCCCCATCATAACACACGGTTAATTAACTCCACTGTATTTCTTCTCTCTCCATGCCTATTCCTTAGAAAATTCCACAGCTATTTGCCCTTATGGAACAACAAAATATCTAATCACCTATGTATTACTTACCAGTGAGAATGTAAATAGTTTACTTATGTTATTGTACATAGTTAACTCTGTTCGATGTAATGTTCACGTTTTTGTTCATTGTAAACCACCTTGATTGCCAGATAGGGTGGTATATAAGAATGTGTAATAAATAAAAATAAAATAAAATAAACTGCCAAGCATTAAACAATTCTTCCAGTTTTTGTAGATCTTTCCTCATCTTGTCCACTCCCTCAGAAGTTTCCACTCTGTTGCAAATTTTCGTGTCATCAGAAAGAAGGTAGACTTTTCCCTTCAGTCCATCCACAGTATTACTCATAAATACATTGAACAGTATCAATCCCAGAACTGATCTGTGGGGCGCGCTACTGCTCACTTTCCTTTCTTCTGAGTGAGTTCCATTTACCACCACCTTCTGTGATGTCAGTCAACCAATTTCTGATCTAGTTCACCACTTTGGGACCCATCCCCAGGCTGCTCAGTTTATTGATAAGCCTCCTCTGAGGAACAGTATCAAAGGCTTTGCTGAAATCTAGGTATATCACTTCCATCGCGTGCTCTTGATCTAGTTGTCTGGTCACCCAGTCAAAGAACTCAATCAAATTTGCTTGGCATGATCTTCCTTTGGTAAAACCATGTTGCCTTGGATCATGCAATCCATTGGTTTCCAGAAAGTCCACTATTCTTTCTTTCAAGAGCGACTCCATTACTATTCCCACCTCCTAGGTAAGGCTTACCAGCCTATAGTTTGTCACCTCTTCCCTATTACCACTTTTGTGAAAAGTACCACATCAGTCCTTCTCCAGTCCTGCAGAACCTCTCCCATCTCCAAGGTCTATTATAAACATTCTTTAAAGGACCTGCCAGAACCTCTTTGAACTCTTTTGGTATTCTGGGATGTATCCCTTCCAGTCTCATGGCCTTGTCCACTTTCATTTTTGAATCATCTTCTTTGAATGGCATTGAATCTACTCCATTTCCATTTATATATTTGTCAGTCATACATTGTCCTTCTCCAGGATCTTCTTTAGTGAATACGGAACAGAAGTATTTGTTTAGCATTTTCGCTTTTTCGATGACACTTTCCAGAAATCTGTCCTCAGCACTTTTGAGCCTTGCAGTTCCACCTCTGACCTTCCTCTTCTCCCAAACATACCCGAAAAAGGTTTTGTCTCCACGCTTCACATCTTTTCTTCTGCTTTTGCTTTTGCTATCTTTATTTCTCTCTTTGTCTCTTTTAGCTTTATCCTGTATTCTTTTCTGTGCTCCTCTTTTTGTTATCTTCTGAATTGTGTGAAAGCTGTGTTTTTTGCCTTTATTCAGTCACTTCTTTGATGAACCATATAGTCTTCTTTTTCCTCATTTACTTTCCTTACATATATATCTGTTGATCCATTTTTTTACTTCTTTTAGTTTAGCCCACTGCAATTCCCTTATTTCCTCCCACCCTGACAACTTCTCCTACAGGCACTTTCCCATTTTACTGAAGTCAGCATTTTTGAAGTCTAGTGAGTTTGTTCTGATTTATTTATTTATTTTAGGTTTTTCTATACCGCGCTCTTTAAAATCAGCTTGGTTTATAATTAGAACAAATTTGTACAGTGCAGGCTAACTGGGGTAACTATGTACAGGCTACCTGGTAGCAGGCTACTCAGTTAAATAACTATATACAGGTGAAACAATCGAGTCAGCGATGGAGGGTGGCGACATGACTGCTTGGTGGCTATTTACAAGCTTGTGTGCTATATACAAGATTATGTGCTATATACAAGGTTGAGTACTATATACAATTGCATATCAGATGTCTGGCAGCGTTACTGGGTGGGGGTGTGACTGCGTGTTGTTGTTGGGTCTGGGGTGCTGTGTTGGTGGCAGCGTGAGACTGGATGTTGTGAATCTCTGTTGTGGGAGTAGTACTGGAGAAACCGGTGGTGTTTCAGAGCCTTTCTGAATTGGGCGAGGTCAGTTATGGAGCGGACGTCGGGTGGGAGGACATTCCAGCATGTGGGTGCGTAGTAGACGAAGGCCATGTTTCTTGTTGCTTGCGAGCACTTCGTGATCTTGCCGGGGATGTTCAGTGTGTTGGCAGGGGCTGACCTTCTGACTCTGTTTGAGGGAGTGGGGAGGACGATGTCCATGATGGAGGTGGAAGTGATGCCGTGGATGACCTTGAAAGTCATCAATAAAATTTTGAAAGCAAGTCTGCAGTGGATCAGCAGCCAATGTAGATGTTTCAGGATTGGAGTTATATGGTCACTCCTGGCAGCTCCGTGTAGAAACATAGAAACATAGAAATATGATGACAGAAAAAGACCACATGGCCTATCTAGTCTGTCCTTCCATATAATATTCTGGCAGCTGAATTCATTGCGAGCTGCAGCGGGTTCAGTGTGCTTTTTGGGAGACTTTGTAGGATTGGGTTGGTGTAGTCAAAGTGGGGGATTACTAAGGCTTGGTAGACTGTCCGGAAATCCTCCAGCTCCAACAGGGGTCTAAGATGCCCGACCGTCCTTATTTTGTGATATATTGCTTTGACAGTATTATTTACGTGGGCTTTCATGTCCAACTGTTGGTCTAGGATGACCCCTAGGTAGCGGATCGTGGGTTTGCTTTGAAGCTCCGCGCCTTTCACCCTTAGAGATGCGGGAGGGGGGGTTGAACGCTTGGTTCCTGGTGATGAATAGAGCCTCAGTTTTCTTGAAGTTTATTCTGAGGTTTTGTGTGTGGAGCCAGTCGGTTACAGCATCGAAACAGGTGGTTAAGGGTGAAAAGTCTGGATGGTCAGTTGAAAATGGCATGTAGAGTAGCACGTCGTCCGCGTATATGAGGCAGGAGATACTGAAGGAGCGGGTGAGTGCGCAGATGGGCTGCATATATACATTGAAGAACAGTGCTGAGAGCAAGGAGCCTTGCGGTATGTCCTGTTCTTGCCAGAACGGATTGGAGGTCTTGAGGCCAGTGCGTAGGAATTGCCATCTGTCTGTGAGGTATGATCTGCACCAGCTTAAGGCTGTGTCCTGGATCCCTTTCTCTGCGAGATGCCTTAGAAGAAGTTTGTAGTCCACGGAGTCGAAAGCTGTGGCAATGTCCAGGAAGATTAAGACGTATCCCTGTCTTATGTTGTCCAATCCTGTGATTAGTGTGCTGAAGAGGTTAGTCAGGAGCGTCTTGACTCCATGCAGTTCTCTGAATCCATGTTGGCTTGGATCAAGGGAAGCAGTGGTCTCAATATGGTGTTGGATTTGACGTTGGACAAGTTTTTTGATTTATTTTGGCCATTAGAGAGACGCTTGAAATTGGTCTGTAAGAATCTACTTTCTGGGGGTCAAGTTTGGTGTTTTTTAGTAGTGGTCTAATGGATGTTTGTTTCAAGCTTTGTGGGAAAATGCCCATAGAAAAGGATAGGTCTATAAGTTTGGCCAGCAAGGGGCTGAACTCTTTGTGTAGTGTTTTTATCCAGAACGCTGGGCAAGGGTCATTTGTGGTGTTGATAGCAGTAATGGTGTCCTCGATGTCTCTCACTGATGGTGTTGAGAAGGTGGCTAGAGGTGTTGGGTGGTGTAATCCGTGCATGGGTGTGGATGGTACTTTCTTGTCAGTCTGGATTGATTTTGACTGGAGGTAGTCCGCGAACTCTTGTGGTTGTAGCACGCTCAGTTGGGTGGGAGAAGGTTTGTTTGTAAGGGATCTCACCAAGTTAAATAAGTCCTGTGGTTTGTTCAGGGAGCGCTGTAGGAGTTCGGCATGGTACTGCTTCATTCTCTCGGAGACTGCCAGGCGGTGTTTTTCCAGATGGGCGGTGTAAGTTTCCTGGTCGGCAGTGGAGTGTGATCGTCGCCATCGTCTTTCAAGTTTCCTTATATGGCGGAGTGAAGTTCGTAGCTCAGGGGAGTACCATGGCGCAGCCTTCCTTTTCCGTGGTGATGTGTCTGCCACTGGTTGGTGGGAGATGGAGCTAAGGCTTTCGTTTCAGGCGGAGAGCATTTCCTCGAGGTTAGGGTCTGTGAGGTTGACTAGAGGCCGGGTTTGGACTCTGCCTTATCTTTTCCCTCAAATCAAACTATGTGATGATTACTGCTGCTGACATGGGCATCCACCCAGATATTCAACACACTATCTCCATTGGTGAGTACTAAATCCAGCGTCATACTTTCCCTGGTTGGTTCCATCACCATTTGTCTGAGCAATGCTTCTTGGAAGCCATCCACAGTCTTTTCATTTCTTTCCAGACTTGCACAAGGAATACTCCAATCCACATCTGTTAGCTTAAAGTCTAAGAGGTATGTTTACTAAACCGTCTTAACGTGCGCCCGGCGATAGTGTGCAGGCTGCCATAAAAGAAGTGGGCGTTTCAGTCTTAAAGTAGCAAAACGGGATTATCACGTGATAACGCGCGCTGCTGTGCACATTATCGGGCGAAGCACCGCTAAGCGCGTTAACGCGCGGTAATCTTAAGTAGGAGCCCAGACATGCAAACATAGAAACAGAGGTATAGCACAATGGTTAATACGCTGACTGATGATATAGGGGTTATGAGGTTGATCCTCCAGGATGCATAAGGCTGGCTGAGGCATCAGCTTTGACATGTAAGTATTGTTTCCTGAGGCATTTTATTTGTATTTTAATTATTGCTGCCAGCAAACACACCCTCACGTGCCGTAACCTAAGGTGCCGCATAAGGCACCCTATAAGGCACTCCATAGGGCACATTATAAAGTGCACTGTCCACCACGGCACCCTATAATGTCCCCTATAGGGCACCCTATAAGGCGCTCCATAGGACACCTTATAAGCCACCTTATATGGACTGTAACCATAAAGCGCCTTCTGAGGCACCTTATGGTTACAGTACTCTGAGGGTATTTTTGCTGGCAGCACTAATGTACAGTAAAAGTAGACAATGCTTCGGACAGCCCTATAAAAATAACCCCACTGTGGGTTTGAACCCATAACCTCTGGCTCCACAGACAGTGAAGTAACCAGTGGGCTACAGCTGCTAACAAAACCTTGGCTGGCTGCAGAAGGACTGCACGTCACCACACAAACAGTCTGCTGTGGTCACCAGGATAGGTTTAACCCACCCGTACCCATGATGCACTGCACATGCAAATCAGCAGTCTACAGATGATCACAAGATGGGGTATGCACCCCCACAGCACCTCGGCCTGGTAGGGGGAACTGACCGTGTGTGTTACTGGCACAGAGTAGCTACACACCGTCACATTGTGTGAGTACTGTGCTCACCCTGAGGGTGAGGTGGGACGCCCAGCACCAGGTCCACAGCACCTTCCATGGCAGAAATAGGCCATGCTGCAGGTCTCCAGCAGTGCTAGTGTGTGAGATAAGTAGGTCCTGCAGACCCACCTTGGATATATCTGTATTTCTTAGTCAGGTTTAGCCCTTATGGACCCATAGGCAGATTATGTACCACCACCCAACCCACCCTCTGGGGCTGAGGGTGGGAAACAGAGCCACATTCTACCTCCCTGCAATGGTGGCAATAGAGGGGACCATCAACCCCAGTCCTGCTGGGGAACAGACACCCTACAGCACAGTCAATGCAGCTCTGTACCCATCTATAAAGCAATAGCAGACAGACATTAGGCCTGGAAATGCACAGCTGCACCCCACCACTATCTGATATTCTCCTCCAGCAAGCCTCCAGCCACTGCACCCTGCAAGGTGTTCCAGCAAGACACATACCAGCTGCAGACAGTCTGCTAGCTAGTCCACAGTGCATGTTCCTGGAGAAGATGCATGCACCCAGAACTGGGATGTCAGCATATACACCAAGCAGATAAGTCAGTGATTGGGCCCCAAAAGAGAACCCATAAATATCACACAAGAAAAATGCTATATAGTACTATGGGGAAACCTAGCCATGCCGTGGTCACTGCTCAGTCAGGGTGAGAGTGATCTCCCAGCAGGACATGCTGTGGCCACCCTGTCTGTGCAGGTGGTGGCCGGGCACTACAATGTCTGAGCCATTGCCCTATGCCCTGTGCAGTTGCATCCTGGGAAGGCCTCCCTGTCCGGGCTATACCCATGGTACCTTGCTCCTCATTATGCACATTGGCAGGCCAATACTGGCAACAGTGCTGGCAGTGTGGGCTGTGGAGGGTGTTTTCAGCCACCGCACACTGGATAGACAGACACACACTCCCACACCTATGCCAGCATTGTACAACTATAGAGGTGTTTGGCAGCCCTGGCCACCGCTCCAGTCCTGGGCATAGTGCAGGCATGGCTATGGTACGCAATACTGTTGGGGTCACTCCCCAGGGTGGTAAACACTGTCAGACACAAGACCTGTAGCACACTCCACAGACATCAGAAAGGTTGCCATGATGCAGCTCAATCAGAAAATTGTACTTAACTTCGGAATTGCTATCTGCCAGTAACCATAGCAACCTTTTGAAAGCTGTGTATCGTATTCCCATGTTTAGGGTGGCATTGCTAAGGTATGCAAGTGCTAGTATTGGGAGATGCACGCAGGGCCCAACATCCTGCCTCTCCAGGAGGCATTGGATAATGGAGCCTGTGGGTGTGGGTGTGTCTGCCCCTGTTGGCTGCTGCTTTACAGCAGAGGTTCCCAACTCCAGTCCTGGTGTGCCAAACACTGTTCGGGTTTTCATGCTGTCCCTCATGAATATGCATGAGATACATCTGCATACCATGGGGGCGGCGCATAGAAATGCAGCACAGGCATCTTTATTAGAGGCAGCATGGAACCTGAATGGTGTTTGGCCCTCCAGGACTGCATTTGGGAGACTCTGCTCTACGTAATGCGCCTGTTTATGGTGTCTGTGCTCTGTAGGGTAAAATGTAGGTGTTTTGGGCATGTCTACGTCATCTGCAATAAAGGTTCTGTCTGTATTAAAAAGTTTTAGTAGTGGGTAAAATATGGGGACTGGGTTGGCAGGAACCACAGCTGGGACTTGAACCTGTGACCTTCTGCCTCTGAACACACCAGTTGTGTGCATTGCACCACCGTGTTGCCACAATGACAGTGCATTCCCTGGTGATACCATGACTGTTTGTCTGGCAGGGCCTGTCTGTTGCAGTGCATGGCACCCACCTACACAGGGCTAGGCCATGGTCTGCTCTGGGCAGCTGCCACTGCCCCCCTCCACCACCAGTACCCCTCCGCCACCATGCTGACATGCCCTTCTGCTGGTGGTGCTGGTGGTGCGCAGTCTCAGGCCATCCAGTGTGCAGGTAGGCGGCTGCCTATGGTGTGTGTTCTGGGGTAGGAGTGCCTGCATAGACGTCCATGCTTCCCCCCCCCCCCAACACTGCTTGCCAATGTTCTGTGCCCTTGGAGGTACCTGCTGGGTGCTATCCCCTGTGACACTGTGATAAACACACTCGTGCCCATGTTTGGCCCTCATCAGTTTCTGTCTGGCTGCTGTGCAGTTTCAGCATTCCTAAGTGCCACCTAGGCATCTGCCTAGTCCGCACTGTGCCACAGCATGTGCCGCCTGCAGCCCTCTGTATCCCATTTTCAAGCATCTGTCCAGTTGGCCATTCCGACATGCCCGCCCTGCTGTTGCCGCACATGTGCACACCATAGGAAACCTGTCCAATGGAGAGGAAAACCCTGCACAGCGCAATTTCACTGTGGGCTCATTCACCTTGTATGGGGATGGAGCATGGACCCTTCCAGAATTCATATCCTTTTTTTGGTGCTTTCTTTGGAGCGTTTTTTGATGTTTCCCATTGAGATCACTATTGCCCAGCTTGGTTATTTTATTTTTCCATTTTCTTCTGTTCATTTTCACTGTTTATTTGCCCTTTTGTTCCGTGCACATGTATCACACTTAACACTTTTTTGTAGGTTTCCCTGGTTTTGCTGTACATTGCTGACAGAAATGGTTTCTCTTCCCTTTAAATCAGCTCTAACGCCAGGGTTTCACTGGTGTTAGTTTTCAGCCTCGGATTTCACAGCGTTAGTGTGCGGGGAGCCTCTCCCCTCCCACTCTCCACCCTTTGACCCCTTCTCTCCGCCCCTGGGGAGCCTTCCTCCGCCCTCCGGGAGCCTTTCTCCGCCTTCAGCACTCATTTGCGCCGCTGCGCGCGTTATCGCGCGCTAAGGTACCTCTGCGCCCGATAAAGCACCATTATTGCGCGATAAGGTACCTTATTCCGCGATAACATCACAGAGCGCGCATTAAGATGGTTTAGTAAACATACCCCTAAGAGTGGAGTGAGCAGCATAGAGCAGAGGAGAGGAGTAGAATGATTGTTAGAGCATGGGCTTGAGAACCAAAAAAACAAAGTTTGATTCCCACTAGCACTCCTTATGGCCTTGGGTAAATCACTTAACCCTCCATTGCCTCAGAAAAATCCAAGTTATCAATATCCCTGTTTAATGTACATTACCAAGTTTAAGTTACAATGTAAACTGCTTTGACTGAAATGATAGCATGGTATAAAAAAACTGTTAAATTTATTTATTTAACAGGTTTTTTATACCACCCTATCTTCCATTCAGAGTGGTTTACATTATATGTTCAACAGCAACTTTTCAATAAACAGGGGGATTAACTTGGAGAGGTATACATATAACATATTTGAACTTGGGTGAACTATTATGCATTAATATTATACAGTGGGCATGCCATTGTATAATACCAATAAAGTCAAACAATATGATCTTGTCTCCCTTCAAAGCTACCTTTGCAATATCAATGATCAAGGATCTATCCATTTCCTCCATTTAAGCTGGAGACCTGTAGACTACACCAGTGAGGATGATAGTGCCATCTCCTTTTTCTAACACAATCCGCAATGCTTGTTCTTTATTTATTCTTGAATATTCCAAGAATTTCTCTAAGAGCTTCCCAGAAGATAATGCCAGAAAAGGACATATTCCCGTAGATATATAATTTTCCTAATGGGATATGTGCCTCATTTCCTGTCCACAGTCACCATCCCCAGGTAGTTGCATAACATAGAGCCCTCAGTGATTTAGGACCGAGGGATCTGAACTCTTGTAATCAGTGTGCCTAAATGTCACATTACATTGCATAAAATGAATGGCTGTTTATCTTAAAGGACAAACTTTATGAATCCCATCACTAAGCTATGTAAAAACATTTATTTTCATCCCTCACTGTTGTTTTAAAAATACGCTTAATGAAAGCAGTGAGGCAGTCCAGTGTAGTACTCTTACAATATTTGATGGCTGACTGCCCCTGCAGCTCTTCTTGGAAAAAGCCCAATTACGCCAAGACATGACAGAATTATTATGATTAGTAGTAGTAGTATTTAATTCACACCTCTCCAGGAGAAGATCAAGGTGAGTTACATTCAGGTGCAATATGTAGTTCCCTATCCCTAAAGGGCTCACAGTCTAAAGCAAATGAACTCTGCTTGTCAGATCTTCAAGCTTAAATAGGAACTCTTTTGCAAACAAAGTGAATCCACAGAGTTCATCTCAGTATGTGTGTAAATAAATTATTGTGTAAAAGTATAGAAAATAAAAGATTTCAGGGGAGCACGTACCTCAGGGTGGGTCCGCTGCTTTTTAAAGATATTTATAAATGACCTGGAAATGGGAATAACGAGTGAGGTAATCAAATTTGCAGATGACACAAAATTATTCAAAGTTGTTAAAACCCAAGAGGATTGTGAAAAATTGCAAGAGGACCTTAATAAATTGGAAGACCTGATGTTCAAATGTAAGATGAAATTTAATGTGGACAAGTGCAAAGTTATGCACCTAGGAATGAGCAACCCAAACTATGGTTGCACGATGCAAGGTTCCACATTAGGAACCACCTCACAGGAAAAAAGATTTAGGCAACATCATGGATAACATGTTGAAACCCTCGGCCCAGTGTGCAGCGGTGACCTAGAAAGCAAATAGAATGCTAGGTATGATAAGGAAAGGAATGGAAAATAAAACAAAAGATGCTCAGTGTAGCTGGTTTTAAAAGAGATTTGGACAAGTTCCTGGAGGAAAGGTCCATAACCCATTATTAAAGAGGACCTGGGAAATCCACTGCTTGCCCCAATACAAACATAAATCTGTGTCTTTTTGGGAACCTGCTAGGTACTTGTGACCTTTTGTAACCTCTTCAGTGCTTTTTTTTCTTTCGTCTTTCCATTGTACAGCTAACATCAGCTAGCTGCCTAGTTCATGCTGATTATTTCACCTTGCTTTTCTACTCAGGCCTTGGTATATTTTTCTCTATGAAGTAAAAGGCCAGCATGGTGGCTTAGTGGCAGGTGCTGTGCAGGTCCACGAGGAAGGGTACTGGTTGGTTTCATACATTAATAAAAAAAGGCAAAGCAGAGCTTGAACTGCTGTGTGCTAATGCTGGTCCCAGGCTGAATTCCCAGAGTGCAGCACCAGCATACTGGGTCAGGCTCTACTAGGCGCTTTTTGTCATTTTACTGCAATTGATACTGCTGCGGGTGTGGCAGGACTGGACCGCCCTCCAATGTGTTACACTCTTGATCATTATTAAGGGAACAACCCGCGGCCCATACTTAGACCTCATGATAGAAGGAGCTCTGGTGCCTGCATCGCAGCCTCAGGACAATTGCTGCAACAAGCAGACTAAGAGCAATGGGAGGATGGGTCCCTGATAATAAGAGGAAAATCCCCAGCTAATTATAAATAAAGGCTCATGATAACAGGGGCCCCTGCAGTCATTTCAACTGAGCTGGAAGCGAATGGAAGAACCATGAGGGGAAGTTATTATACTTAGTCGTTACCATTTATTGGTGGCAATTAGGGAAAATAAACATAACTTGAACAGGAAATGATTCTAGGCTGCCAGCCAGTTGTTGTGGCTTTGCTATTCTTGAGCTTCACATTTGAAGTCATCCAGCTCAGTAGGGAGTATACAAAACCAAAGAAATACAAAACACTCGCTATAAATCTGATATTCATAATGCAAAAAACATTTAATCTGATACTAGTTTCAGTTATCGCTCTTCAGCTTTGATGTCTAGTGTATCTGGTATGTATTTGATCTCTGATATATTGAGGAAGGGATTATTCCTTTCATTGTCTGACACTGTGCAGCAATTAAAATCAAAAACATGATTCCACCTGCCTGAATCTGAGCAGGGGGAACTTCCTCTCCCTCTGTGATTTCAACATAATCCTTTTCAGCAGTTTGATTGCAGTGGAAGCAAAATTGTTTTTCCTTCTGCTATAGAAAGATTACTGAAGACTAATCTAGTTTCTCAAGAAATACCAGCTAGCCAACTATTGCCTTCATTTCTACTGAGTGCTCCAATATCAGGTGGAAAACCCTACTATGGTACTAATTTGTCTATGCAAAATGTGCTCCTTTCAACTCATAAGACCTTGTTTGTGGGGTAATCTTGAAATTGTTGAACAGTTAGTATTTTTCCTCAGTCTCATTTAACGAAAACTTAGGCCTCACAGTGACCTTCCTCAGCGCTTTTCCTAACCCCTGGCTACTGACTTCAAAGGGATGGCCTGATCAAGGCAGTGTCTTGGTGGTGCTAAACTGTTTCCAAGAGATTTCAAAACAGAGAGCCCACACCTAATCTGTACTTCTGAGCAGCTTTATCCCAGAATCCTTTCTGTAGCTCTGTGATTGGTATGTTTAGACTTTTGTTTTAAATTCTCTTCATTCAGCTGAAAAAGGGTGATTCTTCTTCCAAGAGCATTTGAATCAGCTTGGTGTGAATGGACACAGGTGGGCTGTCTCTTAAGGGCCCTTTTACTAAAGGGCAAAATAGTGTTGCACCTAATGTACCGAAAGTTCTGAAACAATGGTATGTTAGGTGCGACACCTCTGCGTTAACTATCAGGGGCATGGAAAGTATTTCTCTGACAGTTAGCGCAGCACCCTGTCCCATAGCGCATGCAGCCTTAGCAAAGGTGCACCTAACGCCAACTATTGAGGTGATCCCACACTAATGCAGTTTGCGCACAGTGTGAATCCCATGCTAACTGCACAGAGCACACCACACCTACTCTCCACCCCTACCCTGCCAACTTGCAACGCTAATACTAGTTAGCACGGGAATTGCTCTTTAGTAAAAGACTCATTAAGTCTTGCTAAATGGATTCGATTTGGGTTTGCCATGACAAAGGGTATGAAATGTAATCAAACTATTTGGTTTGTGATTGTTAATTATTTTTTGAATATTTCTATAATTGTCCTTTCATGCTGAAAGTACATAGAATGTGCTGTGTAGATCAGTGAAACAAACTTCTAGTCTAATATAGTTTGAATTGATATTTTAGACCATAGAATGTAAAAATTTACAAGAGTGCAAAGACTTTTTACAAGACACTTCAGCAGATCACCAGCTTGTCCCTCTACTTTTTTTAAGAGGAACAGTCTGGATCCTGCTACCAGTCTGCTTATGTGCTTAACATTATGTAATCGAGGTTGGACCTGGGTGTTTGTCAGCGTGTTCCCGTATTCCCGTAGGGAATTTGCAGGCTTTTCAATGGGAGTCGCTGCTCCAAAGGAATAAAGCTGAGTGTGTCTGTCTCTAGATGCCAGGCTGTTAAGGAGCAGCCTCTCAGCATGGCCAACTAGGCTTTGTACAATTTCCTGATTTATTTAATTAACAGGGTTTTTTATACTGTTTTATCATTTCAGGCAAAAGCAGTTTATGTTGTAACTTAAACTTGGCAATGTACATTAAACAGGGACATTGATAATTTGGATTTTTCTGAGGTAATGGAGAGTTAAGCAACTTGCCCAAGTCCACAAAGGGGTATGTTTACTAAACCGTCTTAATGTTACCGGCGCTAGTTGCAGCGTTCATGTGCAGAATGCCATATAAGGTAGTGGGCGGTCTGGAGGTAAGGTTGCAAGGAAGCAGTATCCTGCGATAGTGTGCGCCGTGGCACGTTAACGTGCATTAACCCTAAGTTCATGCCAGCGCAGTGCTAGATACTATAAAGATGTAGCCAACTGGTTACTGAAATGACTGTGGAGACAGAGGTTATGGGTTTGATCCTGCAGTGGTGTTATGTAAGAAGGCTATCTGAAGCATTTCTGTTTTTTAATTTAAATCAGTGCTGTCTGAGGCATTTCCTTTTTTAATTTAAATCAGTGCTGCCAGCAAAAACACCCTCACAGTGCCATAACCTAAGGTGCAGCATAAGGCGCCCTATAAGGCACTCCATAGGGCACATTATAAAGTGCCCTGTCCGCCAAGTCACCTTATAATGTGCCCTATAGCGCGCTTTATAGGGCGCCTTATAGGGCACCTTATGAGGCACCTTAGGCTATGGCACTGTGAGGGTGTTTTTGCTGGCAGCACTGAATTAAAGTAAAAGGAAAAGCCTCAGACAGCCGCATTAGATAACACCACTGTGGGATCAAACCCATGACCTCTGCTTTCACAACCATTGAAGTAACCAGTGGGCTACATCTCTATAGCATTTAACCTACAGCTGGTTGGCTACAGAAAGACTGCAGGTCACCATACAAATTGTCTGCTGTGGTTACCAGGATTGGGTAAACCCACCCGTACCCATGATGCACTGCACATGCAGATCAGCAGCCTACATCTGCTCACAAGATGGGGTATGCGCTTCTATAGCACCCTGGCCTGGTAGGGGGAACTGACCGGGTGTGTTACTGACACAGAATAGCTATAGATCGTGACATTGTGTGGTTCCTGTGCTCACCCTGAGGGTGAGGTGGGGCGCCCAGCACCCAGGTCCGCAGCACCTGGCTTGGCTGAGATAAGCTATGCTGCAGGTCCCCATCAGTGCCACTGTGTGATAGGTAGTCCTTGTAGCCACACCTAGGATACACCTGTGCCCATCTGTATTTCCCAGTCACACCTATCCCTTGTGGACTATGATGCACCCAGAATAATGTATATCCTGTGTGGCTGCCATGGTCATATGTTATAAGAGAAGGGTGGTGGTTGGACCCAAAAGCAGATTATGTAGCACCACCCAACCCGCCCTCTGTGGGTCAGGGTGGGGGACAGGATCTCTCACCAACAGATCCACATTCTACATCTCTGCAATGGTGGCAGTAGAGGAGACCATCAACCCCTGTCCTGGTGGGGAATAGGCACCCTACAGGGCAGTCAATGCAGATCTGTACGCATCACATAGGGCACTGGCAGACAGGCCTGGAAAAGCTCAGTTGCCCCCCACCACTATCTGACATTCACCAACAGAGGGTACAGTCAGCCTCCACCCACTGCACCCCACAAGGTGTTCCAGCCATACACATCCTAACTGCAGTCTGCTAGCTTGTACGCAGTGCATGATCCTGGAGAACTGTGCGCACCCAAAAATGGGATGTAAGCACACACACCAAGCAGGTATGTCAGTGATTGGGCCCCAGAAAAGGAAACTCATAGATATCACTTGATAAAAATACTGTATAGCACTATGGGGGAACCTAGCCATGCCATGGTCACTGCTCAGTCAGGGTGAGAGTGACCCCCCCCCCCACCAGTATGACATGCTGTGGCCACCCTGTCCATGCAGGTGGTGGTCGGGCAGTACAATGTCCCAGCCATTGCCCTATTCCCTGTGCACATGCATCCTGTCCAGGCCGCCCTGTCCGGGCCATACCCACAGTACCTTGCTCCTCATTATGCACATTGGCAGGCTAACACTGGAAACAGTGCAAGCAGTGTGGGCACAGTAAGGTGTAGGCAGCCACAAAATACTGGATAGACATACACACACTCCCACACCTATGCCAGCATTGTGCAAATATAGAGGTTTTTGGCAGCCCTGGCTGCCACACCAGTCCTGGGCACAGTGCAGGCAATGCTATGGTACGCAATACTGTTGGGGTCACTCCCCAGGGTGGTAAACACTGTCAGAAACAAAAACTGAAGCACACTCCACAGATATCAGAAAGGTTGCTATGATGAATCTCTGTCAACAAATTGTGTTTAACTTAGGATTTGTTATCTGACATTAATCATAGCAACCTTTTGATATATGTGGAACGTGTTCCCAAGTTTAGGACGGCATTGCTAAGGTATGCAGGTGCTAGTATTGGGAGATGCTGCTCCGCGCAGGGCCCAACAGCCTTACTCTCCATGAGGCTTTGGATAGTGGAGCCTGTGGGTGTGGGTGTTTGTGTCCCTCTTGGCCGCTGCTCTAGGGCAGAGGTTCCCAACTGCGGTCCTGGTGGGCCAAACACGGTTCAGGTTTTCATGCTGTCCCTAATGAATATGCATGAGATGCATTTGCATACAATGGGGGCGGTGCATACAAATGCAGCACAGGCATATTTATTAGGGACAACATGAAACCTGAATGGTGTTTGGCCCTCCAGGACTGCAGTTGGAAAACTCTGCTCTAGGGATTGCACATGTTTATGGTGTCTGTGCTCTGTAGGGTAAAATATAGGCGTTTATGGCATGTTTATTTTATCTGCAATAAAGGTTCCATCTTTATTACCATGGTTTGGTACTGGGTAAAATAAAGGGACAGCTAGGACTTGAACCTGTGACCTTCTGCCCCTGAATACACTGGCTGTATGTACTGCACCAAACTGTTGCCACAGAGGCAGATCATTCCCTGGGGATACCATGACTGTTCGTCAGACAGACCTTGTCTGTTGCAGTGCACGGCACCCACCTAAATAGGGCTTGGCCGTGGTCTGCTGTGGGCAGATGCCACTGCCCCCTCTGCCACCAGCACCCCTCCGCCACCATGCTGACATGCCCTTATGCTGGTGGTGCTGGTGGTGCGCCGTCCCAGGCCATCCAGTGTGCCGGTACGTAGCTGCCTATGGTGCGTAATATGGGGTAGGGGTGCCTACATAGACATCCACACTCCCCCCGGCACTGCCTGCCAATGTTATGTGCCCTTTGAGGTACTTGCTGGGTACTGTCCCCTGGGACACTGTGGGACACACACTCATGGACATGTTTGACCTTGGTCAGTTGCTGTCTTGCTGTCTTGCTGTTTTTCTGCTTCTACATTCCTTTGTGCCACCTAGGCATCTGCCTAGTCCACCCTGTGCCCCAGCTGCCCCACTGCATGTCCCGCCTGCAGCCCCCTGTACCCCATTTGCAGCCTCACCGTAGTGCCCTCCTGTACTTGGGCACTATGCTGTTGCTGCACATGTATCACTACTATCACTTTTCTTGGTTTCCCTGCCTTTGCTGCACATTGCTAACTGAAATGGTCTCTCTCCCCTGCAAATGTGCCTCTAGCGCGAGGTTTTCACTGGCGTTAATTTTCAGACCTTCATTTCACAGTGTTAGTGTGCCTGGAGCCTCTCCCCACCCACTCTCCACCCATTGACCTCTTATCTCTGCCCTCTGGGGAGCCTTACTCCACCCTCTGTGCACCTTAACACCGCTGGAGATGTTATTGCCTGATACTTGACATTATCACACAGTAATGCCCCATTACTGCACAATAACATCACTTATTGTATGATAACATTGCCACTGCAACGTTAGCGCTGTTTAATAAACATACCCCAAAGAGTGCTAATGGGAATCAAACCCTGTTTTCTGAGCTCCCCAGCATTAGGCTACTTCTCTATTCCCTAGACCTAACCAGACAGAGAGCAAGGACACCTCTCACAAAGAGATTCGAGCTGTGAATAGAGCGAGCAGCTGAAATCATCTCAGACTCAACCAGACCCTCCAGTGGGATCCCAGCTGCAAAATTCCTGATATAGCTGCTTGAGAAGTTGATGGGCCCAGAACTGCAGTGTGACAGACTAGACTATGGTGCATCCCAAGCATACAGTACAAAGACAATCAAGCATTTTGCTAATTTTGCATTTCAGGGGATTTTAAGTAATTTCCCATTGTACCTTTCCCCAAAGATACCTCCTTTACATATTAAATTGGGAGTTATTAGTAGAAGATCCATGGTATAGACCAGTGGTTTTCAACCCAGTCCTCTGTGACCCCTAGTCCAGTTGGGTTTTCAGGGTATCCACAATGAATATGTATGAGATAGATCTGTATATAATTTTATGCATACTCTTTGTGGATATCCTTAAAACCTGACTGGCCTTGGGGTCCAGAGGACTGGGTTGAGAACCACTGGCATAGACACAGAAGATTAAACCAAATACCATAAAGGAACTCTGTGTCTTGTGGAATTTCTTTTGTGAGTTTCTATCAGTGAATAAACCAGGAGTCTCAGATGACCAGTCCAAGACCCACAAATAAGTGAGGAAGAGGAGAAGGATCGATTTGTGAGGAGGAGGTCTGCACAGCTTCAAAAGAAACTTTAAAAGAAGAATTTGAATCACCACAAATTGGTTTCTTAACATTTTTAGCCCCTAATTTTATAAAAGGACATCTATGTGAGAAATCCAAAAAGGTAGCCATTTTGAGCTGTTTTATAAAGGTACATAGGCACCTATATATCTTTATAAATTAGGCTCCTAGAACTAGCTCCAATAAAATGAAAATGCCAATGCATACTGTTGCACCTACTTCAAATTTTATATAACTGTGTGCATGTATTCTGCACGTGAACACACATAGGCTTTGCATGCGGAAAAAGCTTTATAAAATATACTCCATAAAACTGGGGATTTCACCAGGACAAAGGCTAACTTTATTAGATGGCATTAGAAGATTTCTTTAAAGTCACTCAGTGAAGAGCTTGGAGTGCTTTGCCTTCACCTGCCGATAGGACCCAGTTGCTGAATTCTACAAAATTCTTTTATGTGCTTCCTGGAGTTGCCAGCCCAAAACACCAACCCAGCAGAACATGGGCTATAGCGCAGTACGTGGTCTTTTCACTCCCTCCTTCCACCAATAAGGCTGCTTTGCAGTTATCCATGCATGTCTGATTTCTGCCACTATTTTGACTCCCATAACCATTACTGAAAGTTTTTCAAACACAGTGAGAAAGTTTCTTTTTCAGATTTCTTTTGAGCTTACCTCTTTTAGGTTCTCAAGATTTTCGTTCCATGGACAAATGCTACTTTTAAAACTTTATTGAAGCCTACTATAACCACCCATGGAATGTCAGAATGGTTAGTTTTCCCCTTGTGGTAAATGTCGCAGGTGTACCAAAGGACAAATAAAAGCAACCATTAGCCTCCTAGAGCCCAGGTATTAAGAAAATACCTACTTCCCAATGGAATACCCTGGAGGGAACACAGTTGAGAAACAAAACTAATTATCAAAGAATTCAATTCTTGCATTTGGAGCACTTAGTTGTTACAAATAAAATTATATTAACTCCAAGAACAGGTAAGTATTAGATGGTAAGTATATAGTATATAGTATATTATTTGTACCTGCCTTACATATTCTTGTTATTCAAGATCTTGCTCTTAGTTCATCTTTTGACCTCCTTCTTTTAACCGAGACATGGCTTAGGGACGGGGAGGACGCTCTCCTCGCCCGCTGCCTCCCCCCCGGTTTTTCTGCAGTTTCCGTCTCACGCAGAGGTAAACCTGGTGGTGGTGTGGCTGCTTTGCTTCGGTCCACTCTTTCCTTCACTCAGCTTTCTCCTCCATCGCTCCATTACCCAGAAGCCCTTCTGCTCCACTTACACACTCTCCCCCCTATGCACATCCTTCTTGTTTATTCCCCCCCTACCCTTCGCTCTGAACTTTGGGATTCCCTTCTTTTGACAATTACTGATCTTTCTCTTACTTTCCCTCATCTACTCATTGCCGGGGATTTCAATTTGCATCTGGACTCCCCTTCTTCACCTAGAGATCTTTCCTTTATTTCTTTTTTTACAGGATTTATCTCTCGTGCAGCACGTAACTTTCCCCACACATCAGGCTGGGCACACTCTTGATCTTTTTCTGACGTCCTCTTCTTCCCCTCTTACTCTTTTCAATCTTTCTTCAATGATTCTTCCTTGGACAGATCATGTCTGCCTCTCTGTCTCCTGCTCCTACTCGCAGGGGTCCCACTCTTCCTCTTCTCCTTCCTCCTCCGCCTCCTCACTTCTCTCCATCCCCCCTCCTCCCTCTACCCCCCCTCCTCCGCGACTCTCCCGTGCCCTTTCATCTTTAACCATCCACCAATTCCCCACAGCAGCTGAACTTTTCCCTCCTGACTTCTCCCTTCTCTCTCCCAACTCTCAAGCTACCCTCTGGTCATCGGCTCTCTCAACAACACTTGATCGTATCGCCCCACTGCGTCCTCATCCACCCCGCCACAGCCGCCCCGTACATCCGTGGTATCATGGGGGCCTACGGCTTTTACGCACGCAGCTCCGCAGGGTGGAGCGACTGTGGCGTAAGAATCCTTCACCCACCTCACTTGCATTCTTTAAATCTACCTACTCCCACTATCGCTCGTCTGTCTATCTTGCCAAACGCACCTTCTTCTCCAATGCTATTCTCAATGCCCCAAACCAGACCCGGCACCTCTATTCCACTCTTCGGTCTCTCACCTCTCTCCACTCCCCAGCCTCAGCTCCTCCGGTCCTTCCTTCTCCACCGCCTCCCATGCTAGCTACTTGCTTCAGTAATAAGATCTCTTCCCTGCGAGCCTCTTTACCTTTTTGTCGCGCTCCAATTCTCTCTCCTCCCCCTACTGCCTCATCCCCACCCATCTCTCAAACTTCCCATTGCTGGGCGTCCTTCTCACTGATCTCCCCTCCCGAACTGCACCGTCTTATTTCCTCCTCAAAAAAGACTTCCTGCCCGCTTGATCCTATCCCCTCTTCTTGGCTCCTCGAATCTTCCCTGGGTCTCCTTCCCTACATTCTCACTATATTCAACTCCAGTCTTTCTTCAGGGTCCTTCCCCCACTCTTGGAAACATGCCTTAATTCGTCCCCTCCTTAAAAACCCCTCACTTGATCCCTTGGTTCCCGCCCACTACCGTCCCGTTTCCAACCTTCCTTTCCTTTCAAAGCTTTTAGAGAAATTCGTCTTTGCTCAATTATCGCATCACCTTGATTCCACTAACTTCCTCCACCCTCGTCAATCAGGTTTCCGTCAGGGTCACAGTGTTGAAACTATCCTTCTCGCCTTTACTAATGCACTGCACGTAGCTCATGATCGCGGTGATATCTCGGTTTCGGTTGCACTTGATCTTTCCGCCGCTTTTGACTTAGTTGATCACTCCCTTCTTCTTCTTCGTCTTTGGGAAGCGGGTCTTTGCAGTACTGTTCATCGTTGGTTCCACTCCTTTCTCTCCTCCCGCTCTTGTGCAGTCCTGTCACCTCCCTCTTCTTCTGCCCCCCCCCCCTCTGATTCCTTCCCTCTCTCCTGTGGGGTTCCTCAGGGTTCTGTCCTGGCTCCCCTCCTCTTTAATCTTTTCTTAGCTCCCTTAGCCCTCTTAATCCAACAGTCTGGTATATCTGCTTTTCTTTACGCTGACGACATTCTATTACTTCACCACACCTCTCCATCCTGTCCTGATCTCTCTCCGCTTAATTCGTGTCTTTCCACTGTGGCTGATTGGTTGACTCATACTGCCTTCACCTTAATCTCACCAAGACTGTTGCTATCTGGTTCTCTCACAACAACCCACCCCCCACATTGGCCCCCTCTTTTTCTGGTTCCTTGGTTCCCCTGGTCTCTTCTTTTCGTTATCTAGGGGTTCACTTCGAGTCTGACCTTTCCTTCCATGCTCATGTTTCTCATGTCACCAAGTCGTCCTTCTCTTCTTTCTCCGACAAATCCGTGCAGTTCGTCCCTTTCTATCCCCATCTGCTCTCACTACTCTGTTGCTTTCCCTGGTCATGTCTCGGGTAGATTTTGCAAACTCACTTTTTGTCGGCCTTTCCAAGAAACAACAGTCCCGGTTACAACGTATTCAGAATACTGCCGCTCGCCTGGTCACCCATTCCTCCCACCGTGATCACATCACACCCTTACTGTTCCGTCTTCACTGGTTGCCCTTCCCCCACCGCGTTCATTTCAAGTTGCTCATTCTGGTTCATAAAGCTCTCCATACAGGTACCCCCCAATATCTAACGGACCTCCTTTCCTTCCACTCCCCTAGGTACACCCCTCGCTCCTTTCACCTTAACCGCCTCACTCTTCCCTCCCCTTCCCGTGCCCATTTACAGTCTACCCGTTCCTCTGCCTTCTTTTTTGCTGGCCCCGCCCTCTGGAACTCCCTCCCCTCCTCACTCCGTTTGGACCCTCACCACCCCACATTTAAACAAAACCTCAAAACCCACCTCTTTTCCCTTGCGTTTGATGTCCCCTCTCCTTTTGTGTGATTCCCATTTGTATTATCCTCTGCTTTCTTTGTGACTTGTCCTTGTTATGGTTTAGCTTTGTCTCTTCTGCTTTTATTGCTTTTCTGTCCAGAAAGTGTATTTCTTTTCTTTTTCACTGGCCTCGGCCTTTTTAAAAACAAAGTTTTTTTGGTTTTATTGTACACCGCTTTGCTTGCCAATGAAAGGCGGTTTTTATCAAGTGAAATAAAACATAAAACCTAAAACATGATATATATATATATATATATCATAACAAGAATATGTAAGGCAGGTACAAATAATTATAAATAAAATGTTTTCTCAAATCAACCCTTGCTTAGTGTCAGCTTGAGTTCAAATGATTATGTCAGTTCATATAGAGTGCTTATCCCAATGATGTCATCTTAATGTGGGGGCCTATTCACATTCTCCACTTCCCTTGGGCTCCGGTCTGGTCTCTCAGGTCACAGCAATGACAGTCTCATGAACTCTATAGTTCTTCCGCAGGTGACACCTCGGAATCTATTTCAGTTGTTCTTACCTAATGTTTCTCTCTAAACTCCTCCCTAAAAATCTGTCTTCCGTATTTTTTAAAAAAAACTATTGCCAGCTTGCAAGTGATCGTCTTAAGTGTACATTTATTTCCCTAGCACAGCATACCTCCAAGCCCAGCACTCCTCTACACACTACTATCCAGCTTCATCTTACTCACATCCACTCTTAATAGAAACATAGAAATATGATGACATAAAAAGACCACATGGCCTATCTAGTCTGTCCTTCCATATCAACAACTACAACAGTCCCCCTTTTTACCTTTAGAGATCCTCTGTGTTTGTCCCATGCTTTTTTGAATTCAGTTACTGTCCTCATCTCTACCACCTCCACTGGGAGACTATTCCATGGATCCACTACTCTTTCCGTAAAGAAATATTTCTGCATATCACTCCTGAATCTATCTCCCTTCACCCTCATCCCATGTCCCCTCGTAGCAGAACTTGCTTTCAATTGAAAGAGGCTCTCTCCCTGAACATTTATGCCACGGAGGTATTTAAACATCTCAATCATATCACCTCTATCCCGCCTTTCCTCTAAGGTGTACATATTAAGATCCTTCAGTCTGTCCTCATATGCTTTATAATGAAGACCACTAATCATTTTAGTAGCTACCCTCTGCACCGACTCCATTCTGTTCACATCCTTTTGAAGGTGCGGTCTCCAGAATTGCACAATATACTCCAAATGAGGTCGCACCAAAGACTTATAGAGAGGCATTATCACCTCCTTTTTTCTGCTAGCCATTCCTCTCCATATGCACCCAAGCATCCTTCTAGCTTTTGCCATTACCTTTTCTACCTGTTTAGCTACTTTAAGATCATCAGACACAACCACGCCTAGGTCCCGCTTTTCTTTAGTGGACAAAAGTACTTCACCTCCTATACTATATTGCTCCCTTGGATTGCTGCAGCCCAAATGCATGACCTTACATTTTTTAACATTAAATCCCAGCTGCCAAATTCTAGACCATTCTTCAAGCTTAGCTAGATCCCTCCTCATGTTATCTACCCCTTCCTGGGAGTCTACTCTATTGCAGATTTTGGTATCATCCGCAAAGAGGCAAACCTTACCCAACAGCCCTTCCACTATATCACTAACAAAGATGTTAAAAAGAATCGTACCAAGGACAGATCCCCGGGGCACACCACTGGTAACATCCTTCTCCTCAGAGTGAGCTCCATTTACTTGTACTCTTTGTCGCCTCCCACCAAACCAATTTCTAACCTAAGCAGTAACTTTAGGGTCCATCCCTAGGGTGCTCAGTTTGTTTATAAGTCGCCTGTGAGGAACAGTGTCAAAGGCTTTACTGAGATCTAAATACACCACATCTAGAGCTCTCCCTCGGTCCAACTCCCTGGTCACCACTTCCTATTTTCTCACTCTCACTCACTATTTCCTGTCCCTGTCTCCTTGGATAACTTCTGGCCTCTAAACCCCCACTTCTTATCTAAACTTATATTTCCTTACACCCCCAACCTCTCAGTATTAATCTTTATTTCCCTACTGATTTGTCTCTTCCCTCTAATAACTGTAGGCACCTCTCCTTATATCTAGACTGAGTTCCTTTATCATCAGCCCTAACTTTTGTCCCCCTGGAAATTGGACAAAAATAAAACCCTCAGCGGTTCCCTCTAACCTCTTTTCCTCCTCTTTAATTCTTCTCTCTCTCTGTCTCTCTAAACCTTTTATCTTCTGCCTGTATCATTCACTCCCTCACTTTCATAAAAAAACTTCAAAATAAATTAAAACCCCTCAACCTCAATCAATTCTTTCATATCCTCACTCAAACCTTCAAATATTCCTCAAAACCCCCCAAAAACCTCCTCTATCCAGGCACAGGACCTCAGGCACTCAAACATACATCCTCTCTCCAACTCATCCTCTCACCAACTCATCCTCTCTCCAACTCATCCTCTCACCAACTGACACAATTCCATGCAGTCATTTTCCTTCTCCTAGTGCTCTTCCTCTCACTGATGTCATTAAATATTTCCACTGTATTGGAAAAATAAACTTTAATTTCCCTTTCTTTATTCCAACTACTATTTCTCTATCCTTTCCTTCCTCAAGGGAAATTTTAAGTGCTGTCTCTTTAAAAATATGTTTAGTATAGCAGGATTTCTCCAAACTGCATCGCTGTAAGCACTCAATCAGCTGTGCTGTATAGACCATCTACCATTTTGATGACCTCTTTTAAATTGCCTCTATCTTCCCAATGTCCATTTATAAATGTGGTCTCATGATGAGGTCTCACTAAAGACCTATAAATGTCATTGCTAGCAAAAATGTGTAGCGTAGTTGCCACATTAATCCACTTTAAAGGTTAATAAATATAAATAAAATAAAGACTATAAAGTGATATCTTTTTATTGGACTAACAAAATATTTTTTGACTAGCTTTCATGACTTAAAACTACCTTCCTCTGGTCAAGACAGTATGAGCAATCGATCATTCGATTAATTGAATTTATTTATAAACCACCTATCCACAGGTTTCAAAACAGTGAACAAATGTTAACACTCATAATTATAAATAGAATATGTCTACCAACTAATAACATAAAATTTACCTAAAAGCATCAGAATATAAAATTGATTTCAATTTTTTACAAAATATTAAATAAACTTGTTCTGTTCTAAGATTTATTGGCAATTTGCTCCAGGAGTTGGGATTGGCTATCAACAACACTCATAGGCTTGTCTGTGCTTTACAATACACAGTAAATTAAGGATCTTTCAATAAATTGTTTTGATGGAGTGTGAATTGCACACAATGTTTGACTGGAAGCCAGGACAAAGACATTAATGAAGAGATTGTGTGATCATAAATTTTTAGACCAAAAATAACATGAACTGCAACGTTTTTTGATTGTCTGCAAAGAGTTAATCAAATTCACAGGCATTTCAAGATATGAGATGTTGCATTAATCAAGAACAGAGAGCATAATGGGCTGGACCATAATTCTAAAATGTTCTGGCTCCAATGTAGCTCTCAGCTTACAAATCATCTTCAGTTTGAAGTATGAGGTCAAAATGAGAGTCTAGAATGAAACCATATGTCCAAAAATCTAATCTCAATAACTATCTTAATATCATGCCCATGTAACATGATTATTGAAGGCCAACCTGCAGAGGAATTCTGTGTTATTATCACTGCTTTGGTCTAATTAAAATTAATAGAAAGGCCATTTTGCAGCATCCACATCGAAAATTCTGAAATTAACTTCACAGATTGTAAATCATTATCCACCATTACAAACATAAATGATAATATGTCATCATCAAATGATGACAATACTAGAATATATAAGTGAATCATAAGAGCAGTCCAATGAGAGTCTCAAGTTGAAAAGGTTGAGTGGGAAGGGAGCAGTGGGCGAGATGGATTGGTGATCAGAAGGTGACAAAGCTGTAACATTTAGAATAGAAACACAGAAATATGATGACAGAAAAAGACCACATGGCCTATCTAGTCTGTCCTTTTATATCAGGGGTCAGTTTTCAAACCCTGAACCAGAAAACCATAGAATTTATCCAGATATGGGCACTAAGACAAATATTCAATGACTCTATCAAGATATGCAGCTGCACTATCTCCATCAATCACCTTGGCACTATCCAGAGAGCACCAAGGTAGCCCATGGGCGAAGCGAGGACAGTGCATCCACTATCTGGATATTCGCCATTATATGTATCATATCATTGTCAGCTGCTATCCAGATAAGTTGTGCAGTTAGCTTGGGCCTCCAGAAAATCTGTCCTACATTGCTATCCAGATAACATATCTGGAAAGCGGCTGAAAAGTACCACTGTCTGGATAATGGCAGCAATTATCTGGATAGTGGTCACCTAATCTAGATATTCAGCAGTAGGTACTATCCAGATAATGCCATATTTAAATATCCAGTTCTCTGAATATCAGTCACTTATGGTTTATAATGTGATAGGAAAACCAGATATTTCCTAAGTCCTTTCTTGTTAGCTTCACATTATCTTATCTTCAAAAGTCTTATGTTCCTGGATTGTTCTAAAATTTCCTTGTAGTATCCTGATCCTAAAGTCATTGATGAAGTGCTCTGATCTCAAGAAGTGCTCCCCCTCAGAAGAGTCAACTTGGTTTGTCTCGAAGGCAATGTTTCCAAATGGGTTCGTTTTGCGCATACCATGACAGTTATGAACCTCACTTCTAAGCCAGAATATGTGGAGTATGAGTTCAGTCTCTTAAATTTACTGCTAACGCTTGCTGTAGTACTTCCATCATGCCAAAGAGAACTTCCTTCTAGAGTTCATAGCAACCTATCAAGATGTGTTTGGAAATTTCTTAAACTCAGGTCTGTGGCTTCCTATACTATTGGAAATACTTCTATGTCTTTACGCCACAATTTTTGGTCTTCTCCTTCTCTACATGATTCACAGAACAATCACTTGGAACGGACACATCTATAATCAGTGCCATTCTGATGCTTGTCTGATTTTCCTCCGTCCAGTTTTTTTATCGGTCGGAATGAGAATGTCCCAGGTGATCACAACCTCTTTCTTCTCTGTAGTACTCCTAGGGTCGTAATCCCAGTGTTTATCCAGTACAGCAATGTTGTAGGATTACAACGTTTCCAATGGATGAGATATACCATCTTGTTATACCTTTCTGTATAGAAATTTTCTGCCATCAGAACTTTGCACCGAGTTATGAAATGAGTAATCATTTCCAGCTGTCCTGGGCTGCAACTATCAGTCTCTCATCTTTGGATTTCAGTTCACCTCTCCTTAACCATTCCTGTTTCATGGTTTGATTCACATATGGCTCCTGGAATAACACGTTATATTTCCCCTTGTCTTCAGATCTAATTCTTTAAAGAGTGTTTTTTTCTTGTTCTGCAAATTCTGTTACTTTCTTTTCTATGCATATAGGTAGATTCTCACTCATTCCTTCTGATCTTTGGAGTATCTGTCCCAGTTTATTTATTTAGCAGGTTTTTTATACCGCTTTATCATTTCAGTCAAAGCAGTTTACATTGTAACTTAAACTTGATAATGGACATTAAACAGGGACATTGATAACTTGGATTTTCTGAGGCTATGGAGGGTTAAGTGACTTGCCAAAGGCACAAGGACTGCTAGTGGGAATCTCTCTGTGGTTTAATGATGAAAATGGAGTGTGGGTGCTTATTTTAATACTTCAAAACTTTCTGTGCATTTGGATCTGTTGATGCTGGAGGCCTATGATGGTTGCTATATATGTATAATCAGTTTCTATGAGGCCCATTCCTCCTTTGGCTCTAGTAATGTGCACGTTCAATATATGTTGTGGGCATGGAGGCGTTTTCTTGTTTATACAACCATTTTCAAAATATTCAAAACACCAGTCTACAATTCAAAAGCAATATGAAAGTGCAGGAATTGCAAGCTGATTGATGTCTTTCATCTCATTCTTTGATGTTAGAGTACTTTTCAGTATCAGCTTTAATCTCCTACAATACTCTTTACTGGTCTCTTCTCTCAGTGATTCATGTTGGATTGTTGCTTTTCCTCTACTCCTAATTAGTTTCAGCTTCCTGTTCATGTTCCTTTATGTCACAGTCATCAATCAGTGAGATAAGAACGTAAGAACATAAGATATGTCATATTGGGTCAGACCAAGGTCCATTGAGCCTAGTATCCTGTTTCCAGCAGTGTCCAATCTAAGTCATGAGTATCTAGCAGTTTCCACAGAAGACACAGGTTCCACAATATTTGTTTTGGGACAAGCAGTTAATTTCCCGGGTCCCCTTTAATAATGGTTTATGGACCTTTCCTCCAGGAACGTCTCCAAACCTTTTTTAAACCCAGCTACACTAACAGCTTTTACTACATTCTCCAGTAATGAATTCCAGAGATTGATTAAGATTTGAGTGAAAAGATATTTTCTCTTATTAGTCTTAAATGGGTTACACTGTAGCTTGATGGCATAAACAATCTATCTACGCTGACCCATTCCACTCCATTAATTTATAGATCTCTATCATATCTGGAGTGGAGGAGTAGCCTAGTGGTTGGGGCAATGTACTTCAGGCCAGAAGGTCAGGGGTTCAAATCCCACTAGAGGGCAGCAACCTTGGGCTGGAAGGACTGGGGTTTCTAGTCCCACAGGTGCTCCTTGTGGTCTTGGGCAAGCCACTTAACCCTCCATAGCCCATGTTCCCTGTAAAATAGTTTTCTCCAAGTTATAGTACCCTGTTCAATGTAATTTCAGTTTGTTCAATGTAAACCGCGCTGATGCAGAATAGCGCGGTATATAAGAGAATGTAAATAAATAAATAAAATAAATAAATAAATATCTCACTCAGCCATCTCTTTTCCAGGTTGAAGAGCCCTAACCTTTTCAGTCTCGCTTCATAAGGGTATCGTTCCATCCTCTTTACCATTTTGGTGGCTCTTTCTCTGTACCGTTTCTAATTCTGTTGTATTCTTTTTAAGATAACGGTTACCAGAATTGCACACAATATTTGAGGTGCAGTTGCACCATGGAACGATACAGAAGCAATATAATATCCTTTGTTTTATTCTCTATTCCTTTCCTTCTGATTCCTAGCATTTTATTTGCTTTCTTGGCCACCACTGCACACTGGGTAGAGGGTTTCAATGTGTTATCCACGATGACGCCAACATTTTCTTGGCTGGTTGTTCCTCATGTGGAACCTTGCATCATATAACCATAGTTTAGGTTGTTCTTTCCTAGGTGCATAACTTTGCACTTGTCCACATTAAATTTCATCTGCTATTTGAATGCCCAGTCTTCCAATTTAGTAAGGTCCTCTTGCAATTGTTCACAATCCTCTTGGGTTTTAACAACTTTGAATAATTTTGTCACCTGCAAATTTGATTACCTCACTTGTTATTCCCATTTCCAGGTCATTTATGTTAAAAAGCAGTGGACATAGCACAGATCCCTGGGGTACTCCACTATTCACCTTTCTCCTTTGGGAAAATTGTCCATTCAGCCCTACCCTCTGCTTTCTATACTTTAACCAGTACCTGATCCACAATGGTACACTGCCTCCTATCCCATGACTTTTTAATTTTGCCAAAAGTCTCTCGTGATGGAACTTGTCAAAAGCTTTCCGAAAATCCAGATACACTACAGCGACCAGCCACCTTTGTCTACCTGTTTACTTACACCTTCAAAAAAATATTACAGATTAGTAAGACAAGACCTTCCCTCGCTAAAGCCATGTTGGCTGTCTCGTGACTATCTATGTGTTCAGAAATTTTGTTCTTAATAATGGTTTCTACCATTTTTCCCAGTACTGACGTCAGGCTCACCAGCTTAAAGTTTCCCATATCACTCCTGGAACCCTTTATAAAAACTGGTTTTAAATTGGTCATCCTCCAGTCTTCAAGTATTACTGATAATTTTAATGATAGTTCAGAGATTAGTAATAATAGGTCTGCAATCTCATATTTTAGTTCTTTCAACACCCGTGGATGTATACCATCCAGTCCAGGTGATTTGCTACTCTTTAGTTTATCAAATACTTGTAATAGATGTTTTCAGTTTGCACAATGTTCCTTCAGAGAAGATTGCCTTAGCACATTTATCCAGGCCAAAAGTCAGCCTAATGTCATCTGTGAATTTTTTTACTAAATGGAGTTGTTCCATTAGGCGTTGATTGCTAGGACTATGGAGCTTCAAATCATCTACAAACAGTATGTGTGATATAACAACTTGTGTGAATTGATGCTTGTTTTTAACATTTGACTTGTCTCCCTATCATAGCATAATTCTTCACATTTTCTACATTGAATAATATATACTACATTAGAAAAAGAGTATAAATAGGATCCAGTTAGACTCAGCAGTGGTTCTTAACCCAGTTCTCTGGGCTCACCAGGCCAGTCAGGTTTTCAGGATATCCACAATGAATATGCATGAGATAGATCTGCATACAATGGAATCAGTGCATGCAAATCTATCTCATGCATATTCATTGTGGATATCCTGAAAACCTGACTAGCCTGGGGGTCCCAGAAGACTGGGTTGAGGACACTGAGTTTGAGGCTGGTCCTAAACAGTGGTAAGAATTGTATTAGCTAGTCTGATGTTTTAATCCAATTATTTGTTTTATTTTTATTGTTATTTTTTTATTATCTTGAGTTCTCAAAATAGAGGCAATTAATAAATGCAAATAAATAAATAAATGTGTGCTGGCATATTTTACATCCTGGTATATTGCACGGACTTTTGTTATTCTTTTCTTTTGAGTTTCTATTGGAAGTTGCTGTTTTGTTTTTTTAATTTATTTATTTATGCAATTTTACAATTGTATTCAAGCAAACGCTTGTACAGAAAAGATACAACTGCATATACAAGAAAAAAGGAAAGAAAGTATAGAAACAACCATTACAGAGTATCAGTAGTCCTCTATAAAGAGGAGAGTGGCAAGAAAAAATAGATGGGAGAGGAGCTTCCCAAGTATGAATTGCAAGGAAACAATACAGCAACAAGAAAATACCAAGAGAGAACAGAGAACCAAGCATACTAAATATTAATGGGGGAACACTCAAGAAGGAGAAGACGTAATAACAATATGGGAGATGATAAAGGAGGATAGATTCTCGGGCTGAAAGAAAACATATTTATGTGACTGGAATACCACGATACATTTGCAAGAAAATCTAAACACAAATGAAGCACCCATCTGAGTCACCCCAGGACAAAGTAACAGAAAAGCTTTACGTCTTTTTTGAGTCTCTCTGGCCACATCTGAGAAGATCGAAATTCTCTTACCCATGAACAAGTTGTCAGGCTTTATAAAATTTAATTTGAGGATCCAATCTCTGTCCAATGGAATAGCAAAAGTTACTATCATAGTGGAAACAGTTAATTAAGAACATAAGAACATAAGATATGCCATACTGGGTCAGACCGAGGTCCATCAAGCCCAGTATCCTGTTTCCAACAGTGGCCAATCTAGGTCATACATACCTAGCAGTATCCCCAAAAGACACAGGTTCCACAATGCTTGAACTGGGTCAAGCATTGATTATCCTGGGTCCCTTTTTAATAATGGTTTATGGACCTTTCCTCCAGGAACTTGTCCAATTCATCTTCCTTAGGAGTTTGAAGAAGCGCCGATGCATCCAAGAAATATATTTCTTAAACAAATCCAAAGGAGCAACCGCGGGGACCATAGGAAAATTCAGTAAACGAATGTTGGAAGCCCTGGCAGTATTCTCTAAGGATTCGAGCTTTAACCTTATGGCCACATTATCTTTAACTAAGGACCCAGATATCTCAGAACCCTGCAAAAGCTTCTGATCCAAAACATCTGCCTTTGCTTTAATATCCGCAATATCCAGCTTAAGTTCAGAGTAGGAATTCTCAAGCTTATCAACCCGAGAAGTAGATAATGCCAACTGCAGACTTGCAACATTAGAAAGCTGAGAAATCGCCTCCCAAATGTTCTCCAAGGAGACCACAGTCGGACGCACCAAAGTAAAAAACGTTGGTGGCTCAGATGCTGCAGCTACAGAAAGAGGAGCATTTCCTTCACCAGCCCGACTCACTCTGAGTGAAAACCGCAGCCTCCGAAGATTGAAACTCCAGTGAACCTGCAGCCCCAGAAGTATTCGACTGCTCACCGGAATCAAGCCCCGCTCAATTGTCACCGCTCCACCTTCTTTGGAGAAAGCTTCGGCTCCGCTCGCAGGAGGAGACACCGGAAGGGTCAGGGCAGGAGGCGGCACACGCCCATTAGGGGAGAGAGACACATCAAGGGCAGGAAGCGCCAAAACCTCCTCAGCCGGCAAAACCAAAATTACTCAAAATTTAAATTTGATTGTAAGATAAGGCGGTATAGAAATACTGTTAAATAAATAAAATAAATAAATCAGGTTGTAGTTTGGTAAAGAGGTAATCAGTGGTAAGGTAGCAAGTTGTTAATGTAACCGGAGGAAAACAAGCCTTGTAAGCGTAGCAAAACCAAGCAAATTTGCACAGAACACAAAATGCCACAGAGGCATAAAGTAAATATTGTTTAAAATTTTTGCTTTAATTTATGCAGTAATAGCCATACCAAGAAACAATTACAAATCCTTCTGGTGTGCTATAAAACCCACCAGACAGAAATAAATCAATAGATTAACCAACAGACAAAGACGTTTTATGGGAACCGATCTTAAATCATATGACAAATTACATCCCTTTCTTCAAAGTAAACTGAGAGTTTCTTAAAGGGAACAAATCAGTAAAGTAGCTTTAGTAAACTGCCATGATCAGGTCAGGCACCACGATCAACAGCAGGGGCTTTGAGCTTAGGTTGTGCATGTTCACCTATAGCAGATGCCCTTCCCTTCAGGTTGAGACTTCCGGTGCTCAGAGACTGCTAGGACGTAAAGCACAAATGTAGACACTGGTTGCCAGATAGTAGGAGGAGGCAGGAAATCTACAGCAGTGCTGTGCCAGTGTGCTCAGATTCACTAAGGTAGTCCCCAAGTAACAGGCACAGTACACATCGGCAGGCAGAAGCGTGATCAGTAAACAGGCTCAAGTCATGGTAAGCGGAAGAGTATCACAACCAATAGGCATGCAAAGTCAGAAATAGTAGATCAGCAGAAGAACTAAAACACCCAAGGGTGAGATAGGATAGGAGTTCCTGGATCTGAACAGGTGCAGGGGATCAATCAGAGAAAATGCATTCTGAGAGAACCAATTAGGCCAAGATGCATCATCAGTGGACCAAACGGAGCAAGTAGCATCATCAAGATGCAGCTAGACAGTGCTGGTGCTAAACATGCAGAGATCCTGGACAGAAACTGGTGAGAGGGCCTAAAAGCTCACCTATCTTTAAAGTGCAGAAGGGTAAGCGGGTAGCATCGAAAATTGCTGCTATCCATTTAGCCCTTTCCTCTGCCCCAGAATGCCCCCAACATGCCCCGATGCTAACCATATAGCATCTGGGCGCGTTAGGGACTTATCCAGGATTTTCAAAAGGCACTACCCGTGTAGTTGCCTTTCAAAAATCCCGGATAAGGCATTTACACGGGTAACTAGGGCAGTGGCCTGTGTAAATGCCTTTGAAAATGACACCTCTAATTCTTTGTTGTACTGGTAGTGAGTGGAGATTCTTTAAAATGGGTGTGATGTGATCATATCTGGACGTATCAGTTATAATCCTGGCTGCAGTATTCTGGACCATCTGGAATGGGTATAGGATTTGTTTTGGGAGACCTTGGTAGAGGATATTATAATAGTCTAGGTGTGGTGTAATTATGGCTTAACAGACAGATATGAAGTCACTGTTATCCAGGCATGGGCATAGGTTTTGTAGTATCTTCAGTTTGTGACATTTATTTATTTATTTATTTGTTTGTTTATTTGGTTTTATACCGCACTATTCAAGATCAGCACGGTTTACAAGGTAACAGTATGCAGTGTGTGTTGTCTTTTTGATATGTGAGCATATGTTCAAGTTCTGGTCAAGTATTTAACTTCTGTTTGATGTCCAATTCTGTGTCATTAATTCTTAGCTTTGCTGGAAGAGTGAAACCTAAGTCTCTTGTAATGTGGAGAACTTCGGATTTATTTTAGTTTACCGAGAGATTAAGGTCTGGAAGGTATTGTGTGATGACTTTGAAGCATGATGTTATGGTTGTGTAGTCAGGGCTTTTTGTGAAGAAAGGAGTGTAAATCATTATATCCTCTGAGTAGATATGAAAAATGACATGGTGTTTTCTTATTACTGAGCATATTGGTTGGATGTAGATGTTGAAGAGTAGTGCAGACAATGTGGACAACTGAGGCACCCCTTGTTGCTGAGTGAATGGATATGAGTTTGCCTACCTTCACCGATTTCCTATTGGTCTGTTAGGAATGATTTAAATCAGTCCAGGGTTGTATTGTGGAGGCCATGTTCCTGTAGTCTGGATAGAAGAATATGATGATTAATAGAGTGAATGCGGCAGTAATGTCAAGGAATATCATGATGAAATCTTGCCCAGATTTTTCGATCCCTCTGATTAAGATGTCAAATAGGGTTGTCAAGAGCGTCTTGATACTGTGGAAGGTGTGGAAGCCATGTTGTTGGGGGTCTAGGGGTGCATGAGTATCGATGTGCTCTTGGAGTTGCTGCTTTTTCAATTCTCTTGGCGATAAAGGGTAAGCTAGAGATAGGCCTAAAAGAGCTGGGTGTTGCTGGGTCAACTGAAGGCTTTTTTAAGATTGGTCTGATTGAGGCTTTCTTGAGGATGGAGGACATTTAGCTTTGAGAGAGTGAGGAGCAGATAATTTTAAGGAGAATTAGTGACAGGTCTATTCTTATGATCTTGATCCATGAGACTGGACAGGGGTCTAAAGGAGAAGTAGTGGTGTTAGTATTTGAAAGGATGTGATCGCGTTCTTCAATTGTTATCATCTTGAATGTGCCCCATTTGTATGTACGCTTTTCTGTCGTGGTGGGGTGTTGCAGAATAATAGTGTATGGGGTGGTGGAGGTGTATTTGCTGTCTAAATAATTAGCCATTGCTTGAAGGTTGAGGCTTGGAGCTGTATTAGGGTCCTAGCTGGAGTCTATTTTGAGCGAATTTGCGATTTAGGTGTGGGCAGACCTGGTTTAGGAATGACTGTTTTTCAAAGGGTTTAAATTGCCATTTGTTGTTGTTTGTCTGTCCATCTTTGTTGATGGAGTGGTCTTGTGGCAATGTGAAAGTGATAATAGCATGATCAAATCAAGGAACTGGAGATATATCATGCACCAGGTGGGGGTGGCTGTTTGTGAGGTTGCATGGTGCAAAGAGAAGATCTAGGGTCCCTTCTTTTTCATGTTATGAATTGTAGTACCTCAATTGCATTGAGGAAGACATGCGCTTGTTGAGGAGGATGGAGGTAAGGTTCAAGTCTCCAAGTAGGAGGACTGGTTTGTTTGAGGCCGCATGTTTCTTCTAGTAAGGTTAATAGTTCATCTGCTTTTGCATTCGGCGCTATGTATGTTAGGAAAAGTGTTAGGTTCCTGTTCGTTATTGTGTGGATGTCAAGGGTATCACTGGAGCTGGTTATGATTGTGGAGAGGTTTAAGTATTCTTTATTTATTTATTTATCTGTATTTATATCCCGCTTTTCACCGGGTCAAAGCCAAGATAAGGACATCTCCACCTCTCTTTTATGATCTTGGGCAGTTGAATAGCTTGAAATAGAGAGGTGTGAGTTGGTTCAATAGCTCGTTGTTTGTTGTTGTGAACCATGACTCAGTGATGTGCATTAAATCTAGGTCATTGTCTTGAATATAATCTAGTATGATGTATATTTTCTTATGTGCTGAGAGGGCGTTGATTATTTATTTATTTATTTAGCTGTATTTATATCCTGCTTTTCACCAGGTCAAAGCGGTCAATTGGGAGATACATTTAACACGAGGGGATATGACACACATACACTAATACGTACAGGGAACATGGGCAATGGAGGGTTAAGTGGCTTGCCCAAGACCACAAGGAGTGCCTATAGGACTAGAAATCCCAGTCCCTCCGGCCTGAGATTGCTGTCCCCAGGTGGGACTTGAACTCCTGGCCCTCTGGCCTGAAGTACCTTGTCCTAACCACTAGGCCACTCCCCCAGTACATTTGAGGAAATGAGACAGCTAGAATATACAGACATTTGAGAGATTGGTTGTATGCTTACAATATGTGTACACCCTTGGAGATGGAGTTGGGGTTGATCTGTTCCCGAATAGGCTTTATATTTTGCTTGCGAGGAGAGAGAAACTACCCCAAAGTATGGTACGGAGTCACATTGTAGGACCCATGAGTTGGACCTGATAGATGCTGTGTAGCTTGTTTCACTAAGTCCTTGAGGTGATGAATTTCTTGTCCATCTGGGGCAATCTGGGTATCCCTGTCGGGGAAACCTTGGTAGTTTTCCAAAAGTGGGAAAAGCAAGGACTTAACTTTATCTTCCAGGCCATGTGGGATGATGATTATATGAAGTAGTTTCAAGCACTTATAGGTGAGTATCAAATTGAGCAAAGAGACTTCTTTGCTTATGTTCAACTACGGCATTACATCTTAGGGGAGGGTAGCTTTGGCTTCCAGGTTGTAAGCAAGATTTGTAACTTTTTAAAATTGATAACACAGGTACACTAAAAAAAATTTTTTTTAAACTGCCTCTAATGTTTCGATTGATTTTTACGTTTTTTGGTGCGCTGAATCCAAATCTGGTAACCAATTTGCTCCATCACGTACAGATTTTTTGCTACATTGGGTTAGCAGTTTGAGGTGAACGTTTCAGATTGAGTAATAGAGTAATGTCAACAAAACACACTGTGATGGTAGCAAAGTTGTCTGCACTTAAAACAGCCACATACATGTGCACAAACATTGAGCATATAAGAGCGAGGTTAGACACAAAGCAAAGCAAAGAAATGTGCAAAAAATGTTGTACAGGTATGTATGTAAGAATAGAAAACGCAAACCGCACCATTGCAATACATGAAGACAAACACCCGATGGTGTGAAAATAAAATTCTAATAAATGAGATCCGACACTGTGGTAATAACTAGCAAATTTTTATTCCAAAGTTTAGTAAAAACACGATATTTGTCAACACAGTTTAGATTTTAAAGTCATTCTTGGGTCAATCAATCTCCTGGTGGGCCCTTTTTCTTCTTCCCCCGAATGCTTCTCTTGGTGCGCTGCTTGGCGTATTTTTCATCTGGGGTTTCCCGCAGCAGCAACCAGCAGAAATCAGCCATCATAGTGGTGTTCCATCTTCCTTGGTACCTTCTCTCTGCGTCCTTGATGTCCTGGTGAAACCTTTCACCTTGTTCTTCACTGTACGCCCCCAAGTTTTCGGGAAAGTAGTTCACATGGGAGTGCAAGAAATGGACTTTCAGGCTCATGTTACAGCCTTGTTCTTTGAAGGCATTGAGCATCCTGTCAACAATATCCTTATAGTTCTCATCCCGCCTGTTCCCCAAGAATTTGAGAACAACATCCTTGAAGGAATCCCAGGCTTCTTTTTCCTTCTCAGACATCGTTTCAGCGAATGCTCCATCTGAAATGAGTTTCCTTATATCAGGGCCAACAAACACTCCTTCCTTTAGCTTTGCTTCAGAAAGTCGGGGGAACTTTGAGCAAAGGTACCGAAAGCACTCACCATCTTTTGGAAGGGACTTGATGAATTGCTTAATGAGACCCAACTTAATGTGGAGAGGTGGTAATAGAATTTTATCACGAGGTACCAAGCTCTCATGAAGTACATTTTTCTCACCGGGTCTCAAATACTCCCGAATTGGCCAGTCTTTTTTCCCCCAGTGTAGGTCGCGGGCCCGGCTATCCCACAAGCAAAGGAAGCAGGGATATATGGTGAAACCGGATTGCTGCCCTAATAGCATGGATAGAATTTTAAAGTCTCCACAAATCATCCACTTATGCTCATCATAACAAATCTTCTGAAGAATCAGGGCCAAATTCTCGTATTTTTCTTGGAGAATAACAGAGTGAGCAATAGGAACTGAAGCGAATGTGTTGCCATTATGAAGAAGAACACCTTTTATGCTGTCTTTTGACGAATCAATGAACAGCCGCCATTCAGCAGGATCATACTTGAGTTTAAACTTTTCCATCACTCCGTATATATCGTTGCAAAATACCAAATCTTCCTCTTTGCTGAAATACTTCAAAAATTGTGTCTCGCGGTTGCGGTACCAATAAAAAAGTTGTTCCTGGTGACAATAGATTTTTCTGTTTAAGCCGAGAACCTAGCAGTTGGGCAGCATCTTTTGGGAGTCCTAAATCCCGGACTAAATCATTCAATTCAGCTTGAGAGAAAAGTTCAGGTTTCGGATCTGGTTCAGTTTCAAACTCGGAAGTACTGGACTCATCGGGAAAAGCCATCTGATGAGTCTCATCATGATCAGAACCGTCCACACAAATATGATCCAAAGATTTTGGTGGTTCAGGCACAGGTACTTCGTTGCTATGAGGCATAGGCCTAATTGCTGAGGGAAGGTTGGGGTAACTTATTACGTTCTTATTTTTTAAGTTGTATCCCTTCACAATGCAAGAGCAAAAATAGCAGTCACTGCTGTGGTCTCTTTGTTCACGCCACATCATAGGTATTCCAAAACGAAATGCTTGTTTTTTACCTTTCATCCATAAGCGTAGATCTTCCTCACATGTCTTGCACACTTTGTGAGGAGCCCACGGTTTGTCTTGATCGCCTAACTTCAAACCGAAATAGGCGAAATATACTTTTTTAATAAATGCAGAAATGTTCCTCTGCCGCTTTTTCACGGTATATTCCCCACAAATAAAACAAAAACTGTCCGGAGAGTTGACGCAACCTCTGGCTCTGTGAGCCATCACAAATACACAGCACTGCAAACTACAACTGTAGTGAACCACTTTGGAATAAAGCTGGATTACGACTGAGCAAACAAAAGGTAATAATGAACTTGCAAGAAACTGAAATTTGACAGGAACGTTCATGTCGCAACCACCGTGTTTGAGCGAGCGAACGAGGCGAGGCGAATAGGAAAGAACATGCGCCAGCGCGAGTACTGGATTTAGCCCCCCGCCTCCCAATTGTCCTGTTAATGTATAAAATGAATACAAAACACTCTAAAATATCATGAGGGAGTGTTTCTAGTTAGTTAACCATTACAACCTCTATTTTGGGCCAAGAAAATAAACTGCAGTCGGCTAAAAAGAAATTATGTGAACATTCCTTATATGGGTAAGAAATCTAATTTTGCAAGAAAACGTGACGTGATGGAACATTTTGGCTATTTTTCCTGGATTCAGCACCCCAAAATCTATAGGAATCAGTTGCAAAACTGGAGGCAGTTTTTTGGTAGTGTACCTGTGTAATCATACCCAGTTGTTCCTATCAATGATGCAGACAGCCTTCCCTATGTTGGAGGCAGATTGTTAACATAGTAATGTGGTATCTTCATGGAATACAGATTTGGGGATGACTGGACGGGGGCAGATATTGAGAGAAGCCTGGATCGGGTTCCCCAGGTAATCACAGAGATGTTCTTACAAGAGTTACTGAGTAAAGTTATTCTGTGGGCCTTTTTTTCTTCTGCTCGGGCATTTAAAGCAGGAATTCTTGCAGGGGAGGTGTATGGTAAGTGTCGAGCCGCTAAGGGCACTCTATCACATATGTTCTGGGTGTGCGCCCAGAACCAGAGCTTTTGGAACAGAATTCAAAACTATCTCAGGACGGTGTTACAACAGAGAGTGGAGATTCAGGTGGAGGAAGTTATGTTGTGTGACCTCTGGGGCTTTAGGGTGAAGAGAAGGGGGGGATAATTTATGAAATAATCATCTTTTTAAGGTTAATTTAATTTGTTATTTGAAGCGTTACCAAATGTTGCACTAAGTTCATTGTTTTGTTCTCTCCAGTTTCTCTTTGGCTTTGAGTTTAATGTTATTTCTGTTCTAAAATTGTTCTCTGTAAAATAATAGCCTCTCTATTATTAACTTTTGTTACCTGTAAACCGCTACTGATCTCTGGAAGTGGCGGTATAGAAAAAATGTATAAATAAATAAATAAAATAAATAAATTTGCTGGTTCATAAGGCCTGTCTGCTAGAGCTTAGGGGAATTCTCCTGGTTTGGCTTGGGCAAGACGTGTCCAATTTTTGGGCATGGCCTAATATGCTGCATCGCCTGATGCAAATGGAAAATATTACCGCCCAATTATCAGTGTCCAGATGTGTAAAATTCTTAGAAGTATGGGAACTCTACTTACGATCCCTACCACATAGAGTTTGGAGCATGGCTCTTAATTGTATCTTTGTTTAAAGGTCTTTCACTGGGAAGGGTGGGTGGGGAGGCGCTTTGGTCTGGGGTGGGGGGAGTGAGTGGGGTGGAGGTTATGAGGGAGTATTGGATTACCACTAATCAGGTTGTCCTTTGAAGTCGCATGTTCAAAGGTTTGGGTTTCTCTTTTGAGTGATGTTGGGGTACTGTTCTTGTATGAACTCTTCCAGAAATCTACATATACTGGGAGGGATGGGGAGGGGACATGATGGGGAGGGTAGAACTATAAAAAAAAAAGGCTTGCTTTTTCATACTTGTGTATTCCTGGTATCGTGTAAGAGCACTCACGTGCCGGGAATGTAGTGGTTGTTTTTTTTTTTTAAATAAATATCAGTTGAACTGATAGAGCATAGTGGTAAATGGACTTTACTCAGAGGATAGAGAAATGTTTAGTCGAGTGCCTGAGCACTCCATCCTGGGGTTGGCTCTGTTCAATATCTTTTGACTGAGAATAGATTAAGAGGAAAATGTATTCTCCAGGACCAAGCAGGAAGTCAGTCCTCACATATGGGTGATGGAGCCCTCATGCGGAGCATTTCCCCAGCTTTCAAAGAAAGCCTTTGGGAATGTAGCACGCTTGCACGGTCCCCTTCCCACCCAAGGGTGCCATCTTGCTCAGTCTTTCTTTTTCCGCGGAGCCCAACGGACATAGTTCATGTCATCAGGGAAAAGTAGATTTTTTTTCTGTGATTTTTCGCGTTTCTTTATCCAGTTTGACGCCGGTTCCCCTACCGCCTCAGCTCGGTACACCGGTATCGAGTCTGGAATTTCTTTTTCGGTTTTTGTCCTTTGTTACTAGTGTTCGCGCTTTTTCTGTTATTTTCACTGGCAGCCCTGTCTTTTGACCTTGCAGGGGCCCTTTTCCCCCGATGGCTGCCAGCGGGTTCAAAAAATGTGATCGGTGCAAGAAACATGTCTCTCACCAACACACACGACTGCTGCCTCCGATGCCTCGGGCCCAACCATGACCAGCTGGTCTGTGGCCCGTGTGGCAAGATGTCGTCGAAGGCACTTTGGAGCCGTCAGCATCAACGTGAAAGAATTTTTCAGAGTCCGCGTCCGGACGGGCCCGGACTTCGTCAGAGGCCTCGACATCTCGGGAGTCTGACCCCGAGCGCCGTCGTGGGTCCTCTGAGAGGGGGTCTCCCGCCCGGAAGCACAAAAGAAGAAGAAGCTCGTGAGGGCGGCGTCAGTGGAGGCACCTGGATCCTTGAGGACTAGGTCAAGCAGCCTTGACTGCCGTCCCGGGCTCTCGGAGTCGGAGCGGCCGACCAAACTACCTCATCTGGAGCCAGAGTCGCTGAGTCAGGTAACTTCGGTTGTCCTCGTTGACTGTCCTCCAGGAGAACCGACGTTGGGCCGATGCCGTCGGGGCCCAAGTCGGGGACTGCGGAGTCTCCTGAGCTTGGTCTCAGTTTGACGGCCATGGAGAGCAGCCTGGCTGCCTTCTTGAAGCAGCAGCGGGTACTGATCGCCAGTTTGACCGGTGCATCTGCCCCGACCACCGGGACCTCGATGTCTAAGTTGACCCCGGAGGCTGAGCCAATCCTCAAATAAATCAAGTCTCGAGTCGATCCTCGGCCAAGGTCTCCCTCAACCTCCCATGCAGGGCCGAGGTCATCGATGCCAGTGCCCTCAGTGTCGGGGCGGGTGGCATCAAGGCCCACACGGCTGGAGCCGCTCGATTCCTCCTCGGAGGAGTCGGCATGGGAGACGGAGGACGAGGAGTCTCCCGACACCTTCCAGACCCGGTGCATCCCATTGGGCTCCCTGGAGACCAAGACTCAGAGAAGGTCCCCCCCCCTCCCCGGAGGATACCCAGTTCTCGGATTTCGTCAGGGACATGGCCAAGGCTTTGGCATTCCCGGCGGACGCCGAGGAGGAGCCTCGCGCTGAGGAACTCGATGCCCTTTAGTATGATTTTCCTCCGAAGGAAGCCTTTACTGTACCGGTTCCTACGATGGTGGAACAGCTGCTTTTCCGAATGCGGGAAGCACCGGCCTTGGCACCAGTTCTTAGCAAGCGGGTCGATTCTATCTATCAAGTCCGCAAGAGCCCTGGGTTCCAAAAGGCGCAGCTGCCGCACAACTCCATGGCTGTGGAATCGGCCATGCACAGGCTGAAAAGGCAAAAGATGCACTCCTCGGTGCCTCCTGGCCGGGAGACCTGGAACCTGGATGCCCTTGGTAGAAAGTGCTTCCAGGGCTCAATGCTGTCTTGCCATGTCCAGACTTACCAGCTGTACATGGGCATGTACTTACAAGACCTGGCAAAGGAGATTGCCGGGTTCTCGGCTGGCCTCTCCGAGGAACCCTTGCAGAGATTCAAAGCCTTGTCTACATGGATCCGAGAGTGCTCAAAGTTTATTTCTCGAGCAGCCTATGACGGCTTCGAGGCTTCGGCCACGGTAGCGACTGGTATCGGTGCACGCCGTCAGGCCTAGCTACAGTCATAGGACCTGGAGTCATAGGTGCAGGATAAGTTGGTCGATGTCCCGTGCCAAGGTGACAACCTGTTCGGCAAGCCCATGACTGAGAAGGCTACAGAAATCGAGACCGAGACTATCACCAGGACAAGGCTGTCCAGAAAGACTTCTGCCCCTTCTCACAAAAAGAAGAGCTCGGGGAAGAAGCCCTTTTTCCCAAGGAAGGGTACTGCCTACAAAACCTACCTTCAATATCAGGCCTCTCCGGCTGCCCAACAGGGCCAGCAGGCTAAAGGGCAGGGGCATGGGCTCGTAGGCAGAAAACCCCCAAGCCTCCAGCTCCGGCTCCTGCACAGCAGGGAGGGGGTTTTTGACTCCCAGGGCATAGCCTCTCCTCCACCGGTGGCCCCACTCAGCACAGGAGGTCAGCTGACCCTGTACGCCTACAGGTGGCCAGCCATCACAGGGGATACCTGGATGCTGAGCATAGTCCAGAAGGGCTATATACTCCATTTCCACCAGCTACCCCCCTCCTACTATCCAGGGGAGCCTCCAAGACTCCCTCTACACAGGAACCTCCTTCTTCAGGAGTTGGCAAGTCTTCTAAAGGAACAGGCAGTGGAACCAGTGCCACACCACCTGAAAGGGCAAGGCTTCTACTCCAGGTACTTCCTGGTACCAAAGAGAACAGGAGGCCTAAGACATATCCTAGACTTGCGAAATCTGAACAAGTTTCTGGAGAGGGAAAAGTTCAAGATGTTTATCCTTGGGATACTGCTGCCCTACCTCCAGCAAGGAGACTGCCTATGCTCCTTAGACCTAAAGGATGCTTATACTCACATCCTCATCCATCCAGACCACAGACAATATCTCAGAATTTGGTGGGAGGAAACCATTTTCAGTACAGAGTGTTTCCTTTTGGCCTGACCTCTGCCCCCCAGGGTTTTCACCAAATGCCTGGCGGTGGTGGTGGCTTTTCTCAGAAATCAAGGGATTTTTGTCTTTCCGTAACTGGACGACTGGCTAATCAGGGGCCAGTCACTGCAGGAGGCCCAACAGGCCGCTCTTCGCACTGTCTCTCTTCTTCAGCATCTGGGCTTTGTCATAAACTACGTAAAGTCCACTTTGCTCCCCTCTCAGAACCTAGAGTTTATAGGGGCAGGTTAGACACCCTTCAGGCAAGAACTTGCTTGCCCGAGGACTGGGCCCACAGACTTATGAATTTGGTCAACTAGATCCAATGCAATACTCATGTTTCCGCCAGGCATTTCCTGCGTCTCCTGGGCCACACGGCATCCACTGTACATGTGAACCTGAATGCCCATCTGCACATGCGGACTGCTCAATGGTGCCTCAGAGATCAGTGGACACAAGCCACCGGTGATCTCCGAGACAGAGTAAAGGTGTCCAGATGACTTCTAAACTCTTTACAGTGGTGGCTACATCCACCAAACCTTCTCAGGGGTGTACCTTTTCAGGCTCCAGCACACACAAGGGTGCTGACGACGGATGCTTCCTTAAGAGGCTGGGGTGCACATTGCCAGGGCTCATGCACTCAAGGCCTGTGGTCCCCTCAAGAGGCCACACAGCTAATCAACCTTTTAGAGCTGCGAGCAATCCGCTTAGCTCTGCAAATTTTCTGTCATGCCCTCTCTCAACAGTCTGTTCTAGTTCAGACGGACAATCAGGTGGCAATGTTCTACATGAACAAATAAGGGGGCACAGGGTCCAGGCTCCTATGTCAGGAGGAACTGGCCCTTTGCTCCTTTGCAGTCAGTCAGGGTATGTTTTTCAAAGCAGTCTACATACCTGGTCAAGAAAACTTCCTAGCAGACAAGCTAAGCAGGATTCTCCAGCCTCATGAATGGCAGTTGAATCCATTGGTGGTCCAGCAGATCTTCCTCCGCTGGGGACTTCCATCCATCGATCTCTTTGCCAGTCCACTAAACCATCAGCTACCCAGGTTTTGCTTCAGACAGCCGCATCCCCTGAGGATGGCAGTGGATGCTTTTCTGATCTCTGGGCTATGGGCCTCCTGTATGCGTTTCCTCCCACGCCTCTGGTGGCCCGAACTCTGTTCAAGATCCTTCGGGACAAGGCCTCGGTGATTCTGGTAGCCCCCAGATGGCTGAGGCAGCCTTGGTTTCCACTTCTTCTGCAGTTGGCAGTGGAAGCTCCGTTCCCTCTGGGGCTGCAACACGATCTCCTGTCTCAAGAGCAGGGTTCCCTTCTGCACCCCAACCTCAGGTCCCTCAATCTGATGGCCTGGCTGCTGAAAGGATAGTGCTAGCTCCCTTACTGCTACCTAAGGAGGTTGAGGAGGTGGTATTGGCCTCTAGGAGGCAGTCCACCAGAAAGTCCTATGCCCTCAAGTAGCGTAGGTATACGGTGTGGTGTGCTCAGCGCAAGGAAAATCCTTTCTCTTGCCTTGTGTCAGTAGTACTGCAGTATCTACTTCACCTTTCAGACCTAGGTCTTAAGTCTAACTCTGTTCTGGTCCACCTCAGTGCTCTGTCAGTGCACCACTCACCGGTGGAAGGACAGTCTCCGTTGGTTCACCCTTTGGTGTCCAGATTTCTCAGAGGTCTGCTTTTACTCAAGCCTCCGGTTCGTCCACCGGCGACTGAGTGGGATTTGAACGTGGTCTTGCAGCAACTTACTCGCCCACAATTTGAGCCGATGGCTACTTGCCATTTGCGCTTCCTCTCTTGGAAAGCGCTCTTCCTGGTGGATCTTACATCGGCCAGACGTGTGAGTAAGCTACAAGCTCTGGTTTCTGATAGACCGTACACGCGGTTCTATAGGAACAGGGTGGTCCTACCAACCTATCCCAAGTTCCTCCCAAACGTGGTCTCCTCTTTCCACCTCAACCAGGAGGTGGTTCTTCAGACCTTTTTTCCCAGGCCGCATGCCAGCCGGGCTGAAACAGTCTTGCATAGCCTGGACTGTAAGAGGGCATTGTCCTTTTACATAGAACGTACATGGGAGCATCGAAGGACTGCTCAGCTCTTCCTCTCATTTGACCCTAATAGGATGGGGTTACCTGTCTCCAAGCGTGCATTGTCCACTTGGGTAGCAGATTGCATCGCCTGGGCATACAGGGCAGCTGACCTCCCCTTGCAGGGTCGGGTCACGGCCCACCGTGTCAGGGCAAAAGCCCCATCAGTAGCTCATCTCCGCTCTGTTCCGTTGGCAGACATCTGCTGGGCCGTAACTTGGTCTTCAAGCCAGACTTTTGCAGCCCATTACTGCCTGGAGAGAGAGTCCCGATGGGACAGTGTTTTCGGCCAGGCGGTACTCCGTAATCTCTTTGAGGTTTAGGCAACTCCTACCCTCTGGCCCTTGTGTTGGGCTACCATACAGGGTGCGTTCTCAGAGAAAAGTCTTGTCATGGATGCTGTGGCTCTCGAGAGGGAGCCATTTTTTCAGCTTTGGGTACACAGTAGCCTAGAGCTTGGGAGTCCCATATGTGAGGACTGACTTCCTGCTTGGTCCTGGAGAAAGCGTAGTTATTCACCTGTAAGAGTAGTTACTCACCTATAACAGGTGTTCTCCAGGAGCAGCAGGAATCAGTCCTCACATATGGGTGACGTCGGCACTGACGGAGCCCTCGCGGAGCAATTTCCCTAGCTTTCAAAGAAAGCCTTTGGGAATTGCAGCACGCATGCGCGGTCCCCTTCCCGCCCAAGGGTGCCATCTTCCTCAGTTTGATGACATAGCTAAAAGACAGCAAAAAAATTAGCAAAAACGAAATGATAGGACTGCAACTCCAAGGGGAGGAGGGAGGGTTGTGAGGACTGATTCCTGCTGCTCCTGGAGAACACCTGTTACAGGTGAGTAACTACTCTTTCTCCAGGACCAAGCAGGAAGTCAGTCCTCACATATGGGACTCCCTAGCTTAAGGCTACCGGAGACCTCAAGCGGAAAAATGAGCTCCCTCTAGCTCAGTAGCACAGAAGGAAGGAATCTTCTCTGAAAACGCCCCCGACCGGTAGCCCAACACCAGGGCCAGAGGGTAGGAGTTGCCTAAACCTCAAAGAGATTATGGAGGACTGCCTGACCGAAAGCACTGTCCCTGCGGGACTCCCTCTCCAGGCAGTAATGGGCCGCAAAAGTCTGGCTTGAAGACCAAGTAGCGGCCCGGCAGATGTCTGCCAACGGAACAGAGCGGAGATGAGCCACTGACGCAGCCTTCGCCCTTACACGATGAGCCGTGACACGACCCTCCAACGAGAGGCCGGCTGCCCCATAAGCCCAAGCGATACAGTCAGCAACCCATATGGACAAAGTACACTTGGAGACAGGTAGCCCCAACTTATTGGGGTCAAAAGAAACGAAGAGCTGAACAGCCCTCCTATGCTCCCGCGTACGGTCAAGGTAGAAGGACAAGGCCCTCCTACAGTCCAGGGTATACAGGACCATTTCAGCCCAGCTGGTGTGCAGCCTGGGAAAAAAGGTCGGAAGAACCACCTCCTGGTTGAGATGAAAAGGAGAAACCACTTTTGGAAGAAACTTAGGGTGAGTCCGCAAGACTACCCTATTCCTGTAGAACCTAATGTAAGGAGGATCAGACACTAGGGCCTGCAGTTCACTAACGCGCCTAGCAGAGGTAAGGGCTACCAAAAACAAGGTTTTCCAGGAAAGAAAACAAAGAGGGCAGGTAGCCATAGGTTCAAAGGGCGGACAGGTAATCCGCTGCAAGACCACATTCAGATCCCATTCAGGGGCTGGTGGGCGCAAAGGAGGCTTAAGGAGGAGGAGGCCTCGGAGAAAACGAGCCACCAACGGGTGGTTGGAAAGAGGCCTGCCATCCACCGGTGCGTGATGCGCAGAGAGAGCACTGAGGTGGACCCTGACAGAGTTGGACTTAAGGCCCAGATTGAAGAGGTAAAGCAAATATTGCAAGACCACTGCCACCAAGCAGGAGAAGGGATTCTCAGACTGCTGAGCACACCACACGGAGAACCTACGCCACTTAAGAGCGTAGGACCTCCGGGTGGAGGGCCGCCTGGAGGCCAAGACGACCTCTTCCACCTCCTGAGGCAGCATGAGGTTGGGGTGTAGGAGAGTCCCCTGATCCTGTGACAGGAGATCGGGTTGAAACCCCAGAGGAAGAGGAGTGTCCACTGCCAGCTGCAGCAGAAGCGGGAACCAGGGTTGTCTCTGCCACCGGGGAGCCACCAGGATCATCGAGGCTCTGTCCCTGAGAACCTTGAAGAGTGTCCGAGACACTAGTGGCATGGGAGGAAAAGCATACAAGAGGCCTGTGGACCATGGAATCAGAAAAGCATCCGCCGCTACTCTGAGAGGATGCGGTTGTCGAGAGCAGAATCTGGGAAGTTGCCGGTTCAGAGGACTGGCAAACAGATCCATGGTGGGGAGGCCCCACTTAAGAAAGATCCGTGGAACCACCAATGGATCCAATCTCCACTCGTGTGGTTGAAGGATCCTGCTCAGCTTGTCTGCCAGGTAATTTTCCTGACCTGGGAGATAGACAGCTTTGAGGAGGATGCCGTGGCTGACGGCCCAAGAGCACAGTTTTTGTGCCTCCTGACAGAGAAGGAAGGAGCCTGTGCCTCCTTGTTTGTTCACGTAGAACATTGCAACTTGATTGTCCATCTGGACCAGCACAGACTGGTGAGAAGTGAGGTGGGAGAAGGCTCTCAGAGCTAGGCGGATGGCTCTGAGCTCCAGGAAGTTTATCTGCTGAGCAGACTCCCAAGGAGTCCAGAGGCCTTGAGTACATGTCCCTTGACAATGTGCTCCCCAACCCAGGAGAGAAGCATCGGATGTCAGTACCTGAGAAGGCGGAGGAGATTGAAAATCCACTCCCAGCACTAGGTTTGGCAGATGAAGCCACCACCGCAGAGAAGAGACCAGCAGGTCGGATATCCGTACTGAGTCCGCCAGGCTTCCTGTGGCCTGATGCCATTGAGTGCGAAGGCACCACTGAGCAGGATGCATGTTCAGGCGGGCATTGGGGGTTACATGAACCGTGGAAGCCATATGGCCGAGCAGTCTCAGAAATTGCCTGGCAGAGACCAGGGAATTGCTGTGAAAGTGGCTGGCGAGATCCATGAGCCTGTGGGTCCTGTCCAGAGGCAGGAAGGCCCGTGCCTGAAGAGTGTCCAACCCGGTGCCTATAAATTCGAGATTTTGAGAGGGGAGCAAAGTGGACTTTGCGAAGTTTATGACAAATCCCAAGTGCTGGAGTAGAGTCACAGTGCGATGAGTGGCCTGAGTGGCTTCTTGGGAAGACTGGGCTCTGATGAGGCAATCGTCCAGGTATGGAAACACAAAAAGGCCTTGAAGTCTTAGATAGGCCGCCACCACTGCTAGGCATTTGGTGAATACCCTGGGGGTGGAGGACAGGCCAAAGGGCAGTACTCTGTACTGGTAATGATTTCCTCCCACCACAAACCTGAGATATTGCCTGTGGTCTGGATGAATAAGGATGTGAGTATACGCATCCTTTAGATCTAAGGAGCATAGCCAGTCTCCCTGCTGGAGGTAGGGCAGCAGGATTCCAAGGGTAAGCATCTTGAACTTTTCCCTTTCCAGGAACTTGTTGAGGTTGCGCAAGTCCAGGATGGGTCTGAGGCCTCCTGTTCTTTTTGGTATCAGAAAGTACCTGGAATAAAAGCCGTGACCTCTCAGGTGGTGGGGAACTGGTTCCACAGCCTGTTCCTGAAGAAGACTTGCTAACTCCTGAAGGAGTAAGTCCCTGTGCAGAGGGAGTCTTGGAGGCTCCCCTGGAAAGTAGGAGGGAGGTACCTGGTGAAAGTGTAGAAGATAGCCTTTTTGAACTATATGAAGCACCCAGGTATCTGAGGTGATGGCTGACCACCTGTGGGCAAAGTGGACCAGCCGGCCTCCTGTGCTGAGAGAAACCAGCGGAGGGGAAGAGGCTATGCTGATGGAGTCAAAAACCCACACCCTGCTGAGCAGGGGCCGGAGTTGTGGGCTTGGGGGCCTGCTGCCTACGTGACCCATTACCCCATCCCTTGGCCTGCTGACCCTGTTGGGGAGCTGCTGAGGCCTGATAATGAGGGTAGTGTTTATAGGCAGCCGCCTTCCTTGGGTAAAAGGGCTTTTTCCCCGAGCCCTTCTTCTTCTGAGAAGGGGCAGAGGTTTTTCTGGACAGCCGAGTCCTGGTCAGAGTCTCGGTCTCGATCTGTGCAGCCTTTTCAGCCGTGGGCTTGCCAAAGAGGTTTTCACCTCTGCAGGGGACATCGACCAACTTGTCCTGTACCCATGGCTCGAGGTCGGATGACTGAAGCCAAGCCTGTCGACGGGCACCGATGCCGGCTCCGGCTACCCAAGCCGATGCTTCGAAGCCATCATAGGCTGCTCGAGAGATAAACTTCGAACACTCCCGAATACCAGTGGACAAGGCCTGGAACCTCTGCAAAGGTTCCTCGGAGAGACCAGCAGAGAACCCGGCAATCTCCTTTGCCAGGTCTTGGAGATATATGCCCATGTAGAGCTGGTAGGTCTGGACTCGACAAGCAAGCATAGAGCCCTTGAAGCACTTCCTACCGAGGGCATCCAGGTTCCGGGCCTCCCGGCCGGGAGGCACCGAGGAGTGCATCTTCTGACTCTTGAGTCGATGCATGGCCGATTCCACCACCATGGAATGGTGCGGTAATTGTGCCTTTTGGAACCCGGGGCTCTTGCGGACTTGATAAATGGAATCGACCTGCTTGCTTAACACCGGCGCCGATGCCGGGCTCTCCCACATGCGGAAGAGAAGTCGCTCCAGCATCGGAGGAACCGGTACAGTAAAGGCCTCCTTCGGGGGAGAGTCATACTGGAGGGCATCGAGCTCTTCGGCTCGAGGCTCCTCCTAGGGATCCGTGGGGAATGCCAAGGCTTTGGCCATATCCCGCACAAAGTCTGAGAACCGGGTGTCCTCCGGGGGGGACCGTCTCTGAGGTTCGGACTTGGGCAAGTCCGATGGGATGCACCGAGTCCAAAAAGTACCTGGTGACTCTTCGTCCTCCGTCTCCCAGCCCGACTCCTCGGAGGAGGAATCGAGTGGCTTCGGTCGGGCGGGCACCGATGCCCTCCGCCCCGACGCCGAGGCCGGCGTCGACGACCTCGGTCCCGAACGGGAGGCCGAGGGAGACCGTGACCGAGGATCGACTCGAGCTCGCATGGACTCGAGGATCGGCTTGGTCTCCGGGGTCGACTTGGACGTCGACGTCCCAGTGGTCCGGGCAGATGCACCAGAGAGGCCAGCGATCAATGCCCGCTGCTGGTTCATGAAGGCAGCTAAACTGCTCTCCGAGGCTGTCAACCTGAGTCCGAGCTCAGGAGACCCAGCAGCCCCCGACTCGGGCCCCGATGGCGTCGGGCCCGACGTCGGCTCCTTCGGAGGCGAGTCCACGAGTACTACAATACTCACGTGTCCAGGAGACTCCATCTCGAGACGAGGATGTTTCGAAGGCCTCTCCGACTCCGAGGACCCGGGACGGCTATCGGGGCAATGCAACCTGGCCCTTGAGGAACCAGGAGCGTCCACCGATGCCGCCCTCGCGGGTTTCTTCTTCCTATGATGTTCCCGGGCAGGAGACCCCCGCTCAGAGGAACTCCGACGATGCTCAGGACCGGAGACCCGGGACGTCGAAGCCTCTGACGAGGTCCGGGCCCGGCCGGACGCGGAGTCAGAGAAGATTCGTTCTTTTTGATGCTGCCGACTCCTCAACGCTTTTGAGGACATTTTGCCACATGGACCACAGATCATCGGGTCATGATCGGGTCCGAGGCAGCGGAGGCAGCAGTCGTGTGTGTCGGTAAGAGACATAAGTTTCTTACACCGATCACACTTTTTAAACCCGCTGGCAGCCATCGGGGGAAAAAGGGCTCCTGCGAGGTCAAAAGACAGGGCTGCCAGTGAAAAAAGAAAAATGGTGCGAACGCTAGTCACGAAGGACAAAAACCAAAAAAATAAAGAACGGACTCGATACCGGCGTATCGGGGCTGGGCGTGTCGAACCGAGAAAAGAATAGTAAATAAAATCAACTTTTTCAGCGGCGATCACAAACAGCGTCTGTAGGGCTCCGTGGAAAAAAGAAGACTGAGCAAGATGGCACCCTTGGGCGGGAAGGGGACCGCGCATGCGCGCTGCAATTCCCAAAGGCTTTCTTTGAAAACTGGGGAAATTGCTCCGCGAGGGCTCCGTCGGCGCCGACGTCACCCATATGTGAGGATTGACTCCTGCTTGGTCCTGGAGAAACAGGAATGAGAAGTGGTTTGGAGAAGTTTCATGAATAAACATTAGATGTATCTCTTTTTTGGGAACCTGCCAGATATTTGACTCGGATTGGCCACTGTTGAAAACAAGATATTGGGCTTGATAGACCTCTGGTCTGACCCAGATTGGCAATTATGTTCTTATGCTTGAAAGCTCAGTATCAGTACAAAAAATCCAGAATTATGTATTTTGGGCACAGAAATGCAAGGGCATGCTACATAATAACAGGTAAAATACTGACATCTGCAGAGCAGGAGAGAGAGTTTGGGTGGTTATATCTGATTATTTTAAGGTAGTAAGGCAATTTAACAAGGCAGTGGTCAGAGTTAGAGGGATGTTAAGGTACATGAGCAGGGGTGTAACTAGCAGTAAAGACAAAGTGATTATGCCGCTGAATAGATCATTAATGAGACCTTGCCTGAAATTGTTTGTTCAGCTCTGGAGAACTAATTCGACCAAGTCACTTGCACAGTTCATACAAAGGTGTCCTTTGATTCTTGCTTCCCCATCAGGCTATTTCAGGATTCCACTTTGAGAATATTTCCTCCTTTTTTTCTGAAATCCTATCAATGATCTGAGTTGAACACTCTTGTACAGAAGATTGATCCTTCAGTCTCTAGACTCTCCTTTTTCCTTCTTGAGCTAATACACCATGGGAGAAGCTCCTGCTCCACTGTCAGTATCCACAATTGCAAACCCTGGAACTTGACTTGTTCAGATTACATTGATGCCAATGGGACCGGATGGGATACACCCTAGAATACTGAGGGAACTTGGGGACGTTCTAGCAACTCCACTGACTGACCTTTTCAATGCCTCGTTGGAGTCGGGAGTGGTGCCAAAGGACTGGAGAGAGGCTCATGTGGTGCCTTTACACAAAAGCGGAAGTAAGGATGTGGTTGAAAACTACAGGCCGGTTAGTTTAACTTCGGTGGTGAGTAAATTATTGGAAACGCTCTGCTGAAAGAGAAAATAGTGAGGTTTCTGGAGTCCGGCGGATTACAGGATCCGAGACAGCATGGATTCACCAGAGGCAGGTCTTGTCAGACAAATCTGATTGATTTCTTTGACTGGGTGACCAGGGAGTTGGACCGAGGGAGAGCTCTAGATATGGTGTATTTAGATTTCAGTAAAGCCTTTGACACTGTTCCTCACAGGCGACTTATAAACAAACTGAGCACCCTAGGGATGGACCCTAAAGTTACTGCTTGGGTTAGAAATTGGTTGGGTGGGAGGCGACAAAGAGTACAAGTAAATGGAGCTCACTCTGAGGAGAACAATGTTACCAGTGGTGTGCCCCAGGGATCTGTCCTTGGTCCGATTCTTTTTAACATTTTTGTTAGTGATATAGCTGAAGGGCTGTCGGGTAAGGTTTGCCTCTTTGCGGATGATACCAAAATCTGCAATAGAGTAGACACCCATGAAGGTGTAGATAACATGAGGAGGGATCTAGCTAAGCTTGAAGAATGGTCTAGAATTTGGCAGCTGGGATTTAATGTTAAAAAATGTAAGGTCATGCATTTGGGCTGCAGCAATCCAAGGGAGCAATACTGTATAGGAGGTGAAGTACTTTTGTCCACTAAAGAAGAGCGGGACCTAGGCTTGGTTGTGTCTGATGATCTTAAAGTAGCTAAACAGGTAGAAAAGGCGATGGCAAAAGCTAGAAGGATGCTTGGGTGCATACGGAGAGGAATGGCTAGCAGAAAAAAGGAGGTGATAATGCCTCTGTATAAGTCTTTGGTGCGACCTCATTTGGAGTATGGTGTGCAATTCTGGAGACCGCACCTTCAAAAGGATGTGAACAGGACGGAGTCGGTGCAGAGGGTTGCTACTAAAATGATTAATGGGCTTCATTATAAAGCATATGAGGACAGACTTAAGGATCTTAATATGTACACCTTAGAGGAAAGGTGGGATAGAGGTGATATGATTGAGATGTTTAAATACCTCCGTGGCATAAATGTTCAGGGAGAGAGCCTCTTTCAATTGAAAGCAAGTTCTGCTACGAGGGGACATGGGATGAGGGTGAAGGGAGATAGATTCAGGAGTGATATGCGGAAATATTTCTTTACGGAAAGAGTAGTGGATCCGTGGAATAGTCTCCCAGTGGAGGTGGTAGAGATGAGGACAGTAACTGAATTCAAAAAAGCATGGGACCAACACAGAGGATCTCTAAAGGTAAAAAGTGGACTGTTGTAGTTATGGAAGGACAGACTAGATGGGCCTTGTGGTCTTTTTCTGTCATCATGTTTCTATGTTTCTATGTTTCTATGTTTCTCTAATTTTCTGTAGGCTGTGTGCAGCTTTTGAAGGAAGGTTAAATTTTGTGCGCCACATAACGACACTCGGAGTTATATACTTTAAAATTTGACTACACATCAGAATACAGTATGTACACCACATTGATTTTAATCAAATTAAATGAAAATAGACGATTACTAAATGAAGCAGGAAATTTCTAGTATTTACAATCATAACTTTTAAATTTTAAGACGTCTGTGTTGTTTTCTATCAGAATCAGAGCCGTAATTTTTGTGCGCTCTGTTGTAAAGTATGGGCGCTCGCTCGGCGAGGTGTGTGCGCGTGCACACGCGCACAGCTTAGAGCAGGGGTGTCCAAACCTGTCCTGGAGGGCCGCAATCCTGGCAGGCTTTTGGGATAGCCCTAATGAATATGCATGATATATATATGCATTAGAGATATCCTGCCAACCTGACTGGTTTGTGGCCCTACAGGACTGGATTTGGAGACCCCTGCCGTACGCCTCTGTCATTTAAGATTGTGAGTGGGCAAGGTACAGATGTCCTAGACATCAAAAGGGTAGATAGAATTTCTCACATTCCTTCTCGATTCCCACCACCACCAAAAAGTTGTCTAATAGACCACATTTTGGTGGTGGTGAGAAGTGAGGAGGAATGTGACAAAGTCTATCTACCCTTTTGATGTCTAGGATATCTGTACCTTGCCCACTCACAATCTTAAATGACAGAGGTGTAAAGCAGGGGTCTCCAAATTCAGTCCTGGAGGGCCACAAACCAGTCAGGTTGGCAGGATATCTCTAATGCATATATATATCATGCATATTCATTAGGGCTATCCCAAAAGCCTGCCAGGATTGCGGCCCTCCAGGACAGGTTTGGACACCCCTGGCTTAGAGGGAACAGTGATTGATGCCAATACAGCAAAGAACATGGCAAATACTCCACATCAGTAGGAATGTCATACAGATTCCAATGTAGAACCCTTCACAGTTGCCAAAAGCACACCCCCTCTTTAGTTCAAAGGACCTCATCCTTGAGCTCTGAAGAATCATAGAAAAAAACATTCCAAAACCATCTGAGTTCCTGGATTCATTCATAAGAACATAACATAAGATATGCCATACTGGGTCAGACCAAGGTCCATCAAGTCCAGTATCCTGTTTCCAACAGTGGCCAATCTAGGTCATACGTACCTAGCAGTTTTCCCATCTCTCAAACCACAGGCAACATCGATTGGGGTGTATCTAGATAACACAACCCTTCTCCTATGACCTTATACCTACTGTATGCACTCTAGTAGAAATACATGCTTCCTAGTAAGGAACATATGGGGCAGAGCAGGGGAGGGGCCAGCTGCTGTAACGTACAGAGGCAATTCAGGTCATGCTTATGTACATTCCCCAGTACTACCTTGGATGACCAAGTATTCCACCCTGATGGTGGAATACGTCCATGGGGCCTTGGCGATCGCACGCGCACACCTCTACACCACAGGGCCACGACCTTGCCATGACCATGCAGCCATGATCCGGACCATGGGGGCCTCTGGTGCCAGCAGGATCATGGTCTATTGGGGCAGGTTTTGGCAATGGCATTCCGCGCCATCATATAGATGGCTTATTGCCATGGTGCCAGAACACTACTGCTCCCGTGCCCCAGCCATGGCGTTCTGGCCTCGGTACAGGCAGCTCCCTGTACATTGATCTCATTGGTATATTGGGAGTACCCGGATGTCTATGTCCCCAAATCTGCCATCACAGGTACGTCTAGGCCCTGGGGTGGCAGAATCAAGTACATCTGCACGTCCAGTTTCTGGCCAGGCACTGTGGGCGGACTTGTGGAAACCAGAATTGGTAATTTTATAAACTATTTCATGTGCAAAACCCTGTTTTACGCATATAAAAGAGCTTTTATAAAATTACACCAACGTTTACATGACAAGAAGTATGTACATTTACTTGATCCAAGTGTAGACATTTTCTGGGGCAGAGTTTGGATGAAAATGGCTAGAGTCATTATTGACATACAAGTAGAGTCATGTTTATTTTACATGTGAGTTCAGGCCTGGATTTAGGCATAGGCAACACAGGCAAGTGTCTTGAGAGCCAAATTTTGAAGATGTCAAATACCCAAGCCAAAAAGGAGGCTGTTCCTCTTATTTTAGGGCCATATGCATGTATTTCTAGTATGGCCATCCTCTGCTCCTCTTCTGGCCCTCCAGTCTTTTTGGAACCTCTGATTAACACTTCCCTTCACCAATGTATGGAATCTGCCTATGATATTGCCTATGGGTGCTAAAATCTTAAATATGGCTATGTGTGAGGGTTTACACCTACTCATCAGCAGGTATAAATGTACATGATTTCAATCTTGCTTTGATTTCTGCTGGTTTTATATACAAATTTAGGTAATCTGTTGTAAAATTATATTCCACATGTAAAATCTATAAGACCCCCTTCCTTTATCAGCTCTTGAGATGTACAGTCTTGGCATACATTGGTTCTCATAGATTAGCTAATGGGCATGGAGGACTTTTCTTATTCTTATGTTCAACTGATTGTAATCTTTCTGGGCCTAATCAATGGTTCCAAAATTATGTGAAGCTGCAAGGATTGCAAGTTCATTGATAGTTTATATTGTAGTTCATGTTGTTATCAGTTTGTGTCCTGTAGCACCCTTTGCTGATCTTTTCTGCCCTGCTTGGAAGTTGTCAATACCATTATTATCCTGATCAGTTTATGATCACTTGTGTGTATCTATGTCCGATATGAATTATTTTACCTTTAATAAAAATCAGATTCGCAAAAATGCATTTTGTTCCAGTTCATCCAGAAAAGATTTGAACAGTCCGCCATTCCAGACACAACTATTACTGTATATTTTGGTTTGAATGCAACTGTTATAGTGTCTTTGTAATATCATTGCTCACCATCTTTGAATGAGAAAGGAGATTCATAAAACAACATAAAACAGTCCAAAGTGCAACACCATTAGAGAGACTTTGCAAACAAAGTAGATAAACACTGGCAACTAATAACCATGTTTTTGAAGAAGCTTTGTACTGGGCTCGCAGAGAACACGACAACCTTACTGGCATAGTTCATGTGACTATCTGGATCTGTTAAATGTTTGATTTCTTTGAGCTGTGAAAAGAAAAACTATCATGGTTTTCTTGATTTCTTTGCCGGTCCCATGTTTTGAAGTCTTTCAGCAGAACTAGAAAAGGTACAGAGAAGGGTGACAAAATGATAAAAGGGATGGGACACCTTCCTGATAAAGAAAGGCTGAAGACATTAGAACCCTTCAGCTTGGAGAAGAGGTAAGAGGTGATTTGACAGAGGTTTATAAAATCATGAGTTGGATGGGACAGGTAAATAAAGATTGGTTATTTATTTCTTCTGGTTGTACCAGGGCTATGGGACACTCTATGAAAGTAATAGATAGCAGATTTAAAACAAACTGTAGAAAGCATTATAGCACACTGTAATAAGTAAACTATGGAATTTGTTGCCACTGGATGTAGTAAAAGCATCTAGTATTACTGGATTTAAAAGGGGATTGGACAAATTCCTAGAGGAAAAGTTCTTTTTTTTATCTGCGATTTACCATATACAAAAATAAAATAAATTATACAAAACATTGCTATTATTCAAATACATTGCAACTTAGGAAAAGAAAAAACTAAAACCCATTCATCAGTAGCCCACATCATTGGAGGAGAGAGACCAATTAACAAACAAGGTCAAACTTCAAAGTAATAATTAGGAAATCAATGGAGAGGATCCCCTGATATCTTGGCAGTTCCATTCACTTAGACCCTACCTCACTTGACTTTTCAACCAAAAAAATTTCCAACTGGGATGGATCAATAAAGGAATATGTGTTTCCATGCCAAGTTATCACACATTTGCATAGATACTGTAAAATGAAAGTCGCACCAATACCTAACATCCTAGACTTCAGGAACAGGAACTGTTTTCTGCAGAGCGGAGTGCCCCTGGAAACATCTGGGAAGAAATTCAGCTTTTGACAGCAGAAAACAGACTCCCTATAGTTCAAAATAGATTTTAAAACCCTATTTTTATCAGCAATAGACATAAATGTCAATAATAATGTGGTACTTTTAGAGATAACATCTTAAAAATCTTCCAAAAACTTAGTCAAGTCCTGACTAACATTTGGAGATAATACATCTAATCCATTTCCAACAACATCCCCAGCCCGCTGCCTAGATGGTAAATAAAAACCTTTTTGAAGAGGAATATCCTCTGTAATCTGCAATATCTTTTTGAAATGTTTAACCAGAAGAATCTTGGCAGACAGTAAGGGGTATGTTTACTAAACCGCGCACACGTGCGCGGCGCACAGTAGCATACGCTAATGATGCACTTAAGTGCTCTTAAGTGCGCCGCACGCGTGCGCGTCACATTAACGGGCCCGCGGACGTGTGTGGGGCGCTGATGTGCGATAGAGGCGGGGAAAGGCGTACGCAGGGCGGAGGAAGGCCCCCGAGGGGCGGAGGGACGGGGTCAATGGGTGGAGAGTGGGAGGGGAGAGGCTCCCCGCACAGGAGCGGGGCTGAATTTCGGGCAAAAAAATACCGCGAGTGAAACCCTCGCGTTAGAGCCGATTTAAAGGGAAGAGAAACCATTTCCGTCAGCAATGTACAGCAAAACCGGGGAAACCTGCAAAACGTGAGCAGTGTGATACATGTGCACAGAACAAAATAGCAAATATAAATGGAAAATGACCACAAGAAATTCCAAATAAATTATAATCCAGCTGGGCAACAGTGATATTAATGGGCAACCATAAAAAACACTCCCAGGAAGGCTCCAAAAAAAGGAAATGATTTTTGGAAGGGTCTATGCTCCGTAGACTCTTTCAAAAATCACTTCATTTTTTTTGGAGCTTTCCTGGGAGTGTTTTTTATGTTGGCCATTGCTATCACTGTTGCCCAGCTTGGTGTTGATTTTTTTCCCCTTTTTTCGAGGTCATTTTTTATGTTTATTTGCACGTTTGTCCCCATACAAGGTAAATGAGCCCACAGTAAAATTGTGCAGAGCAGGGTGTCTGACTCGTGCGGCCAGGTGTCCTATCTCCAGGGACTGCACTGTCTCTGTGGCCACAGTGTGGTGCAGCAGACACAGCCAGTGCCTGTAGGACCAGAGGATCACAGGTTCAAATCCCAGCTGGGGCTCCTGCCAACCCAGTCCCCATAGTTTTACCCACCACTAAACAGTGATAGTAAAGACACTCCTTTATTGCAGAGAACATAAGCATGGTTCCAACATCTATATTTTACCTTACACCGCACACAAACCATAACAAGGGGCATTACGTACAGCCGAGTCCCCCAAATTCAGTCCTGGAGTGCCACAACTCAATCAGGTCATATGCTTTTTCCCAGATAGGGACATGTCTGCATGTTGGCGGAAGGGTACAGGTGGTGGAGGGGGCAGTGGCTGCAAACCACAGCAGACAGTGGCCTAGGCCTGTGCAGGCTGGCACCGTCCACCGCAACAGACAGGCTCTGTCGGATGTACAGTCATGGACTGCCCAGGGAAGGCAGCACATCTGTGGCAGCACGATGGTGCAGTGCACACAGAAAGTGTGTGCAGAAACAGAAGGTCACAGGTTCAAAGCCCAGCTGGGGCTACTGCCAATCCAGTCCACATATTTTTCCTACAACTAAACCGTGATAGTACAGACAAACCTTTATTGCTGAGAACATACGCATGGTTCATACACCTATATTTTACCACACCAAACACAGACACCATAAACAGCCGCATTACCTAGAGCAGAGTTTCCCAAATGCAGTCCTGGAGGGCCCCACACCATTCAGGTTCCATGCTGCCTCTAATAAAGATGCCTGTGCTGCATATCTATGCACCACCCCCATGGTATGCAGATGTAGCTCATGCATATATATGAGGGACAGCATGAAAACCCGAACAGTGGTTGGAACACCAGTACTGGCATTGGGAAACTCTGCCGTAAAGCAGCGGCCAACAGGGCCAGACACACCCACACACACACCCACAGGCCCCATTGGCCAATGCCTCCTGGAGAGGCAGGAAATTGGGCCCTGCCTGTATCTCCCAATACTAGCAGTTGCATACCTTAGCACTGCCACCCTACACCTGGGTATATGGTACACAGCTATCAAACGTTGCCCATGATAACTGGCAGATATCAATTCCTACGTTAAGCACATTTTGCTCATTGATCTCCACCATAACAATCATTGTGATGTCTGCGGTGAGCGCTGCAGGTCTGGTCTCTGACAGTGTTTACCACCCTGGGGAGTGACCCCCAACAGTAGTGCGTACCATATCCATGCCTGTACTGTGCCCAGGACTGGTGTGGTGGGTATGGCTGCTGAACCCCTCTATAGTAGCACAATGCTGGCATAGGTGTGGGGGTGGCTGTCTGTCTATCCAGTGTGTGGTGGCTGCAAACACCTTCCACAGCCCACACTGCCAGCAGTGTTGCCAGTTTTGGGCTGCCAATGTGCATAATGAGGAGCAAGGTACCATGGGTATAGGCCAGACAGGGTGCATCTGCACAGGGCATAGGGCACTGACTGAGACATTTTAGTGCCCGGCCACCACCTACACAGACAGGGTGACCTCAGTATGTCCTGCTGAGAGATCACTCTCACCCTGACTGTGCAGTGACCACAGCATGGCTAGGCACCCCCATAGTGCTATATAGTATTTCACTCATGTGATATATGTGGGTTTCCTTTTGGGGCCCAGTCACTGATTTATCTGCTTGCTGTGTATGCTGACATCCCAGTTCTGGGTGCATGCATCTCCACTGGGAACATGCACTGTGGACTACCTAGCACACTGTTTGCAGCTGGTATGTGTTGTGATGGAGCAGGGTGCAGTGGCTGATGACTTGCTGCAGGAGAATATCAGATAGTGGTGGGGTGCAGCTCACCATATCCAGGCCTAATATCTGTCTGCTATTGTGTTTATGGATGTGTAGCTGCATTGATGGTCCTGTGGGGTGTCTGCTCCTCAGCAGGACTAGGGTTGATGGACCCCTTTACTGCCTGCTTTGCAGGGAGGTAGAATGTGGATTGATTGATGGGAGACCCTGTTTGCTGCCCTTGGCTGGGGGGGAGGGGGTGCATGGCCCACCGGGGGGGGGAGAAGAGGGAAGCTGCACCTGACTGAGTCAGAGAGAGATATCCAAGGTGTTTGTGCAGGAACTACCTATTTCACACATCAACACTGCTTTGGACCTCCGGCATGGCCTCTTTCAGCCATGGAAGGTGTTGTGGACCTGGTCCTGGGTGCCTCATTGCACCCTCAGGGTGAGCACAGTACCTGCACAATGTGACGGTGTGTAGCTACTCTGTGCCAGTAAAACACACGGTCAGTACCCCCTACCAGGCCGAGGTGGTGTGTGGGTGCACATGGTCACTTCCCTCTACCGGGCCAAGGTGCTGTGGGGGTGCATTGCCCATCTTGTGTTAATCTGTGGACAGCTGATTTGCATGTGCAGTGCATCATGGGTATGGGTGGGCTAACCCAGTGGTCCCCAACCCAGTCCTATGGGGCCCACCGGCCAGTCAGGTTTTCGGGATATCCCTAATGACTATGCATGAGATATATATGCATTAGAGATATCCTGCCAAGCTGGCTGGTTTGTGGCCCTCCAGGGCTGGGTTTGGAGACCCCTGCCTAACACCTCTGTCATCTAAGAGTGTGAGTGGGCAAGGTGCAGATGTCCAAGACATCAAAAAGGTATATAGAATGTGTCACATTCCTCCTCACTTCTCACCACCACCAAAATATTGTCTGTTCATTGTAAACCGCACTTGATACTTGGGAAAGAGTGGTATATAAATGTGTGCTAAATAAAAATAAATAAATAAAAAAAAGATCTTATTGGTATTTATGCCTGATGTGCATCAGCAAACTACCATCTGTGATGAGCAGCTTAGGAGATGCACGTTTTTCCCAAGTGACATGGTGTCAGTGGGTACATTGTGGGTATGGGCAGGATCTGAAATGTGTAATGGTTCAAAATACAGTGGACGCAGGGACATCCAAAATGTTTCCCCACATCCGAGGCATGGGGTCGTATGAACAGTGCTTGCTGAACACGTCTATCTCCCCAGTTCCAGATCCATGGAATCAGAATTAGGTTCAAAGGGGTCCCATTTTTGTTTTAGATGTGTCCACGGCCCAGACTACACATTATGGAATTGGACTCCATATATACTTGGATTATATGTACCTTTTTTCTGTATGAAATGAAGTAGGGAAAAGATCCTATATCAAATTGTAAAGGAAAATGGAACAAATCTCCCTTAGAGGTTTTATGGCCCAAATACCTCCTTTGCTCATAAATGACTTTTGGAGTTATTCTACTTCAGAGAAGAAAAGTGAATATTGTCCAAAATGGAAAGATAATATGGATCCATATTGAAAAAATGTGATTCTAAGATACCCTGTGAAAGTGTAAGGAGCAGCAAGGTGAAAAGAGTGGAATCTGGAGTTGGCATAGCAAGGAGGAGAAGGGCATAGCAAGAAGCAATTGGGAAGAAGAATGGAGTACACGAGGGGGGAAAAAGGGAGAAATGAGAGAAGAAAGGTACTAAGGAGCCACAGAGTGAATGCACTTATAGGTCAGAAGGAGAAGCTTAAAGTGAATACGGAAACGGATAGGGAGCCAGTGAAGAGATCTGAGGAGAGGAGTGATGTGGGCAAAACGAGGCTGACGGAAAATCAAATGGGCAGTGGAGTACTGAATGGACTGAAGAGGGAAGAGATGAGACTGAGAGAGACCAGCAAGAAGGAGATTACAATAATCAAGGTGGGAAATGATTAGGGAATGGATGAGGGTTTTAGTAGTAATCTCAGAGAGAAAGGGGTGGATTTTGCCAATGCTAAAGAGAAAGAAGAGACAGGTCTTAGCGATGAGTTGGATATGAGAGGAGAAAGAGAGCGAAGAGTCAAAAATAATACCCAAATTGCGAGCAGATGAAACAGGTTGGAGAACAGAGCCATCAACAGAGACTGAAAAAGAAGGAGAAAGGGAAATTTTAGGAGAAAAAACGAGAAGTTCAGTCTTGGCCATGTTCAATTTCAGGCGATGATGGAACATCCAGGCAGCAATGGCAGAGGGACAGCAAGAGATCCGGGACTGGAAAGCAGAAGAAAGATCAGGAGTAGAGAGATAGATTTGGGAGTCATCAGCATAGAGATGGTACTGAAAACCATGAGAGGAAATAAGCACACCAAGGGATTGGGTATAGAGAGAAAAAAGAAGGGGACCCAAGACAGAACCCTGGGGGACACCAACCGAGAGCGGAGTAACAGAGGAGGAAGAGCCACCAGAACATACACTAAAGGAGCGATGGGAGAGATATGAGGAGAACCAGGAGAGAACAGAGTCCCTAAAGCCAAGTGAGGACAAAGTGTCAAGGAGAAGATCATGGTCAAAGGCAGCAGAAAGGTCAAGGAGGATAAGGACAGAGTAAAGGCCTTTAGATTTAGCCAAGAACAAGTCACTGGAGACTTTGACAAGAGCAGTTTCAGTAGAATGCAAAGGACGAAAACCGGATTGTACGGGATCGAGAAGAGCATGAGAAGAGAGGAAGTCAAGACAACGGTGGTAAACCGCACATTCGAACAGTTTAGAAATGAAAGGAAGGAGAGAGATGGGGCAATAAATAGAAGGATAAGAGAGATGAAGTGAGGGTTTCTTAAGGAGAGGCGTGACCACAGCATGTTTAAAGTCAGCCGGGACAGTAGCAGTGGAGAGAGAAAGGTTGAGAATATGAGAAATGGAGGGGACAACGGTAGAGGAAATAGAGGAGAGGAGATGGGAGGAGATAGGATCAGATGAGCAAGTGGTGAGTTGGAGGAGGAGAGAAGAGCAGTTTCATCAATAGAAATCGTGGGGAAGGAAGAGAGGGTAGGATGAGAAGGGGGGAGAGAATGAAAGCAGGAAAGGGAAATCAGGGATTTAGAGGGAAACTGGAGAGTGATCTTATGGATTTTATCATGGAAGTAATCAGCCAGAGCCTGGGCAAAAAGGGAAGGAGGGATCAGAGGCAGAGGCACTTTGAGGAGAGAATAGAGAGCAATGAAAAGATGTCGAGGATCAGAGGCATGAGAATTAGTCAGGCGAACAAAGTAATCTTGTTTGGCAAGAGCTAAAGCAGATTTGAAAGAGCAATTATCTATAACTCCTACTCACCCCTCATCTTCTGCATTCGTCCATATTCCTGTATTTTTCAATCCTTAATTATTCTCACATGTCAATAGATGAGGTTACAGATAGGATTGCATGGGAAAACACCTTCATAACCACTCTTAAAGGCATGTTTACTAAAACGAGGTATTGTACCACTTGTTACGACCAAATATTTAGCATGGGGGTGGTGTTGGACCAATGCTAACAGAAGGAGGTGTGGCCAGCATGCCCCCTGCACTAATGTCACCCCTGAGATGGCGGTAAATGCACTCATGCTAACTGCAACATTGCCAGTTTCATGTGCTAGTCGAATGTGCGCGCTCCATCCCTGAACCACCCAGTGTCCGCTGCAACTTGTGCTAAGCGGTTAACGCAGAAATGTTCCTGTGTCTTCATCTCTACTGTGTGGTAATGGTTACCACAGCTTCCTTAGCACATAGTAAACCCTGCACTAACCATTAGCGCTCTTTAGTAAACATGCCCCTTAAAGAGATTTTTGTCTTTAATATGATGACTTAATTAGCAGTGTTGCCGTTTCTTGATTATGTTAATATTAATATATGTGGGGCTTCCGAATAACCTGATAAATTCATTGCAAATGTAAAATTTGGCAGCTGCAATAATTTTTGATTTGAGAAAGATGGGATCATGTCTCTTCCAAAAGACAAGAATTTCAGTACATTGACTTCCCATGAAACAATGCATACTCTGCAAGGGCCTATGTTTAATATTTAAAGTTATAAATGATGAAATGTGTCCAGAATTACCTGTTTTGATTCAAAGATATGAATCAAGACAATTGCTGCGTTCGGGTCAAAATAATCTGGCCACTTTGCCCGTAGGGTTAAAGATATGTAAAGTGATTACTGTTGCACAAACTGGCCATTATCTTTGGCAAGCTCCACAAACTCAATCCCTAGTAAGGTAAGGAAATGAGAAGGAATACAAGTGGTTTCATAAACTATTAAAACATATTTTTTTTAGTTAATAGTTTGATTTTTATTTATTTTAGTGATGGTATATGCATGTATCTCAAAAATAGTATGTATGTTTTAATGTACTTTGCATAGTTGGTTTATTAGTAGGTGGATGATGAATTTAATAATAAAATATGAAATGAAATGAATTGTAACCTACCTGTATTTCTGGTCAACCAAGTATAACCTCCTTATTTAGCCTGTCAACCTCTTTCATTGTATCTTCAATGTCAGTCCAAAGCGGAAAAACAGCTAAGAGCCAAACTTTTTCTGTAAGCTTTTTGAGCTATTGCTACCTTGAAAGCATGCATGAAAAATGTTTCTGTTTACTGCAGGCATATCCAGTTGAAATCATACATGCATTGCTTACTTCTCAACATATTGCATGGACCTGTATTTGTGACATCTGTCAAGATCTGATACTTATATGTAAAGTGCATAAACTTACAGCTTCTCACAGTACATTATTGCTAAACTGCACACACTCTGCATCATGCCACTTTCTTGTCATTTTGGGCTGGTGTGATGCAAGATACCACTGGGTTATGTGCAAAATGATCTACCTTCCTTATCCCATATACTGTAGGGGTCATGCCAGTTCTATCCCCAGCAGTGTCCGAAGCCCTTCTTTATATTTATTTTTTCTTCAGTCCAAATCTCCTTGGCTGTGCTGCTCAGAGACTCAATGTCCTGGCAGGGGTTGGACCAGTCCTTGTCATAGCAGGAACTGCTCTCGTCTCGGTAATGCTCATATAGGCTTTCACAATTCATCTCAGAGGTCCTTTCATCTTTCTTTCTCCTCTTTTTTTCTGCAAAATTCCAGCTTTTTTACCTCCTGGCACTTTTCTGTAATGCTGAGAACAAACAATGCTCCATGTGTTTATGTGAACACAAGAACGATAAATGCACAATATTCTGCTGTTTGGTGTCCATAGAATTCTCCCAATTTGGTAAGTCTTTCTTAATCGATAAGTTCAGTTTACTGCTTATGAAACTGGACCTTGTGCATAAAGATGACACAGTGGTTTGATTTTGATTATATGTAAGGATGAGAAATGATGATTGACAGTGTCTGATCAGTCTTTTAAAACCGTTTCTCTTAATTTGTTAAACATTAAGGGCCTGCTATTGAGATGGGCACATCTTCAAAGGGCTATGCGCCTCGTTGGTGCATAGCCCTCCCTGCCACCCTCTAACCCGGATATTTAATGCCACGGCAACGGCATTGAATATCTGAGTCCTGCCACACATGCCGGAAGCCACCAAAGCTAAACGAACAGCAGCGATATTGCATGCTGCCTGGTTAGTTCCTGCACCTTAAAGATAGGCAAGGGTTTTTCCTCGCCTATCTTTAAAGCACAGATCGCACAAATAGAAGGGATCTGCCAGAAGAGCGGAGTTCCCGAGGAGGGGTGTAGACAGAGATAAGAGAGGAAAAGTAGTGAGGAGCAGCTGAATAACCTCCTAAATTAAATGGATAATGCCTACATCCTTGCCATACAATACATATATTCAGGGTGCAGAATGTCAGAGTGACTTTATAAAGCTTTTTCTGCATGTACAGCCTATTTTACATGCAAAAAGGGGCTTTTATAAAATTGCACAACTGCATACATGCATAAAATGTATGTGCATGGAAAGTGTGCATGATATTCAGCGGTGGCGGCTAGGCTTTTGAAAGTGCCTAGCCGCTGCCGCTTTATTTAAGCCTGGATATTCAGGGAACTTATCTGGCATCCAGTGCTGAATATCTAGATTCTCTGGTCAGTGTGATGCTATCTGGTTATCAGTGATGTGTAGCCACTAACTGGATTGTGAAAACAGCTATTCAGATGTCCTAACTTTAACTGGTTAAGCTATCCAGTTAGTGGCTGCCCTGGTTTTAATTGGGCATTTTTAATGTGGTGTGTGATGATATCCAGAATTTTTATACTTCATGGTTGGACCCCGTCCTCGTGACTAGGGTTCCTTGCAACATTGACACTGAGGCTTCTAGTTGCTAAGGTGCGATAACGTTGACATGCATTAATTCACCGTTATCGTGTGTTATTTTATGTTATTCAATGGGACCTACAGTAGTTACTGTACTAATAATGCATGTTTGTGGTGAATTAATGTGCAGTAATGGTAGGCAATTTGGGAACTACACCCCTCCACAAGAAAACATCTGGATTGATTGATTGATTTATCACATTGGCTCATTGCAGATCGCTCTCCTCCCTGGTCAGAAATTAAAAAATAGTTAATTAGCCTCTTTCAGCTAACTGAGCTACCCACTATGGTGGTCATTCTCAAACACGAATAGTGAGGTTGGATGTCCGGGTTGGATGTCCAATCCATGTTTAGCCCTGGAATGTTATTCAGCTCCCTGCGCGCTCGGCATGTACAGAGGGTTTGTGTGGGGAGCACTGGATGGGGCGGGAGGGAGCAGTGCAGGAGCGGAGGGGGGTGGTGTAGGGGTGGAACCAGCAGTCGGGATGTACATAGGCAATTCCGGTCATGCTTCTGCACATTCCCCGGCTCCAACCTATATGCCCTGAAAGTTAAATAAGTGAGCACTCCACACCGCATGCTGCACACCCCCGCCAAATGGTCAGCCTGCCATGTCATGCCCCTGCAGCCACGATTCAGCCCATAGATGCCACCGGTGACGGCCGGACAGAGGGCTGCAGGGGCAGATGCATGCCATGGCATTCTGAGCCATACTGTTGATGGCTCGTTGCCATGGTGCCAGGACACCACTTTTCCCTCGCATGAGGAGTGGTGTTCTGGCGTCTTGACGGGCAGCTCCCCGTACGCCAATCTGTGCGGCATATGGGAGCTCCCGGGCATCTAAGTCCCAGATTCTGCCATCGTGAGTACATCTGGGACCCGCAGCGGCAGAATTGGGTCCATCTCCCACATGTCCAGTTTTTGACAGCCAATGCGGCCGGACGTGCAGAAACCGGAATCGGCCTCCACAAGTATTCCTTTTTGATTGCCTTATTGTTTACTATTGTTTGCAATTAGGTTTGGGTTTTTTTTTTCTGTTGTTATGTTGAATAATTTTAAATAATTTGAAAAAAAATATTTAGCTTCATTTAATTTATCATCTAACCAGTAACCCCAAGCAATGAGCAACTGCAGAATATGCTTTTAAAACAAAATGTTATGAGCTTCTGAACCAGCAGTCATGTTACTCAAGTTATCTCTCAGTATCTCTGAGAGGAAAGGAATTCTTCATAATTCTGAAAATATTCTGCCCATTTATTTTATATTTGCACAAATAAAGATCTTGTATTATAGAAACAGTTGTTTAAATAGGCAATGGTGGTTTAATCTTTCAAACTACACTGAAACAAGAGGAGTCTCCTTGAAGCTAAAACCATCAGACTGAAAACAAATTGTAAAAAGTATTTTTTCAGGCAACGTGCAATTAAAATGTGGAATCTGTTGGAGGATGTGGTGAAGGTGAAGTTCCTGGAAGACCCCTCTGTTAAAAAAAATTAGCCAGGTAGACTCAGGAAAGCTATAGGTTATTCCTGGAAACGAGCTATGGCAAACAAATCTACTTTTTGGGATCTGCCGGGTACTTTCACTTTTGTGACTGGCCTTAGTATCGGGCTGTTCCTTAGACGAGCGGCATGAGGAGCGAGTCTGAACGTACTGTGTGACAGGAGTTGGAGGAGCTTAGATCCCTTCTTCAGCAAATGTGCTAAGGTAGCAGAAACAGCCATGTGAAGGAAGAGGGTGAAAGGGCTCTGGCCCAGGGCGCAGACAAGACCCACTCCCACCTTGAGAATCATGCAGCCAAAGCGCTGGCTACTGTTGGAAACAGGATGCTTGGCTCGATGGATCTTGGTCTGACTCAGCATGGCTCCGAGAGAGGCATCGCGATTTCTTTTGTCAGTGTTTCCCTAGTATTGTTGCAATTACTTGATGACCCCACGAGGTCTTTTGGTCATTCTCTGTGCCCTATGAAGCTGGGAGTCAGGACCCCTTGCTCTTATGTCTTGCCCGCCCCTGAACCATACAAGCCTACGCACACACACAAACATTCAAGAGCTTTTTAAGAAATGCAAATACAGTGAAGCATATCCTTTTAATGCTTTTTCTATAGGTGATTAAACTACAAACAGGGGAATAACGAAAGAATGAAAAGTGGGAAGAGAGATTGTGTCCATTTTTGAAAGAGAAAAGTCTGTTTTTCATCCCTTTGAGTGCTGCAGCAGTTCAGGAGAAGGGGGTGCTTTTGCCTAAGGCTGTACAACTGAGGGATCTGAATGCAACTTGGAACATACAAAGAAAGGAAGTTTCTTAATTTCTTCATCATTTCATTTGAAGAATTTTTCTGTTAACCATTTTTTGTCTAGAAGGTAAACTCTCATAAGCTTTCAAAGCTGCATTTCATTACTAAACTGTGTTTGGTAACATAACTCCCGAGGTCTAAGTGTGTAGCCACCAGCTACAGATTGGAAACTTCAGACATCTAGGCATTGTTGAATGATAAAGCGGCTGCCTTGTAAGTGCTACGGCTCAAAAATCAATTCCCATTTTACTAAGGGCATCGGGATGGGGGCTGGGGGACCAAAGCGAATGGAAAAGGAGAAAGCCAAACTGGATTTCTAAGCAAATGTCACCTAGTTTAACAGTGATTTGAATTGCCCATGATTTCTTATGTATTTATTGCAAGGAACAGAGAATTGTAAACACAAGTAGGGTCATTTCCAAAGTCATTCAAGTAAGAAAATAATAGGTCTATGCTTTTATGAGTGCTCATTCAGTGCATTTGGTGCTTAAAATTTTAAAGTGTGTGCAATTTGCTGGTACACATGTAAACCTACAAATTAACATTCATATAATTGAGTTGCATGCTTAAAAAAAGTTCTAATATGCATTCAATTCATGCCTAAAAAAACAAATATGTGAAACAAACATGAAAAAAGCCCCCAAATTTGAAGCAGTTTGTTTGAAACAAGCACAAAGCAAACTGTTTTTGGATGTGTATACTCTAAAGCTAAACAGGGTCAGGTCTAGCTAATACTTGGATGGGTGACTACCTTGGAATATTTATTTATTTATTTACAGTTTCTTTTATACCGCGCTATTTGACATCAGTGCGGTTTACAATGAACATAAAACTACACGTCACAAAGATTGATCAGTGCTTACAATGAACAGGACAATAAACTGGGTATACATTAAACAGGTTTCATAAACAGAGAACATGAGAACTATGTACAAAAAGCAACTAAGTGCAGCTATATACCAGGGGGCTGTAAACTCATTGTATGGAAGAAAGGCCTGGTAATCTACTTCCAGTGAGATCTTGCCAAGAAAAACCAGGGGCTTCTAGCTTGCCAGGAGTCAGCATTGACTTGACTGCACATGTTGCCTTGCATTACACCAGTAGTAAATATAGGGGTGCCAGCCAGTTTGGCTGGTTTTCATATTGTCAGGCCGACTGCCAGCAGAGATCTAAAACTGGCCATTGAAAAACAGTTTTTTTGCTCTGGCTGCCCCCAGTCCTGCAGCCAGAGCAAAAACCGGCTTTTCATAAATCTCTCCTTGCGCCCCCCCCCCCCCCCAACAGCCTCACCCTCTCCTGCCATCCAGCTGCGGCTTCTGCATCTTACAGAGCCATGGCTGCGATAGCACTAATAATTTAAAATAAAAACAAAACCATTGTAGAGCCTTCTGGCCCCATGGAACCCCTGCTGCTGTGTCCGGCTCCCTCTAGCATAATTTCCTTTTGAGGGCAGGACAAAGCAGCAGGGGTTCCATAGGGCCGGAAGGCTCCAGATCGGTTTTGTTTTATTTTAAATTAGCACTATTGCAGCCGCAGCTCTGTAAAAAACAGGAGCCACAGCTGCCAGGGCCCAGGGCCAGTGTTACCCATTAAGCTGGGTAAGTGTGGCAAATCAGTGAAGGGGGAGGGGGTAGTCAGCTAGCCACAGCAGCAGGTACAGGAGGTAGCTAACCAGGGGGAAGATGGGAGCTGGAAGGGAGCTGACAGGGGAAAAGGAGAGGGCTGGAAGGAGGTAGCTGAAAGGGAGCTGACACCAGGGGGTATGGAGGTGGCTAGAAGGGAGCTGACACGGGTGGGGAAGGAGGGGGATGGAAGGGAGAAGACACAGGGGAGGGAGGGGTAAGGAAGGGTCTGGAAGGGACCTGACGCGGGGGGGAGGAGGTAGCTTGAAGGGGGGTGACACTGGGGAGGGGATAGAGGTAGCTTAAAGGGAGCTGACATGGGGGGGGAAGGAGGGAACTGGAAGGGAGCTGATACTGGGGATGGTACTGGAGGGGACTGGTGATGACAATAAGGGAGGGAGGAAGGGGATGGAAGGGAGCTGACACCTGGAGATGGTACTGGAGGGGAGGAGCTGACAACTGAGGATGGGACTGGAGGAAGCCAACACTTGGGGATGGACTGGAAGGTGGCTGGGTAATGGTGGGGGGGGGCTGGAAGGGAGGGGGCACTGGGACTGGAAGGGAGCTGACACCTCAGGATGGCACTGGAAGGGGGATGGACAAAGGGTAGGGTGACTAGAAGTGATCTGACATGGGGAAGAGGCACTGGGACTAGAAGAGAACTGATACCTGTGATCATATTTGGACCAGAAGGGGCTGGACAGTGGGGAAAGAGGAGGATTGGAAGGGATTGGTACCAGTGGTGGTCCTGGGAATGCAAGGAGGTTGACATTGGAAGGTACTGGGAGGAGAGAACTGGAAAGGGGGCTGATACTGGGGAAGGGTACTGGGACTGGAAATAAACTGATGGAAGGAAGTGAAGAAAACAAAAGAAGAGATAAGAAATGGCAGATGGACTATAGATCATAGAAAGAGAGCTAAGAGAAGACAGGAAAGTAGAAGCCTCAGATCGGGACCAGCATGATCAGAGAATAAAATGGTCAGACAACAAAGGTAGAAAAAATAATTTTATTTTCAATTTAGTGATTGGACTTTGAACTATCTTTATATTTTACTCAGTATGGGAAACTGCATCTCTTATTTATCTAGTGGCACTGCATGTAGAGTTTGGTTTCTTGGGGTTTCAGTTTAATTTTTGTCTACATATTTTATTTTTACTTTAGATTATAGTCACTTATTCTATATTTGGTGAGGGTCTGTCTTCTGAGGTCATTTGTTTTGTTTACATGGAGTTTGTACATAGGGATCTATATTGTGCTGTTACAATTTGACTTGTTCAGCTTTTCAAATACAGGTAAGGATATTCTAGGGCTTGCATATTTATAGTGCTACTTGTTTGCGTTTTGGAAGTTTACGCTGGTATGGTATGGTAGATTTGGTCTTGTAGATCTTCGGTGACTTTTATAGGGTTTTATATTAGTTCACAATATGTCTGGTACTGGAGAATGTTTATGTTGTTGTTAGTGAGATGAACAGAATCAGATTTTTTTTTAAACTATCACAGCTTGTCTGAATGATGATAAGTATTTGCTGTTAAGTAGTTATTTTTATTTTGGCTATGCATTTACCCTTTCACTGCAATTTTCTTATAACATTGGATTTATTTATTTATTTTATTTAACAGTTTTTATATACTGCTCTGTCCTTCACTCAGAGTGGTTTACATTACAACATTAAACTTATGCAGAACAGTGAGAGATCACAGTTGACTGCTACATTAAATATAGATGAACGTGTTAACATATTTTAAGCTTTTCAAACTTGTATGAAACTATATACAGACTTTAAACTTGTATAAAACTACACACAAACGGTATGTATTATAAGGTTGTCTGATGGAATGTCATGTGACCAGAACTTGTGTACAGCTATGTGATGTGTCCAAAGTGTTCGGTGTATAGGTAAGTCTTTAGTTTTTTGCAGAAATCCTTGATATCTAAAGTTGACCTGATGTCTTTTGGTAGGGTGTTCCATAGTGCTGGGGCAGAGAAGGAAAGTGCCCTAGTGGAGGTTGGCTTTCTTGTATTCCAGAGAGGTGACTATGAAATTCTTATTGCTTGTTCTCTTGTGGTAATTGCTGGGGTCTAGGTTGGTTAGTTCCTGTAGGATATTTGCAGAGAATTTGTGTATAATCTTGAAGATTATTAGGATTGTTTTGTACTTGGAGTACTTGGAGTAGCCTAATGGTTAGGAACACTGGCTTGGGAACCCAGCAACTAGCATTTGATTCCCACTAGCACTCCTTGTGGCCTTGGGCAAGTCACTTAACCCTCCATTGCCTCAGAAAAATCCAAGTTATCAATGTCCTTGTTTAATGTACATTACCAAGTTTAAGTTTCAATGTAAACCACTTTGATTGAAATGATAAAGCAGTATATAAAACCTGTTAAATAAATACAATTGGCACAGGAGTGTATTGGGAGCCAGTGCAATTGATTTAATGTGGGAGTGAGGTGTTCTTGTTTGTGGGTACCAGTGAGTATACAGGCAGCTGTATTTTGAGCCAATTGTATGGGGGTAATAAAGCTTTTTGGTAGACCCTGGTATATGGTGTTGCAGTAGTCCAAGGTTGGTATGATAATTGCTTGAAAGGCGGTGTGAAACAGATCATGGCTGAGTCATGATTTTAGATTCTTGAGTAGCTTCATCTTGTGGAAGGCATTTGTGGTAGTCTTCTTTATTTGGGACTGTAACATGAGGATTTTGTCAAAGATGACACCAAGATACTCGACCTCACTTTGTTCTTTGATGGGTGGTGTGATAGTCAAATTTCTTGTGGGGGTGTGAATGATGCCTCTGTTTTGTTGAAGTTTTCTGCTAAGTTGTTAGTGTCTAGTTAGCTGATCATTTCTTCCATACATCTTGTTATGGGTAGGATATCTGGGTTTTGAATGTTGAATGGAGCGAACATCATGATATTATCTGCATATATTCTGTACTGCATGTTATGGTGCTGGATTATATTGCAGATGGGTTGAATGTAGATATTGAAATGCATAGATGAGATTGATGATTCTTGGGGGATGCCCTGGGTTATATTGAAGGGAGATGATTTGAGCTTGCCACATTTTACTTGCTACTGTCTGTTGCTGGACTGGAACCATTTTAGTGTTGTGCCATGTATGCCAATATCCTGAAGGTGTCGCAATAAGATACTATGGGATACTGTGTCGAATGCAGCTGATAAGTCCATAAATATGAGAAGGAATCCGGTTCTGATGTTGTTGATTCCCCTAATGATGGTGTCCAGTAGTGAAGTTAGTAATGTTTCAACATTGTGGTTTGGTTTAAAGCCATGCTGGTGGTGGTCCAGGGGGGCGTGTAGATCAAGGTGATACATAAATACATGTTGCATACCATTACCTGGCTCCTTATAAAATGACCCTTGAATGCATGCATTTTGTATGTGTTAATTTTGCAACGACACAGGTAGATTCCCTTTGAAAGTGTCGAAAGTGCTTGCATAGTCTGCAACTATGTAGGCTGCTGGACAATTTCCCCTCTAGATGTAATTGCTCTCCCCTGAGAATGCATTTACACAGATAATATAGAAGTGGGGCTGTTTAACTAATGGTGCCACATACATAATGTGTAATTAGGAAATCTATAAACAGAAGATGGCCTAGATAGATTTATTGCACTTAATAGTCTGACCCCAATAGAACTATGAGCAACTGACTAAAACAAAATGTGCAATTTAAAAAAAATAAATTAGCTTCAGCCCAGACTCAGAATCCACAGATTGCCTTTAAATTTAACAAGCTGGATGGTGAGGGCCAAATATTGAGTTAGGAGGGCTATATGCGGCCCCGGCATTGAATATCCAGGGTCGTCGTACTGCCTTTCAGCGATATTGCATGCTGCACGGTTAGCTCTTGTGCTTAAAGACAGTGAGCTTTTGCCTTGCCTATCTTTTAGCAGGTCACTATCCAGGTAGTATGTAATACCGCTGCTGCCCGGCTATCGATTGTCACCACCTCCGCTCCTCCCCGGAAAACCCCTGACATGCCCAAGTGCTAAGCAGTTAGCATTGGGGCGTGCAAGGGAGAAGAGGGGATATTCAGGGGCTCTAACCGTGTTAGTGCCGTTGAATATCCCTGATAGCGGCATTTACATGGTTTACAGGGCTATAAACCATGCAAATGCCTTTCAATTATCAGGCCCATTATATATAGCACAGTATAATTTGAAAGATGACAGCATGAAAAGGCCAAGTGGCCCACCCTGTCTGTCTAGCTATTCCTGCCAACCCTGCTGAGGACAGATGTCACTTGTAGCAGCTTGACCAAATGTAGTATATCACCCCTAATCCAAGTCAGTAGTGGTCATCTTCCTCACTAGTTTCCTACCATCTTGAGTAGATGAAAATGCCAGATCCACACGTAATCTGACACTCAGCTCTGTCCCATCACCATGTTTTACCACCAAATTCTGTAATAATTTAAGCTGTTATCAGTCTGATACACTAATAATGTTTTACTCCTGATGAAGTAAACTAACGGCATGCAAATTACCACAACCTTAAAAATGTGCACTGACAGATAAAAGCAGACACTACCGTGACAACATGCCACACTTTTCTGTATAAGACAGAAATCTTTGGGGCCTGTTTCCTAAAATGTGCAGACTGTAAACACATTCCTAGCGGTTTACAGTATAAAATATAGAAATAATACAAGTATATTAAGAACAGCGCAGACTGACCGAAGGCTTTCCAAGATGGCAGATGTGGATTGCTGAGCACTTCAATTCATGGGTAAACGCAAGGGGAAAACTCAGGCTAAGACTCTTCCGAAGCCTGAACTTACCCTCGCTGTTGTCTCTATTTCATTTTTCCTCCAGCACCTGGACATACAGGCTTTAAGCTCCAGAGAGCAGCTGCAGCAAGGTCGGATGGCCAATGCCGAATCCCCAGTCTGCCGTCAGACTCATAGACCTCCTTGAACCCAGAACAGTGGGTCCCCCCCCCCCCCCCCAGCTGCAGGCTTCCCCTGTACCTTCTGCCGAGTCTAGTGAATCAACTTCTGAAGTGGTGATCGGCGTGCTGACTCGAGGAGGGGCCAATGGTGGTGGTTTGAGAGCTATAGTGTTGAACAAACACGCGGCTGTTAATGCGCGTGAGGGGCTGCAAGAGCAGATATCAACATCGCTGGAAAAGGCAGCTGAGACTTCTTTATCTAGTCCTTCATCTGAGCAGTGGGAAAGCAGGCGTCCTCCAGGTCAGTTGGAAGTTCCATTACCTCCATCTGCATTTTCTTTAAAGCGACCAGAGATTTTCTCTCTTTAGACTATTTGGCAGGTGATGCCGATTTGGGACATGCCCTGGCTCTGAACTTGGAAGTTCTTTCAGACAAAGCTTCCTCTCTTGAGAGTCAGTTTATGAAAATGGATGAAGAAGTTCAGGGGCTAAAGCAGCAAGTTCCTATATGCGAAGGACGGATTACTAAGCTTTCCGGGGTAAGAAGTTGAATCTTTAGAGAATGCTGTTAGTCAAATTTAAGGATAGTTAACTTCCCAAAAGCACCTCTGACTTCACCTCGAGATATGTTTCAGTAGTATTTGGTGGAAATTTTGAAGGTCTCTCATGATCCCCGTCCACCGTTTTTAAAATATATTATCTTCCTCTGGGTAAAGTTCATCAAGAACAATCTCAGGATCAGGTTGTAGCAATGGATGTTCTTGATATTTCTGCTGTATTGGAGACTTCTGATTCTGAGATGGTGAGTCCTGCAACTTTGATTGTGACTTTTGCATTGCCTTCAGATCAGGACTGGCTCATGCGGCTCTTTTTCCAACTTAGAGATGTTTTGTTTTTGGCTTATATAATTAGGATGCTTCCTGTTTTGAGGGAAACCCAGAAATGGAGGAAGGAGTTTCTTCTTTTGAGACCTGGGGTTCTTCATGCCCTCTTTTTCATGAAATTTCCCTGCAAATACCTACTCATTTAGATTCTTTTGTATCAGCCCAACGTACTCGATCTAGCTCTGCTTAATGATGTTATTCTTCTGACCTGTAATTTAAATGTCTTCTTTTTCTGCCATTCGCAGTCCTCATTCTCTTTTTTTTCTTTATTTGCTATTGTGCTTTCCTGGTAATTTGGGATTGGATTGCCTCCAGTTTTTTGTGGGCTAGTATCCTTTCTGGAGTTTTTCCATAAGAACATAAGATATGCCATACTGGATCAGACAAAGGTCCATCAAGCCCAGTATCCTGTTTCCAACAGTGGCCAATCTAAGTCACAAGTACCTAGCAGTTTCCCCAAAAGACACATAGGTTCCACAATGAAGGAATACCACTCTGATCTTCTGCTCTGCTCCCAAAACAAACCTTGTGACCTTTTTAACATCATCAAGACCCTTACTAAAGAACCTTCTCCCACTCAACCAGGATTGCTACACCCTCAGGAATTCGCTGACCATCTATGTGCCAAAACCAGCCTAACCAACACCTCCCTCCCTATTTACACACCAAGTCACACGCCACGCTCCCTAACACCTTTGACCTCCTTCATACCCCCTTCTGAGAGGCTCATCAAGGACACCATCACATCCATTAACACCACCACATCCCCAATGACGTTTGCCCAGCATTCTAGATAAGATCGCTACATGCTGAATTCAGCCCAATCTTAGCTAAGATTATGGAGCTGTCCTTCTCAACAGGGGCATTCAGAAGGCAGAATCTAATCAACCAATCTCCAGCATCCCCCTGTTGTCCAAGATAATCGAGAAGGTTGTTCAACTCCATATCCAGCACCACATTGAGACTACCGCTCCTCTTGACCCATGTCAGCACGGCTTTAGAGAATTCCATGGTGTTGAGACACTCCTCACCACTCTACTCAGCACCCTACTCACCGGGATTGATAACATTAGACAAGGCTATGCACTAATCTTCATGGACATTGCTTCCGCCTTCAACTCGGTCAACCACGAGTTGCTCCTTATACGTCTTCAAGAGAAGGGAATCCATGGTTCAGCCTTGAGTTGGTGCAAGTCCTACCTATCAGACAGATGGCAACAAGTATGAATTGACTCTACTACCTCTGAACCTTTTCAACAAAAGCAAGGCATCCCCCAAGGCTCCTCTCTCTCTGCCCTCCTTTTCAACATCTATATACAGCCCATCTGTTCAATCATCCGCTCCTTTAATATCTCCTGCCTTGTGTATGCTGATGATATACTGCTGTTCACTATTCTCTATTGACCAGCCTGACTTCTTGCTATTAGCAAGATGCTCTGATGCTGTTACTGATTGGCTCTGCACGCAAAGCCTCAGAATGAACTTCAATAAGACTGACGTCCTATTTATCACAAGAAATCAATCCTTCACCCCTCCCGATTCAATTAAGGTGAGAGACGCAGAGCTGCCGAGTAGGCCCACCATCCGCTACTTGGGTGTCACCCTAGACCAGCAGCTTGATATGAAAACACATATAAGCAACACCATCAAGGCAATCTACCACAAGATATGTACAATTCGCCACCTACGTCCCCTACTGGATCCTGATGACTTCCGGACGATCTTTCAAGCCCTTGTAACCCCCCACTTCGACTACGCCAACACCATTCTACATGGTCTCCCTAAGAGCACACTTAACCCACTACAACTGGCAATGAATGCCGCTGCCCGCATCCTACATGGAGCCTCCAGAAGAGACCACATAACTCCTATTTTGCAAAATCTCCATTGGCTTCCTATCTACTGCAGGCTCACCTTCATAGTACTACTGATTACCTTCAAAGCCCTTAACAAACTATCCTCCACCTTCCTCATGGACCTTGTTCACCCCACTCCTCAGAATAGATCCAGAAGATCAGTCGCTGCTAACACACTCGCTGTCCCCAATGCGATAACAAAATGCTCCCTCGCGACAAAGAACAGAGCCTTTGTGTTTAACGCACCCACACTTTGGAATGCCCTCCCTACCACAATCCGGTCTATTTCTGACCTCGCACAATTTATGAAGGCTCTAAAACACCACCTTTTCCTTCAGCATTACTCTCATACCGGTGACATGACATAGCCCAGCATACCCTCCCTATCTGTCATGATGACATAATCCAGCACACCCTTCCTAACTGTCATGTTGACATAACCATATCCGTTGATACAATTACTCAACTTGTATATAGTTATCCCTGTTGAAACCCAAGTTCTATTACCTGTTCCTTGTAAAGTTCAATGCATGTTTCAGCCTACATTGTGCAATTTAATGTTATTTGTATACCGCACTGATTCTAAAGAGTGCGGTATAAAAAAGGCTTAAATAAATAAATAATAAAATAAATAAGCACTGGATTTCCCAGGTCCCCTTTAATAATGGTTTATAGATCTTTCCTCCAGGTACTTGTCAAAATCTTTTTTAAACCCAGCTACACTAACAGCTTTTACTATATCCTCTGGTAATGAATTCCAGAGTTTACACGCTAAGTGAAAAAATATTTTCTTTTATTAGTCTTATATGGGTTACACTGCAGCTTCTTTGCATGTCCCCTAGTCTTTCTACATTTTGATGGTGCAATTGATTACGTTTACCCGTTCCACTCCATTCATTAATTTATAGACCTCAGCTGTCTCTTTTCCAAGTTGAAGATCCCTGACCTTTTTAGCCTCTCTTCATAGGGGTATCTTTCCATTCCCTTTATCATTTTGGTAGCTCTTCTCTGTAGCTTTCCTAATTCCGCTATATCCTTTTTAAGATACGGCAACCAGAATTGCACACAATATTCAAGGTGCAGTCTCACCATGGAACAATATAGAGGTGTTATAATATCCTTTGTTTTATTCTACACCCCTTTCATTTCATTTCTACTGTATATGCTTTCTTGGCAGCCACTGCACACTGGGCAGAGGGTTTTAACGTGTTATTCACAATGACGCCTAAATCTTTTTCCTGGGTGGTGGTTCCAATTTACCTTTATTGAATTATTGTTTTACTTGATTCATTCTAAAATAGTTTAAAGATAAAAAAAGAAAACAGCGCAGACTGTCACCCCCCACCTCACCCGCTCATCAGCCACTAATACTAATGAATCAGCACCAAACTAATGAATTAAAAGGTCTTTAAGGATTTAAGGAAATACCCCTTATCCAATTCTTGTCTCATCCCAAGGGGGAGTTTATTCTACGCATAGACGCAGCCTTCTTAAATGTTCTCCCCCTCCATTTCTACTGGCAAACCTATTGATAATCAAGGATCACCACCAGATTGCCCTGACTGGACCTTAAATCTTGGTCTGGCTGATACCATTGCAACACGCCCTGTAGATAACTCAGCCCTCCCTCAGGATTTTAAATGTCAGCACTAACATTTTAAACATGCAGCACTCATGAATCTAAATCAATGAAACTGTTTCAATACTTCTGCGACCAATTTCTTCTGGCCACAGTCTAACAACACCCATGCAGCTACATTTTGGACCAGTTGCAGCCTCTACAACAGATCACCACAAGCTTTAACCTCTCAATAATAACACCTTCCCGATAGCTTGCTGTGAAACCCCCTTACCCCCTACCATCCTTCAAGGTAGATATCTCTGACACATACCGGGGTGTGTCCCTTGTGGATATAAGAAGGTAGGAAGAATCTTCAGATGCTCCTGTCTATTGGTGTCCAGATTCAGAATAGCACCTCTGACCCTTATTGATCCAAATTTTAATCCCAGAGGACAGTTGGAGGGCTGTAAAAGGGCAGTCACTAGAGGTTGCAGTGTAAGTGTTAGCTACCATCTTTCTTTATAATCCAGGCAATCAGCATGAACATGTAATAATGGCAGGCCAGTGGGTTAAGAAAAACTATCGCTTTCTTGTTAGCAATTGTAATGACTGAAAATTATTCTCACTGCTTTTCCTGAAAATGCCGACTCCCGCCCACTCCTCCCCTCTAGGCCCTATTCTGCCATTAGAAATTTCTAATAGTAGTTATTACTCAATCTATAAAGGTTCTTTTCATGCTAAAAACCTATTAGGTGTATTGAAAGCCTCTATTGCAATCATGCTTGTTTGAAATGTTAGATTAACATCTGAGTGGGAGTTTAGGACTTTTTTGTTTGCTATCAGTTCAATCTTTAGCCACAGAATTGGGAACAAGTACATAATTGTTCTTTTGTATGCTTCTAGTGCCAAGAGTGTTACTGAATAACAATAAAAAGTAGGCAGACTAAAGCAATGCAGAAATACTAATACATAGATAGCGTTTTCCCCCACTTTCTCTGTATTTCAAGTAGAATAACTGTAAAAATGGATTTGGCAGACCTCTTAATCTGCTATGTAACTTTGTAATATATAAGAAAATGAGGTTCTTTTTGTATTACTTTTGTGAAATTATTTTGTTCTGTTGGTTGTTTTATCTATAATATCTCCCTTCCCCAGTATTGTTTTATATTTATTATCTCTGATCTATTGTGTGTGAAGGAGAGAGACCAAGGGGTATGTTTACTAAACTGCGGTAAACGTGAATAACGCGTGTTGTACGACGTTAACGATTGTTAGCGCGCTATAGCGCATGCTATAGCACATTAACAATCGTAAACGCGCTATAACGCGCGCTATCGCTCGCTAACGAGCATAATGCTCCGCGGCGCGGTAAAACACCGCAGAAGGTGGAGAGAGGGCGGAGAGAAGGGGTCAATGGGCGGAGAGTGGGCGGGGAGAGGCTCCTTTCACACTAACGCACTGAATTTCAGAGCTGAATTCCAACGTGAATGAAAACCTACCGGTAAAAGCACATTAAAGGGGAGAGAAACCATTTAACCATGCAGTATCAGAATGGTTTCTATCTCAAAACCTCCGTATTCAACATAAGAAAACGGAGGTACTCTTCATCACAAGAAATCCGAATTTTACCCCACCACCTCATATAAAAGTGAGAGAAGCTGAACTCCAAACAAAGTCTACAATTCGATACTTAGGAATTACTCTAGATCAACACTTGGACATGAAGCTTCACATATCCTACATTGTCAAAGCCGTATATTTCAAGATCCGGACACTCAAACACCTCAGATCTTTATTGGACCCAAGTGACTTCCGGACTGTATACCAAGCTCTTATCCTACCCCACTTTGATTTCGCCAACGCCATTTTCCAAGGCCTCCCACAGTCTACTCTGAACCCCCTTCAGCTAGCCATGAACGCCGCTGCTAGAGTTCTTTCTGGAGCATCGAGATTTGACCACATCACACCCATCTTAATTCAACTCCACTGGCTCCCAACACACGGAAGAATACTATTCAAGACTCTGACGCTTACCTTTAAAGCCATCAACGGCATAACCGCTTCACAACTAGTGGATCTAATTCAGCCCACCCCACCTAACAGATCCAGAAGATCCACATCAGCAAACACTCTAACTATCCCAAGTGCATCAACAAAATACACACTAACAACGTCAAACAGGGCTTTCAGTCTTTATGCTCCCAAGTGTTGGAACATATTACCACCAGCAATCCGAGCCATCACCGATCTCACACAATTCAGGAAAGCACTAAAACATTACTTATTTATACAACATTACCAGATCAACCATACTCCACCATAGCCACATCTTCCCTCCAGAAACCTCTACATATTAGTCCCTATACTTAATATCTTTCTGTAGGTTCATAACCCACTATGCAAAGCTTACTGCTACATATGTAAATAGTTGATGTGCATGTTTCCCTAAGTTATCCAAGTTGTATTTCCTTGTTCTCTGTAAAACTAACGTTTGTTCATTATGTTTCACTGTTCCATGTAAACCGCGCTGATACTAAATAGTGCGGTATATAAGAAACTAAAATAAATAAATAAATAAATAAATTTAAGTGTCAGCAATGTACAGCCTAGGCAGGGAAAACAAAAAAAGGTGATAAGTGTGATACATGTGATACATGTGCACAGAACAAAAGGGCACAGAAACACTGAAAATGACCCCAACAAACTGGAAAAAAACAACAGCCAAGCATGCCAATAGTGGTATCAAGGAGAAACATCAAACCCCACCCCCCCAGTAAGCTCCATAGAACAGATATAAATCGTGGAAGGGTCCATACTCCGTCCCCATACAAGGTGCATGGGCCCACAGTGAAATAGCGCTGCTCAGGGATTTCCCCACCATCGGACAGGGTTCCTATGGCGTGCACATGTCCCGCAACATCAGGGCGGGCATGTTGGAACGGGCAACCGGGCAGATGCTGGAAAAGGGGATACAGAGGGCTGCAGGCGGCACATGCAGTGGCGCAGCTGGGCCACAGTGGGGACTAGGGTGATGCTCAGTTGGCCCATAGGAATGAGTAAACAGTAGAGCCAGACAGCAACTGATGAGGGCCCAACATGGGCACGAGTGTGTTTCCCAAAGGGAGTGTGGGGAGAGTACCCAACAGCAACCCACAAGGGCACGGAACACTGGCAGGCGGGGCTGGGGGGGAGCGTGGACATCTATGCAGGCACCCCCTACCCCAGAACACGCACCATAGGCAGCCGCCTACCTGCACACTGGATGGCCTGAGACCGCGCACCACCAGCTCCACCAGCAGAAGGGCATGTCAGCATGGTGGCTGAGGGATACTGGTGGTGGAGGGGGCAATGGCAGCTGCCCGGAGCAGACCGTGGCCTAGCCCTGTGTAGGTGGGTGCCATGCACTGCAACAGACAAACCCTGTCTGACCAACAGTCATGGTATCACCAGGGAATGCACCATCTCTGTGAGAACATGATGGTGCAGTGCACAGAACCACTGTATTTAGAAGCAGAAGGTCACAGGTTCAAGTCCCAGCTGTAGTTTCCACCAACCCAGTCCTCATATTTTACCCACTACTATAACGTGCTAATACAGGCAAAACCGTTCTTGCAGATGACGTAAACATGCCCAAAACACCAACATTTTACCCTACAGAGCACAGACACCATAAACATGCACATTACCTAGAGCAGAGCCTCCCAAATGCAATCCTGGAGGGCCAAACACCATTCGAGTTCCATGCTGCCTCTGATAAAGATGCATGTGCTGCATTTCTATGCGCCACCCCCATGGTATGCAGATGTATCTCATGCATATTCATGAGGGACAGCATGAAAACCCGAACAGTGTTTGGCACCGCAGGACTGGAGTTGAGAACCTCTGCTGTAAAGCAGCAGCCAACACGGGCAGACACACCCGCACCCACAGGCCCCATTATCCATAGCCTTCTGGAGAGGCAGGACTGTGGGCTCTTCGTGCATCTCCCAATACTAGCACTTGCATACCTTAGTAATGCCACCCTAAACCGGGGAATATGGTACACATCTATCAAAAGGTTGCTAGGATTACTGGCAGATAGCAATTCCTAGGTTAGGTACAAGTGTCTGAGTGAGCTGCATCATAGCAACCTTTCTGATGTCTGTGGAGTGTGCTAGAGGTCTTGTGTCTGACAGTGTTTACCAACCTGGGGAGTGACTCCTACAGTATTGCGTACCATAGCCATGCCTGCACTGTGCTCAGGACTTGTGTGGTGGCCTGGGCTGCCCAACACCTCTATAGTTGCACAATGCTGGCATAGGTGTGGGGAGTGTGTGTCTGTCTATCCCAAGGGTGGGCACCTCCGGTCCTGGAGGGCCGCAGACCAGTCAGGTTTTCGGGATATCCCTAATGAACATGCATGAGATATATATGCATTAGAGATATCCTGCCAACCTGACTGGTTTGTGGCCCTCCAGGGCTGGATTTGGAGACCCCTGCCTTACACCTCTGTCATTTAAGATCGTGAGTGGGCAAGGTACAGATGTCCTGGACATTGAAAGGGTATATAGAATGTGTCACATTTCTCCTCGATTCTCACCACCACCAAAAAGTTGTCTAATAGACAATTTTTTGGTGTTGGTGAGAAGTGAGGAGGACTGTGACAAATTCTATCTAACCTTTTTGATGTCTTGGACATCTGCACCTTGTCCCCTCACAATCTTAAATGACAGAGGTGTAAGGCAGGGGTCTCCAGATCCAGCCCTGGAGGGCCACAAACCAGTCAGGTTGGCAGGATATCTCTAATGCATATATATCTCATGCATATTCATTAGAGATATCCCAAAAACCTGACTGGCCTGCGGCCCTCCAGGACCAAGTTTGCCCACCCCTGGTCTATCCAGTGTGTGGTGGCTTCCAACACCCTCCACAGCCCACACTGCTAGCACTGTTCCCAGTATTGGCCTGCCAATGTGCATAATGAGGAGCAAGGTACTGTGGGAATAGCCTGGATAGGGTGGCCTGGCCTGGCCGCATCTGCGCTGGGCATAGGGCAATGGCTCGGACATTGTAGTGCCCGGTACCACCTGCACGGACAGAGTGGCCACAGCATGTCCTGCTGGGAGGTCACTCTCACCCTGACTGAGCAGTGACCACGGCATGGCTAGGTTCCCCCATAGTGCTATATAGCATTTTGCTTATGTGATATATATGGGTTTCCTTTTGGGGTCCAATCACTGACGTATCTGCTTGGTGTGTATGCTGACATCCCCTGGGTTCTGGGTACATGCATCTCCTCCAGGACCATGCACTATGGATTAGCTGGCGGACTGTCTGCAGCTAGTATGTGTCTTGCTGGAACACCTTGCAGGGTGCAGTGGCTGGAGGCTTGCTGCTGGGGACTGTCAGATAATGGTGGGGGGAAGCTGAGCATATCCAGGACTGCTGTCTGTCCACTATTGCGTTATGGATGTGTACCGCTCTGTCTGTTCCCCAGCAGGACTGCTGTTGCTGGTCCCCTCTACCGCTGCCATTGCAGGGGGGTAGACTGTGGATCTATTGGTGGGTGACCCTGTTTCCCACCCTAAGCCCCAGAGGATGGGCTGTGTGGTGGTAGATGATCTGCCCATGGGTCCATACACCCCCCCCCCTTTCACCTACAGCAGGTAACCTTGGCACCAACACAGGATATGTACAATTCTGAGTGCATCATTGCCCATAAGGACTAGACATGACCGAGACATACAGCAGGGCACAGATGTATCCTAGGTGTGTCTAACGGAGCTACCTATCACACACTGATGGGGACCTGCAGCATGGCGTATTTCAGCCATGAAAGGTGCTGTGGACCTGGTGCTGGGGACCCCACCTCAACCTCAGGGTGGGCACTGTACCCGCACAATGTGAGTGTCTATGGCTACTCTGTGGCAGTGCCACACACGGTCTGTCCCCCCTACAGGGCCGAGGTGCTGTGGGGGTGCATATCCACTCTTGTGCCCATCTCTCGACTGCTGATTTGCATGTGCAGTGCATCATGGGTACGGGTGGGTTACCCCTATCCTGGTAACCACAGCAGAATGTGGGTGTGGTGCCATGCAGTCCTCCTGTAGCCAGCCAGTTGTTTGTTAGCAGCTCTAGCCCACTGGTTACTTCACTGCCTGTGGAGCCAGAGGTCATGGGTCCTAAACCCACAGTGGGGTTCATCAATAGGGCTGTCTTAGGCATTGTCTGTTTTTATTGTATATTAGTTCTGCCAGCAGGACCACCCTCAGGGTACTGTCCCCTTAGGGTGGCTCATAAGGCGCCCTATAGGGTGCCTTATTTGGCGCCCTATAAAGCGCCTTATAAGGTGCCTTATATGGTGTCCTATAGGGGACATTATAAGGTGCCTTGGCAGACAGCGTACTTTATAATGTGCCCTATGGAGTGCCCTTTAGGGTGCCTTATGTGGCACCTTAGGTTACGCCACTGTGAGGATGTGTTTGCTGGCAGCACTATTCAGGTACAAGTAACCTTCCTCACAGCCCACTACTTAACCCTTTCCAGGCCAAGCCCAGTACTTTCGGGATCCAAACCTCTGCCTATATATTCCTATCAAATGGTATAGCATACATGACCATGCCAGAGGGAACGTCACTATTGGAACATATTGGATACGACGGGTACAATTTTCCTGACATGTGCAAACATTAACCCAGCTGCAGACTGTGGATTAAAATATTATAGTAGGCCTTCAAAGGGTTGCACATGACGCCTCAGCCAGCCTTCTTCATTAGGCACACTGGGGAATCAAAACCATGACCCTTGTACCATCAGTCTGTGTAGTAACCATTGTGCTACAGCTCTGTTTCTGTATTTGGGTGTCTGCATGCTGTCTTAAGCTTGCATGCAGTAGCACGCGCGCTGTAGCGATCGTTGCTGCGCGGCACGCAATACCGCGCACAACTGCGCGTTATCGGTTACGGTGTACCGCCCATGTCCTTTTTTGGCTTTCCTTCCACTAACGCGGCTCCTAACGCGAATTGCACTAACGCAGTTTAGTAAACATACCCCCAAGAGATCAAGCATATCAGCATATACAGATAAAGCGGAATGGTTGCTGTGTTAAAGCACTTGGATGTACGTAGACATAAAGGTTAATAAAAAAAAAAGGGGGATGTTTGTTAAATGGTGGTAGCAGACTTTGTGCGATATCGGAGCCACGGCCCCATTGATTTTAGTAGGCAACCCCCATATTTATTTATTTAGAGTTTTTTCTATACCGCGCTATTCATCATCAGTGCGTTTCACAGGTAACATAATTGTGCAATGTAGAAAGATCTACATTGGACTTACAGTAAACAGGGAATTTAAAACATGGTGAACAGGTGAACTATATACAGACTGGTAACAAGGTACAACAAGAATACAAATTGATACCTTTTTACCGGGTTAACTTAATACATTTTTAACTACCTTTTGGGAGCTAAGACCCCCTTCCAGCCACTTCCGCCTCCTTGAAAACAGGAAGTCTGCATTGGAGGGACGGAAGCAGGAACAGCACAAAAGGGTTAGATAAGCACTGAAGTGCTGTTTAAAGCCATTGCCACCACTGTTGGTCCCAGAACAATGGGGACAGGAGCGAGAGCAGAGCGTGGCACCTGGAATGAGGTTCACCTAGGCTGCCTCGTATCCTCGCTCCGCTGTGGCTTAAAGAATGAATATGTAAAACGTAAAAAAATGTCCAAAAACTGTGAAAAATGTATTTTGAATGAGTATGAACCAAACATTTTTTGACCATGAACACCCCCAGCAAAAAGTAAGTGCTGGTGTCAATTGTTTATTGTTTATTGAGAATTTAATAGACCGCCCATCACAATAGCGTCTGGGCGGTTTACAATGTGCAAAGGCTGCTTAGAAAGTTAGGAAAGGAACGCCATACTGTGATAGGAAAGAGGAGAGAAGAGTAAGAGGTTAAGGTTAGAGTGGAGGAGTGGCCTAGTGGTTGGGGCAAGGTACTTCAGGCTGGAAGGTTGGGGGTTCAAATCCCACTAGAGGACAGCAACCTTGGGCTGGAAGGACTGGGGTTTCTAGTCCCACAGGTGCTCCTTGTGGTCTTGCGCAAGCCACTTAACCCTCCATAGTCCATGTTCCCTGTAAAATAGTTATCTCCAAGTTATAATGCCCTGTTTAATGTAAACTGCACTGATGCAGAATAGTGCGGTATATAGGAGAATGTAAATAAATAAGTAACAGTAACATGGGAAACAACATCATGGGGGGGGGGGGGGAGAGAGAGGCCAAAAGCTAGACAGAAGAGGTGTGTTTTCAGATTTGCCTTGAATGTTTTAAATGAAGGTTGCAAGCGAAGGTCAGTGGGGAACGAGTTCCATAGGCGGGGACCGAGGAAGTAAAAGGCAGAGGAACGGGTGGTTTCTAGGTGGGCCTGGGATGGGGAGGGGAGGGTTAAGCGGTTCTTGTGGAGGGAACGGTAAGGAGTGTGCAGGTGGATCAAGTCGGCAAGGTAAAGGGGAGTGCCAGTGTGAATAGACCTGTGGACAAAGAGAAGAAATTTATATTGAATAAGGAAGGGAATCGGAAGCCAGTGCAAGCGAATGAAAAGTGGGGTGATATGGTCAAAACGGGAAGAGCAAGTGAGGATACGGGCAGCAGTGTTGTGGACTCGTTGCAGACGTTGAAGTTGGGATTGGGGGAGGCCAGCTAAAGAGACGTTACAGTAATCAAGGCAGGAAACAACGAGGGAGATGAGGAGGGTGGTCATAGCGGAGAAAGAGTGGAAAGGGCGTACAGATCGGAGTTGTCTTAGTGTGAGAAAGCAGTGCTGGACAATGGATGAAATATGTGCTTTGAACGATAGGGAGGAGTCAAGGGTCACACCAAGGTAACGTAGAGAGGTGACGATGGGGATAGGAGTGGAAGAGAGCAGAGGAGTGAGGGAAGGGGCAGGGCTACCAGCGGTGAACCAGATGGCTGAGGTTTTAGAGAGATTGATATGTAAGAAGTTGGAGGAAAACCAGGAAGCTGCTGAGGAAAGACAATCATTGAAGGGGGTGATATCGGGGGAGACGGAGTTAGTGTGATAGAGAAGGAAGATATCATCAGCGTAATAATATGCGGAGACACCGTGTTGCTGGACTAAAAGTGCAAGAGGAGCCAAAAAGACATTAAAGAGGACGGGAGCAAGGACAGAACCCTTGGGGACACCACAGGGAAGGGGAGTGGAAGGTGAAGAGAGAGAACCGACAGAGACTGAAAAAGAGCGGCCAGAGAGAAAAGAGTGAAACCAGTGAAGAACTGTACCAGAGATGCCGGCATCTTGGAGACGTGAGAGGAGAGTGCGATTATCGACGAGGTCGAATGCGGCGGAGAGATCTAAAGAGACAACGAGAGTGACAAGGCCATGATCGTGAGCGGTGTGGAGTTCGTTTAGAAGGGAAAGAAGAACAGACTCTGTGCTGTGGCCGGGGCAGAAACCTGATTGTCGGGGATGAAGAGTGAGAGAAGCTTCAAGGTGTGATGCCAATTGGGTGAAAACAAGTTTTTCTAAGAGCTTGGAGAGGAAAGGAAGATTAGAAATGGGGCACCAGCTAGAAGTGGAAGAGTGATCTAGTGAACCCTTTTTCAAAATGGGGTGAATGGTAGCGTGTTTCCAGGAAGAGGGGAAGACACCGGTGGAGAGACTGGAGTTGAAGATAGAATGTGGGGAGAGAGAGCCAGAGAGGGATCTAAGAGCCAGTGGGAGGGAATGGGATCAGAGAAGGAGAAGGTCTTTCGAACGGAGTTCAAGGCCTTGGAGAGGGCGGAGGCAGATATGGGTTCAAAGGAGGACCATTGATGAGAGAGGGAGGGGGGAGAGGAAGGAGGAATGAGATCTAGAGCTGATGGGGGAGGGGAAAGTGTGGGGGGGGGCAGCAAGGAAATGAGAGGCGAAGGGAGAGGACTTTAGAGGAGAAGTAGGATGCCAGAGAGACAGGCTCAGGTGTGACTGGGGGGAGGGAGGGAGTAACAGAGGAGTGAGGAGCAGATAGGGAGCGGAGGGCAGCATACAATTGATGGGAAGAGTTGGTGGAAGTGGAAATAAGGGAGGAAAAGTAATCCTTTTTTGCAGTGTGCAGAGAGAGACGGTAGTGACGGTGACAGATATGGAAGCGGTCTAGAAACAGGGGAGAGGGATGTTTGTGCCAGAGTCTCAGCATGGCGGAGATGCCTACGAAGAAGGGAGAGACTGGGATGAAACCAGGGGTGGCGATGTGGGTGATGGGGAGATGGGTGTGGCTGGAGAGGGGCTAGATTATCGAGAGCGGTTGAGAGGACTGAGTTCCATGTGTCAACCTGGATATTTACAGGGAGGTGATGAAAGTCAGGGGGAAGAAGGGTATCGGAGGAAGGGAACTGGAGGAGAGTGTTAGCTGTGATGCGGCGAGAAAGCCGAGAGGGTGCAGAACTGGGTTGGGAACCAGGAAGGGAGGAGGAGAGGGGAAGCAAAACAGAGGAGAAGAGGCAGAGATGATCGGTCCAGGGGAGGGGTAGGGAGGAGGGGGAAGAGAGAATGAGGGAGGAGGCTTTGGAAAGGATAAGAAGGTCAAGAGCATGCCCAGCTGTGTGGGTAGGGAAAGGGACAAATTGAGAGAGGGAAAGATCGGACAAGAGGGAAAGGAACGCATGATCGCGGGATGAAGAGGTAGAGTTGACATGGACATTGAAGTCTCCGAGAATTAAGAGCTGGGAATAGAGGAGTGAAGCCTCAGAGATGGTAGAGAGAAGAGAGTCCCAGACTGAGGTTGATATGGAAGGAGGGGCATAGATGAGGAGGAAGTGGAGTGGAGGGGAAGTTGAAAAGCGGAGAAGTAGAGACTCGGGGTAGTGGAGGGCAGAGGAGGTTTGTTCTTGAAGGGGGAGGGAGGAGCGGTAAAAGACAGCAAGGCCGCCACCGCTCCTACCCCGACGGGGGACTGACAAAGCAGAAAAGCCTGGGGGTAAGCAGCGATTGAGAAGGGGTTCCTCACCATCTTTTAGCCATGTTTCGGCCTGGGGGGACACCTACATAGATGTCCACGGTATAGTATCTAATCCCAGGGACATTTACGAGACATGCAGTGATGGTACAAACCCAAAACAAATTTCCCAGACACGCAGAACATAACACAGTCATTGTGAAGTGTACTGAGGATAGTGTAGTGTCAACTTCTTAACACAATCCAGAGGTTTTAATGCCAAAACAAGCACTTTTCAAAGGCCTATTTGTACCTGGAACAGGTCTATGTTTGGACGCAGGCACATACATCCCCAAGGGTTCTAAGATCAATCGGGGATGTCTATATCCATAGCTCTATCCCAGAGACAGCTTCATCACACTCTGCCTATTTAGACATCCCCACAGCGGAGACATCTAAAAACTCCATTTCCGCAATAGCTCCATGATTTTGACAAGTACAGTACATGCACATTTTAAGATATTCAAATCATGTCTAAGTGATTTAAAATGACCCCCATAGTGTCCTAATTTCACTAAGTGCCCAGATTTATTTGCTTTAAAAGAAGAGTTTTCTTTGTTTATAGGGTACTGGTTACATTTATTTTCAACTTGATTACACTTCTTATCAAAACACCCAAAGACACTTATACAGTAACATAAGACTAACAAATTCAGTTTAGAAAATAAGAACATAAGATATGCCATACTGGGTCAAATCAAGGTCCATCAAGCCCAGTATCCTATTTCCAACAGTGGCCAATCCAGGTCACAAGTACCTAGCAGGTTCCCAAAAAGACACACAGGTCCTACAGTGCTTGTATTGGGGCAAGCAGTGGATTTCCCTGTGAAGGAAAGACATCCCTTTACCTGTGGCCTACTTCTGACCAGGCTACCAAAAAACTGACCTTGATTCTTCACTTTAATTCTCTAAATTCAAAACAAATAAATAAGCACGCATTCAAAGAGATTTATATAGGGGGGAATCCAAGATGGCGGTTATGTGAGGTGTGTGTTCGGAGCGGCGTTTACCTATGGGCAAGAAGCGGAAGTCTAAGGGGGCTAAACAGCCTTCTAATGCTCCCGCGGTGGCTTCCCAGTTACCTGTGGACGTCGGTCCGCTGGATTCATATTTTTTGCCGGCTCCGAGACAGCTATCGGGTGCACGGGAGTTTTGCCTGGCTAGGCAGCAGTCGGAGGTGGATTCCTCGGCTTTGGCTTCAGGCGGTGATCTGTCTTCCCCAGGCTCGGTTCGAGCCTCGAAGGTGCCTCGTCAAGACTCTGACCTGGAAGGGAAGGTGCTGGAGGGGGTTGAGTCATCGGACTCCCCGGCGGTGCAGCGCCTGCCTGAGGAGGGTGAGGCGGTTGCTGGTCCTTCCCCGGTGCAACGTCAAAGGTCGCAGGTTGTTGGAGAGATGTTGGAGGAAGGTGCTGGCCCAGATTTAGGGCCTACTACATCGACCCCTGCTTCGGGCATTTCTTTACCATCTGGTGGAGTGGGAGACGGTGTTCCTTCGCCCCCTATGGTACCCCCGGCGGTGGTGACTCTGGACACAATATGGGCCGCTATCATGCAACTTCGGGAAGAGATGGTACCACGGATCTCTGGATTGACTTCTCAAGTTAGTAACGTTGAATTGGTTACTCAGGATCATGCAGTTAAAATAGCTGATTTGCAGAAGGTAGTGGCCGAATCTCAGGAAACTTTTTCGTTTTTGGAAAAGGAGGTGGAAACCCTGAAGAAGAATATTGTGCCTATTGGAGCCAAATTGGAATTGCTGGACAATATGTCTAGAGTTTGTAATTTACGTTTGGTAAATTTTCCTAAGTTAACTATGATGTCTCCTAGAGAAATGTTTAAAAGTTATTTGGTGGACATTTTGGGGATCCCCCCTGAGTCTCACCCCCCAATAGTGAAGATGTATTATCTACCCTTGGGGAAAAAAGCTGTGGGTTTGGGGGTGGTTGACGGGTTATCTAATGTAGATGTTTTGAATGTAACTGCATTGTTGGAGTCATCACAGGAGGATCAAGTGGTACCTTCCACTTTGTTGATTACTTTAGCGTTGCTTTCAGACAAGAATGGCTGATGAAATTATTTTTAAAAAAACGTAATGTTTTGTTCAAGGGGTTGCAGGTTCGTATGGTTCCAGACCTCTCTAGGGAGACCCAGCGGAGACGGAGGGATTTCCTTCTCCTTCGCCCTGGGGTACAGCAACTGGGGGGGCTCTTCTTCCTAAAGTTTCCCTGTAAGTGTCTGATTAAGTATCAATCAGATTCTTTTATTTTTTTTGAGCCCTCACAGTTGCTTGCCTTTATTAATGCCCGCCACAATCGGTCGATGGATGTACCTCCCCCCTCTCCACCCCGAGAATTAGGTTAGCTGTTTGTCACACCTCTACTTCTTGCTGAATTTGGTTGAATTGTTTAATTTCCTATCTATGGTATTCCCTCCTTTAACCATGGTGGGCTAGAGTGGGTTGGGTTGTTTGATTTGTTTTGCCTATGTATTTTTGTATAAGATTATGTTTAATTGTATTACTTATACCCTTTTCAATTTCTGTTTCAAGATGTATTCTTGAATGTAAATTGAAATTCAAAAATATAAAATTAAAAAATTAAAAAAAGAGATTTATATAAAAACGCATTACTCTTAAGGCCTTAAGGGGAGGGGGCCCACAGTCCTGCAAACTTGAGCGGTTCCTGTAAATCCCTTTCCTCCTGGCTAGACCAGAGCATCTCCTTTATTGAGAGAAAAATGCGTAATCAGAACTACTTTTCTTTATCTGTGGATTACAAGTGATGATATAGGTCAAAGTAATCACAGACATATTGATCAGCTGAATTAGGCGAAGCAAAAACATTCTGTCCCATTCTGCTAAACATGGCCTTGGTTTTTGGTACACATCTCTCCAGGCTGCTAGTGAATTCTAAGCCATTCTCCATATTAACCCTTCTAGAGGGCCCGGGTACCCCACTTCAAGTCCCTCTCAACAGTCCCCCCTCTAATTCTGTAAAGGATCACTATAAAACATGTCCATGTCCAAAATAAATAGATAAATAAATAAATGCATGTGTATACGATAAATAAAAACATAAATATATAGAGAAATGTATTGATATATAAATAAATAAAATAAATCTTCTGCCACACTGGGAAATGCCTTCCACTTCACTTTGCTTCAGAGTCCAAGGCACATCTGGTCCATGGGTGAACTTCATCTTGTTGTTTTAAGAAGTCTTTATAGATATATAGTCCATTTGACAATATAGAAAAAGGATTACAAGCATCCTCAAAATTAACCAGAATTGGGGGGAGGAAGTGACGTCATCGGAGTGGATGGCAGCTTAAGTGGAGAGCTCCGTAGCTAAACCCCGACAATAGTGGCTGGAAAGGCGATCCCCCAAGCGATCATACCCCGGACCAAAGGGAGCGGTGGAGAAAAAGGTGGAGAGTACACCGGTGGGATGACAACGCGCAAAAAACGGCAGACTTGAAAGAGTTTGCCTACAGCGGTGGACAGGCTGGCAGCAGAGAGGCCAAGATGGCGGCGGGAGACCGCGTGGCTCGGGACTCCGGAGAGCGTTCCCTGCAGCGGGCTGCTGAGGTGGAGAGAGGAGCGATGGTAGTCAATAATGTGAGTCGTGCTGAATTGAAAGCCTGGTTTGACGAACTCAAGTCGGAGTTGGCTGCTGTCAAGACCGAAGTGGGGGAGGTTTGCAGTGAATTAAGAGAGGAGGTCGGGGAATTAAGCCGGAGAACAGCGGAGCAGGAGCAGCACATGGTGCGAGTGGAAAGCAAGCAAGAGGTACTGGCGCAATCTTTTCAGGAATGGGACCGCTGGAGAGAACAAATGACTCTTAAGATGGAAGATTTAGAAAACCGTACGCGGCGAAATAATTTGCGTATTAGGGGGGTCCCTGAAGAACCTGAGTTTCAGGACAGCCGGCGGGTAGCGGAAGCTATCTGTAAAGACATTTTGGCCGAGGGGGAGGAGGAGGGGGAGCCCCCCGCAGTGGTTCTTGATAGAGCGCATAGGGCGCTTGGGTCGAGTCGCCCTAATCGCCCACGGGACATTGTGCTCTGTATGCATAGTTTCACTCTGAAGGAGAAACTTCTGGCGAAGTTGCGGAAAGCCCGTGAATTCAATTGGCAGGGCTACACTTTGGCAATTTATGCTGATTTGGCAGCGGGAACCCTGCAACGGCGACGTGACCTGCAACATATAACTGCCCGGCTGCGCAATGAGAATGTGCGGTATCGTTGGTTGTACCCCTTCGGACTGTCTTTCACAGTGGGCACGCGCACGTGGAGAGCACAGACCCGTCAAGAGGCGGAGAAGGCCCTGAAAGATGCTGGCTTGGCGAGTGCAGAGGGGCAGCTAGTGGAGGCATCGAGAGTTGAACCAGCGCATGGACCTCTGGCAGCGATGGTAGCTGAGGGGACGGCGAGAGGGGAGCGGCGCGGAGGGGCGCAGGTGCCTTTCTCTGAGCCCACCTGAAGTAGCGCCCAGAGTCTATTGAGGCTTCTATTCTTTGACTGTCCCTCCTTGTTACCCCCCTTATGACAGCTGCCCCTGTCCTTCTTCATAAAGGATGGGGAATAAGCTTTGACTGCTTGGGGGAGGGGGAGGGGGGTTAATGGCGAGGACACTGGAGAGACTGGAGGGAACTGATGTTGTTTTTGTTTTCTTATTATGTGTGGTTGTGATATGCCATGTTTAAGAGTTTGGGGATGCTAGAGTGGGGGGATTGAGCGGGTGGGGGGTTGGTTCTTTGGTTCGGGATTTATGGCTTTAAGTGTTTTGTGTGTCGGTGGGGAGAGGGGGTGCGAAAGCGGGGGGGGGGGGGGAAGGGAACCGGGAGAGGATTAACAGGGAATAATTTGGCTGGGTAATAGTGGCATAGCAGGAGGGGGAGGGCTTGGGAAGAGCGGTAGAATGGTATATGGAGGATGTAGGGGATTGAACTGTGTTATTGCTTTGCCTTTTCTTTTCTTTTCTTTTCCTTTCTTTTTGATTAACTCCCCCAGCGGCTTCCCCCGCTATGTTTATTGGTACGGGGGATGTGGAGCGCTGGTTTTCCTCCGGTGGGGAGGGGTTGATGCTGGGCAGCGGGGGGCCTATTATTATTATTAGTAGTAGTAGTATTACTATAAATCCCCCTATTACTTGTATGTTTAAGTTTTTACTGCTTGAGCGGGTGGGTTTGAGGAATGGGCGCGGCGAGAGTGGTTGGGGAGGGGTATTATTGGGTCGGGTACTTTGGGGGTTGGTGATTTGGTCCTGTTGTTCGGGGGGGTGGAGTTGAGGGGGGAGGGGGGGTCGGGAGGGCATGTGCATCGGCGGGGGGGGCGGGGGGAGTCGGGGTTTGCGAGAGGAGCTGGGCTGCACCATACCGATGGGCACTACTCCGCAGGAGGCCTCAGGGGGGCTGAGGAGTAGGATGGGAGGGCAGGGGAGGGAGGGGGGTGGGGGGAGAGGGGTGGGGGGCTGCGGGGGAGGGGGGTGGGGCAATAGGGGAGGAGGGGGGTGGGGAGGCAAAGAGGGGAGGGCAAGGGCAGGAGCGGGCATCGGGGGTTGTGGGGGAGTCAAAGTTACGTGTGGTTACGGTTAACGCTAAGGGTCTCCGCACTTGGCGGAAGCGTCGGTTAGCGGAGAAGGAAGGGGGTAGGACCCAGGCAGACTTTGTGTGCCTCCAAGAAACACATCTTAAGGTGGGGCAAGAGAAGTTGTTGGAGACAAAGAAATACCCTAAGGTGGTTCTGGCGGGGCAACGTGATGAGTCGCGGATGGGGGGTGTGGGTATACTGGTGGGGGCTAGTATGGTGGATAGGGTAGTGGGGGAATATCGTGATAAAAAGGGGAGGTATGTGGGGGTTCAGGTACAGCTCGGGGACGAGAGGGTGTGGATTTTTAGTTTGTATGGTCCCAATGAGGGCCAGGGGGTATTTTATGAACGTGTGCGGGCGGAGTTGGAGAACCTGGGGGAGGTACCAATTATTGTTGGGGGGGATTTCAATCTGACGGTAAATCCCCGACTGGACAATAGTGGGGGGAGAGGGGAGGGGAAACGGAGGGAGCGGCAGCAGTTGCTACAGATGAAAGAGGGGTTGGGTTTGGTGGATGTGTGGCGGTGTCGTAACCCAGGGAGGAAGCAATACACTTATTACTCCGCGCCTCATGGGACATATAGTCGCATAGATATGATTTGGGCAGGGGGTGGGTGGATGAGTAGGGTGGAAGGGGTTGAGCAGGGGTCCATTACGTGGACGGATCATGCACCTGCGAGTGTGGAGTTTAATTTGGGTTACAAGGATACTGGCGTGAAATTTTGGAGGCTCAATGATTCATTGTTGGATGACTTGGCGATTGTAGAGCGGACCGGGAGGGTACTTCAGGAGTATCAGGATTTTAACTGGAATGGTGAGGTTGGTTTGGGTATGGTGTGGGATGGTTTGAAGGCGGTGGTTCGGGGGCATTTGTTAGGGGAGGCCTCGCGTAAATGCAAACAAAGGGGGGAAACGGAGCGTTATCTTTTGGCTGAAATTAAGAAGCTGGAGGAAAGTCATCAGTGTGATCGGCGGGAGGGGGTACTAACGGCATTGCAGAGGCTTCGAGGGCAGTTGAGTCAGCTTCGCGCGGGTAAGATAGCCTATGAGCTCAATGTTCTGCGGCAAACCATGTTTGAAGGGGGCAATAAAGCGGGCAGACTGCTTGCTCGTCGTCTATGAGTGCGAGTGGCTCAGAATACCATTGGGAGTATTAGGAATGGGCGGGGGCAGTTAGTTACTGGGAACAATGACATCCGTCAGAGGTTTAAGGACTACTATCAGAAATTGTATAGTAGCGAGGTTACTGAGGGGCGCGAAAAGAGTGACCGATATTTGGATGGGTGTATATTATCCAAGTTGGAGGCAGGGGAGGCGGAGAGGCTGGGTAGGCCGATAGAGGAAGGGGAGGTCACTGCGGCGATCAAATCATTGAAAATGGGAAAGGCACCGGGGTTGGACGGTTTGACAGGTAAATTCTATAAGGTGTTTCAGGCGGGTCTTAGACCCTTGTTGTTGGAGGTTTTCAATGGCGTTCTGGCGACTGGTTCAGTTCCCGGTTCCATGACTGCGGCGGGGATTACGGTTTTGCTTAAGCCAGGCAAGGACCCTATGGTCTGCGGTTCGTATCGGCCAATATCCCTATTGAATGTGGACGCTAAACTGCTCGCAAAAAGTTTAGCTACTCGTTTGCAGCAGTTCCTCCCTAAATTGATTCATGCGGATCAGACGGGTTTTGTGGCCGGGAGACAGGGCGGGGACAACATACGCCGATTGTGTAACCTAACATGGGAGGTGCAGAGGACGGGGCAGAAGGCGGTTTTTATCTCGGTAGATGCCGAAAAAGCCTTTGATCGGGTGGAATGGGATTTTCTGTTGGCGGTACTGGAGAGGGTAGGGTTGGGGGAGAACTTTATTCAATGGGTCAAGGCTTTTTATACGGGGCCGCAGGCTAGGGTCAGAGTGAATGGTAGCTACTCTGAGGTGATTCAGCTTGGCCGAGGTACTCGACAGGGTTGCCCACTATCGCCCTTACTGTTTGCCCTTGCCATAGAGCCCCTAGCGGATCGGGTGCGGCGCGGGGTGGATGTCAAAGGGGTGCAGATGAATACGTGGGAATCTAAAATTGCCCTCTTTGCTGATGACGTTTATCTATACGCTTCGGGAACCATTAGTTTCGCTGCCAGTATTGATGCGGGAAGTGGACTTGTATAGTGCGGTTTCAGGCTATAAAATTAATGGAAGTAAAACGGAGATCCTTGGGTTCAATCTGGGAAGTAGGTTAGAAGAGAGCTTGCGTAGTAGCTTTCCCTTCAAATGGGTCACGGGGACCTATCGATATTTGGGGATCCATATGGGGAAGGATTGGCGGCAGCTCTGGGACCAGAACTTTCTTCCGTTATTGCGGGCGGTGAAGGCAGACTTAGCCCGTTGGAGGGGTTTATATCTGACCTGGCTAGGGAGAATTGCGGTTATAAAAATGAATGTTCTCCCCCGTTTTCTTTTTCTTTTTAGTTCTATCCCCAGTCGGATTCCCCCTGGATATTTGAGACAGGTACAGAGGTTGATTTTGGATTTCATATGGGGTGGTAAGAAAGCTCGGGTGTCGCAATATACTCTTTATCGGAGCCAACGAGGGGGGGGGGATGGGGGTACCATGGTTGGATAAATACTTTGTGGCGGCTCAACTACAGGCTTTAGGTAGTTGGCAGGCAGAGGCCGAGACCCCTATCTGGGTCGAGTTGGAACAGGACAGGGGAGGGGGAGAGTCTTTGGGCATGTGGATATGGGACCCTGGGGCGCAGAAAGGGGGGGGGGCGGGGCGGGAACCCTTTTAAAGAATTTACGCGGGGGCTGTGGTTAGGGGTTAAGCGGCGGCTGTTGGGGGGGAAGCGATATACGAGGGCAACCTATATTCGGGGTATGCAGGACTTTGGGCCGGGGAGGGACGGAGGGGTCTTTAGAGAGTGGGGTGTTAAAGGTTTATGCACGTTGGGGCAACTCATTACTGATACGGGGCACCTTCGCACCTTTGGAGACTTATGTGATGCCTATGGGCTGGTGGCTCGGGATTACTTTGCTTACTTTCAGTTAGTATCGTACTTGCGAAGGAATAAGGGTTGGGAGGATTTGAGGCGAGTGGCTACTCCCGGTGAGCTGGCGCTGCAGACGGGGGGGGGGGGGTGAGGAGGGGCTTGATCTCCCGACTGTATGTGGAGCTCTGCCAGCTGGCACGGGACGGGGGTTTGGGGAAGAGTGTGGGAGAAATGGCTTGGGAGACACAACTGGGGGGAGAGTGGGATGAGGGGCGCTGGCAACATATCTATCGATGGACTCGGTGGTTGGCCCCCGGTACAGCCTATTTGGAGGCTAGTTTAAAGGTCCGGTACCAAGTGTACTGGACGCCTTGGAAGTTAAAGGTCTTGCGTCCCGCAGACACCGGCTCCTGTTGGAGAGGATGCGGGCAGAGAGGGGACCTGGAGCACATTATCTGGGGCTGTGCGGATATTCAGCGGATGTGGGAAAGCTGGGGTGGTTGTGTTCGGGCGATGGTTGGGGTGCCCGTGGATATCACGGCTTCTATGGTGTTCTTAAATGAGATGCCTGAGGAGGGAGATAGGAATATCTTAAAACTGGTGGGGTATTGTGTGGGGGCGGCCCGGGGGGCTATTATGGCGCGGTGGAGGAGTACGGAGGTGCCTACAATACCAATGATTGTGCAGAGAGTGGAGTACCTTTGGAGTATGTGCGCAATCTCGGCCCACAGGAACTCCACGATGCCAGCATTTCGGGCGGTGTGGGGTGGATATGAGGTTTGGAGGGAGCAGGGGGGGTTGTGAGTGAGAAGGATGTGAGGGGGAAGGGGGGGAGGGGGGGATGGGGGGTGGGTAGGGGCTGGGGTGGGGTGGGGGGAGGTGGGTGAGGGGGGGAGTTTAGCCTGGATTTATTGTTTAGGTTAATTGCAGCATGGTACTTGTTGTATTGCTACTTTTGACATACTGTTTGTGTTCTTTCTGCTGTGATGATTTGGGTTGATGTATATTTTTCCAATAAAATAAAAACTTGTTAATCAAAATTAACCAGAATTATGTTGGCACTGTTTGCCCTTGCTAGGTCTCAGTTGTGGTAGGCTATGGCCTATAATAGCCTGTAGAACGTATGAGAGGCCTGTAAACTAGGCCTGAGTTCCCCACCCCCACTTGGAAATAATAAATGCTGAGAAAGACCAAAGTCAGTAGAAATTTGAGAATCCGCTTTAAACTGCTTTTGATAAGTTTGTATGAATCTTCTATTCATTTCTTCCAAGCTGATGATAGATATATTCCAGTGTTCTGCATTCTCACATTCTCTGAGCCTAATGACCTTGCAGTAGAATTGTATCAATACCTAGAAACTGTGCCATTGTCAGAACAATCATAGAGGAGGGAGCAGGGTGCTAGGCCCAGAGAGTGTCCCTGATTGGATGGGTGCAGGGGGCGTTGGGACCAATAGAAAGTCTGCATGTATCAAACTGAAAAGAAATGTATAAAATGAATATGTTTCTGTAAGAGCTTTGCTCAGTCCTTTTTGAAGCTTGACTCTCTGAGCCTTGTGCACAATAAATTGGCTTGGATCTTTGAACTGACTCCTGGTATTATTTATTGCATGCTTATCAGCTGCTACATATTCTTGGTGCATTGGCCTGGAATGTGCGAGTAGTGGATGGTATTCAAGTGAATATACCACGACTTCTTGCCTCAAAGGTTTGGTCCGGCTGGAGCTGCACCTGACTGATTGCAGGGGAGCTTCTGGTGCCACCGGTCCTCTTGTATCGGAGAAGACTCCTCCTTGCCTCCGCAGGTTGCTGGTTCCTGATGGCCAACTCCTCAGAACCCGAGGGGAGTCCAGGATCCAACCCATGTACTGGTTTGGTATCGGGAACCAGATCTAGTGAGTAGAGGTTTTATTACTACTCAGATAGTTAGGTTTGGGAAAGTCTTGCATGAGTATGCGCGAGACTAATCTGGTATAAGGTACCGAGAGTCTGATCACCTCTCAGGGTGCGGCCGATTACTCCTTGCATGAGTATGCATGAGGATGAAACCCCGCCCCTTTCTGGACAGTAAGGTAGGCCTTTCTGGAATTTTGAGAATCTGTTGGCATGCCTGTTTGTTTATGTGAATGAGAGGTCTGGAATGGCAGACTAAGCGAGAGCGAACTCCTGAAACGTCTGGTGTTTTGTGTCCCTTATTGTTCCGTGGGCTGTACGGACCCCTCACCTGCAGCCATCCTACCTGTCCTTACTGTTTGTTGTTTGTATCTGATTTTTGTCATCTGTTATAACCGCGGGTTTTCCCTCTGGTATAATGTAAGATTATTCTGTTGGGTAATTTGTGAAACAGTTTACCGATTGAGGAATAGTACTGATTTCAGGTTTTTTTTCCAGCACAGCGTGAGTCTCAAGCCTGGCAGAAAGAGAAGGGGTGTGTCTTTCTCACAGCCCATAGAAAGGAATGTTTTTAACCATTTGAAGGCTTACTTTCATTTTGTAATCCACATTCTGCAGCTGGGTTAATTTGTGCTTATTTCAGGAAAATTGTACCTGTCTTATTCAATATGTTCTAATAGTGATGTTCCTTCTGCTATGGTCATGTATTATATATCATGTGGTAGGAATATTTAGTCAGAATTCTGGATCCCGACAGTTTTGGGCTCAGCCTGGAAAGAGTTAAGTTCTTATTAACCCCTTTAGAGCTCCTTCATGTAATACCGAGAGTACGGACCAAGTGAGGAGGATTTTGTAGAGCTAGTATTACTTGTTACGGCATGTTACTTTTCAGAACTATCCAGGGAGGAGGGTCTAGTTCAGTTTTAAGTGTGCAGGGTGAGACTCCTTAAAAAGAAATACGATTCTGATCAGATAGGCTGTTAGGTATAATGCATTTGGCATGGAAGAGTGGCCTAGTGGTTGGGGCTAGGTACTTCAGGCCAGAAGGTCAGGGGTTCAAATCCCACTAAAGGACAGCAACCTTGGGCCAGAAGGACTGGGGTTTCTAGTCCCACAGGTGCTCCTTGTGGTTTTGGGCAAGCCACTTAACCCTCCATAGCCCATGTTCCCTGTAAAATAGTTATCTCCAAGTTATAATGCCCTGTTCAATATAATTTCAGTTTGTTCAATATAAACCGCACTGATGCAGAATAGCATGGTATATAAGAGAATGTAAATAAAATAATAAATTTGCAAGCTTAGCTCTGTCTTGTGTTTTTATGTCTTAGTCTTTAGTAAACACTGTCCGTCTTTCATTACTGGCTACTCCAGTAGATTTTATGGTCTCTGGAGCTGAACTGATTAAAGTTTTTTACTTTAGCTAAATGAAACAAGCAAAAATGATAGAAACATTAAGGAAACTGCTTCTGTTTTTTCCTTTAACCTTCGAAGTAGAGGTTAAGAGCCCTGACAGGACAATGAAGCATCCCGAGCCAGTAGTTACCAGATTGCAACTTGAAAATGATTTAATTTTGTCTCTGATATATTTGGTTTTGACTGCATATGCTATCGAGCAAAATTATAAGTAAAACGAGATTTTTTATATACTGTGGCAAACACCTCATAGAGGACATACTTATTGTTTATATATATATCTAAGGGGAAAAAAAAGAAAAAGGGAGTATATGCATTCCAGATATCCACCAGCTTTATGAAAGAAAAAAGTATCCGTTCCATGCCTTTGAATATCTGCTTCCTGAACTGTAAGATTTAAAGTAATTTCTTTGCAGAGACTCAGCTTAGTGCTTAGTGCTGATGACTGCTGGTAGTTAGTTTCATGCCAAGTATTTTTATTCTAGTCATACGTAGCAGATATGTGGCCATCATGTTAGGAGCCATATTTCTTTCTATTGGGATTGATGTTATAACATGTTGCAAAATAATAATTTTATATTTTAAGGACTTTATCTAAATTGTTCCTATTTAGAATGAGCACATGCATCCATTATGCTTATTGCAACCAATCTAAATTTATGTTTTCTGCCTACCCTTTGTTATCGCAATAATACGTTTTTTAATAATAAGTTTTTTTAATAAGTGCACCCAGAGGAACATTGTTGTATAGTTCTGATTCGTAGTCCACAGGAAAATGCAGCCTGACTGCCCGCCCCCTCTGTCTGTTGTCAAGTACGTCATCATGGGGGAGGGGGGGTCGGAGTCCACGCAGATTCTGTTGAAATGTATGACCAGGAATTTTAGCAAGGGATTTGCTGGAGACTACGGAATTAAAATGTCTCCGTCCCCATTAGGAATTCTCTGTGAAATGGAGTGGCCAGTGTTGGTCAGTTCATGGCCCCGTGAGGGCACCTTTGATATTAGTATAGTTTCCCGTGTTTCTCAGGTTGTACAGAAAGATTAGTAGCAACCACAAGGGAGGGGGGGCCCGGAAGTCTGGATTTAAAAAAAAAAAAGGCTGCCCGTTTATTCTGCCCCAGAATTTCAAGACATTCCACTCTGTCCATCCCAGTATCTTTATAGGCCAGTCCCCTCAGCTCTGCCACCACCCCGGGCAGAGCCTGGGGCCACCGTCCACCGATGACACTACAAGCAGGGATTCATTTGCCAGTTCAGGGTCACTCACAGCCAGCGCCCAAGAACATGAAGTGGAACCCAGACAGTCCCAATTGCCGTATACCTTCAGAAGTATAACTACCAGCAAAAGGGATGGTCACGTTATACCATTGCGCCAGGTCCAGGGTCTACCCACCCTTAATACCAAAGGCCAGGTCGTGGTAGGGCCGACCAGCCTTGTTTATGTGCCTTTTTCCACCATTGATTTACTGAACTGAAAGACGCATTATGCCTCCTACACTGAGAAGCCTTAGGATTTGATTGAACTAATGAATAGTATTATGCAGACCCATCAGCCTTGATGGCCCCAAGTGGGATCCAATTAGTGCAGGCAGCCCTCACTATATATCCCATACGGTCCAGCAGCCCAGGAGAATTTGTGTATGGTAAATGCAGCCTTTGTCAGTCAGTCCCAGAGAGATATAAAACAAAAGTTACAGAAACTGGATGGATTTGCGGGCATGAATATAGCACAGTTAATGGAAGTTGCTCAGAAAGTGTTTGTGAATCGTGAAAATGAACGTGACAGAGAAAGTGAATGTAAGATGAAGAAGAAAGCAGATCTTCTTGCTGCTGCTTTAGTTGAACGACGTGGAGGAGGTTTTCCTAGCCGAAGGAGCAGAGGACGTGGAAGGGGTCGTGAAAATAACTGGACCCCACTGGGTGCGAATTAGTGCACCCATTGCAGAGGAGAAGGACATTGGAAAAGTGAATGCCTGCATCTTGACTCCACCCCCAGGAGGGGAGGAGGGAGTCCCTGGAGAACAGGAGGTCGATTTCAGAGTCGTGGAAGAATAAACTGAGCACAGTTCCAGCAAGAGAGGGAAGAAGCTATTGAGGGAGTGGCAGTTGCAGAGGGCTATGACATGGATGAAGACTAGGCCAGACTGGGCTCCAAGTTCACCCTGGGTCCCCAGGAGCCTATGGTCAGTTTGAAAATAGGGGACCAATATATGGACTTTATTGTGGATACAGGAGCAGAACATTCAGTGGAGGCAAAGCCAGTGGCCCCTTTGTCCTCTCGATCTGTCACCATTGTTGGGGCCACTGGGGCTAGGGCCACTAAACCATTCCTGCAGAACCGCATGTGTGATCTAGGGGGGGGGGGCAGAAAATAACGCACCAGTTCCTGTATATGCCTGAATGCCCTATTCCACTCTTGGGCCGAGATATGCTTGCTAAGCTCCAGGCGCAAATATCCTTTGCTGAAAGGGGGAGAAATGCAAATGACTGTGAACCCAAAACCTGCTGGATTGATGGTGCTGACTGTTCCCCGAGAAGAAGAGTGGCGGTTCTATAGTGCATCTCCAACCAAGTCAGCTAGTTCCTGTATTCTGTGACATAGTGGGTCCTTCTAGCCCGTTTAATGAAGCTAAAAAGCCAGGAACAAAAGTAGAGCTGAGCTGTAAACAGAAGCACATGGCTCCTGGTTACCGTGGGAACCAGGCATAGAGGCAAGAGAAACGCCGGTGCTATCATTCAAGGGGTGAATCACAAGGTAATGCAGGACACCTGCTAGGGGGTGGAGTTGAGCACGGCCCCAGAATTCACCCTATTAAAGAAGGTTCAGGTGAGTTAAGTAAGGGGAGTAGGTGGAGTAATGTAGGCAGAGAAGGAGGTAATGAAGAGTTGGCTGAAGAAGCAGGAAGTGAGGCATATGAGCTGGAGAGAGAAGCTATTGAGAGCTATACTGGAGACAGCTATGCCCAGAGTAAGCCAGAGTCTCTATGGAAAGGAGAGACAGATTCCTTCTTGAGGAGAAAGAAAGAAACCCCGAGGACAGGATACAACAAGGGCAAAGGAGATTGTCTGCAATATCCTGGGGAGCACGGGAGAGACAGAAAGCCTAGGAGGCAAGTGAAATGCTATGAGCAGGGCTGAGGTTGGGAACCTACAGCTATTCAAAAGCACCAGAGAAAACCTCCACCAGTAAGACTGAAAGGTAAGCCAAAAGGCTTGAATATACTTAATTACAGTGACTGTTTGTATCCAGAAGGGTGGTGCTGGGAAAAGAATACTGGGCCTGACAGTCTGTGTGAAAGCCAGTATTTGACCCAAGCATATCGTGTAAAGTCTGGAGCAGTAAGAAAGGGCGTGGCACCAGCAGTGCCGGTTCAAACATTTCCTCATGACCAGGAGGAATTGATGGACTGTGAACCAGAGTGTATTGATACTGGAGAAGATATAGATATAATGGACTGTACATTATCTCTGGCCAATGGAATAATTTCATTGCGTTGAAAACCTGCTTGAAATGAGAGTACAGCATAGATAGCACGTGGAAACAGAGAGCTGTGAGGAAACAGCGTGGTTTTGTTTGAATGTTTGTTTTCATCTTGGTTAATGCTGAAGAAAGCCTTTTTCTGTTAAGGAACTTTTGTTTGTCCAAACACCAGTAAATACCTGGATTGTGTTTTCTGTTCATGGTAAAATCCACCCCGGGAGGGGAAATAAAATCCTTTGGTTGCTTAACCACTTTTTCCACAACTGCTCCTTATTGATTGGGTGAAAAGACTACATTTCCCAAGGGGCATTGCTCCAGGATCTGTAAAACAGCTATTTCAATAGGGAAAAACCCACTCCCTTAACCTCTACTCGGGGGTTTAAGGAGAGCTGGTGACGATACCCACCAACCTTATAGCCCCGCCTGAAGTATGGGCAGAGGATAATCCACCTGGCCTAGCGAAGAACATGGCCCCTGTCGTTGTCACCCTCAATAGCAAAAAAGCCCAGTATTATTCAAAGGAAAAAACCACCATTATGTGTCACAAATAAATTTTTTGTCGGAAAGGCCGTCAAAGTGTAAAGGACTTGCCCTCACACCACTGTGGTCCATCTATTTTATTAGAAAACCTTAAAAAACGGTTCAAAATATATTTATGAAAATGTGTTTGTCAAAATCACTTAGCTGAAAAGAGCTGCTGTAAACCTTTCAACAAACTGTTCTTCAAACGACCGTCAAAGACGACGTGTCACGTTTCGGGGAACCTCTCGTCCTCCCCTGCCTCAGGTCCAGTCGCCAAACTTCAGATTATCCAGCTCCAGCATTGGCCAGCATTGGGTATTTGTATTTGGCGTTGTCACCCTCAAGCCAGGAGCGGAACCAGTGCATGTGAAGCAGTATCCTCTTCCTCGACCAGCCATTGAAGGTATCCACTGCCATTTGATGAAACTGCTGAAGTATGGACTTCTCAAGGAGTGCCAGTCACCTTGGAATACCCCCCTTCTCCCAGTCAAGAAACCTGGGATGGGGGATTACCGCCCAGTACTAGATTTAAGGCGAGTGAACGATGCAGTTGAAACTATACATCCAATGGAACCAAATCCTTATACTCTCTTGGGACTGATCCCCGCTGAGGCTACTCATTTCACTGTCCTGGACCTGAAAGATGCCTTCTTCTGCATACGCCTTGCCCCCACCAGTCAACTTTTGTTTGCTTTTGAATGGCAAGATTCTACAACAGGAAGGCTGGGCCAACTCACCTGGACTCGATTACCCCAAGGATTCAAAAATTCACCTACCCTCTTCAGTGCTGCTCTAAATCAAGATCTCTCAAGCTACCCGGTGAATCCAGGAAAAAGGGTTCTTCTCCAATATGTGGATGACCTGCTCATAACCACCAGTGAATATTTACAAGCCACCAGTGATCTCTTGCACCTTCTGAATGAAGCTGGATACAAGGTCTCAAGGTCCAAGGCTCAACTGTGCCAAACTGAAGTTAAATATCTAGGATTCCAATTGTCTAGCGGAATCCGACGCCTGGGACCGGAATGCAAAGAAGCTGTATGCAGTATTCCTACTCCAACCACCAGGAGGCAAGTGAGAGCCTTCCTGGGGGCCGCAGGGTACTGTTGCATATGGATCCCCAATTTTGTTCTGTTGGCAAAGCCATTGTATCAACTACCAAAGGAATGGAGAGGTCTCCATTGGAATGGGGACCTGAACAGGATGCAGCATTTCAATCTTTGAAGGCCGCCTTGATGTCATCACCAGTTCTGGGTCTATCAGATGTCCAGAAACCTTTTTGCCTCTATGTCCATGAGTCACAAGGAAATGCTTTGGGAGTGTAGACTCAATCTCTTGGATCTTGGCAGCGACCAGTGGCCTATTTATCAAAACAATTGGATGTAGTTGCAAGAGGCTGGCCCCCTTGTTTTAGAGCTGTTGCAGCTACAGCCCTCCTAGTGAGCGAAGCAGACAAGCTCACTTTGGGACAGAATTTTCAAGTTACTGTACCACACTCTGTCTTGACCCTTATGGAGCACAGAGGGAACTTCTGGCTCACAAATTCGCTAATGTTGAAGTATCAGAGTATGCTTTGTGAGAATCCACGATTGCAATTGATGGTCAGTCAAGCTTTAAATCCTGCTATGTTGTTACCAATTGGTCCTAGCCCCCCTGATCATGACTGTCTGGAAATTATGGACACTATATTCTCAAGTTGCCCGGATTTGACTGATGTTCCTTTGGAAAACCCAGAACGGACTTTCTTTGAGGATGGAAGTAGTCTCGTCATCAATGGACATCGTTGTTCTGGCCATGCAATAGTGACCCTGGACATGGTAGTTGAGTCCTCAGCTTTGCCCCCAGGGACTTCAGCACAGAAAGCTGAACTGATAGCTCTCACTAGAGCACTGATAATAGGAAAAGGGCTCCGTCTAAATGTGTACACAGATTCCAAGTATGCTTTTACAACTTTGTATGTACATGGGGCCCTATACAAAGAATGAGGGTTGATAGCCTCAGGAGGCAAGTCCATTAAGGATGGCCCCGGGATATTGACATTATCAGATGCATACTGCCTGCAGACCTCAGAATTTAGGAAAAGTAGAACGTATGAATAGAACCCTGAAATCTCAGTTGTCTAAACTTGGTCAAGAAGTTCACCTGAAGTGGCCCCAGGTTCTTCCTATAGCCCGTCTTAGGATATGCTTAGCCCCTACTAAGTCTTTAGGAGTTTCCCCTTTTGAGATTCTGCATAGGCGACCCCCGCCTATTGTACAAGGAATAAAAGGAGATATGAAACAGATTGGATCTGAAATTACTAGATAACAAGTATTGGTTTTAAGTTCTGTTTTGCAGAGTCTTCATACGTGGGTACAAGATCAGCTGCCCATCCATCTAACAGAACCCCTGCATCCTCTCAAGCCTAGAGTCTCGGCGTGGATTAAAGAGTGGAGAAAGACACCGTTGATACCGAATTGGAAGGGACCTTATGTTGTTCTCTTCTCAACCCCAACTGCAGAACTCGAACCCTGGATTCATCACAGTTGAGTAAAGCTAGCAGCCATTGATAGCACTGTAGAACAGAAGGCAGCTACAAAAGTATTAGTTATGTGGCAATATTACCCTATACCCCAAAATGATGCTTTTACGCAAGTATAATATGTGATTTAATTCTCACCCTTTCTCACTTGCGGGTGAGAATAATCAAAGGGGGGAATGTGGTAGGCTATGGCCTATAATAGCCTGTAGAACGTATGAGAGGCCTGTAAACTAGGCCTGAGTTCCCCACCCCCACTTGGAAATAATAAATGCTGAGAAAGACCAAAGTCAGTAGAAGTTTGAGAATCCGCTTTAAACTGCTTTTGATAAGTTTGTATGAATCCTCTATTCATTTCTTCCATGCTGATGATAGATATATTCCAGTGTTCTGCATTCTCACATTCTCTGAGCCTAATGACCTTGCAGTAGAATTGTATCAGTACCTAGAAACTGTGCCATTGTCAGAACAATCATAGAGGAGGGAGCAGGGTGCTAGGCCCAGAGAGGATCCCTGATTGGATGGGTGCAGGGGGCGTTGGGACCAATAGAAAGTCTGCATGTATCAAACTGAAAAGAAATGTATAAAATGAATATGTTTCTGTAAGAGCTTTGCTCAGTCCTTTTTGAAGCTTGACTCTCTGAGCCTTGTGCACAATAAATTGGCTTGGATCTTTGAACTGACTCCTGGTATTATTTATTGCATGCTTATCAGCTGCTACACAATAAGAATGTGCATAGAGAGTAAGGCTCTACCAATTATTTTCAAGGACTATACACTGACAGTAGCCAACTGTTCTTCATAGATCTTTCAGTAGTTCAGAGGTTTACACTCACATTCACATCACAACAATGCTCACAGCTGCAAATTCTCCAGCAGCATTCTCTTTTTCACTCTGGGCTGAGCTATGCACATCTTGGACAGAGTGGGCCCAATTCTGGCCCGCACATACATCTCCTTTGTATGTCTGGGCTGACCTGGATGTACAAAGGAGATCGCGATTCTGATTCCGCGGAGCACATCTAGCCCCGCGGGGCACATCAGAATCACGAACAGGCGTGTACATGCAGGCCGGGACCGCATTTCAGTCCTGGCCTGCACATACAGGCAAAGCCCGGCTAACTCAGCCAGGGCTTTTAAATGGAGCTGCGGCACCATGGCATCTTGTTGCCAAGGCACTTCAGCTCCATTTAAAAGCCACAATGCCGGTCGCCTGCTAAAAGGTTAAAAAAGTTAATTAGTTAATAAAGAGGGAGGAGTGGCTCAGTGGTTGGGACAGGTTACCTCAGGCCAGAAGGCCAGGGGTTCAATTCCCACATGGAGACAAGCAAACTCAGGCCAGAGGGACTGGGGTCTCTAGTCCCATGGCCACTCCTTGTGGCCTTGGGCAAGTCACTTAACCCTCCATTGCCTCAGGTACACTTAGATTGTGAGCTGACAAGGGAATAATAAGTACCTGTTAGTATATATATGTAAACCACGCTGATTCTAAAAAGTGTAGTATAAAAAATAAATAAATAAATAAAATTCCCCACAGCCTGACCCCCCCAATCCAGCTTCCTAAGGCCAGGGTCAGGTTGCAGAGCATTAACTCTGCCCCCCCCCCCCCTCACCCCTCAGCTCTCTCCATGCCCTGAGTCTGCAAAAGGAAACATTCAGGGAAGTTATTCCATCCCAGGGGTGGAATATCTTCACCAGCCCTGGACATACAAGGCTGACATTAGAATCAGCCCTGTATGTCCAGGGTCAGCAACTACCTACTGCTCACCCACTCTCTGCCCCAGGCCTCATCTTCCCCACCCCCAACAAACATCCCTGTACAACTGGCAAGGAAGTTAGTCAATGCCTGCAGCCAGCACAAATACTCCCCAGTGTCAATAATTGTCCACGCAGGCATCATGGCTGCACATACATCTTTTTGTAGCATTGCTGGAATCACTGATGTTTGCTCCAATCCGGCTTTCAGTAGTATTCACAGTAGTCATCATCTTCAGCCCATATGACTCAGTGCATGTAATATATAACAATGTAATATATAATTTGCAAAACAAAAACTCATTTTAACAGCATTTTTCTGATTCCCCACAATATCAGACATGCAGAACTACTAACGACAAAATAGAATTATTGAAGAGAATTATCTTATCTGATCTAATGTTAATTAAACACAATACATCTACTGCTAGCACTAAATTATTACAACTTATTTAACCATATGGAGAAATGATATCTTGCAACATACTTCTATTTTCCATCCACATTCTTTTATTTTTCTCTTTATCTATCAAATTAAAGTTAGCATGTGGCCTAATAGACATACCTCTCTTATCAGGTACACAACTTACATATGCATATTGTTAATTATGTTTGTAATTTATTCTCCAATCGTGACAATATAAAAAGTATAGTTAATCTTATTACTTAAGAGGTAACAAATATCACCCTCACTTGGTTTGCAGCTTGTCGTGCTGTGAGGGCTTCTGTGCATCAGTGATGCTGAGGGCTAAGCTATTGGTAGCTTAACTACTGGCAGGGTCTCCCAAGATGGACAAGTCTCAGCTGAGGTGGCAGACCAAGATAAACCACCCATGGACTGGTATTGCAGTGGAGGATCATATTTCTATGACAATGGCAACAACATTAAATTTAAACTGCGTGGAAGAAAGGCCTGACAATCTATTTCCGTATCTTGCCACGAAAACCCAGTGGATAGTCACAACAAAACAAATTGCACTATAGTGCTGGAAGATGAGACCCCCAGGTCGGAAGGCACTCAACTAGCTACTGAGGAGGAGCTGAAGACTTTTCAGAGTTAAGCCAGCATTTATGATGTGGTTGGATCAAAACCTTCGGGACGTCTGACTGCTGATGTAGCTGCGCATGAAATGAGAGTTAGAAGCTGTAAAGATGTCTTACGCATTGGAACATGGAACGAAGGAAGCATGAACCAAGGGAAGTTGGAGGTGGTCAAGAATGAAATGGAACGTGTACAACTCGATCTGCTGGGTGTCAGCAAACTGAAATGGACTGTCATCGGGCACTTTGCATCTGATGATCACATGGAAATGAAAGACAAAGAAGAAATGGTGTTGCATTTATAATTAAGAAGAAACTTGCAAGAACTGTAATGAAATACAATGCAATCAGTAAACACTTAGGGGTATGTTTACTAAACTGCGCTCATGTGCGCGGCGCACATTAGCGTGCGCTAAGGTACCTTAGCGCACGCTAATGATGCGTGTTTGTGCCCCGCACAGGTGCGCGCCGCACTAAAGTGCCCGCTCATGTGTGCGGCGCGCTACTGTGCGATAAAGGTATGGAAAGCCTCCCGGAGGGCGGAGGAAAGCTCCCCAGAGGCGGAGAGAAAGGGGTCAATGGGTGGAGAGTGGGAGGGGAGAGGCTCCCCGCACACGAGCGGGGCTGAAATTCAAGTAAAAAAATACCGCGAGTGAAAACCTCGCGGTAGAGCCGATTTAAAGGGAAGAGAAACCATTTATGTAAGCAATGTAACTCAAAACCAGGGAAACCTACAAACGTGAGCAGTGTGATAAATGTACACAGAATAAAAGGGCAAATAAACATTAAAAATGACCCCAAAAAAATATAAAAAAATCATAATCAAGCTGGGAAATAGTGATAGTAATGGGAAACATCAAAAAACACTCCAAAGAAAGCCACAAAAAATAAATATGAATTTTAGAAGGCTCTACACTCCGTCCCCATACAAGGTGAATGATCCCACAGTGAAATAGCACTGATCAGGGTTTCCCTCTCCATTGGACAGGTTACCTATGGCATGCACATGTTCCACAACAGCAGGGCGGCCAGGTCGGAATGGGCAACTGGACAGATGCTGGGAAAGGGGATTCAGAGGGCTGCAGGCGGCACATGCTGTGGTGCAGCTGGGGCACAGTGCGGACTAGATGGCACTTAGGAATGCTGAAACTGAACAGCAGCCAGACAGCAACCGATGAGGGCCCAACATGGGCACGAGAGTGTTTAGCACAGTGTCACAGGGGATAGTACCCAGCAGGTACCCCCAAGGGCACAGAACATTGGCAGGTGGTGATTGGGGGACATGCGGACAGATATGCAGGCACCCCTACCCCAGAACCCGCACCATAGGCAGCCGCCTACCCGCACACAGGATGGCCTGAGACTGCGTACCACCAGCACCACCAGCAGAAGGCATGGTGGCACAGGGGTACTGGAGGTGGAGGGGTGCAGTGGCAGCTGCCCAGAGCAGACCATGGCCTAGCCCTGTGTAGGTGGGTGCAATGCACTGCAACAGACAGGCCCTGCCGGACAAACAGTCATGGTATCAGCAGGGAATGCACTGTCTCTGTGGTGACACGGTGGTGCAGTGCACACAACCAGCGTGTTTGGAGACAGAAGGTCACAGGTTCAAGCCCCAGCTGGGGCTCCTGCCAATCCAGTCCCCATATTTTACCCACAACTATATTGTGATAGTAAAGATGAACCTTTATTGCAGAGAACATAAGCATGTCTCAAACACCTCTATTTTATCCTACAGAGCACAGACACCAGAAATATGCACATTATCTAGAGCAGATTCCCCCAAATGCAGTCCTGGAGGGCCACAAATCCTTCAGGGTTTATGCTGTCTCCAATCTAAGGATGGAGCGGTACTGGTGGTGGAGGTGGCAGCAGCTGGTAGCAACAGCAGACCATGGCCTAGCCCTGTCCAGGTGGGTGCCGTGCTCTGCAACAAACAGGCCCTGTCGGATGTACAATCATAGACTCCCCAGGGAATACAGCATATCTGTGGCAACACGGTAGTGCAGTGGACACAGACAGTGTGTGCAAGAACAGAAGGTCCCAAGTTCAAAGCCCAGCTGGGGCTACTGTTAATCCAGTCTGCATATTTTTCCCACAACTAAACCGTGATAGTAAGGACATACCTGTATTGCAGAGAAAATACGCATGGTTAATACGCCTACATTTTACCCCACCGAGCACAGACACCATAAACAGGCGCATTACCTAGAGCAGAGTCTCCCAAATGCAGTCCTGGAGGGCCAAACACCATTCAGGTTCCATGCTGCCCCTAATAAAGATGCCTGTGCTGCATATCTATGCACCACCCCAATGGTATGCAGATGTATCTCATGCATATTCATGAGGGACAGCATGAAAACCCGAACAATGTTTGGCACACCAGGACTGGAGTTGGGAACCTCTGCCGTAAAGCAGCAGCCAACAGGGGCAGACACACCCACACCCACAGGCCCCATTGGCCAATGCCTCCTGGAGAGGCAGAACATTGGGCCCTGCGTGCATATCCCAATAATAGCACTTGCATACCTTAGCAATGTCACCCTACACCTGGGTATACGGTACACAGCTATCAAACGTTTGCTATGATTACTGGCAGATAGCAATTCCTACGTTAAGCACAGTTTGCTCATTGCGCTCCATCATAACAATCTTTCTGATGTCTGTGGTGTGTGCTTCAGGTCTGGTCTCTGACAGTGTTTACCACCCTGGGGAGTGACCCCCAACAGTAATGCGTACCATATCCATGCCTGTACTGTGCCCAGGACTGGTGTGGTGGCCTGGGCTGCTAAACTCCTCTATAGTAGCACAATGCTGGCAGAGGTGTGGGGGTGTCTGTCTATCCAGTGTGTGCAGCTGGTATGTGTCTTGATGGAGCACCTTGCAGGGTGCAGGGGCTGAAGGCTTGCTGCAGGAGAATATCAGATAGTGGTGGGGTGCAGCTTAGCATATCCAGGCCTAATGTCTGTCTGCTATTGTGTTATGGATGTGTACAGAGCTGCATTGATTGCCCTGTAGGGTGTCTGTTCCCCATCAGGACTGAGGTTGATGGTCCCCTCTACTGCAACCATTGCAGAGAGATAGAACATGCATCTGTTGATGGTAGACCATGTTCACCACCCTCAGCTCTGGAGGAGAGTAGTGGTGGTACATAATCCTCCTAGAATCCATAGGGGCTACACCTGATAGAAACAGACAGATCCAAGGTGGTTCTGCAAAAACTACCTATCTCACACATTAGCACCATAGGAAACCTGCCACATGACCTATTTCTGTTATGGAAGGTGCTGTGGACCTGGTGCTGGGCGCCCCACTGAACACTCAGGGTGAGCACAGTACCCGCATAATGTGACAGTGTGTAGCTACTCTGTGCCAGTAACACACACGGTCCATACCCCCTACCAGGCCGAGGTGCTGTGGGGGTGGACATGGTCAGTTCCACCTACCAGGCCGATGTGCTGTGGGGGTGCATACCCCATCTGTGGACAGCTGATTTGCATGTGTAGTGCATCATGGGTACGGGTGGCCTAACCCTATCCTGGTGACCACAGCAGACTGTCTGTGTGGTGACGTGCAGTCCCTCTACAGCCAGCCAGAGGCTTGCTGGCAGCTGTAGAGCTGTAGCCCACTGGTTATTTCACTGCTTCTGGAGCCAGAGGCTGTGGGTTCAAACCCACAGTGGGGTTGTTTGTTAGGGCTGTCCAAAGCATTATCTCTTTTTAATGTACTTTATTGCTGCCAGCAAAAACACTCTCTGCGTACTGTACCCATAAGGTGCCTCAGAGGGTGATTTATAGGGCGCCCTATAGGGCACCTTATGGTTACCGTCCATATAAGGTGCACTATACGTTATCCTGTGAAGCGACTTATAGGGTGCCCTATAGGGGACATTTTAGGGTGCCATGGCGGACAGTGCACTTTATAATGTGCCCTCTGGTGTGCCTTATAGGGTGCCTTATGCGGCACCTTCAGTTACGGCACGTGAGGGCGTGTTTGCTGGCAGCAATTAATAAAATACAAATGAAGTGCTGCAGGAAACAACACGCACATTGCAAAGCTGATGCCTCAGCCAGCCTTAGGTATTAGACACACTGGGGAGCAAACTCATGACCCCTGTATCAGCATTCAGTGCCTTAACCATTGTGCTACACTGCTGTTCTTCCTTACATGTCAGTGCACCTACTTCAGCTTTCCATGAGTTTAAATGCACATTGCTGCCATCAAACACAGTGCTATGACCTTGCTGTGCCTCATAGGGCACCCTATATGGCGCCCTATAGGCCACCCTTTCAGAAACATTGTAGGGTGCCGTGGCGGACAGTGCACTTTAGAATGTGCCCTCTGGGGTACCCTATGAGGCGCCTTATGCAGCACCTTATGTTACAATACTTTGAGGGTGTGTTTGCTGCCAGCACTAATTAAAATAAAAATAATATGCCCCCCACAGCACTATTACCTATAACAGGTAATGCCTCAGCCAGCCTTCTTCATTATGCTCAGTGGGGGATTGAACCCATGACTCCTGCATCATTGGTCAGTGTCTTAACCATTGTGCTACACTGCTGCTCCTCCTTGCATGTCAGCGCACCTACTTATGATTTTCATTTCTTAAACTGCACAGTGCTGCCATCAAAAACAGTGCTGTGACCTTGCGGTACCTCTTACAGCACCCTATAAAGCGCCCTATAAGCAACATTGTAGGGTGCCTTGGCGGACAGTGCTCTTTAAAATGTGCCTTATGGGGTGCCTTATGTTAACACGCTTTGAGAGTGCGTTTGCTAGTAGAAGTAATTAAAATATAAATAAAATGCCTCCTAAAGCAATCTTCCCCATAATAGGTAATGCCTCAGCCAGCCTTCTTCATTTGGCATAGTGGGGGATTGAACCCATGATCCCTGCATCATCGGTCAGTGTTTTAACCATTGTACTGTGGCTCTGCTCCTGTGCTGGCACATCAGCGCCACTTATGCTTCCCGCGCAAGTTTCTCATGCGCTAATGTGCGCGGCGCACATGAGCGCACCGCACATTAGCGCATGATTAATCCCGGTTTTGCTTTTTTCTGACTGAAATGCCCACTCCTTATATGGCATCCGCACACTAGCGCGGCGCGCACCCTAACGGAGTTTTAGTAAACATACCCCGGTTTCACTCAAATCCCACCTCTTCCCCCAATATTACTTGACCAACTAACCAATCTTAATCACTACCCAAACTAAGAACAAATCCTGTTATGTATACTTGTAAATACTCTTGTAAATAGTTGCAGTAATGACGTCCCATGTTTTATCCAAGTTCTCTGACCTTGTTCTCTGTAAAACCTAACAGTTTGTTGTTATGGTATGTTGTTATATTGTGAACCGCGCTGATTCTGAATAGAGCGGTATATAAGAGCCTGTAATAATAATAATAATAATAATAATAATACCCCTTATTGTTTATATATATATAAGGAAAAAAAAAGAAAAGGGGAGTATATGCATTCCAGATATCCACCAGCTTTATGAAAGAAAAAAGTATCCGTTCCATGTCCTTTGAATATCTGCTTCCTGAACTGTAAGATTTAAAGTAATTTCTTTGCAGAGACTCAGCTTAGTGCTTAGTGCTGATGACTGCTGGCAGTTAGTTTCATGCCAAGTATTTTTATTCTAGTCATACGTAGCAGATATGTGGCTGTCATGTTAGGAGCCATATTTCTTTCTATTGGGATTGATGTTATAACATGTTGCAAAATAATAATTTTATATTTTAAGGACTTTATCTAAATTGTTCCTATTTAGAATGAGCACATGCATCCATTATGCTTATTGCAACCAATCTAAACTTATGTTTTCTGCCTACCCTTTGTTATCGCAATAATACGTTTTTTAATAATAAGTTTTTTTAATAAGTGCACCCAGAGGAACATTGTTGTATAGTTCTGATTCGTAGTCCACAGGAAAATGCAGCCTGACTGCCCGCCCCCTCTGTCTGTTGTCAAGTACGTCATCATAGGGGGGGGGGGGTCGGAGTCCACGCAGATTCTGTTGAAATGTATGACCAGGAATTTTAGCAAGGGATTTGCTGGAGACTATGGAATTAAAATGTCTCCGTCCCCATTAGGAATGCTCTGTGAAATGGAGTGGCCAGTGTTGGTCAGTTCATGGCCCCGTGAGGGCACCTTTGATATTAGTATAGTTTCCCATGTTTCTCAGGTTGTACAGGAAATGTATCAATTCCCCTATATAGATTCCTGGTTAAGTGTTTTTTTTTTGGGGGGGGGGGAAAGCCCTCCTGCATAAGGCGTTGCTATAAGGAACAGTGTAGGAGATTAGTAGCAACCACAAGGGAGGGGGGCCCGAAAGTCTGGATTTAAAAAAAAAAAAAGGCTGCCCGTTTATTCTGCCCCAGAATTTCCAGACATTCCACTCTGTCCGTCCCAGTATCTTTATAGGCCAGTCCCCTCAGCTCTGCCACCACCCAGGGCAGAGCCTGGGGCAGGGGGGAGCACCTCCCTGCAGATGTACCCCAAGTAGTTCACCAGCCACCTCCGCACCCCCTCTTGACTGGAAGCCCCGGCTCAGTTCAGAGTGCCTCCGAGTGGGCCACAGTCCACCGATGACACTACAAGCACTGCAACAGACAGGCCCTGCCGGACAAACAGTCATGGTATCATTAGGGAATGCACTGTCTCTGTGGCAACATGTTGGTGCAGTGCACACAACCAGTGTGTTTGGAGACAGAAGGTCACAGGTTCAAGTCCCAGCTGGGGCTCTTGCCAATCCAGTCCCCATATTTTACCCACAACTAACTAGTGATAGTAAAGACGAACCTTTATTGCAGAGAACATAAGCATGGCTCGAACACCTCTATTTTACCCTACAGAGCACAGACACCAGAAACATGCACATTATCTAGAGTAGATTCCCCCAAATGCAGTCCTGGAGGGCCACAAATCCTTCAGGGTTTATGCTGTCTCCAATCTAAGGATGGAGCGGTACTGGTGGTGGAGGTGGCAGCAGCTGGTGGCCACAGCAGACCATGGCCAAGCCCTGCCCAGGTGGGTGCCGTGCACTGCAACAAACAGGCCCTGTTGGATCTACAGTCATGGACTCCCCAGGGAATGCAGCATATCTGTGGCAACACGGTGGTGCAGTGCACACAGACAGTGTGTGTAAGAACAAAAGGTCACAAGTTCAAAGCCCAGCTGGGGCTACTGCCAATCCAGTCCACACATTTTTCCCACAACTAAACCGTGATAGTAAGGACAAGCCTTCATTGCAGAGAACATACGCATGGTTAATACACCTATATTTTACCCCACCGAGCACAGACACCATAAACAGGCGCATTACCTAGAGCAGAGTCTCCCAAATGCAGTCCTGGAGGGCCAAACACCATTCAGGTTCCATGCTGCCTCTAATAAAGATGCCTGTGCTGCATATCTATGCACCACCCCCTTGGTATGCAGATGTATCTCATGCATATTCATGAGGGACAGCATGAAAACCCGAAGAGTGTTTGGCACACCAGGACTGGAGTTGGGAACCTCTGCCGTAAAGCAGCAGCCAACAGGGGCAGACACACCCACACCCACACCCACAGGCCCCATTAGCCAATGCCTCCTGGAGAGGCAGGACATTGGGCCCTGCGTGCATCTCCCAATACTAGCACTTGCATATCTTAGCAATGCCACCCTACACCTGGGTATACGGTACACAGCTATCAAACGTTTGCTATGATTACTGGCAGATAGCAATTCCTACGTTAAGCACAGTTTGCTCATTTAGCTCCATCATAACAATCTTTCTGATGTCTGTGGTGTGTGCTTCAGGTCTGGTCTCTGACAGTGTTTACCACCCTGGGGAGTGACCCCCAACAGTAATGCGTACCATATCCATGCCTGTACTGTGCCCAGGACTAGTGTGGTAGCCAGGGCTGCTAAACTCCTCTATAGTAGCACAATGCTGGCATAGGTGTGGGGGTGTGTGTCTGTCTATCCAGTGTGTGGTGGCTGCAAACACCCTCCACAGCCCACACTGCCAGCACTGTTGCCAGTATTGGCCTGCCAATGTGCATAATGAGGAGCAAGGTACCATGGGTATAGCCCAGACAGGGTGGCCTGGACAGGATGCATCTGCACAGGGCATAGGGCACTGGCTGGGACATTGTAGTGCCTGGCCACCACCTACACAGACAGGGTGGCCTCACCCTGACTGTGCAGTGACCACAGCATGGCTAGGCACCCCCATAGTGCTATGTAGTATTTTTTTTATGTGTTGTTTATGGGTTTCCTTTTGGGGCCCAGTCACTGACTTATCTGCTTGTGTATGCTGACATCCCCATTCTGGGTGCATGCATTTCCACCAGGAACATGCACTATGGACTAGCTAGCAGACTGCTTGCAGCTGGTATGAGTCTTGATGGAGTGCTTTGCAGGGTGCAGCGGCTGAAGGCTTGCTGCAGGAGAATGTCAGATAGTGGTGGGGGTGCAGCTTAGCATATCCAGGCCTAATGTCTGTCTGCTATTGTGTTATGGATGTGTACAGAGCTGCATTGACTGCCCTGTAGGGTGTCTGTTGCCCAGCAGGACTGGGGTTGATGGTCCCCTCTACTGCCACCATTGCAGGGAGGTAGAATGTGGATCTGTTGATGGGAGACCCTGTTTGCCACTCTCAGCCCTGGAGGAGGAGGGGTGGTGGTGCATAATCCTCCTAGGGGGGTCCATGGGGGCTACACCTGACTGAGAGAGAGAGAGAGAGAGAGAGAGAGAGACACACAGATCCAAGGTGCTTTGGCAGAAGCTACCTATCTCACACATTAGCACTGCTGGGGACCTGCAGCATGGCCTATTTCTGCCATGGAAGGTGCTGGGGACCTGGTGCTGGGTGCCCCACCGCACACTCAGGGTGAGCACAGTACCCGCACAATGTGACGGTGTGTAGCTACTCTGTGCCAGTAACACACATGGTCAGTTCCCCCTACCAGGCCGAGGTGCTGTGGGGGTGCATACCCCATCTTGTGTTCATCTGTGGACAGCTGATTTGCATGTGCAGTGCATCATGGGTACGGGTGGCCTAACCCTATCCTGGTGACCACAGCAGACTGTCTGTGTGGTGATGTGCAGTCCCTCTGCAGCCAGCCAGGGGCTCGCTAGTAGCTTTAGAGCTATAGCCCACTGGTTGCTTCACTGCCTGTGAAGCTAGAGGTCATGGGTTCAAACCCACAGTGGGGCTATTTGATAGGGCTGCCTAAAGCATTATCTGTTTTTAATGTACATTATTGTACCCATAAGGTGCCTCAGAGGGCGATTTATAGGGCGCCCTACACCTTATGGTTACCGTCCATATAAGGTGCACTATACGTTATCCTGTGGAGCGACTTATAGGGTGCCCTATAGGGGACATTATAGGGTGCCGTGGCAGACAGTGCCCTTTATAATGTGCCCTATGGAGTGCCTTATAGGGTGCCTTATGCGACACCTTCAGTTACGGCACATGAGGGCATTTTTGCTGGCAGCAATTAATAAAATACAAAGTGCTGCAGGAAACAATACGTACATGTAAAAGCTAATGCCTCAGCCAGGCTTACGTATTAGGCATACTGGGGATCAAACTCAAGACCCCTGTATCAGCAGTCAGTGCCTTAACCATTGTGCTACACTGCTGCTATTCCTTGTATGTCAGCGCACCTACTTCAGATTTTCATGTGTTTAAATGCACAGTGCTGCCATCAAACACAGTGCTATGACCTTGCTGTGCCTCATAGGGCACCCTATATGGCGCTCTATAGGCCACCCTTTCAGCAACATTGTAGGGTGCCGTGGCGGACAGTGCACTTTAAAATGTGCCCTCTGGGGTACCCTATGAGGCGCCTTATGCAGCACCTTATGTTACAATACTTTGAGGGTGTGTTTGTTGGCAGCACTAATTAAAATAAAAATAAAATGCCTCCTAAAGCAATATTACCTATAACAGGTAATGCCTCAGCCAGCCTTCTTCATTAGACACAGTGGGGGATTGAACCAATGATTCCTGCATTATTGGTCAGTGTCTTAACCATTGTGCTACACTGCTGCTCCTCCTTATATGCCAGCGCACCTACTTATGATTTTCATTCCTTAAACTGCACAGTGCTGCCATCACAAACAGTGCTGTGACCTTGCGGTACCTCATACGGCACCCTATAAAGTGCCCTATAAGCAACATTCTAGGGTGCCTTGGCGGACAGTGCACTCTAAAATGTGCCCTCTGGGGTACCTTATGGGGCGCCTTATGTTACAGTGCTTTAAGAGTGTGTTTGCTAGTAGCAGTAATTAAAATAAAATTAATATGCCTCAGACTGCGATATTACCTTTAACATGTAATGCCTCAGCCAGCCTTCTTCATTGGGCACAGTGGGGGTTGAACCCATGATCCCTGCACTATCGGTCAGTGTCTTCACCATTGTGCAGCGGCTTTGTTCCTCTGTGTACCCATCAGCGCGCTGCTTATGCTTCCCGCGCAATTTTCTCATGCGCTAATGTGCGCGGTGCACATGAGCGCACAGCGCACATTAGCGCATGATTAATCCCGGTTTGCTTTTTCAGACTGAAACACCCACTCCTTATATGGCATCCCGCACACTAGCGCGACGCGCACCTAAAGGGGTTTTAGTAAACATACCCCTAAGGCTTAAAACTTACTGCTATATTTAAATTAAGGATGAACAAACAAAAATAAAAATCATCATGCACAGAAATCACAGCATTACATTTATCTGTTTTTTTTTCATTCATACTGAGATCAGAAAACTATCAAAACAAATTGTACCTCTCTAGAAACCAAAACGCACAACTCAAAACAGAAAAACAATTGAAATTATCTTACCTAAGACCCAAGAGTGAAATATAACAAGAGAAATCTGTTTTTACACATTATCAACAAACAAAGATAAGAACACAGACATTTCAAATATCAACTTACAAAACTGATGAAATACAGCTCTGACTTACTAAGGAAGAAAATCAGCATATGAGAACATAACAGCTAATTACCAAGTTTCAACCAGGCTTTTAAATCTTTTACAACTAGAAAACATTATCCCTTTAAAACATGACATCATTATACACGGTCTCTTCTAATACATCTTCACATATACCATTGCCTCACACCATGTAGGACGATACACTCGAGACTAGTGGGCAGTCCTCCTTAAACATTGACTGCCATTTTATATTTCAAACTTTGAAGCTTCTCTGAAAAAGTCCCTTTCTAGGCAAATAACAACATTTTATCACCACTAGTCAATGAATGTTATCATGCTCCATGTTTTTGCAATATTTACTCACAATCCTCCGTACTCTCTGCTTTGCTTTGAATGAAGAAAAAGAAAGATCAGAGTCATGGCACTAAATTAAAGGAACCAAAGCAACCAGTCCAAAGCATGATAAAGGTGGAAAGACAAAGCCTTTATTAATTCCTTGACAACGCGACACAGGCCGTGTTTCATTACCCTTTGTCAGGGGTTTGTCAGGCACAGACTGAAAAATAAACATGTAAATACTTAAAATCATAAAAACAGACCACAAAAAGCGCTATCCATAAAACAATAAATAAATAAAACGATAAAAGACAAGTCAAAGCAATAAAGATTAATGAACAAAATCAAATTAAAATTAAAATAAATAATAAAACATTTCATATACAATCAATGCAGAACCAACTGAAAGCATATGCTCAAGAATAAAAAACATAAATACCTTTGTTGAAGACCATTAAAACAGACGGTCCTATACGAGGGGACATGGGATGAGAGTGAAGGGAGATAGATTCAGGAGTGATATGCGGAAATATTTCTTTACAGAAAGAGTAGTGGATCCGTGGAATAGTCTCCCAGTGGAGGTGGTAGAGATGAGGACAGTAACTGAATTCAAAAAAGCATGGGACCAACACAGAGGATCTCTAAAGGTAAAAAGTGGACTGTTGTAGTTGTTGTTATGGAAGGACAGACTAGATAGGCCGTGTGGTCTTTTTCTGTCATCATGTTTCTATGTTTCTATGTTCTAAGGCATTAATGAGAAAACAGTCGCACTAACAAAACATAAACAAATGAGGTTAAAAACAATAAGATATAAACAATACAATGATCAATATGCCAATTGTAATGTAATAAGTACTACTGAGAGAGACCTACAAATCACATACTAATCAAATTAAGAACTAATGGTACCTTACTGTAAAAATAGTATCTTTCTATAACTAAAAAGATATCTAATGGTACCTTTCATATCTAAAGAACTGCAGGAGTGAGTCAGGTGGAGTGAGGAACAAATGAAGAAGAGCTTCAACTGTAAATAATTGCTAATACTGGAAAAACTCATAACTATGAACTAAAACAAACTGGACTTAAAACTAAAAAATAAGCGTGACAGGCACGGCATGATGTGTCAAAAACCAAAAAATTATTAATACCTCTTAATTGGTATCTAAAAATGTGACCATGCATCATACCACATATCCAAATTGAACTTGCAAAGAATATTGTTGAAATATCGGTAATATAAAAAAGGGGGTTATTTGAGAGAGCTATTTAAAACAAGAGACCATTAAAAGAGGTCGGAGTAGAGCAATGCAAACAAAACCATATGCAAGGACACCATGCACAAAAACATTGCCCATTTTAATAAAAAAGCCTTTGTTGCCACTAAATAGCATCGGCATAGCGGGGAATATTCTTACAACTATCAAGGTGTCAATTATAGTAAAAATTATAATAAAAATTAAAAAGATCGCTGTACCTTTTCTTCCAGAGCTACCGCATGCCGATTGTGAAGAATTCAATGAAAAAATGCTTTGACTTGTCTTTTATCGTTTTATTTATTTATTGTTTTATGGATAGCGCTTTTTGTGGTCTGTTTTTATGATTTTAAGTATTTACATGTTTATTTTTTAGTCTGTGCCTGACAACCCCCTGACGAAGGGTAACGAAACACGGCCTGTGTCGGGTTGTCAAGGAATTAATAAAGGCTTTGTCTTTCCACCTTTATCACGCTTTGGAATGGTTGCTTTGGTTTCTGCGTGGTATCTGCTTTCGTACTGTGGTATACTAAATTAAAGGAACGACATCTCCTTATCCGTGGCCTACCTCTCACCGGGCTACCAAATAACTGACCTCGGCTCTTGGCTTTAATTCTCTAAATTCAAAACAAATAGATAAGCACGCATTCACAGAGTTATATAAAAACACAGTACTCTTATAGCCTTAAAGGAAGGGGATTTACAGGAATTGCTCAAGTTTGCAGGACTGTGGGCACCCTCCCCTTATAGAATCATTCGGTGCAGACCCCCAACAGGATTAAATTCAATACAAGCTCGCATGCCATATCCGCTGAACACACGGTTATTCATGTTCTCACTTCCAAAAAGACCTAGACCAAGGACCAAAGACTGAAAATCAATATCCGAACTCCCCCCCTTATCTACCAACATACTGCATTAATAATCCTTCACTTGGACCCCCTATTCCTGCATGACCCAGGTGAATCAAATATACCAGGTTACTCTTGCTTTACGCTGTCATAACTGTCATATTGTTCTTAGTTAAGTTATTGTAGACATTTCCTGGCTCTATCTGTTAGCTATAGTTACTCATTCTTAATGTACTTGTTAACAGTAACCTTTTGCTGCACCTAATGTTGTCTGTTTGCACCTAGTTTAAAGTGAACTGTTTTGACTTGTAGAAAACCAGTATAAAAATTCTGTTAAATAAAATAAAATAAATAAATAAAAAAACAATAGTTGCTAGGAGAAACAAAGATAAAATAAAGGGAATTTCCAAGAGCTAAGGGTTTGTGTCAGGGTTGTAAATTGTCAGGGCTGATATTTACTTCTACTACTACTACTACTAATAATAATTCTCATTTCTGTGGTGCTACTAGGCATACACAGCTCTGTACTTGGACATGTAGAAGAGACTGTCCCTGCTCACAGAGCTTACAAACTTTTCAAGACAGTCGAACAGAACAGATTAGGGAGTTTCCTTACAGTGGAATTATTAAAAAATAGAAGGAGAGAAAGGGGTCAGGATCCAAACGTAATATTGAAAAGGTGAGGTTTTAGCCTGTATTGGAGGAGAACTAGAAACCAAGCCTGACATACTGACTAATGGAATCTATTCCAGTTATATGATGATATTTAAACGCCACGGTCAGCATTCTCATTAATCACCAGCTGTGACGTTTAAAGACATACCCACATATTCAGCATCAGCCAATATATGGATAGTGGTGCTGAATATCCCAGTTTGCCGGCAACTGCTTTTACTATCCAGATGACAGCAATTTTCAGCATTTTTATCCAGATAGCCATCCGCACAATTTCAGGAAGTTACTTTGCTGTCCTAAGTTATGCAGATAGACAGGGGGCATGGTTAAGATGAAGGTATTGTGCTGCAGCTCCGAGTTTCCTCATGCTGAAGCGTAAGGGGAAAGCCAGGAAAAAGACCTCAACTCCTGTTCCTTCTGTCTCTGTAGGTCTTATGGATCGATATTTGGGAGTATCCGAGGTTGTTGGTGTTGGATTGAGTCTGGTTGTAGCAGTGTCGGGACCGGAGGGTCTTTCATCACTTTTGGATATTGAGATTTATCACTCCCCAGATACACGGACGCTGCCCCCATACCCGGGGGTTCCCGTTTCAGCTTCCAGCAGCTCTGAGGTTTGCACTTCAGAAATTGGCGTCTTTGCATTCCTCTCTCGAGGGGAGCAGCTGGTTAGTTCCAGGACTGTGTTCTCTGGGACTGCTAGAGACACCCCAGCACCTCTGCAGGTAGTGGAACTTGCCTCCAGGAACATAAGAACATAAGATATGCCATACTGGGTCAGACCAAGGTCCATCAAGCCCAGTATCCTGTTTCCAACAGCGGCCAATCTAGGTCATACGTACCTGGCAGTTTCCCCAAAAGACACAGGTTCCACAATGCTTGTACTGGGTCAAGCATTGATATCCTGGGTCCCTTCGTAATAATGGTTTATGGACTTTTCCTCCACGAACCTGTCCAGGAGTGGAGTTGGAGTGCGTGAAGACTCAGCTTATGCTTGGTTCTCAGAGGTGGTGACCTCTTCTTCTCATCTGGTTACTTTGCCTCATCCTAAGCAGTTCACTCTTGAGGCCATATCAGATGCCATGGTTCTGCTGGTGGATAATGTTTCTAAACAGACAGTCAAGTTGGCATCCAAGGTACAGTCGAATTCTGATGCGACAGTGATAATTGCAAGGGCTATTGACTTATTGAAAACTACTCAAGAACAAACAACCAAGATTTCTACTCTCTCTGACCCCAATATTGCCTTAGGTAAGGATAATATTGTCTTAAAATTTAAGTTGGAGTCAACTGAGAAAGCTACTAGAGTGGCTAATCTTCGTATACTGAACTTTTCTAGAACTTTAGGGGTGTCTATATTGGATAGGTTTAAGAGATATTTGGCAGAGACTTGTTCCTAAAGAGCTTATACCTCCAATTACAAAGGCTTACTATTTACCTACTGCCAAGAAGAGTCTCTGATCAACCTGGTAAGCTTAACATAGATAGTAACATAGTAAATGATGGCAGATAAAGACCAGTATGGTCCATCTAGTCTGCCCAGTACGGTGTCAAGAGTAGGTACACCTGCGTGTCAAGAGTGTCAAGAGTGACAAGATGTGTCAAGATGTTCTGAATCTCACTGATGTACTTGAGTCGTCAATGTCTGAAACTTATACTTCTGCTGTGTTTTTAGTTTCCTTTGTCCTGGTCTCTGACCATGACTGGATTCTGAAGATGTATTTCAAGAAGAGAAATGTTTCATTTTGTGGTCTTTTTATATTTATGTTTCTGGGTCTGGCAAAAGAAACTCAAAACAGATGTCAGCAGTTTCTATTGTTAAAACCTGGTGTATTGCAGTCAGGTGCTTTATTCTATCTGAAATTTCCATGTAAATGTTTAATCTCCTGTAAATCTGTACACTATGCTTACCAAACTAGCCACGTTCATAAGCTCTAAGACATTAGTTTCATCTGTGGTAACCTCCTTAGAGGCCACTAAATCCATACTTTTTTTAAGAAGTTGCCTTGGTCAGCACTTAGCCGTCATGTTTCTTCTTTTGATTTCTTATTACTTATGGTGCTTTGGGTTACCATTGCTTTTCCTTCTCCTCTCCCCCCATTATATTGGACGTAGGAGACTCTTATTTTGTTTTGTTTCCTTTGTGAATTATTTCCTGTAATAGTTGATGCACAAGTTTCTCCTTTTTCTGTTTAAGATTATGTCTTGATTGTAAATTTTGAAATTCATAAATTAAAAAAAAAGTTATTCAGGTAGTTATCCAGATAGCAGAGCTATCCACATAATTAGTTGCTCCACCCCAAATCCACCCCTGGACCACCCTAGTGCTATCTGGATAATGCCACAGAAAGCCAGTGGCTGTATCTTCCAAGTGGATAGCGCCATTTATCCAGTTAGCATTTGCTTTCAAAGTGCATGGTGCAGGGGTTCAGAGACCCCCAGCTGTTCCTTTTCCTGTTTTATTACTGTTGCCACCACTGCTTATTCCAAAAAAATGTGACAACTGTGGCAGAGATGGTGATAAGGATGCCTATTAGCCTTGCACCAACCCTGGTACTGCTCTTAATTCCCTTCTAAGGGCCCGATTCTGCAAGGCACCTAGCCATCCTGCCCTGATTCTGTATCTCTTTCTCCCCGCATGACCAGAGCTGCAGTACAGGCAGAACCGGTAGGAGGCAGGAGGGGGTGGAGAGTGGGCGGAGCGGGAGCAGGCTGAGGTGACAGGCTGTACAGGGCCGATTCAGGTCACTGCCCTGTGGGGATGGACTGGATGTGGAATAAGTGGTGAAGAGGATTGCGATCAGGCCTGGGAATGGCACACAAGGCAGGGACAGGAGTCAGGTAGGACCCTGCTACCCAATCCGGACCCCGGCTTCCGAGCCCAAGGTCGGGCAGTGGGATAAGAGGGAGTCAGAGGGGCAAGTGTGGATGACGTTCCCACGTATATGCAGGGGCACTCCGGGCTGTCTCAGGGCCCGATCCTGCACCCACGGGAACATCTAGCTCTCACGGTACAGAATCGGGTCCTAACAGGCCAATCCTGCACAGGGGCATCCAGACAGCCTGGATGTGCCCTTAAAGGAATGAGGCTCCAATCCTATTGGCTAATGATGGATTGTCCAACTTAATGGCCTGCAGGGGGGAAAAGTAGCATAAACAGTGTAGGACTGACAGATTTCCTGCTTTTCATCTTCTTTGAGATGTCAGTAGGAGGTAGATAGTGCCACTGATAGAGGGGTAAGTGAATGCGAAACAGAAAGAGGAGCTGATAGAGGGAAAGGAGAATGGAATGAGGAACTGATAGAGGGACAAAGAAGGACAAAGGCACTATAAGGGAGTTAGAGAGGTGCTGATGAAGAAGGAAAGGAGATGATAGAGGAGCAGGAAGAGGGGTAAGAATGGATTTTAAAAAATCTTACTGAGCTGTGAGAGAGAATACTTCTGTGAGACCCTGGGAGAAGAGCTGAAAGAAGGAATGCTGGTTGAGAGAGGAGGAAAGGAATTGTGAAGGGAAGGCAAGAAAGTGAAAGAAGCTAATAATGAAGCTGTGAGAGAAGAAGAGGAATTGGCACAGATTATGAGGGTGAGAGAAGCTGAGAGCTGGAAGAGGGGAACACGGGTTGTAAGGTGAACACAAACTAGGAGTGGCCTAGTGGTTGGGGCAAGGTACTTCAGGCCGGAAGGTCGGGGGTTCAAATCCCACTAGAGGACAGCAACCTTGGGCCGGAAGGACTGGGGTTTCTAGTCCCACAGGTGCTCCTTGTGGTCTTGGGCAAGCCACTTAACCCTCCATAGCCCATGTTCCCTGTAAAATAGTTATCTCCAAGTTATAATGCCCTGTTCAATGTAATTTCAGTTTGTTCAATGTAAACCGCACTGATGCAGAATAGCGCGGTATATAAGAGAATGTAAATAAATAAATAAACTGAGATAGAGATATGAACTATGAGTGTTACAAAGGAGCTTAGAGAGGATGCATAGGCTATAATAAGATGAAACATCTGGATGATGTTTGGGCCAAGGGGCCTTAAAAGAAGAGATAGAGGAGGTGAGGAGGACTAGGAAAGGAGATGTGCGGAACTGCTAGTAGGGGGCTGATGGGGAGGTAAACCAAGAGAATGATTGTGTGAAAAGAGGAGATCATGCCATAGGGAAGAAGCACGGCGAGGAGCAAGGAGGAATGGAAGTGTTAAATGGAGAATATTAGGTGGAGCCAGCATATTTTAACGAACCTTTGTTGTCTACACTAGCACTGACGTAGGGTGGAGCTGCACAATCAGAGAACTAAAGAACAGGAATATCAAAACAAGAACGTTTCTAGCACAGAACTTGAACATCCCGTAAAATAGAGTTTGCTGTAGTGCATACATACCACCCTTCTGCCCAGGTTATGTAATTGTTCACTTACAAAGGCCACCCACAATTACACCATGATCTCTGCAAGCTCCCACGCTCAACTGGTGGTTCTGAAGGCTCCACGTCAGCCTCAGTACTTGATGTCAAGATATGTATCCACACACAGTGGTGGGTCTACGAGGGTGAACATATTTCAGAGCTGAAAGAGAGACTGGTGCCACTGCCACTGTGATGACAGCGTGCTCTGCATTATAAACGTCCCTAGTGCCAGACAGTGACCTCTCAGTTGATCAATATGGAAATATCTGTGGTCCAGACCTTGTGTGATAGAGGTCCAGTAATCTTGATGATGGAAGCAAAGACTCCTTTCGTCCAGCCCCATAGCTTCTAATGAACTATAGGGGTCTGTTTACTATAGCCCATTAGGCTTTTGCAGCTAATGTCAGGCGATAGCTGCTAAAAGCCGGTGTTAGCTGCAAAAGTCCCGTGGTAGGTGCAGGGGGTGTTCCCAACATTTCCAAGGAGAAAAAAGCTGAGATCAGGGGGCTAAGCCTCATGGATGCAGCTATTGCCACCCACTGAGGTAATGATAGCTGTATCCATGAAGCCTGCAAACTTTGGCGATTACCACGCAATAGTAACGTCCTCAACTCGTTGCAGACATACCCACTCTCCTTCCACTCTCTGTCCTAATTCTGCCCAAGCTTGCACCTACTATGTGAAATACAGACAATTTTCCTGTGTTAGCTGCTTCTGCAATGCAAAATTTCCCATTAGCGCTTTAGTAAACAAACCCCGTAGGATCTTGTAGAATAAAATATCACAAGGTAGATGAGCACAGGGATGAATTGAGCTCCTGTTCTTGTTTGAGTTATAATTCTGCAGTGAGGTCTGGACTGAGTCTATCTACGCTTGTCTCTTTTTATTTTATTTTTGAACATTACACAGATATTTTGCAAACCAAACTTGCAAACAGGGAACACTGCCAGGAGCCCATCCAAAGAAAAGCACAGAAAGAAGTAGAAGTACCTTAAATAATACAAAATGATCTCCTAACTCATTATAGGGAGATGAAAAGAAAATGAGGCGAATTAAAGAGAAACGTTTTACATAACGGACCTAAAAAAGATTTTAATAAAACAACTCCTGTTATCCAAATATAATCATTACCCTCGCCTTCCAATCCCTCCACATGGGGAGTCTCAGTGATTTTCTTAGACTCAAGGAAAAATTGTTATTGCTTTGGGGCAAAGAAAGGATACTGTATTCCACAATACTTAATTATATACTTGCAAGGACATCATAGGAAAAAAGTAGTACCAAGAGCTGAAGTTTCTCGGTGCATAGCAAGAAGCAGCTTATGCCTTTTTTGAGTGACTCTTGCAACATCTGGAAACACGTACAGTTTGTCCTAAAAAGAAAGCTTTAGAGGTCCTAAAATAAAGACAAATAAGCCCGCTCAGATCTTCCTCAAAAACAAATAATACCAATATTGTGCCTCTTTCTTGGTCTGCTGCCACCAAGGTTTCTAACATGGCAGTAACATTCAAATTATCCATTATCAACGGGGCCACCACACCCTCCTCACTCTGGGCAGTTCCATGACTCCCTCTCAAGAGGAAATACATGTTAACATAGGAAACTAGTAAGTAACAGCAGATAAAGAACGGCGTGGTCCATCTAGTCTGCCCAGTAAGGTGGCTAGCGTTGTAGAGTTACTCCCCCTCTATACTGTTGCTTAAGGATGTACCTAGCACTCCAGGCAGGTTACCTCTCTCTGTTCATGAAGTTATTTACATTTGCTTTTATTCACAGGTGGCACTGTTTCAAGTGGTATGGGCAATCATTCCATGAAATACTTTTTGAAGATGTCCAAAGGCGACAACCCAGACACATTAGGGAAGTTTAACACACAAGGTTCAAATGTCTCACAAAGTTCTCCACCTGCTCCATTTTATGATGAATAACCAATTTATCTTGAGCCAACACATTAGTCATTCCTCTAATCTTCTTAAGCTCCTTCTCTAACACCTCCAATCTCCCCTTGTGCTCCTTAAAGGATGCATCCTGTTTCTGGGTTAACACTCCCACAGACTGAACCAAGAAATTAATATTTGATGAACAATTAGACAATGAGGCATCTAATTTCACCAAAACACCAGATGCTGATTCCAAAGCCACCAAAGAAGGATTGCATAATGCCACTGACCATTCCAGCACCAGAAGACTTGCTCTGGGCACTGCTCTCTCCAATCCATCCTCAGCAGAGATAGCATCTATTGCTCTACTGAGCCATATGCAGTAGCCACCCTGGGTGTCATGGAGAAAATAACTGTCTTCACCACACCAATCATTCCTTCTCTCTACTGATGTCAGCCAAGCAGCACATCAATGCTAACCAGCTCTGAAAGTGGGAGTTTGTGTACAGTTTGCAGTCAGCAGCATGGAGTGATCCTGGGGGCTCAAAGAAACCTCATCACCCAATGAGAATATGCTCCTCCATTTGACCCCCAAAGCATGAGTTCTAGCTGTCATCAAAACAGGAGCTGTGCTGAGAAAGATGTTGATCTTCGGTTAAACAGCTATAGGCCTAGACACTAAAGGATTGTAGGTGCTGATTCAGCCTTCCCTTTTAGATGATATTCTATAGGAGAAGCAATTCAGCATTGTTGATCTGTTTGGTTTAATGGTGATCAGGTCATCTGAAAGGCAACAGTGGCCCAGCTCACATTCAGCTATTTAGCCCTTAGCAGGGTCACAACAGAGCAGTTTACAAAAAAAATGGGAAGAAAGCACAGTAATGCCAAGGGTGGCCCATCCCAAAGAGTGAGATTTACCTCTCCAATGAGAGAGACTAACAGCCAACAAGTCACGTTTTTCTCACAACGTGGGATAAATTTGAAAAGATTTGCATGTTGTATTGCTTTGCAAATGAAAAAGGAGAACCACACAATGATATTTAGCTTTCTATGGTTTTATTTTAGCTTGTAATTGTTCATTCTCTCCCTCTAAAGCAGAACTAGGATATTTCCCTGTAGAACTCACAATACAAATAAAAGTCTGACAATAACAACAACATACGCCTTCTCCAGTACCAGACATTTTGAGGGTCATTCTAAAAGGTTTAGTCATGGTTTGGACATCTGAGAAATGCATGTGGACATAAGAAAAGGTTCAGAGAAGAGCCACCAAAATGGTAAAGGGGATGGAAGGATACTCCTATGAAGAAAGGCTAAAAAGGTTAGGGCTCTTTAACCTGGAAAAGAGACGGCTGAGGGGAGATATGATAGAAGCCTATAAATTAATGAACGGAGTGGAACGGGTAAACGTAGATCGATTGTTTACGTTATCAGAATATAGAAAGACTAGGGGACATGCAATGAAGCTACAGGGTAAACTATTTAAGACTAATAAAAGAAAATATTTTTTCATTCAACGTGTAATCAAACTCTGGAATTTGTTACCGGAGGATGTAGTAAAGGCTGTTAGTGTAGCTGGGTTTAAAAAAGGTTTGGACAAGTTCCTGGAGGAAAGGTCCATAAACCATTATTAAGAAGTGGCCGAAGATATCAATGCTTGACCCAGTACAAGCATTGTGGAACTTGTGTCTCTTGGGGAAACTGCTAAGTACATATGACCTAGATTGGCCACTGTTGGAAACAGAATACTGGGCTTGATGGACCTTGGTCTGACCCAGTATGGCATATCTTATGTTCTTATGTAAATCACTGACAAGTCTCCGTAACCATGTAACTAGTCCATAAATGCCATTCATAGATGTCTCCAGTATGGGGATGTTCAAGTAGGCACAGGGTTGGCAGAGGCATTTCTGGGGAAGGGCAATGGACTTACAAGTCCCAGTTTGATCCCAGAAGCAGCTGAGCCGTCTGCAGGCACGTGCATGTTTATTCCTGTTCCAGGCATGACTAAGTATCGGGAAAGTATTTTCACCTTAAAATATACAGAGAGTGTAGAGAAGATGGTAAGCAGGTGTTAACAGGATATCGGGTGGTAAGGGTACCAAATATGCAGTTAACGTCCGATAAGGCCGATAACGAGGGATAAGGGAGCCCTGCTGCAAGTCACATTTCAGGTGCTGAATGGAAGCAAAGGTAATAGCTGATGGACATGTCACAGCCATATGTCCCTGATGTGTTCAACAGTAAGAGGCAGGATAATGTGGGAGACATCTGGATGTCATCACTGAGGGGTGCCCTGCTCATTTGGGGTGATGTCAGTGGGTGGCTGAGAAGTGGGGATGTATGTGCCAGTGGCAATCACCCAGCAAATAAGGACAGTTCTGAGAAAACTACAACCTCTCCCCGCCGGACCAGTAAGTACAGCACCAAGGTGAGTCCAGGAACCCAAGGACTATACAGAACAGACCCGTAGTGTTGTCCTGATAACCTAAATAGATGCAGTTTCATATTCACAAATCCTTCCTACTGCACACACACAAACCCACTCCCCCATCCTTGGCATGAATTGCCAGGGTTATCAGGTCGAGAAATCAGTGGCAACCCTTCATAAGAGCATAAGAAATTCCATACTGGGTCAGACCAAGGTCCATCAAGCCCAGTATCCTGTTTCCAACAGTGGCCAATCCAGGTCACAAGTAACTGGCAGGTTCCCAAAAAGGCACAAAGGTTCCACAATTTTTGTCCTGGGGCAAGAGGTGGATTTCCTGGGTGCTCTTTAATAATGGTTTATGGACCTTTCCTCCAGGAACTTGCCCAAATCTTTTTTAACTTTTACCACATCCTCTAGTAATAAAAGGAAATTATGCATAAAAGGAAATAAATTCCAACTCCTACACTTGTCCTACTCACCACACACAGCCACTGTAAATATTTATTGTAAATAGTTTGACGATTGTTCTACTTTAATACCTTACAAAGTTAAATTTTATTGTTCAATGTAAATAGTTGAATTCTACTGTTCAATGTAAATGTATACAGATGTGTACAATACTGTGGGGAAAGGGGGGGAGAGGGGAATATTGTAAATTCTTTTTTCTTGCTGTATTTGTATGATTGATTTGCTGAGGAATCCAGGTCTGGGAGATCAGTAGAAATGCCATTTTTTGATGTATTTGTTGTTATTTTTTAAATATTGTTTTGCATGTTCTGTATTATTTGGTTTTCAATAAATAGAGTTTAAAAAAAAAAAAAAAAAAAAAAAACTGTTACATGTAAACCGCCCTTGATCTCTGGAAGGGGCGGTATAGAAGAAAATACTTAAATAAAAATAAAAATAAATAAATAAAAAATAGTAACGAATTCCAGAGTTTGATTACACTTTGAGTAAAAAAATATTTTCTCTTATTAGTCTTAAATAGACTACATTGTAGCATCATTGAATGTCCTCTAGTCTTTCTACTTTTTGATGGCATAAACAACCAATCTACGTTTACCCATTCCACTCCATTCATTAATTATAGACCTCTATCATATTCCCTCCATCAGCCGTCTCTTTTCCAAGTTGAAGAGCCCTAACCATTTAAGCCTCTCCCCATAGGTATCCTTCCATTCATTTTACCATTTTCATGGCTCTTCTCTGTATCTTTTCTAATTCTGTTATATCCATTTTAAGATATTGTGACCAGAATTACATACAATATTCAAGGTACGGTCGCACCATGGAATGATACAAAGGAATTATAATATCTTTGTTTTTATTCTCCATGCCTTTCCTTATGATTCCTAGCATTCTATTTGCTTTCTTGGCTGCCACTACACTCTGGGCAGAGGGTTTCAATGTATTATACATGATGATGCCTCCTGGGTGGTGGTTTCTAAGGTGGTACCTTCCATCGTGTAACCATAGTTTGTCAGCCAGTTCCAGGAGTGAGGTAGCAACCCAGTATCATTATCCCAGAAGGAATATCATTTGGAAGCACCATGGGACTGACAGCAGTTCCTTCAATGTTTACAACCAGCAACTATACATACCTGAGAGCATAGACAGGTCACATTGTGGTCTTTGTATGCATGCTAGTGTCCTGGAACTCATTCAGGGAGGAGAGGGGATTCAGTGTGGGGGGAGGGGGTTCCACTGTGTGGGGGAGGGGGAGGGGATCCCACAGATCCATACAGCCATGCCTTTTGGTAATCTTGAAGGACTACCAAAAGGGACTGCTACAACTGGAAAAAGATCTGCACTTGTAAGTATTTATCTTCTGGAATATACTTTAAATCTTGAGAGAAAAGGGGAATTCTTTGGGTTAAAGCTAATAAATCTGTGTATTTTAGAATTCAATGTTTTTGCTGAGTCAGTCAGGTCTTAGTACCACCACAGAGTTTTTCATTTAAATCAAATCAGAGTATAGCTTAGCATACAAGTATAATAAATAGTCTCTGAGTAGAAAGAAATAAACTTGTTTCTATTGACCTTTGCAAAGAGGCCTTCCAGTTAGGAGGCAAAAGATTTGTGAAGTTGTCTTAAACAGGTGTCAAAGCCAAGTCACAGATCAAAGGGGCAATATGAAAGGTCCCCTCTATCAAACTAAGGGCTGTATGAATCACCCAGGAAATTCGTAAGACTTTACTTTAGGAGCAAAGGTCAGGGCACCGTCTACCAAATCAGCTTTTATTAAGTCTTCTTTCCCTCCCTCCCACTCCAGGGATAGTCTTAGTTTATAGGCTCTTAAACCTATTAAAGCGAAGGAGGTATCCATATTCACTTTCAGGTGAGGCTGGTTATCCTCAACAAGAATAGATTAATTTAGGACCTGAGATTAATTAATCTTGAGGTGAACAAAGTCCATTAAATGTATGGTATAGTTCCATTAGAATAAGTATCTCCAGCAAATGTAAGTAAATAAACAACTTAAATACCTAAACAAAACCTTAAAACTTAGATGCAGACAGCAGTCCAGCAGCGAGATGGGGCTTTCCAATCTTGTGTATTGAGTGCCACATGTATGATTTTCTCCCAGTTGGTGAAGGATCTTACATGTGCACTAGGTGCAAGGAGCTGTTTTCTCTCAGGGAACAAGTCCAATCTCTGGAGGATAGAGTAGTAGACTTGGAGAACATAAGGAAGACAGAGAGGTATATAGACGAGACCTACAGGGACGTAGTTCTGAAGTCCCACCTCTAGTCTGGCAGCATCCCTATTGCCATGGAGGAGAGAGGTCATGTGACAGGAGAGCATCACCCTGGAATGGCAGGAAGTGATCCTGTAGCTAAGACCTGTCATCTAGGTGATGAAAAACCCTTTCGCATCAAGGAGGTTTTTCCAGGGCCATGTGCCCATGAGGGAAGGGTTAGAATGGCCATTATAGTTGGTGATTCGATGATTAGGCATATATATAGCTGGGTGGCTGGTGGACCTGTTTGCCACACTGTGAGGATCACCTGGTAACATGCCTGCCTGGTGCAAAAGAAGCGGACCTCACGTGCCACCTAGACAAGGTTTTAGATAGCACTGCGGAGCAGTCTGCTGGAAGGCTGCCACAATGTATTATGCTATAAGAACATAAGATATGCCATAATGGGTCAGACCAAGGTCCATCAAGCCCAGTATTCTGTTTCCAACAGTGGCCAATCCAGGTCATACGTACCTAGCAGTTTCCCCAAGGGACACAGGTTCCACAATGCTTGTATTGGTTCAAGCATTGATATCCTGGGTCCCTTCTTAATAATGGCTTATGGACCTTTCCTCCAGGAACTTGTCCAAACCTTTTTTAAACCCAGCTACACTAACAGCTATGGGGAGTATAGAGAGAAAGAACCATAAAGTTTTTCAGAAGGAGTTCTGCGATGTAGTTGTTTAGGGTGAGATCAATCTTTTTCTCTGAAATCTGAAGCAGGGAGATGCACAGTCAGTGGAAGTTGTTTGCAAGGGAATAGCTGAAGACCTGAGTCCAGCCATCTGAAGGCTCTTCCCTCTATTTTTGGAGAATTAAGGAGGGGAAAGAAATCTGACACTTTCCATTTCTACATTTTTCTTCTTGAAAGTCCTAAGGTTATTGACATAAGAAGGAGTGGGAACTGCCCATGTATGGATGATGGCGCTCAGTGTCACTCATAAGATTTGTTCTCAGGGAAAGAGATATTTTTACCTCTGAGATCAAGTATGTTCTATTTTTGGCTTTCCAGGAGGGATCTTTCCACTGTTTTTCTTCAAGAGAAACAGTTTTCATATTCCAGTCAATGTGACCTGGTGCCAAAAAGGTACTTCACCATCAGAGTGAAAGGGAATTTGTACCTGCATTGCACTCAAGCTTAAGGAAACGGAGAGGACACTGTCCAGAGGAGAAGCAGACCAGAGCTGCTGGTATTCAAGTCGTAAGGCGTATCCTATAGGACAGAGGAAATCCCACAGCTTGTTTCAGTAGATGATCTCATACTAGGGGAGCAAGGAGATCCTGCGTGTGGCTTGCAACTTTAAAGAAAAAGGAAAACGGTTTAAGCATGGCAACAACATTTTAATTTAGAAAAGCAAATACATACATTTGGGGTACAGGAATCCAAGCACCTAAAGAAAGTTTCCAAAAAGAAAAAAGCCTGTGTTTTGTGAAATGAGAAGTGGGTGCAGGAGATACCCCAAAATACTGTCCCTGACCTCCACCATGGAATGGAGGAGTAGCCTAATGGTTAGAGCACTGGCTTAAGAACCAAAGAGAACAGCGATCAATTCCCACCAGCACTTCTTGTAGCCTTGGGCAAGTCACTTAACCCTCCACTGCCTCAGAAGAATCCAGGTTATCAGTGTCCCTGTTTAATGTGCATTACCGAGTTTAAGCTACAATGTAAACCACTTTGACTGAAATGATAACGCAGCCTAAAAAACCTGTGCAAGAGCACTGCATCAGCTGACAGGGAAGAATGAGCTTTAACACTACATCAGTTGACAGGGGAACTCCAATTCATAACCAATAGGAGCAGCCCCTGCACATTTGACTATAAATTACTTGCATCATTTTTCTGGTTGGCACCAAATTTCAGAGGTAGAAGCAGAGAGGAAAAGAGAGGTGGCGGGGGCCAGCCCTGTCAGGAAAGTGGCCCGGAGCTGAGAAAGAGGGAAACAGAAAGAGCCCCTGCTTGCTGGTTCTCCAGAACACACATCCATCCGTCCTTTGCCACACTGTTTCTGACTAACTGTGGACAACACCTGGAAGGAAAGAACCGAGAGCCAGAAAAGGGCCAGAACTGAAAGCAGCAGGACTTCCGAGTCATCATCCTTGAGCTAATGGCACCAAAGGTGAACGAATAGCCTGACTTAGATCAGGTATCAAGTCAGTGGAGAAGAATTTCTTATACCAAATCTTGCAACTAATCCACAGCCAAGGGCTCAACTAATCAGATACCACCTCTATGACAGCCCTAAAACAGAGAAGTAGAGTAAAAACATAGGGAGAGAAAATGGCATCACAGAAAGACCATACACCCTACCCAGTTTTCCCATCCATACCAACTAGAAAGCTCTACAAGCTCTTCCTCTGCCTCAGAGATCCTCTTTAATGTCGCCCGTACATTCTTGGATTGCTGCAGGGAACTGGGCTGCACCTTTTCTGGTTGGCTTAGAGGAATTTGTGACCCCCAACATTGTTGAGTTTGTGGTGCACCACATAGGACTTAAACACAAATAATTAGGCTGAAGGACATAAATAAAGTGGATGCCACAGACTTTCAAGGTTTTGTGATATTTTTTCTTGTTTTAACCAAGGTCAGAGATGTTGGATAATCTTTAAAAATGTTTAATGAATTTGGTTAACCACTTTCTGGAATACAAACATCAAAGTAGTGAAAAATCTAAACACGCAACAATATAAATTTTCTACTGACGTAAGCATGTATATTTTCTGTACCTCTATAGTTTATATTTATTTTAAGTTAGTGTGCTATATAAATGCATGTTGTTTTGCTGATCAGTCTCGATTTATATGCTGAAACCTCAGTAAAGAGTAATGGTCCCTGCTTTCCATGAGTTGTTTGAAACCATTGCATCCTGTGGATAAGGGCAGGGCAGTTATGCTGTTAATAAAGATTTAAAAAAATAAAGAAAGGTGACATGGGCTAAGGACAGTGTTATACTTGTCACTCCGCACCCAAATCTGCAATTCCCCACTCTCTTCTGTGTTTCTTTTTTTTTTCTTAAGTGCTGTCTAGTCAATTCTGACTCCTAGTGACCCAGCTGTCCCTGGGTTTTCTTGGCAAGGTATGAACAGATCTCCTTCCTAGGCAATGGATGGTAAAGTTACCTGCCAAAGCTCACAAGGAATGCCAATAGGAATCAAACAGAGACCACCTGGGTGCTAGGCTGTTGTGCTAACCACTAGGCTACTCTTCCACATTTGCAGGCTTTTAGAGAAGTTGTAATCTTTCTTCCTTTTCTTGTGTGTTGGCTGCCTCCCTTGGTGGACAGCATAGACATCATTTTGGAAGCCCTATTTGTGCTTTGGATGTCCAGAAATGGGGACAGAGATATCTCCATAGCCATTTTAAAAGCTAGTGCTGGGGACATCCAAGTCTGAATGGGAACATGGTGGAGGCATGGTCGTGGCATTCCCAGAAACCTGGGCTTCCCCGTTTGATTTCTGAAATGTTATGGACGTATGGCATTGCGTCTAGGTTTACACCTACTCCAAACAACTGAAGAGTGCTCGTTTTGGCTGAAAACCATCTAGATGGTGTAAAGAAGAAAGCAATCTGTTATCACCAGTACTCAGCACAATGTCAGCAGCAGCTGCAGTGGGATTTGAACCCTGGCTTCCCCCACCACTCTAACCATTAGGCCAGGGGTGGGCAATTCCGGCCCTCGTGCACCACAATCCAGCCTGGTTTTCATGATGTCCCTAATGAATATTCATGAGATCTATTTGCATCCACTGCCTTCCATTGTCTGGAAATAGGCCCATGAATATTCATTAGGGAAACCATGAAAACCAGGCTGGATTGTGGTGCGTGAGGGCCGGAATTGCCCACCCCTGCATTAGGCTATTCTTAGATGTCCAACTCCTGGGATACTATTCTGGAGATGTGTATGTAGATGCCCTTGCATGTCTGCACCAGGGCGTGCCTGCTTTTTTATTTTCAAACATTCTAGCTTAGAGGTCACAGATTGCACGGACGTTCCTTCCAAAATTCCTCTCCATATATGTTGATTTGGGGGCATGCAGAGGATAATTTTATAAAGTCCTTCGTAGATAACATGCATTTTTCTGCACATATTTCATGTCTATTTTATAAAGAAGTATGCACCTAAAAGCCCATTTATGTGTGTAAATCAGTAAAATACTGTTATTTGCACGCGTAGATGCGTACATTTCTGTGGATTTTTATAAAATAACTTCCTACATGTGGTTTCTAAAGTTCTGTTTCCAAAACATGCACGGAGACCCCTTGGACTCCATCAAGGAATTTATTGTGTCCACATGTTGAGAGGGAACTTTCAGGAGTGCTAGTGAGCAAATTCCAAGATGGCTCTTTAATCACAGCTAGGCAATTATTTGTAATCCCTGTACTTGTGTGTGTTTAGTGTTCATGTGTTTGTATGGTGTTCATTTATTTTTGTGTGTGTGTATGTGTATATACGAGGTCTGTCCCAAAAGTAATGAGAATGATTTTTAAAAAATTACTGAACGTACATGCAATTACAGTTTATCGCCTTCAAAATAGGTTCCTTGTGATTGAATACAGCGATTCCAGGATTGCTACCACTCTTCATAGCAGTGGAGGAAGTCTTCACTTGAGATGTTGTTCAAAGCCCTTGTTGCAGCTGCCTGGACGTTTTCAACTGTCCCAAAATGATGTCCTTTGAGCTGGGTTTTGAGCTTGGGGAATAAAAAGAAATCGCACGGAGTCAAGTCAGGGCTGTACGGTGGGTGGGGAAGTGTTGTGATATTATTTTGAGCCAAAAATTCCCTCACAGCCCTTCTGCTCTGTGTAAAACAATCATTCTCATTACTTTTGGGACAGACCTTGTATCTCTATTGCATATTCTGTGGGCACTGTTTACATGTTATGTCTGTGGTGCCGTAGCTGAGGGTGGTGGGACATTTACTAGGGACTTAGTTTTGGAGGTTGATGTCAGTTGTGGGGAGGTAGATATGGGAATAGTTTCCAGGATGGTGGGGCAGTTACAGTGAGGATATTTTGTGAACGGGGCATTGGCATAAGTGCTATTTTTGAAAGTGGGGCAGTTGCGCAGGGGGATATTTTTGTTGGTTGGGGTAATTTGCAGGTTGGTGGGGCACTTGTAAAGATGTAAATGTTGGGGGTGGATCAGTTGCAGGGTGGTAGTTTTAGGGAGTGGGTATGGTTTGCAGGGTGGAGAATCTGAAGCAGGGATGTCTGTTGAGGCTGTCGGCCAGTTTTGGAGGAGCTCTTGATGGAGGCATGGCATTTTACAGAGTGGTAGAGCAGTTTGGGGGGGGGGGTATTTTTTTTAGAGAAGATTCAGTTTGTAGGATGGTAGGCCAGTTGTAAAGGGCTGTTTTTTTGAGGGGTAGGGTCAGTGGGCGGGTTGGTGGATCAGTTGTGAGGGGGTATTTTTTAGGGGTAGGACAATAAGGAGGAGTAGATTTTAGAAATAAAGCAATTTGTGGGGTGGTTAGCCAGATGCAAGGGGCAATTAGGGAGATGATGGGGACAGTAGCAGGAGGGTAGTTTTTGGGTGGGGGGCATATAGTGAGATGGTGGGGCAACAGTGGGGAGTATTTTTTTAGGAGTATGGCTGTTTGAGTAGTAGGGCAGTTTCAAGGGAATATATTTTATGGGTGGGGCAGTATGCAGATTGGTGGGGCAATTGCAGTGTGGTAGATTTTGGGGGATGGTGCATGTGCAGGGGATAGTTTTTGGGAGTGGACCAGTTGGCAGTGTGGTGGGTCAGTTGCAGGGTATTTTTAGAGATGGGGAATTTGCGAGGTGGTGAGGAAGTTGTGAGGGTGAATTTTTTAGGGGTGGGGCAGTTTGAAAGGTGACAGCATTTGGCTGGTTAGTACAGCCAGTGTGAGGGAGTATTTTTGGGGGTGTTGGTAGTGTGTGGGGTGCTGTGGCAATTGTGGGGGTGCTGTGGCATTTTTTTGTTGCTGAGGCAGTTTAGGGGATTGGGAGAACACAGAGCAGACAGAGGGAGTTTAAAAGGAACAATTCCCTAACTGCTATGTTTTACTGTACAGCATGAACGTGTCTATGCTACAGAAGCTGGAACTCCTTCTCCCACAGAAATACAGTGGGTTAGATTGGTTTTTGTTGGGAGGGGGACTTATTTCTATGGAACCCCCAGTCCAATTTGCCACATTTTTTAACTCAAAGTATCTGTTTACCAGTCTTCTCACATTCCAAGTTTCATTCTATTCCATTCCATTTTCAGAGAGTTATTTTGCCCCCAAAGAAACTGACAGACAGAAAGACATTCTCAACATCTTTTATATAATTCGTTCTGACTACCATTGGGTTGGAAAGAATAATGTAACATGTGGTACATCAAACCCAGGAAATGATTTGTAATCCCCATAACTATGTATGTGTGTTGTTCATGTATTTGTGTGTTGTGTATATTTATGTGCTGTTCATATGTTTGTGTGGTGTTCATATATTTGAGTATGTGTGTGTGTGTGTGTGTGTCATAAGAACATAAGATATGCCATACTGGGTCAGACCAAGGTCCATCAAGCCCAGTATCCTGTTTCCAACAGTGGCCAATCTAGGTCATACGTACCTAGCAGTATCCCCAAAAGACACAGGTTCCACAATGCTTGTTTTGGGTCAAGCATTGATATCCTGGGTCCCTTTTTAATAATGGTTTATGGACCTTTCCTCCAGGAACTTGTCCAAACCTTTTTTAAACCCAGCTATGCTAACAGCTCTTACTGCTTCCTCCGGTAACAAATTCCAGAGTTTGATTACACGTTGAGTGAAAAAATATTTTCTCTTATTTGTCTTAAATAGTTTACCCTGTAGCTTCATTACATGTCCCCTAGTCTTTCTATATTCTGATAGCATAAACAATTGATCTATGTTTACCCGTTCCACTCCATTCATTAATTTATAGACCTCTATCATATCTCCCCTCAGCCGTCTCTTTTCCAGGTTGAAGAGCCCTAACCTTTGTAGCCTCTCTTCATAGGAGTAGCCTTCCATCCCCTTTACCATTTTGGTGGCTCTTCTCTGTACCTTTTCTAATAACGCTATATCCTTTTTAAGATACGGCGACCAGAATTGCACACAATATTCAAGGTGCGGTCATACCATGGAATAATACAGAGGCATTATAATATCCTTTGTTTTATTTTCCATTCCTTTCCTTATGATGCCTAGCATTCTGTTTGCTTTCTTGGCTGCCGCTGCACACTGGGCAGAGGGTTTTAACATGTTATCCATGATGACTCCTAAATCTTTTTCCTGGGTGGTGGTTCCTAATGTGGAGCCTTGCATCGTGTAACCATAGTGTGGGTTGTTCTTTCCTAGGTGCATAACTTTACACTTGTCCACATTAAATTTCATCTGCCATTTGGCTGCCCAGTCTTCCAATTTATCCAGATCCTCCTGCAGTTTTCCACAGTCCTCTTGGGTTTTAACAACTTTAAACAGTTTTGTGTCGTCTGCAAATTTGATAACCTCACTCATTATTCCCTTTCCCAGGTCATTTATGAATATGTCAAAAAGTAGCGGACCCAGTACAGATCCTTGGGGTACTCCACTATTCACCTTTTTCCATTGGGAAAATTGGCCATTTAGCCCTACCCTCTGCTTTCTATCTTTTAACCAGTTCCCGATCCACAATAGTACACTGCCTCCTATCCCATGACTTTGTAGTTTTGCCAAAAGTCTCTGATGAGGGACCTTGTCAAAGGCTTTCTGAAAGTCCAGATACACTATATCAACTGACTCACCTTTGTCTACCTGTTTATTCACACCTTCAAAAAAACATATCAGATTAGTAAGACAAGATCTTCCTTGTCTAAAGCCATGTTGGCTGTCTCCCATTAGGCCATGACTATCTACATGCTGTGTAATTTTGTTCTTTATGATGGTTTCTACCATTTTCCCCGGTACTGATGTCAGGCTCACCGGTCTGTAATTTCCAGGATCACCCCTGGAACCCTTTTTAAAAATTGGTGTTACATTGGCGATCCTCCAATCTTCAGGTATTACAGATGATTGTAATGAAAGTTCACAGATTACTAATAGCAGGTCTGCAATCTCATATTTCAGTTCTTTCAACACTCTTGGATGTATACCATCTGGTCCAGGTGATTTGCTACTATTCAGTTTATCAAATAGTTGTAATACATCTTCCCGGTGTAGCAATATTTCTCTCAATTCCTCTGCAGTATCACCTTTAAATACCACTTCAGTCTTGGGTAGCATCCCTACATCTTTCTCAGTAAAGATCGAAGCAAAGAATTCATTCAGTCTCTCCGCTATAGCCTTGTCTCCTTTTACTGCCCCTTTTACCCCTCTATCATCTAATGGTCCAATTGACTCTCTCACAGGCCTTTTGCTATGAATGTACTTGAAAAAGTCTTTATTTCGTGTTTTTCCTTCCGTAGCAAGTTCCTTCTCAAATTCTCACTTTGCCTGCCTTATCATTGCTTTACATTTAACTTGCCAGTGCTTGTGCTGTTTCCAATTTTTGTCATTTGGCTCTTTTTTCCATTTCCTGAAAGATGCTTTTTTGGCAGCAACAGCCTCTCTGACCTCACCTTTAAACCAAGCTGGCAGTTTTTTGGACTTTCTTCCACTTTTCTTAATGCGTGGAATACAGCTGGTCTGGGCTTCCAGGATAGTATTTTTAAACAACACCCAAGCTTGATGTAAGTCTTTAACCTTTGCAACCGCTCCTTTTAGTTTTTTCTTAACTATATTCCTTATTTTATCATAGTCTCCCTTTCGAAAGTTAAAAGGTAGTACTGTGGATTTCTTTACTATCCCTCCTCCACTAATTAAATCAAACACCATCATGCTATGATCACTATTGCCAAGTGGTCCCAACACCCTTATTTCTTGCACCAGATCTGGTGTTCCACTAAGGACTAGGTCCAGTATGGCTTCCCCTCTGGTCGGTTCATGAACCAGCTGCTCCAAGAAGCAGTCATTTATTTCATCTAGAAACTTTATCTCCCTAGCATGTCCTGCCGTGACACTGACCCAGTCGATACCGGGGTAATTGAAATCACCCATTATTATTACCGCGCTGTAACTTTTGTTAGCTTCCTTGATCTCTTTAAGCATTTCATCATCCATTTGTTCATTCTGGCCAGGCGGTCGATAGTACACCCCCACTGCCATCGCCTTCCCCTTCATACATGGAATTGTAATCCATAGAGAGTCTACAGCAAATTTTGTTTCCTGCAAAACTTTAATCCTTTCTGACTCAATGCCCTCTCTAACATAGAGTGCAACCCCTCCTCCAATTTGATCAGTTCTATCATTACGATATAGTTTGTATCCAGGTATCACAGTGTCCCACTGGTTATCCTCCTTCCACCATGTCTCTGAGATTGCAATCATATCTAACCTCTCATTTAGTGCTATATATTCTAACTCTCCCATCCCTGTCTCTGTTGTATGTTCTGTGTATGCTGTTCATGTGTCATGTCTATGGTGAGATAGCAGAGGGTGGTGGGGCATTTCCTGAGGACATAGTTTTGAGGGGTGAGGACAGTTGTAGGGAGGTAATTTAGGGGATGGCTGTAGTTTGCAAGGTGGGGCAGTTGCAGTGGGAAGATTTTTGGGATGGAGCATTTCCATGGGACGAGTTTTTGAGGGTGGGGTAGTTTCGGGGTAATATTTTTCATAAGTGGGGCAGTTTGTAGGGTGATGGAAGATTTTTGGGGCACTAACCTTTTGGAGTGAGGCACTTATAGGGGTATTTTATAGAGGTGGGGCAGGTTGTTGGATGGTAGAGCAGTTGCGAGGGATTACTTTTTAAGGTAGGGATAGTGTGCAGGTTAGTGGGTCAGTTCTGAGGAGGTAATGTTTAGGGGTGGAACAATTGTGGGAAGGTAGGTTTTGAGGGTGGGGCAGAGAAAAAGGAGGCTGGCAAGATGGTAGGACAGTTGGTGTAGTTTTGGTGGATAGGACAATTTTTGGAGTGGTAGAACAGTTATGAGTGAGTATTGTTTTAGGGATGGGGCAGTGTTGCTTTGATGGGGCAGTTAAGTGAGGGTAGTTTATAAGGGTGGGAAGTTTGTATGGTGGTGGATCAGTTATGAGGGAAGATTTTGGGGGTGTGGAAGATAGCAGAGTACTGGGGCCATTGTGAAGGGGTACTGGAGGGGAAGAGAGGGGGAGGGGATAGAGGGAGGGGCTATGCATATCAAGTCATACTGGCTGGCCCATAACCTGACGGAGGCAACAGTCGGAAATCTATCAGCTAGTAGAGTTGGCAGGGCATGTGAAATCCAGCATAGTGTTATAAAGGACATCACCTATATATATTCATGTTGCCCTCCATTGCCTCGGAAGGAAAGGCTGTCAATCTACTTCTGGTGATAAATTGCCAAGAAAACCCAGAGGTAGCTGGGTCGCTATGAATCAACACTGACTTGATGACACTAAAAAAAATAAAAAATTCATGTTGCTAGGGGTGAATAGGGAAAACTGATGGGTGTCAGAGATATGTGTGGAAGGGAGTGACAGGGTAGCTGTCGAGTGCTTGGAGATAACATAGATGGACATGGACTAGTGGCTGCTTGTAGTAGGGCCAGACCAAATATGGACGTTCACATGAAGATTTCAGATGGAGCCTGCATGTTCACAGGTCCTGTTCTAAAATTAGCTCCTTTAGCAACATGTCCCTGTTTGCACATTCCTCCCACTAGCAGTACATGCTTCCTAAAATCTCATTTCACATGCAAAACACTGCATGTTTAAAAAGGCTGAAAGACTCACAGTAGTTCTCAGAGGTACAAATGTCCATAAAGCATCACAAGAGATTGCTATCTACCAAAAGTGCCCTCTAGCCCCAACAGAACAAAGTAAGAAGCTAAAATCGAACTCCCCAATCAATTAAAATATAATAAAATATAAACACTGTCAAAAAAACTTCTTGGCAATCTTAACATGCAGATGTGTGTCCTCTGTCAAAACGCTATAAAAAAACATAAAAATCACTTTAAAAACCTTCAAAATCACTTTCAAATTCTAGAACATAACTCTATAGAGCTATGGGCTGTCTTTAAACAGCATTTACCTCCTAACCAAGCTTTACCTTTAACATCATCAAAAACCACTAAAAATCTGAAAATTATATATTTTTTAAAAAGATGTCATATTATTCTAAAGTGCTATTTTTTGAGAGCATGTAAAAAAGAGGTGTGATATCCATGCTTTTAGAGCCATGTTAACTAAACTGTGCTAGTAGTGTGCATCTGTGCCACCAAAGGCCTGTACTAACTTTTGGGGTCATGTGAATCCATCCCTCTACTGATCGTGTGATGCTAACATGCAATACCATGCTAACTGTACACATTAAATGCACCCAGCAATACTGCAGTTAACAATGCATTAGCAACATTTGCGGTTAGCACATGCCCAAAATGCCCATGCTGTGATATGCTGTAAGTGCCCACATTCTGCCCTGAACCACCCCAGTTTGCACCCAATCGCATACGAACTGGTTACCACAGGAATTTTAGCATGGGTACTTCATTAACTGACACTCTGCAAACCTAATGGTTATCACAGTTCAGTAATTACTTTGGGCCATTGCAGCACTTAACGCACATTAACCTTTAGTAAACATACCCCTTAATGTCTCCGTTCTGTGCCCTGTTTATCCTAAGCATGGTTATATAAAGTTTTTTGTTATAATGTTTTTAGAGATCTATTGATCCAACAGAGAATTGTGTGTAAGCTATTTCAGAAGGGCAGCTTACTCTAGTACTACAAGTGGTTCATCTGCATTAGTAACTGCATTGAATTATGTAGAGATGTTTAGAAATGTAATTGTGAGCTCTTTTTGCTTTAACTATTATGTTTTGTCTTGGCACACAGTTTAAATCCTCACTTGGTTTGCAGCTTGTCGTGCTGTGAGGGCTTGTGTGCATCAGTGATGCTGAGAGCTAAACTATCGGTAGTTTAACTACTGGCAGGGTCTCCCAAGATGGACAGATCTCAGCTGAGGTGCCAGACCAAGACAAACCACCCATCTGGGCAGCAGCAGAATGGGATAGTGTTGACGGCGGAGGATCACATTTCTGTGACAACGGCAACAACACAAACTTAAACTGCGCAGAAGAAAGGCCTGGCAATCTACTTCTGTATCTTGCCATGAAAACCCAATGGATAGTTACAACAAAACAAATTATGCTATAGTGCTGGAAGATGAGACCCCCAGGTCAGAAGCCACTCAACTAGCTACTGGGGAAGAGCTGAAGACTTTTCAGAGTAAAGCCAGCATTTATGATGTGGTTGGATCAAAGCCTTCGGGACGTCTGACTGCTGATGTATCTGCGCATGAAATGAGAGTCAGAAGCTGTAAAGATGTCTTACACATTGGAACATGGAATGTACAAAGCATGAACCAAGGGAAGTTGGAGGTGGTCAAGAATGAAATGGAACATGTACAACTTGATCTGTTGGGTGTCAGCGAACTGAAATGGACTGGCATCGGGCACTTTGCATCAGATGATCACATGGTCTACTATGCTGGAAATGAAAGACAAAGAAGAAATGGTGTTGCATTTATAATAAAGAAGAAACTTGCAAGAACTGTAAAGAAATAAAATGCAATCAGCAAACGCTTACTCTCTATTCGTCTACGAGGAATCCCTACCAACACAACTATAATTCAAGTATATGCCCCAACAACAGCTGCAGAAGAGAATGAAATTGAAGAGTTCTATGAACAAGTACAAGCTGAAATTGACAGAACATGCAGACAGGATATCCTGATAGTCATGGTTGACTGGAACGCAAAAGTTGGCAACAAAGAAGAAGACAAAGTAGTTGGAAAATATGGACTTGGCAACAGAAATGAAGCTGGATAAAGACTGATAGAATTCTGCAAGACCAACGATCTATTCATCTCAAACACCTTCTTCCAGCAACACAAGCGGAAACTGTACACATGGACTTCACCCAATGGATTGTATAAAAATCAAATTGACTATATCTGTGGAAGTCAACAATGGAAAAGCTCTATAACCTCAACAAAGACAAAACCTGGAGCTGACTGTGGTACAGATCATCAACTACTAGTATGCAAACTCAAGCTAAAGTTGAAAAAGAGCAAACCACTCATGAATGCAGCAAAATATGACCTTGTGAATATACCACTGGAATTTAAAGACTGCCTGCAAAATCGATTTGCTGCTTTAGATACAAATGACAGAACTCCAGAAGAGTTATGGAATGACATCAAGAAGGTTGTGTTGGAAGAAAGCGAGAAGTCTCTACAAAAGGTGAAAAAGAAAAAAATGGCCAAAATGGATGATGGAAGAAAGTCTGAAAATTGCCCAGAAACGCAGAGAAGCTAAAGCCAGAAGAGAAAGAAAGACAATCACAGAACTCAACAGAGATTTCCAATGTGCAGCAAGACAGGACAAGGAAAAGTATTACAATGACGCATGCAAGGAAATAGAAGCAGAAACTATTAGAGGAAGAACTAGAGCGGCTTTCCTAAAGCTACGAGAGTTAAAGAAAAATTCCAACCTCAAATTGGAATGTTACAAGATGCTCAAGGTTCTATGTGGAATGATGCTGAGAAGATCAAGAAAAGATGGAAGGAATATACAGAGTTTTTATATGATAAAGATAAAGTGGACAACAGCCATTTCAACCTGTAACTTATGATCGGGAACCATTGGTGATGAAAGAAGAAGTTGAAGCAGCATTGAAAGCCTTATCAAAGAACAAAGCACCAGGCATTGATAGCATTCCCATAGAAGTATTACAGCAATCTGATGCAGCTGTTACCGTACTTACAAGGCTCTGCCAAGAAATATGGAAGACAACATCATGGCCAACTGACTGGAAAAGATTTCACAGGTCTGCGACTAAAAAGCTGTTTGATTATTTTCATCTAATTTCCATGTATTTTGGTGTGCTGAAAAGAAATAAAATATTGAAAAAACTCCTAGACATCATGATTTGCCACAACATGCAAAATTGTCTTCAAATTTATCAAATTTTTTCAAATTACTATTAATTAATTCACATAAGTGCATTTAAGATATAAAATGCCAAAAAAAACCTTAAAGGGGTTGTCCGAGTTATGTAAAAAAAAATATAGCACTGTAAATCTGATGGTCAGCAATATATACATAAGCTAAGCAAGTTTTAAGTCCGTGCTTCTAATGGTAGAAGGGGTTAATCTTTCCTGAAGAATCCAGTGGGAAGGAGACACAGGGCAGATAGCAGCAGCTCCGGTCAGTGCAGGGGGGCGTGGCCAGCATTGTGACATCTCGTGTACAGACACAGAGCTGCTCTCTCCTGCATGCCATACTTGTGCACGAATCATCATCAGGTTCTTGGTTCTAGGTTGTTCACACTTTTTCATCGCAATTCGTGTTAGCTCGTCATTCTTCAACCGTTAAGTTATGGCTCCGCGAAACTGTATTAATTCGCCAGACAGTTTCTGTATCATCTGTGGTGAATATACAGTGTTGAAGCAACAGCAGAATATTACAGACTTTGTGAAAAAGTATACTTTGCATACTTTGGACTAAAAATTGGAGATCAAGATAAATTCTGGGCGCCTCATAAAGTGTGCAAATGGTGTGTTGAGGACCTCCGAAACTGGTTCAAGGGTAAGAAAAAAATCTTTCCGTTATGGGATTCTTATGGTATGGCGAGAGCAAAAGAACCATAGTGACGACTGTTACTTTTGTTCATGCGATGTGAAAGGGTTTAATTCCAAATGAAAGCATTCCATTTCATACCCCAATCTTCACTCGGCAATTTGTCCCATCCCCCATGGCACAGATATACCAGTACCCAAGCCCCCTGTTACCTTGGAAGAGATACCTAGCTCCGATGAAGGTGAAGTCATACCTGAAACAGATGACGAATCAAGTTCTGACTTTGAAGATGATACAAGACCAAAATTATTTTCTCAGGAGGAGATGAATGATTTGGTAAGAGACTTCAATCTTCCCAAAGATGCCACTGAGTTACTCGGATCAAGGCTGAAAAGCAGGAATTTATTGTTGCCAGGAGTGTCATCTTCATGGTTCAGACATCGTGAAAAGGAGTTCGTTCCTTACTTCGCCCAGGAAGACAAGTTGGTTTTTTGCATCGATGTCAAAGGTCTGATGGGTCAATTTAAAATCCAATATTATTCAGAGCAATGGCGTCTTTTTATAGATTCTTCAAAAAGAAGTCTCAAAGCAGTTTTACTCCACAACAGTTTTTACGCTTCCATACCTGTAGGTCATTTCGTACACTTGAAGGAAACCTACGAGAACTTGGAATTGGTTCTTCGTAAACTTAAATATGAAGACCGTGGTTGGCAAGTGTGTGGGGACTTGAAGGTCTTGTGCATGCTGCTCGGGCAACAAGCTAGGTATACCAAATATCCTTGTTTTCTGTGTCTTTGGGACAGTCCAGACCGACAAAATCACTGGACCAAGAAGAGTTGGCAGCCAAGGGTGCTAACAGTTGGTGAAAAAAATGTCCTCCGAGAAACTTTGGTACCTTCCCATAAAGTTCTTCTACCACCTCTCCACATAAAATTGGGATTGATGAAGCAATTTGTAAAATCACTTCCAAGAGATGGAGAATGCTTCAAATACTTGGTCACCAAGTTTCCAGGCCTGTCAGAGGCAAAATTGAAGGAAGGTGTGTTCGTCGGACCAGACATTAGAAGGCTTATAGATGATCAAGAGTTTGTCAATACCATGACGGATCCTCAAAAAAAAGGGTGGATTGCATTTAAAGAAGTCGTACAGAAATTTTTAGGCAATAACAAAGATCCTCACTACAAAAAGATCGTCAGACGAATGCTGAAAGCATTTCAAGCTTTAGGTTGCCTGATGAGTTTGAAAGTGCATTTCCTCCAGTCCCACCTTAGCTACTTTCCTGAAAATTTGGGAGCTGTGAGTGAGGAACAAGGTGAATGATTCCACCAAGACATTAAAGAGATGGAAAGGAGATACCAGGGAAAATGGAGCATTACAATGATGGCAGACTACTGTTGGATGCTTCAGAGAGACATTCCAGATGCTACTCACAAGAGGAGCCTCACAAGGAAGAAGAATTGAGTTTAGTGTGTGTAGGTGAGCTCATTTCAGTTCAAAAAAGGATTTTCATGAAAATATTGCAATAAAACTTTAATTTTATAAGTCTATTACCATTTATTTTGAGGTATTGCCTTATTTAACATAATTACCTAAATTGTCAGGAAACGTGATGTCCTATGACAAAATGGAGGTCATTTTTGGATAAAGCGCACTAAAAAACATAAAGATTACGTGGAACAACCAAAACAGCTCTCGAAAAAAATTTTTTCGCAGACCTGTGTTTGTGTTTATACCAATACTAAAGAAAGGTGATCCAACTGACTGTGAAAATTATTGCACAATTGCTCTGATCCCACATGCCAGCAAGATTCTACTGAAGATTATTCAAAAGAGGCTACAACCATACCTGGAACAAGAACTACCTGAAATGCAAGCAGGGTTCAGGAAAGAGCGAGGAACGAGAGACATCATTGCGGATGTGAGATGGATCCTTGAAAAGACTAAAGAATACCAAAAGGATATCTATTTGTGCTTTATCGACTATAGCAAAGCTTTGGCTGTGTAAATCATGCGAAACTCTGGGCCACATTAACAAGCATGGGTATACCAGAACACCTGATCGTACTCTTGCACAATCTGTACATTGATGAAGAAGCAACAGTTCGAACGGAACAAGGAGAAACAGAATGGTTTAAAATAAGCAAAGGTGTAAGACAAGGCTGCATACTTTCCCCCTACCTGTTTAATTTATATGCAGAACAAATCATCACAGAAGCAGGATTGTATGAAGACAACAGAGGTGTGAAGATTGGTGGAAGATTCATCAACAACCTTCGCTATGCTGATGATATCACATTACTGGCTGAAAGTGAAGATGATCTGAAACATTTGCTTCTCACAATCAAAGAACATAGTCTCAAAATGGGCCTGCACCTTAATGTAAAGAAGACAAAGATCATGACAACTGGCATAATCAACAGGTTCATCGTTGAAGGAGAAGAAATTGAAACCGTGAACAACTTTAACCTACTTGGATCAACTATCAATAAAGAAACAACAAGCAGTCAAGAAATCAGACGACGCATTGCTCTTGGCAGAATGGCTATGAAAGACCTAGATAAGATTCTCAAGAGCAGAGATGTCTCTCTCCATACAAAGATTCGACTTGTTCAAGCCATGGTATTTTCAATAACATCATATGGATGTGAAAGCTGGACAGTGAAAAAGATAGAAAGGAAAAAAATTGATGCCTTTGAATTATGGTGCTGGCGGCGAATACTGTGTATACCATGGACTGCCTGAAGAAGAAACCAGTTGGTACTAGAGGAGATCAAACCTAAGCTTTCTTTAGAAGCTCAGATGACAAGACTTCAACTTTCATACTTTGGACACATCATGAGAAGAGAGAGATCATTAGAGAAAGACATCATGCTTGGCAAGATAGAAGGTCAACGCAAAAGATGAAGGCCAGCAATGAGATGGATCGATACAATGACAGCAGCTACGGGTACCAGTCTGTCAATAATGAGCCGCCTGACTGAACGCCGAACACAATTTAGGATAGCTATCCAAAGGGTTGCCATGAGTCGACTCCGACTCGACGGCACTTAACAACAACAACAGTTTAAATTTTCTCCCACCACAGTAGGCTTTTTGTCTTATCATACCAATTTTTATTATGATTTTGACTATGATTTCTTAATATTATTTTTTAATATGATTTTGAATTTTATATGATTTGGACTAATTTGTTTTTAATTTTTGCTCTCTATTGGGTTTTTTGCCCCCTTTTTCCCACAGAAGTATGCATACATCATTGGTTGTATATGAATATTTTTGCTAATATGTTGAAAGTACACCCCTGATGAAGGCAAACGCTGCAACATGTTGGGTTTCTAACACGTCTGTGTGTATTGTATATATTTTTCTGTGTTTTATGGGTTCTATTCAATGTGCGCTAAAATCACTTAATAAATTTGTCCTCATCTGATGATTCTGTTTATGACCTGAAAATGAGAACAAGTAAGATACTTGAATATTATGATGACAAAGTTATTATGAATTGTTAAATCACAAGAGGATTGTGAGAATTTGCAAAAAGACCTTAATTGGGAGACTGCAAACAAATAGCAGATGAATTTTAATCTAGATATGTGCAAAATTATTTACTTAGAGAAGGACCATACGAACTATGGCTACACAATGCAAAGTTCTACATTAGGAGTCACCACCCAGGAAAAGAGTCTAGGCATCATTGTGGATATTACATCGAAATTGTCTGCTCAGTCTGCAGAGGCAGCCAAGAAAGCGAACAAAATGCTGGGAACTATAGGGAAAGTAATGATGAAAAAAGCTGAGAATATCATAATGCTTCTGTATCACTCCATGGTACTGTTTTCCTCTCTCCCTCCCCTTAAAGGTCCCCTCTACCCACCCTTTTTTGTAACCACTTTGATTGAAGGAAAAGGTGGTATATAAAACTTGATAAATAAATAAATTCATGGTGCAACCGCACCTTGAGTATTGTGTGCATTTTTTGTCACCGAATCTCAAAACGATATAGCAGAATTAGAGAAGGTGCGGAGAAAGGTGACCAAAATGATAAAGGCGATAGAATGATCTCTATGAGGGAAGGCTAAAGAGATTAGGGCTGTTCAGCTTGAGAAGAGATGGCTGAGGGGAGATATAATAAAGATCTATAAAATTATGAGTGGAGTGGAACGGGTAAACACAATTTGGTTGCTTACTCTTTCAAAAAAGTACAAAGACTAGAGGGCATGCAATGAAGCTACTAAGTAGTGCATTTAAGACAAATTGGAGAACTTTTTTTTCACTAATACATACTGCTATTAAGTTCTGGGAATTTGTTGCTGGAAGATGTGGTAAAAGCTGGTTGAATAACTGGGTTTAAAAAAGTTTTGGACAAGTTCCTGGAGGAAAAGCCCATACCTAACCCTGGAAAAAGCAGAATGGAATCTGTGCACCTTTTGAAATCCTGCCAAGTACTTGTGACCTGCATTGGCCACTGTTGAAAATAGGATACTGGGATTGTTCGACCTTTGGTCTGACCCAGTATGGCATATCTCATGCTCTCATGTTCTAATTTTTAGGGATGTGCATAGGCAAGGAAAATTCAGTTAGTTTTCTATTTTGTTTCATAGATTTTCCCAATTTTGGGGTGTTTTTTCTAATACAGAATTTTTGGAGAAATCAAGGTGTGCTACACGTATCAATGTGTGCACACCCCTAGAAACTTTACCTGTTTACCTTTTAAAGGAAGCATGAAAGGCTAATGCTGGGCATACAAGAAGCTGGGGAACCTGCTGTTTCCATCGGCTCTCTTCATCAAAAATATATAAATAAAAGTAGTAAAAGTCTTAAAAAGAACAAGAAATAAGCAAGAAGAGAGCAATTTTTAAAGCCATTTATGTGGGTCAATATGCTGTCTGAAAGCTGCCCTCAGTCTGGCTAACAGGATACAGTGTATGGTGCTTCATAACATTTCTACAGATTCAGGGGAGGCATTTTGGATGCACGTTAGAGCAAAAGTATAAAACTGTGCACATAGACAACATTTTCAAGCTACCTGCAAAAAAGCTGGTAGAAAATTCTTTATTGTTGTTAGTGCTGTCGTATTGGTGTCGACTCAAGGCGACCCTCTGGATAGTTGTCCTAAACTGTGTTCGGTCTTCAGTCAGGTGGTTCCTTGTTGAGACTAGCACCCACAGCTACTGTTATTGTATCAATCTATTTCATTGTTGGCCTTCCTCATTTGCAATGACCTTCTACCTTGCTAAGCATGATGTCTTTCTCTAATGATCTCTCTCTTCGCATGATGTGTCCAAAATATGAAAGTCAAAGTCTTGTCATCTAAGCTTCTAAAGAAAGCTTAGGTTTGATATCATCCAGTACTGACTGGTTGCTTCTTCATGCAGTCCATGGGATACACAGTATTCGTCACCAGAACCATAATTCAAAGGCATAAATTTTCTTCCTATCAATCTTTTCCACTGTCCAACTCTCGCATCCATATGACATTATTGAAAATATCATGGCTTGAACAAGTTGAATCTTTGTATGGAGAGAGACATCTCTGCTCTTGAGAACCTTGTCTAGGTCCTTCACAGCCTTTCTGCCAAGAGCAATACATTATCTGATTTCTTGACTGTCCTTTCTTTATTGATAGTTGATCCAAATAGGTAAAAGTTGTCCACTATTTCAATTTCTTCTCCATCAATGATGAACTTATTGTTTTTGCCAGTTGTCAGGATCTTGGACTTCTTTACATTAAAATGCAGGCCCATTTTAAGACTATGTTCCTTGATCTTGAGAAGCAAATGTTTCAGATTGTCTTCACGTTCAGCCAGTAATGTGGTATTATCAGCATAGTGAAGATTGTTGATGGGTCCCCCACCAATCTTCACACCTCTATTGACTTCATACAGTCCTGCTTCTCTGATGATTTGTTCTGCATATAAATTACACAGGTAGGGGGAACAGGCTGATCTATCGATTGAACACTTTAGCTCCGAGGGGCTTGAATAGTCAGATAGAATGGTCAGCCTGTATTTAGGTGAGTACTGTGGAACGAAATGGTATGGTTAGACTTGGTAAATTATTAGGGCTGTTCCTGAAGTTGCCGCTAGTCTCTATTTGGTTTAAAGGGATTGTGTTATTTTAATTGCAACTGGAGAAGAGCGGCTGCGTGTTGGGTGATTGAGGGGGTTTAAAAATGGAGTCGATACTGCACTGTCCGCATGCGCGGCGTTTTTGTGAGCTGGCGGCAGTTGTACAAGTGCTATTGCAGCAGATTGAGTTGAGCCGGCTAGTGAGAATACGTGGGCAGCATATTCGGTGAGTGTATTTTGTAGCCGGTGTGTTTGACATTGATTAAGGTTATTTTTTTCTGTGATGTGAAGGTGATGGTTTATTGTTTGTGTTGTTTGTGTTTTATGTAATGTTCTAACGGTCCCCTGAAGAAATCGTTCTGAAACGTCTGACTGGTACCGGGGCTGTACATTGGGATCATAGTAGGATATGAAGTGTCCAGTCCTTTTTTGAAGCTGAGTATATAATACTATTTATTGATACGCTGTTTTCCTGTTGCTAAGATCATAAGGACTGAAGTTCATTTTTAAAGCATTTTTCTTGAGGTCATTGATGTGATTAAACACGATTGCTGTAATCGGGTGAGAACCTTAAACAGCAGTGTTCTTTTATATTGAGACCTCTTATGCTTTTTCTGACCCTTTACATTGGTTAATTTGAACGATACTTTTTTTGTTTTGATTGTTCTTTTATTTGGCTTTCAATGCTGCTTCAACTTCTTCTTTCATCACCAATGGTTCTGGATCATAAGGTACAGGTTGAAACCTGTTGGTCCACTTGATCTTTAGCATATGATAACTCTGTATATTCTTTCCACCTTTTCTTGATCGTCTCAGCATCATTCAACATGGATCCTTGAGAATCTTGTAACATTCCAATTTGAGGTTGGAATTTTTCTTTAACTCTCATAGCTTTAGGAAAGCTGATCTTGTTCTTCCTCTAATAGTTTCTCCTTCTATTTCCTTGCATGCATCATTGTAGTACTTCTTGTCTTATCTTGCTGCACATTGGAAATCTCTATTGAGTTCTGTGATTGCCTCTCTTTCTCTCTGGCTTTAGCTTCTCTGCATTTCTGTGCAACTTTCAGACTTTCTTCAGTCATCCATTTTGGCCGTTTTTGCTTTTTCACCTTTTGTAGAGATTTCTCACTTTCTTCCAATACAACCTTCTTGATGTCATCCTATAACTCTTCTGGAGCTCCGTCATTTGTATCTAAAACAGCAAATTGATTTTGCAGGTAGTCTTTCAATTCTGGTGGTATATTCTTTTTATATTTATAATCTTTATTGGTATTTATAATAACACTCAGATATTTACATGAATGAAATTAAGAAAATATGGGAGCTCCAACTTATACCTATTATAATAAATTATAATAACACATACATATTGAAAGTAATACATCCTATCCCAATACGTAGTCCACAATTGAAGTTTAGGGGGGCTACAGGAAATAAACCATTCATCATAAACCATTCATCTCGGGAGCAAAACAAGGTTTAAGAAGAAAAAATACCAGTTATAGCAAGATAAGACTTATGCGTCAGCCGTAATGGGATCAACCTCTACCCCAATCTCTTCCCTAGCACATATAAATTCTAAGAGCTGTTTAGGTTCAAAAAATAGAAAATTCTTCCCTTGATATGAAATATAACACCTAGATGGATACTTTAACACAAAAGTAGCACCCAAGGAGATGGTCCTGGCACGATAAGCCAAGAAACCTTTCCTCCTTAATTGGGTTGCTCGAGAAAGGTCAGGAAATATACGAACATTTGAACCTAAAAATCTCTCATTAATATTCTTAAAGAAAGACTGAAGCATTAATGCTTTGTCGGCCTCTAGTACCAGGGTCATAAGCATAGTAGTTCTTTCTGTAACCACGTCCAAAGAACTTTCCAGGAATCCTGTCAGGTCCCCCAGTCCACTCGCTGAGGCCTCCAAATTTCTCCCCCATAATTACAAGGTGTTAACCGACAAATATTGTGCTCTGGTAAGAGGGGGTAAATGATCCGCTGGAATCTTGAGCACCTCCCTCAGATATTTCCGTACCATTTCCAACGGGGACATGAGCAGGGACCTTGGAAAGTTTAATAGATGGAGATTATTCCATCAGGCAAGATTCTCAAGGTGCTCTGTTTTTCATGTCAGCACTGCCCTTTCTTTCATCAGAGCCATGTGCTCCTCCTTAAGAAGAACAATATCTTCCTTTACTTGTAGCAAAGAACCTGCTTGCAACTCCTGGCTCTTAGTTGCCTCCAATTTCATATTAGATATCTCAGTACTTATGGAACCCACCACAGCTGAAAGATTGGAAGTTAAAGCAGAGATGGTGTCCCACAGTGCTTACAATGTGATTACCGCCAGCTTCTCCAATACCCGACTCACCAACATCAGCCCTCCTCCAGGCTCCATCTGCCGTGGGGACACCACACGAGGAGATTGATCATCAACATCATGCCCCTCTGGCAGACTCTCCCCTCCAGAGTCTAGGGCCGATCGTTGCAACACCTGCCCTGCGGGCAACGGAGTGCTCACCCAGAGACCTGGCAACAGAAGGAAACATACGCCATCTGGTGAAGAAACGGTTCCAGGTTGTGTCGGGGGAGCCCGCTGATCAGGAGACAAACTTACTCCTGATGGGCCCAGCACAGACACCGATTCCTGCTGCTGTGCTGCCGAAGACACTGCTTCTGACCTCTCAGCTGCAAACCCGCAATGTTCCAGGGTCCTCTGGCCAGAGAAGGAAGCCTGCAGTGGAGCACCGGAAAAGCCCGCTTGCTTCCTTTTCCTCCACCCCATCTTGACAGAGTTCACCACCAGAGCAGAGACACGGAGCAAGCGTGGAGCAGCCGCCGAGGATCATGTTCCTGCCGCCATCTTGCCCCCTTGTCTCTGGTGGTATATTCTTAAGTTCATATTTTGCTACATTCATGAGTGGCTTGCTCTTTTGCAACTTTAGCTTGAGTTTGCATACTAGTAGTTGGTGATCTGTACCACAGTCAGCTCCAGGTTTTGTCTTTGTTGATGTTATAGAGCTTTTCCATTGTTGACCTCCAAAGATTTAGTCAATTTGATTTTTGTACAATCCATTGGGTGAAGTCTATATGTACAGTTGCCGCTTGTGTTGCTGGAAGAAGGTGTTTGAGATGAATAGATCATTGATTTTGTAGAATTCTATCAGTCTTTCTCCAGCTTCATTTTTGTTGCCAAGTCCATATTTTCCAACCATTTTGCCTTCTTTGTAGCCAACTTTTATGTTCCAGTCACCCATGACTATCAGGATATCCTGTTTGCATGTTCTGTCAATTTCAGCTTGTACTTGTTCATAGAACTTGTCAACCTCATCCTCTTCTGCAGCTGCTGTTGGGGCATTTACTTGAATTATAGTTGTGTTGATGGGCATTCCTCATAGACAAATAGAAATTAAGCATTCACTGATTGCATTGTATTTCATTACAGTTCTTGCAAGTTTCTTCTTGATTATAAATGCTTCTTAATTTCAAATGCAACACCATTTCTTCTCTGTCTGTCATTTCCAGCATAGTAGACCATGTGATCATCAGATGCAAAGTGCCCCATGACAGTCCATTTCAGTTCGCTGACTCCCAGCAGATCGAGTTCTACACGTTCCATTTCATTCTTGATCACCTCCAACTTCCCTTGGTTCATGCTTTGTACGTTCCATGTCCCAATATGTAAGACATCTTTACAGCTTCTGACTCTCATTTCATGCACAGCTACATCAGCAGTCAGACATCCCAAGGGCTTTGATCCAACCACATCATAAACACTGGCTTTACTCTGAAAAGTATTCAGCTCCTCCCCAGTAGCCAGCTGAGTGCCTTCTGACCTTGGGGTCTCATCTTCCAGTACTACAGTGCAATTTGTTTTGTTGTGACTATCCATTGGGTCTTCGTGGGAAGATATGGAAGTAGATATTTAAACTACCAATAGCTTAGCACTCAGCATCACTGATGCAGACAAACCCTCACAGCACGACAAGCTGCAAAATTGGGGTCCTTTTACTAAAGCCTGCTAAGTGGTTAATGCATGTTTTAACGCATGCTCGCTACTTGCAGTGACACCTAACATGTGGGCATGATAGCGAATGATTGCTAAGCCCCACACTAATGCGTGTTGGGGCTTGGACTGAGCAGGTTAGGGGCAGAGTGTTGACTGTGCATTGCAGTTAGCACGGATGTTATTTAGCAGGTGCTCACTATCAATGTGGCAATTAGCATGGGTGTACCTAACAGTACCTCTTGAATTAATTATGCCACATTTTAGTGTATGCATTCCCTCATTAACTGCTGGGAACATGCTGGTCACACCCGACAGCTACCGTAGAATCTTTGCATTAAAAACACGCGATAAGTTCACAATCTTAATGGGATTTAGTAAAAGGACCCTATTAACTGCCTTCCAGCAATGCACCCAAGGAAATGTACAGAATACATAAATAACAGCTCTCATCTGAGAGACAGTCGAGAGTTGTAGATAAGATATGAAACCCTGATGCATACCAATTTCAGAAATGTAAATATGTTTTGAACTCCCCTGGTGATGCTACAACTCCCTCCCCCCTCCATGTAAATACATCAATGCATCATGACCTGTTTTAATGTATCCCCTTTTGTTTATTGTAAACCGCTTTGATCCGGTGAAAAGCGGTATATAAGCACAGCTAAATAAATAAATAATTAACAGAAGCATAATTAAAGGAAAAAAGCTCATAGAACAAATTAATAATTTATAATCCTAATAAATTAAGTATCAATAAATGACAATTGCCACCCCATCTATCCAGGTTAAGGAAACACTTATTTTTCACATAGAGGTTCTTCCCCGAGGGAACAGACATCTCTATTGGGCCTCCTAGTGTCTCTTTAATTTTCTTAACACAATAAGCAGGAAGCACAATGGTGGTATGGTTCCCAAAGAAGAGCTCAGCTTTATTTGAAGTTTAACAGTTCTCTATATCTTGTGTAACCCCCCCCCCCCCTTCCTTATTCTAGACCATGTCACAGAGCAAATACAACCCATGCTCTCTCCTACCCCTTCACTCAGTCAGTACACACTCTTATCAACAGAGAGTAGATTCTCTTTACTGTAACAAAACATCCAGCTCAAAACAGTAACAATCTGTAAGTCCAGTATCACAAAATAAAACTCTGTGGTAATATGGGTAGTGTCCCTTTTAGGTACTTGTGTCTATGATCCCAGTTTAAATTATAACCCCTGCCAGGCTGTGTCCTTTTCAGCAGTGTGCAGCCCTATAAGACAGTCTGGGGGCAAAATTTCCAAGAACCAGACCCGCCCTGCAAAATCTGACTCCCAGGGTTTAAGAGGGCTATGGGGGCAGGACCAATTTACACCAGGAGGTCTATTTCACTCTCAGCTCATTCTCTCCACTCTTCCCCACAGTCAAAAGACTTAGTCCAGGCCAAGAATTGGTTCTGGATCCAGTTAAGTTTAGTTAAAGAACTCAGTCACTTACAGAAATCTTCAATCACAGAACCACCAAAGGTTATCTGGCAACAGAACAGCAGATTCAGCAAGGCACTTACAGCCTCTTGACTTGATACTACAGTCCAAGACCTTGGTCTGTCAACAAACAGAGCCCTAATCTCCACACTGTGTTCCTGTCTATGTCAGGAAGTTATTTATATTCCTGATGGAATTCTGCACACCACAATTCAAAATTTTGCACTATTTTGTGATATTTGTTTTCTATATTGTATTTTAAACTATTACAAACAATAAACGTTATTTTGATAAAGCATGCAGAATTTTGCATAATTCAGAATTTTTGACACAGAAGTTTGAATTTGGTTTGCAGAATTCCAACAGGAGCAAATTTAATAGAGTCCTTCTGCTTTAGAAAAACTGCAGACTCTGGTCCCCTTCAGTATGCAGACTTTCTGTGACTCAGTCCTAAACTCTCCATATTTCCCCAAAAGTTCTCCTTCTCCTCTGGGATGCTGCCTCTAGCTGTTCCCTCCAGAACCTCCTGATGAGGTCCCTTGGGTGCCTTGGCTTAAAACTATCATGAACACCTCTCTTCAGAAGTCCGAGGGTGCAGTTCTTTCCTGGGTGCAGTTCTTGAATTCTCTTCTAGCAGTTCTTGAGAAGACCCTCACTGATGCTTTGGCTTAAGAGTCACCTCTCTTCAGAAACCTCTTTGTAGAGACACAGAGTTGCCCCCCTCCACTTCTCTTTCCTCTCCTAGGTGCTTGGCCAGAGGCCTGGGGCATCAACCCTTTTGTTGCAATAGCTATAGATCCAAAGACCCACATTTGAATCAACACTGAGGTTTGATACTCCTTACAGTTTTCCTCCAAAATAACACTCCTCCCCCTAGCTCACATCACCACATCAAGGACCCTCCCAGTATTATCTTACTGGGATTTGCTGGATGAGTCAAAAGCTAGAAAATTCCCTCCTGTTCTAGAAACAGGCAGGTTACAGAAAGGTTAAATAGAATTTATCTGGTAGAGCCACCAGAGGTTCCAGTGGAATAATCTACAGAACCATAGTGGTCTCTACAAAATATTTATCTGTTCTGATGCTGGCAAAGGGATCCTGGATTAGACGATTACACTATACTTACTCCCTCCTAACTGGGATCTTATTCTTTTTACCTTTCTGTGTACCTTGTAAGCAGTCACCCCACTATTCCTCCTCCAATAGAGAACATCCTCTCCTGTACAGCAAACTCGTCTGTTAGGCTTGGGTAGCAAGCCAGCTCTTCAATTTCTCTCCACATTCAAGCAGAAGGGTGGATGAAACCCTTCAACAGGCCCTCCAATCTTCTCCAATAGACACATTAAGAATCAAGGGCTCATTCCACACAGCACTTAAATAAAATAAAAGACTAGTCCTAAGAGCAGAACTTGCACACAAGCTCTGACAGAACAGGTAGTCACAAAATTAAAGCCAGGCCATACCTCACATCCTGTGCAGTAGGGTTATATAAGTCAGGCAAAAACAAACAGCCCTCCCATATGGGAGATGTCACAGCAAGATGGTATTCATCTATTGCTAAGGCTAGTAATAGAACAGTCCTGAACACAAAGCATGTGTGATTGGCAAGGGGCTTGAAGGGATTCCTTACAAGCAGTTGCTTCCATACAAGTCTATTACCAACTATTTACAGCTTTAAACCATCATTTTTCCATCTCAGTCTTCGTTTTTTGCAAGAAAGTTGCATAAGAACATAAGAACATAAGATATGCCATACTGGGTCAGACCAAGGTCCATCAAGCCCAGTATTCTGTTTCCAACAGTGGCCAATCTAGGTCATATGTATCTAGCAGTTTCCCCAAGGGACACAGGTTCCACAATGCTTGTATTGGTTCAAGCATTGATATCCTGGGTCCATTCTTAATAATGGCTTATGGACCTTTCCTCCAGGAACTTGTCCAAACCTTTTTTAAACCCAGCTACACTAACAGCCTTTACTACATCCTCCGGTAACAAATTCCAGAGTTTGATTACACGTTGAGTGAAAAAATATTTTCTTTTATTAGTCTTAAATAGTTTACCCTGTAGCTTCATTGCATGTCCCCTAGTCTTTCTATATTCTGATAAGGTAAACAATCGATCTACGTTTACCCGTTCCACTCCGCTCATTAATTTATAGACTTCTATCATATCTCCCCTCAGCCGTCTCTTTTCCAGGTTAAAGAGCCCTAACCTTTTTAGCCTTTCTTCATAGGAGTATCCTTCCATCCCCTTTACCATTTTGGTGGCTCTTCTCTGAACCTTTTCTAATAACTCTATATTCTTTTTAAGATACGGCGACCAGAATTGCACACAATATTCAAGGTGCGGTCTCACCATGGAACGATATAGAGGCTTAACATGAAATTTACAGCAAGATTCCAAATCCTTCCAAGGTTCCTCCCTCCTCCTAGCTACTTACAACCTCAGAGGGAAGATTAGAGTTTCACTCTTTCTCTATGGGTTGGTAGCAGTGGCATAAATTCCACCTAACCCACTCCTGTAGTGCAAGGGGGGTCCAGAGAAAGAGGGGGCCCCCTTATAGTTGCTCACATATTATCTAAGGTGGATTCCCCCCTGCTCTGGGGACCCTTTCCAATATTTTGCTTGGGGGCTCTCAATTAGAATTTCTGCCACTGGTTGGCAGCAATTATAGCTACTCTTCCACCCCTTAAGTCATGACAGAAGACAAGTAACAGAGTAGCCACACCAAAAGAGAGTTATCTGCCTAAAACGTCTATGAGCATATTCCAATACAAAGCGCCTGTAGATGTTTATCTCACTAACACAGAGATCTCAGAACATGTCCGGGAGGGGCAAAACGGGGTCGTAGTTCACCATGGAGGTGTATAAATTATATTCAGGAAAGGCCCGTGGATACTTTGGGAGGTCCCCGCAGGCATGTCCGTTACACTTGCAGAGACTTAGAATAAGGCCAGTACTCAGAAAATATTCTGCTGTGCTTTTATAAAGGTGGTGACTAGTCTGTTCTGAAATGGTGGACTGCAGTATGGTAAAACACCACAAGCTGCATTTATAAAGAACAGAAATCAGAGATGTGGAAATCTTGTAAGCTAAAGAGGCATTATTAACTACCCTGAAAGAAATATTATGAAGAGCAATAGTGATTATTCTGGCCTTGCTGATATTTGCTGTTTGTGCTAAAGGAGCTAATCTAGGAGACCCTAACAATTCCTGTGTCCTGAAAAATTGGACTGTTAATGTAGGAATAGTAGGTGAGTATGGAAAGGATTCTTGTCTGGGTGAGAAACGGAGATCATATGTTTAGTCCTGGGACTCCATGCTATTCTGTTTTTTATAGGTTCAGGGCATATTTTTGGCAGATTTATGTTTTTCGTGACTGGAAATGAGAGTGTGTGCTTGGGTGTGGTATGATGGTTGCCTGTGAGGATCTAGTGTGCTCATCTGCAGTTCAGGAGGGGCCTGAATACCTGGCCAGTACCTGGACTGTATGATGACCGGAGTATCACCAGGTGCCAGTGTGATACGGCAGAAGAAATCACAAAAGCTTCTCCATAGCTAAATGTCAAAACATATCCCTTTCAATAATAAGAGACCCTCGGGATAAGAGCATTCAACAGTGCAAACAGCACTGAAACATGCCCAAAAAGCACCATTTTGTGTGAGGTTGGTAAGGGTCCATACTTAGCATTGTAAAAACTGTGTTTAGAGATGACCAATGAAAGAATAACTACGGATTTCTTCTACTGCCATGTATGTTGTGATGCAAGGTATGTCAGGACAAACATATCACTTTCTACTTGCTGTTATCATATCTTTGAATGCACCGAGATCACCTTGCACTGTTCTGGGCATGCAACAGACTAGTATATCTAGTCTAGAATGAATCAATATTTATGTATCATCAGTATTTATGTGTAGTTTGCATCAGCACAACACTGTCAGTGAGAGGAGCAGCTTAGGAGATGCACGTTTTACAGAGGAGGCTATGACTGTCAGACATATATATGATTGTAGGATAAGGTGGTATACAAATCTGTCTAAATAAATATATATATATATGTACAATATTGTTAATTACCCTCATATTAAATATAACCCTCAAATTGTACTGTCTAAATGTTGTTAAGTACCCTAATGTTAAATGTAACCCTCTAATTGTGATGTGATGTGACCATTTTGATTGAAGGATAAGGTGGTATACAAATCTGTCTAAATAAAAAATATATCCATGAGTATATGGCGGAGATGGGCAGGATCAGAAACGTCCATCTTTTCAGAATACGGTGAGCACGGGGACATCCAAACCATTTGCTGCATATATTTGTGTCTCATCATAACAGCAGGGCACAAGACGGAGGTGAAATGCTGTGGTGTCAGCACCACCAGATTAAAAAAAGGAAAGTGTGGAAAGTGGAGGAAAAGGGAAGTGCTTGCCAAAAGTACATCTCTGTTCTCCCATGACTGAGCATCCAGGATGAGGCAGAGAAGTTGGTGGAGGCAAGGACAGATAAAAGTATAGGGATACTCCACTTTCACTAGCAATAGGAACCACACTAAAGGAGGGGGTGTCCTCATATTTGCAAAAGCTGGACTCAACTTATCACCTACCATTTGTGAGAACCAAGATAATATGAACATCCTCAAGGTCGAAAACAAAGATATAGAAATCAGCCTCATATATAGGCCCCCAACAACAAACAACCAAAATATAGCTACCATTCTAGAATCTGCCTGCAGCTCCACCATAAGGAAACCCCACATCATGCTAGGGGATTTTAACCTGCCTTCTCTGCCCAGCAATCAAGAAACATCTTTCATCGATGCAATGGAGGAAATGGGTTTGAGACAAGTAATTAATCAACCAACACATACCAAAGGCAACATCCTCGACTTGATATACCTCCCAACGCAATATACAGAGCCGCTACGACATAGCACACCCTCTGTACTTGGTCTGACCACATTTTGATACAGTTCTCCCTTCATTACCCACACCCTACCAATGTCTATCCCAACACCACACATCAAGGCCAAAGATTCCGTCCATTTGATAAAGATGCGTTATTAGAATCAGTACTCACCAAGTTAGACCCTCGTTCTAATAACCTTAATGAAGTAATAGCAAACTGGAACCCAACTATAAAGTTAGCCTCTGAACCGATGCCTTCCCAGAGACGGTACAAGCATAAAACAAACGAGAGATAGTTTACTGCTGAAATAGCAACATTAAGGAAGAGACTCAGGAAACTCGAATCCACATGGAGAAGAAAAAAACCTCAGGATCTTAGATTACAATATTTTGCACTGCTCAAAGTGTACAAAGAAACTATCAATAATGCTAAGAAACAATACCACACTAAAGTATTGTCAAAGGCCATAAACCGTCCCAGGGAATTATTTGAAATCGTTAAATCCCTGACCAAATCATCAACGAATAGCCCTAACAAGATTCCTATCAACCCCCAAGCTCTAGCTGACCATTTTGCCAACAAACTAAAACAGAATAACCAATTCATCCCAGTCCTCCTATCGCATTCAGACAACAATCTCCATGAATTGAGCATGTTCCATCCTATTTCAAACAAACAACTGCTCCAGACAATCATTATACTCAATACTACAACCTCACTTCTAGATCCTTGTCCGGTGGCATGGATTAAGGCAACCAAAGCAGAACTGGCCCCAGATTTACTAAACATAGTGAACCAGTCACTACTCCAAGGTACCATAGTAGAGGACCTCAAAAGATCAGCAATTCGACCATTATTAAAAAATAAATCCCTGGATGACAATGACCCTGCTTCATATCGCCCCATTGCAAGCATCCCATTCCTTGCTAAGTTGATTGAGAAGGTTGTGCAGATACAGCTGCAGGACTATATTGACTCATCTTCTCCCTTAGATGAACATCAATATGGTTTCCGCCCCTTCCACGGTGTGGAAACCCTCCTCTTAGCTTTATTCAACACTATTATCAGGGGCATCGATAATACCAAGAGAGCCTTTATACTCATATTCATTGATATCTCCGTGGCCTTTGACAATGTAAACCATGTCATGCTCATCTCTAGACTCTCCCAATTGGGCATTAAGAACAAGGCATTTGAATGTCTTAAATCTTATTTCTCTAACAGGACACAATATGTTCAAATAGACCACGTCTCATCATTACCATTCCCGCAAGAACAAGGTATACCACAAGGTTCCACCCTCTCTGCGCTACTTTTTAATTTATACCTTCAGCCGATCTGCACTATCTTCCAACAACATAAGATAAATTACCACATCTATGCAGACGATATTATGTTGTACATGTCGTTTGATGTATCCAAAATATGCCCATTTTGAAAATAATTTCATACGGAGCTGTGGAAAGTTACATCGTGGTATTTTAGTGGTTTACGGATGTCGATGGGCACTTACATGCAGTGGTGAGATTCGATCCAACAAAGAACCGGTTTGGATCGATCCTGCCACTGAAGGAGCTGAGAGGTGGCAGCAAAGCACATGTTTGCATTGCCGGTGCCACTCGCTTGGCCCGCTGGCAGCCACCACAGGGCAAAAACTCCCTGGAGGCCCAGCGGCTCGATCCCCCCACCTGCCAGTGGTTTGACGGCATCGGAGGCTTCCCCCACTGCCACAGTCTCCCAATGCCGTCAAATCACTGGCAGCTGGGGGGATTCCCGCCAGTACAGTGCCGGCATTGGAACGCTCTTTTTGGCCCGGTTCAGCAAATCCAGCCTGTGGAAGTAACCAGTTCACACGAACTGGGCCGAACCGGCTGGATCCCACCACTTTTAGAAAGTCATTATTCTGTAAGCATGCACAGAGGACTGATCATGTGTACTTTCACTGTAGGAATGCATATAGGATGGAGCTTGTGCAGAATACAGATTTATATGCACTCTTGAGAAATCTAGGAACAGGCATTTACACCAGTCATAAAGGCAGCCTAAGCGTTCGCTCCTAGAATTAATGTGAGTTTTCCACTACGTCCACCCCTCTTTTATAAAGTAATATGTGTACTTCAGTTTCTAAACTAGATGCTAGTAACATGCACAAAAACACGTGTTAACTGTACAGGCCTTTATAAAATTACCTTCCACAAGCGAATTTTATCAGGAAAACAAGCACCTAATTTTCCTTATAAAACATTAGTGTAAGCAGCCAAATATGTGTCTTAAGTTCAGACACAGACATTTCCACCAATGCCTGCATCTAGATTTTTCAAGAAGATGCATTATTGTCATATTTTATAATCTACTCATGTAGTTGTGTGCTTTGCCCAACTTCACCCATGTACACACCCACAGTGAGAGCATGTGTCATGCAAAGTGCATAGTTTTACACTGGTCAGTATTCTATAAGAGAGCTGGGTTTTACTACATGGAAAGGGGCTTTGATTTAGCTCATGCCTTTCTCAGAGTTCAAGGCAAGTTTCATTGAGGTACAATATGGTATTTTCTTGTCCATGGAAGGCCTACAAGATAGGGTTATGACATTTGCCTAAGATCACAAGGAGCAGCAATAGGATTTGAACCCCTCGCTTTTCAGGTCACTGCTCTAACCATTAAACAATTCCTACATGCTGGGCAGAGTTGTTTTTAAAATATTGTACCAGATACAGGTATAAAAGTATGCACAGGCAGTGATGCTACACATGCTTTTATATGTATTGAAAGAAGGTGTTCCCAGGGGCAGAGTTGGGTGGAGTTTCAGATTTATTCATTCACTGGTTCTTGATATCACGCTCATAGTCAACAAAGATCCTAGAGAGGCTTACAACTAAAAACTCAGGAAAAACACACATAACACGGCCCACAATACATCAAAATACATAAATCCCCAGTATTCCTCAACCACTCAGCACTAGCCCACCCTAACTAGGCCCAGTCTCCCAGTCCCTAATGAACACCTCCTCAAACAACCAGTCCCCAGAGAAAGCCTTTACAAGTCTCCTGAAGTGAGATAGTTATTGGGTAATGTAAATGCTGTGAAGAATTGATTGGATAGATCCAGCACAAAAGACTGGAAGCACCCATTCTGCATAGCAATCAATCTCATCTGTGGAAGGTGAGGGACTGCCAAAAGACCTTTCTGGGAAACCCTGCCCGTCATACAAGATTGAAGCAAGTTTGCCAGATACAATGGCTGACCCATTATCGACCACCAAACATCTAAGCATAGAACCTTAAATTTGACTCTCTGAATTATCGGCAGCCAATGCAACTCCTTTAAAGAGGCATCGCATGATCATGTTTGAATTTTGCAAAGATTTAGCAGCTGTGTTCAGCACTGGCTGAAACCCTGATACACAATCTTGCAGTAATCTATGTGTGATATTACCAAAGTATGGGTGACTGTTAAAAGATCCTTCTTAACAACAAAATGATGCAATTTGTGGATTTGCTGTAATGATGAGAACACACTATGCACAACCCTTGATACTTGCATATTCATCCGCAAATGTGCACATAGATGTCCAAATCATGGAGACATCCCAAGAGTGATTTTGGAAATGGATTTTTTAGACATCTCCACTGCAGAGATGTCTAAATAGGCAGTAGGTGTGAAGGAGGCATGTCTGGGGTGGAGCTACAGCCATAATGTCCCCAATTGCTCTCAGAACCTTCTGGGATATCAGCGTCTGTGTCCAAATTTGGACCTGCTCCAGGCCTGAATAGGCATTGGAAAAGTGCTTGTTTTGTACTAAAACATCTGGAGAGTGTTGAGAAGTTGGCACTACACTAACCTCAGTACTCTTCTCAATGACAATGCTATATTGTGTATGTTTGGGAAGCTTGTTTTGAGTTTGCACTATTGCTGCATGTTTCATAGATATCCCTGATATTAAATAATATACTGAACATAAGAACATAAGATATGCGATACTGTGTCAGACCAAGGTCCATCAAGCCCAGTATCCTGTTTCCAACAGTGGCCAATCTAGGTCATATGTACCTAGCAGTTTCCCCAAGGGACACAGGTTCCACAATGCTTGTATTGGGTCAAGCATTGATATCCTGGGTCCCTTTTTAATAATGGTTTATGGACCTTTCCTCCAGGAACTTGTCCAAACCTTTTTTAAAGCCAGCTACACTAACAGCTTTGACTACATCCTCCGGCAACAAATTCCAGAGTTTGATTACATGTTGAGTAAAAAATATTTTCTCTTATTTGTCTTAAATAGTTTATCCTGTAGCTTCATTGCCTAGTCTTTCTGTATTCTGATAATGTAAACAATCAATCTACGTTTACCCGTTCCACTCCGTTCATTAATTTATAGAGTTCTATCATATCTCCCCTCAGCCGTTTCTTTTACAGGTTAAAGAGCCCTAACCTTTTTAGCCTTTCTTCATAGGGGTATCCTTCCATCCCCTTTACCATTTTGGTGGCTCTTTTCTGAACCTTTTCTAATAACGCTATATCCTTTTTAAGATACGGCGACCAGAATTGCACATAATATTCAAGGTGTGGTCGCACCATGGAATGATATAGAGGCATTATAATATCCTTTGTTTTATTTTCCATTCCTTTCCTTATGATACCTAGCATTCTATTTGCTCTCTTGGCCGCCTATGCACACTGGGTGGAGGGTTTTAACATGTTATCCATGATGACGCCTAAATATTTTTCCTGGGTGGTGGTTCCTAATGTGGAACCTTGCATCGTGTAGCCATAGTTTGGGTTGTTCTTCCCTAGGTGCATAACTTTGCACTTGTCCACATTAAATTTCATCTGCCATTTCAATGCCCAGTCTTCCAATTTATCAAGATCCTCTTGCAATTCTTGCAATTTGCTCCCCCCAATACGCCTCAATCAGGTAAAGCCCCACCGCCTCGGTGAGCGCTACTTCCAACCCCGCCCCAGCTGCAACGACCACACACCCATCACCGAGAGGGAGGGTGGGCGGGGATCAAGACCACCTGGAGAGGAGCTGCGCCATGAAGAGAGTGTTCCAGCAACTCCACGCTGGCGCCGAACCCCACCCCTGGGTAGGAGCACCAATGAAATCGCTCCATGTTTTGAACGTGGAGCAATTTCAAACATTGCCTGCTCCTCCCATCAGCCCGCCCCCCCCCCCCTCCCCACACGCCGTGATCGAAGGCCGAGGACCGGGCCCAGGAACCCTGTTACTGGTGGCCCCGGGACCCGGCCCGGCAGCCTCTCTCATTAACCAAGGTATCCCGGAGACCTCATCCTCATCTCACCCCCCCCCCAATCTCCTCTCCCAAACCCCTCACTTTTCCCTAAATTTCAACATAACAAACGACCCGCACACCATTTATGGAAACCATTTGGTAGCAGCTTTATTTTTTACAAATAACCACCGGCCCAAACACAGGCCTAACATTTCCAACATCCCAACATAACCCCCACCCACATCTCCGGACAATGCCCCCACCAGCCATATTATTAGCAAGGTGGAGCATCATCCTCCCCCAAACCCCGCCGCCTGCCTTGCCGTGTTAGTAGCAAAGGCTGGCCCCCACACCCCTATACCGGGCCGAGACCCCCAACCGGGATGTCTTGCCCCACCCCGGGGAGCACTTTGCTCCCCCCAAATACACCTCAATCAGTTAAAGCCCCACCGCCTCAGCGAGTGCTAGCTCTCAACCCCGCTACCGGCACAGGGTAGTCTACCTATCCCCGTGCTGCCCCCCCACCCATAAAGCTGCGACCCCACACCATAAAGCTGCGACCAACCAACCCCTCCAGTGCTTCCTGCCAATCATTTAATAATAAGTCCTGTCCCACTGGAGAAAGGTGAACATCGTCCATATGGTACAGCCCCGTACACTTCACCTCTGCCCATGGATGCTGCACCTGCCAACCGCCAGTCTGCTGTACCCAACGTCCGATCTGCCGGTTGACCTTTACCAGGCTCCGGGACCACCGACGTTGTGACTGGCAGGCCGGCCGAGGGATGATGTCTGACCAGACGATCCCCACCCCCGGCAACTCCTCCCTCAGCAAGCTAATGTCCCGCTGGACAGCACGAATGAGCTGTCTGCAAGTCCAATTAGAAAGATCGTTGCCACCCAAGTGAAGCAACAATCCCACAGGCCGCCGCCACTGGCCTGCTTGCTGTCACACCCACAGAAGAAGCTGCCACCATCGCATGCCGCATTCACCCATCCAGATCAACCAAATGTTGCAGGTCACCAGGCCCAAGTGCAGTCCTAGAGGGTGCAACATCGCCCGACGCTCTGCCCAATACACAAAGAATGTCCCATGATCCACCATTCACCAGCCTGGCCATCAATTGCCGCTCTGATCCCCGGGTTGACACCCGCCTGAACCCCTACAATAGAAAGAATATAATTAATGCCCCCCCCCACACACACACCCGTGCACCTCCCCCCCCCCCCCACCCCCTTTCCGGGATCAATTCTCAATTTTTCAAGTCAGACATAACTCGCATATGCCCCAGACTGCCACCTACCAATCCTTTGGATCACATCCCCTTCCAGCCCAGCTGCCACCGCACTAGTCACTGCCCCGATCCTGAAGGAATGTGATGCAAACTGCGTCTCATCACAGCCCAACTGCTGTACGGCCAGGTGAAAAACCGCCGTAAATTGAAACTGGGTGACAGGCTTACCATCCTCATGACGAAACAAATAACCTGCCACCTTCGGCCGCCGGCACCAGTATGCCAACAAATTTTGCACCGGGCAGGAACACAACGCCAGGATCACTTAAGCGACACCCACTTACCTCTCCCCTGCTGGTCAGTCTTGGATTGCATGATAAAAATTTGCACCTGCGTCACCTTCAGGATGACATGTTGCACATCCAAACCTCCGAATGCCCCTTGCTTTTTTGACCACGGAACTAACTCACTAACCCAAAACACCCCAAAAAAAGCAATGACAAACAAAGCATGAAACAACACTGTTTCAAACTCTGATGCCGCCACCCCCCGGCAAAATCTCCCAGATCCACAAGAGCAACTCGTGGGATACTGGGTGACGCCAATCCTTCCACTGGGGACGTTCTCTCGCCCACCCCGCCAACATCCGCTTCACCAAAAATGACCCTCTGGAACTACCCCCAACCTGCGGCCTTGCTAAAAAAGGAGAACCCCGCCAACGCCGCAAGAACCGCCGACCTCATCCAGCCTTCTTCTTTTGCCCAAACTACAAACAAACTGATTAACTGGTCACCAACTCTCCCCCCTCGCCAACCCCTTCCCCACAGAAAATCACGCACCTTGGCGTATCCGCGCAGGTACGCTGACCATGTACTTTGAGCCACTGAGGACCGCAACAATGCCATCACTCCAGGGTCCCAATCTGCCAAAGGTGCTCCGGGACCGCTGCTGCTGCTTCTCCTGCCCCAGGAGCCAACGCCCGGAACTGTGACCACTGAAAATGGGACAAAGCATCAGCAATTGCATTTTGCAAGCCTGGCACATGGCGCGCCCTGGCCGTGACATTGAGACACAGACAAGCTAGGACAAATACTCTCATCAGCACCACCACCTGCGGAACCTGGGCGAGTGCCTATTAATAACCTGCACTACCACCACATTGTCACACCAAAACACAACCCTCCTAATCCGTAACCTCTCCGGCCAGACCCACAATGCCACCACAAAGGGAAACAATTCCAGAAACGCTACATTACACATCAACCCTGACTCTTTCCAGGAGGGTGGCCACGCCTCAGCACACCACGCCCCTTGAGAGTATATGTCAAAACCAGAACTGCCCACCACATCCGAAAATAACTGCAAGTCAACGTTCGACAGTTCTGGACACTGCACCACCACGCAGCCGTTAAATTCCGACAGGAACGCATCCCAAACCCGCAGATCCTCACGCATTCCTGAGGATACTCTAATGCAATGATGCAGACGTTGTACCCTGCCATCACCAGCAACAAACGCTGCGCGAAAGGCCTCCCCATTGGTATAACTCAACAAGCAAAATTAAGATGACCCACTAACGATTGCAAGTCCCTGAGTGTTACTTTTGAAGCAGACCCCACAACCGCCACCAATTCCTTAAGCCACTCTACCTTCTCCCTCGGTAGGCGAACCACCGATCCCTCAGAGTCTATCTCAATTCCCAAAAAAGAAAGACATGTCACCGGCCCCACCGTCTTCTCTGTCGGAATGCCGAATTCATTGGCCATTTCCTGAAAGGACCTCAGCAATGTAGCACACGTCGCGGCCTGCGTTGGACCCACAAACAAGAAATCGTCCAAGTAATGAACAATGGATTGGCACCCCGACCACTGTACCATAACCCAATGCAAAAAGGAACTCAAAGCCTCAAAATACGCACATGAAATCACACAGCCCATAGGTAAACACTTATCGAAATAAAACTGTGACTCAAACTTAAATCCCAGCAGCGGGAAAGCCGACGGGTGGACCGGCAAGAGCCTGAAGGCCGATTCGATATCCACCTTTGCCATAAGAGCACCTTTACCACACTGGCGCACCAACTCAACTGCAGCATCAAACGATGCGTACCGCACCGAGCACAACTCTTGAGGAATATGGTCATTAACCGAGTCGCCCGGCGGAAATGACAAATTGTGTACCAACCTAAAATACCCCTGCTCTTTTTTAGGAATGACCCCCAAAGGTGATATGATAAAAGGCGAAAATGGTGGTTTGCCGAAAGGGTGAGCTACCCTGCCCCAAGCACATTCGGCCGCGATTTTCTCACGTACCACCTCCCTCAGCAGTGGCACTGAGCTGTTATTTTTGGCCACTACATCAGACACCTTGCCATTAAAAGGTATGCGGAATCCCCTCGAAAAACCCAACCATAACATCCTCCACGCCTTGCCTTGCCTACTCCCGCCAAAATGTGCCAGCCATGGCCATAGCGCCTTGATTCTGATCGGGGTAGGCGCCAACTCCAAACACCTTACTTCATTTGCCACCGACCACCGCCCCTTACACTCCTTTCTGACTACACTTCGTGGCAGTGTCCTCCCCCACAGAGCGAGCAAGCATGCCAGAACTTACAATCCGGAAAGGGACAGGACGATTTGTTAAATCACCAGCAGAGGTCCCCTCCCCCAGGCCCTCCTTTTGGCTCCGCTGGCAAACCACCCATTGCATGAAAGGACCTAAGGCCTGCTGACGACGTTTGCCCCGCCGTCTTGCCCGGACCGCTCCGCCCGTCGTACCCTTTTTGGCCGACATTTGAGTCAACCACAAATTAATATCCTTCATTCCCCAAGACAAATGCGTATTTTCTTCCATCATATCACAAAACTCTTCATCATAGTTGAGCTAAGCCCAACCCTCATGCGCCTGTGACGCGACCAGTATAGCATCCGCATAGGCCAATAACGCCCCATACTGGCCCAGATTGTGATGCCCACACACACTCGCTAATCGTAAAAGGCCCGCATCCAATTCAAAGTATTGCGTGACACTTTCCGCACCCTCCCCGCCTTCTCATCTTCTTTGCGCTTCTTCCTGCTCTCACCTGAGTGCTTTCTCCCCTCTAAAAGCCAGAATATATCAATGTACCTACGCTTCCGGATCCTTCGCTGCAATTTCCGCGGGACGCCCTCCCACAGTTCCGCACAACAAACCACCGACGGTGCTGCCCTATCTCCCTTTCCGCCAGCTGCCAAACCCACCGAAGAAGTCCCCGAAGAAGTGGAGGATGACAACGAGCTACGACGACAGCGACGCCCATCTTTCCTTTTCACCTTGGCCTTGTTGATTGTGATCTTCTCTGATGATGTGTATGTGGAGTATCTGTTTTGTGGAGTCTCAATTTTGCTGAGATTTAATGTAAGAGATTGTTCACGCAGTCAATGGGTCATTTTGTTAAGGCATGCAAGTATGGTGGAGAAGTCTGGATTCCTTGTAGCAAATGGAATATATAACATAATGTCTTCATAAATGTGATACCTTAGCTTGTACTTCTGGAGGATGTGACATATGGGCTGGATGTATAGGTTAAATAGGAGGGCAGAGAGGGCTGATCCTTGAGGCAATCCTTGATGTACTTGAAAAGGTTTTGAGGTCTTGTTTTGCAGTTTAACTTGTTGTGTGCGTTAGTTAAGTAAGAGCAGAACCATCTTTGGGGGAGGTCCCATTTACTCTGATTTCTACCAGACAATCGATTAGGTTTTTTTTATTTATAGAATCAAAGGCTGCTGAGATATCGATGAAAATGAGGAAGAAGGCTTGCTTAGACCTTTCAATTCCCTTGTTAGCGCAGTGCCCAAATATAAGTGCTATCATCTAACAATTGTTTTCAATTACTTCAGCACAGATTTCTAATAGTGAATGCAAAGCAAGGCCTGCCTCAGCATTTCTCTAAAGACATGGGGCTACGTGCATGTATATGACAAATATACGAAGCATGCAGAATGTACTGGGGGTAAGGAGATTTTATTTATTTAACAGATTTTTCTTTATACCGCTTTATCATTTTTGGTCAGAGCAGTTTACATTATAAGTTAAACTTGGTAATGTAATGTACATTAAACAGGGACATTGATAACTTGGAGATTCACAGTTGATCTCAGGAGCATCTGCTATATCTTCTGAATACAAATAGCCCCTCAGTGGTTGCAACAGGGCTGGTAAAACCTCCAAGAAATTAATAGCACTTATCTGGGAATAATTTTTTCAGTGTTGCCAGAGCTGCCTGAGTGAAAAATGACAGGTCAGATAATGACAATATTTGTACTCTGTGAACAGGAACCACCTGGAGTAATTAAGCAAGAAACATCCAGTCCACACAAACTTGGAAGAGGAAAATGTGATCCAAGACTTTAAACAAAACAAGAAAACATTCTATGGTAAGAATAGCTTTAAAGACAAGAACATTTCAGCATGAAGTCATTGCAGTACCAAACACAGCTCTTTGTTCTCTATCTCCCACCTAGAAATGTACCTGGAATTCTATCAAGCCATAAACCCAAGACGGAGAATAGGGTCTTACCTATCGGAAAGATAAACCTTGGTTGCATGAACAAAAAAGGCCATGACCTCAAGATATGATCTTTGTATCCCACATGGCTAAGGAAGTCTGAAAGCATTTATACTTTTTCTGTACCACCTAAATATAGATATGGCAATGGCTCTGTTGTTCCAAAATACATCATTGTCCTTGTGGAGAATGACTTACAAGTGCTGAGAAAAAGTTTGCAAACCCCAGGCATAATGATGAGAATTACAGTGCCTTGTAAAAGTCTTTACATTCTTGTACATTTTTTATGTCCTGCTGCCAAAAGAACTCTGCAATAAAGTTATTCAAATATATTGGGGGAATGCTATCAGAAAATACCAATATGTTTGAGTATCCACTGGAGCATTGTCAGGCCCATCACTATGAAGTGGAAACAGTTTGGCACCACCAAGATACTGTTTCAAAAAGGCCCTCCTTCCAAAGTCACTAGCCATTAGGGGTATGTATTTATTAGTGTGTACTTGGTTCAATAGTGCACCTTTGAAACTTTAGTGTATGCTAAATACAGTAGATTTAATATGCACTAGTTGACTTAGGAGCATATTTGGTAAAGTATAAATGGTTAGTGCACATTTTAGGAGGTACTAAACATTAGCGCAGGTCTATGGAACCTTTATCATGCACTAAAAGTAGGTAGCGTGCTGAAAATCCCGCACTAACTACTTAGCATTTGGCAGAGCAAGGACAGGGCAGGGTGTGGGTGGAGAGTGAGTATGGCAGCTGATAACAGCTAGTATTGGGACAGCACCGCATGCTAGATGTCATGATTGCCAAGAGGGTAGCTGCACTTCATGCCATTTCAAGAGTCTGGTAGCGGAGCTACTGCCCATGACAACTAACATGACACTGTGGTTGTAATGGCACCCCAAACCCATCACCCCAGAATTGGTCTACTGATCACAAACCCCCTATCTGATCTTAACCCCCTGACCTGAGCTCAACCACCCGTCTGCTCTCAACCCTGCCAAACTCCAATCCCTGCCCTTACACAATCTGCCCCTCAGCCTACCTTTCCCTTAAGCACCCTTCAACCCTGGAAAGTAACTTCTCTGCTGCTAGGGATAAAGCTGCTATTTTGACACCCATGGCAGATGGGGCAGGAGTGGAGGAGGACTGTTCCTGCCACAATTACCTCCAGGACCACCAGAAACCCCTCAGGTGAGTCCTGGGATGGCATGAGGATGTGGGAGGATGGGAGTTGGGTCTTGAGGGGGAAGCATTTCCTTCAAAAATGGAAATTGCTTTCCAGCATTGGGGGAGTGCTGAAAGGGAGGGTATGATGGGTGATGGGGATCGTGGGGGTTGCGAATAGGCATATGGTTGAGGTCAGGCAGGATAGTTGAGACTGGAGTAGAAGGGTTGAGATAGGTGCAGGGGGGGGGGGGGTCAAGTTAATCAGGCAGCCACGACATCACAGCTGCAGCTTCTTGCTTATATTCAACGTTTGTGGTGCAGGGGCCATGCTCCAAGCCTCTTAGGTAGCACGGGCATAGTCCCCAACAGTATGTGCTGGACACATCCCCAGCATTTACCACACAAGGTTTGTACTAACTACTACTATAACTTATTTTTATAGCGCTACGAAGCATACACAGGGTTCTACCGAGACATGTAAGTCCCTGCTCATCAGAGTTACAGTCTAGTTAAGACAAAGTACACAATAACTGGGGACTGGGATATAGCTAGGGGAATGGTAAGGAAACACACAGGAGGTGAACAGGAGACCAGGGGGATCAGGATACAAACGCAGTCTCAAAGAATGACTTTTTAGCCTGGATTTGAACAGGGCCACAGATGGAGCCTGATGTACTGACTCAAGTAGCTTTTTCCAGGCATAAGGAGTAGCAAGGTAGAAAGATCGAAGTCTGGAGTTGGCAGTAGAAGAAAAGGGAACAGATAGTAGGGATCTGCCAGAAGAGTGGAGTTCCTGAGGAGGGGTGTAGGGAGAGGTAAGAGAGGAAAGGTAGTAAGGAGCATCCAAATGAAGGCCCTTATAGGTCAGTATAAAAGTTTGAACTGGATGCGGAAACTGATAGGGAGCCTATGAAGTGACTTGAGAAGAGGAGTGACATGAGCATAGCGATACTGATGAAAGAACTCCCGACAACGGAACTCCCGACTGCGCTCCTTTCACCTTGCTGCACCATACGCCTGGAACAGCCTACCTGCGTCTGTGCACCAGGCATCCTTCTTGGCCCTCTTCAAATCCAGATTGAAGACCCACCTCTTCACCATTGCATTCAGATCCTGACTCCATCCTCATCTTACCCTAACCCCCGTCAACGTTTATGACCAAACTGTACCTCACCGTACCTTTTGCAGAACTGACTAATGCTCTGTACTGTTCTAACTAGATTGTAAGCTCCGATGAGCATGACTCTGACGGGCAGGGACTGTCTCTGAATGTTGGCTACCTCTTGTAGGCTAGCTGTGCAGCACTGCTTGCGTGGCGCTTTATAAGTGCTGAATAGTAGTAGTAGTAGTAGATTAGCCATGCAGCTGAGTTTTGAACAAATTGAAGTGGGAGAGATTATTCAGAGGAAGACCAGCGAAGAGGAGGTTGCAATAGTCTAGATGGGAGATGACAAGAGAATGGATGAGGGTCTTAGTAATATGTTCAGAAAGGAGGGGACTAATCTTGCCAATGTTACAGAGAAAGAAGCGACAGGTTTTAGCTATCTATTGGATATGTGTGGAGAAGGAAAAGGAGGCGTCAAAGATGATCCCAAGGCTGCGAGCCGAGGAAACAGGAAGGAGTAGAATGTTGTCCATAAAAATAGAAAATGGAGGAAGGGGGCAGGTAGGCTTAGGGGGAAAGATAAGTAGCTCAGTTTTGGCCATGCTCAATTTCAGATGGTGGTGAGACATCCAGACACTAATATCAAATAAGCAGGCAGAGATCTGGACCTGGATTCCCAAAGATATTTCAGGTGCAGAGAAGTAGATCTGGGATCATCATCATGGGAAGAGATGAATGCACCAAGAGACTGAGTGTAGGGAGAGAAAAGTAGCACTTTATTAAATATGTGCCTTGATTTGTCAGTTAGCAGGATGTTTACTAAAGGACATTAGCTGTCACCATGGTGCTAACATGGGAAAGATCAAGTTGCAACGCATGCTATTGAGTCAATGCCAACTCAGCAACTCCTGGGTTTCTCTTGGCAAAGTGTGACTAGAAATAGATTGCTCAGCCTTTCTTCCAAGGTACTGGAGAGTAAACTGACTTGCCCAAGGCACGCCACTAGGAATTGAACTGTGGTTGTTGGGTCAACAGGCTGCTGCTTAAACCTCTAGGCAAATCCTCCATGCCACAGTGACAGTGAACCTGTGCCAAATGCAGCTACCTCAGGCAATTTTCTTCAGTAGCTGCATTTTGCCCAGTAAATGAGGGGAGAAGCGGGATCGGGGTGGAGAAATGGCATTTCAGCCATTGAAAATCTTTTCAAAAGTGCTGCATATGATAACGTCTAAAAATTGATGAAAATTTGTAGTATCTAGCTACAATTTTTTTCCAATAATAGATCAAGACAAGTTAGAATTAGATACTATACTTTCCCCAGAGAGCTTATCATTCAAGCTTGCACCTGAGGCAATGGAGAGCTAGGTGACTTGTTCAAGGCCACAAGGAAAGTCAGTGGGATTTGAACCCTGATTTTAATGAAGCAGGCTCAAAGTTACTCCTCCACTCCACATGACCATTACAAAATACTGACACTTGCCAGTTTAAAAATCTATGGGGTTGTGTAAGGGGTACAAAAAATGGAAATATAGAAGAAGGGGAATGAGAAGAAGGAAGCAGGAGAACAAAAGGAGTCTACTTTCCTAAATATGTGCATCTGTAGTTTATAGATATATATTGTCACCAGTAGGGGGTGCTTCACATGTACTAGTTCAGGCATGTCCAACAGGTAGATCACAATCTACCTGTAGATCGTGGAGGAGTCAGTGGTAGATCGCCAGCACCACTTGGCTCCATCTCTCCAGCAGCTAACCACATCGCTAGGAGAGAGCTCGTGCCGGCAGGTCGTCTGCTGAGGGCTTGCCGCCGCTGCCGATCCTTTGCCTGTCTTTTTTCCCTGCCTGCGGGAATCTTGCCTGCGGGTTTATTGGGGGTGCTTGTTGTTTTCGTGCCAATAGTTTGTGGGTACCCCAGGGGACCGCCGCTTGCACCCCGCGACGAGACGCCACAGGCCTGGCATCATAACTGGCCTCCTGCCTCTCAGAATAAGAACATAAGAACATAAGATATGCCATACTGGGTCAGACCAAGGTCCATCAAGCCCAGTATTCTGTTTCCAACAGTGGCCAATCTAGGTTATATGTACCTAGCAGTTTCCTCAAGGGACACAGGTTCCACAATGCTTGTATTGGTTCAAGCATTGATATCCTGGGTCCCTTCTTAATAATGGCTTATGGACCTTTCCTCCAGGAACTTGTCCAAACCTTTTTTAAACCCAGCTACACTAACAGCCTTTACTACATACTCCGGTAACAAATTCCAGAGTTTGATTACACGTTGAGTGAAAAAATATTTTCTTTTATTAGTCTTAAATAGTTTACCCTGTAGCTTCATTGCATGTCCCCTAGTCTTTCTATATTCTGATAAGGTAAACAATCGATCTACGTTTACCCGTTCCACTCCGCTCATTAATTTATAGACTTCTATCATATTTCCCCTCAGCCGTCTCTTTTCCAGGTTAAAGAGCCCTAACCTTTTTAGCCTTTCTTCATAGGAGTATCCTTCCATCCCCTTTACCATTTTGGTGGCTCTTCTCTGAACCTTTTCTAATAACTCTATATCCTTTTTAAGATACGGCGACCAGAATTGCACACAATATTCAAGGTGCGGTCTCACCATGGAACGATATAGAGGCATTATAATATCCTTTGTTTTATTTTCCATTCCTTTCCTTATCATACCTAGCATTCTATTTGCTCTCTTGGCCGCCGCTGCACACTGGGCCGAGGGTTTTAACATGGTATCCACAATGACGCCTAAATCTTTTTCCTGGGTGGTGGTTCCTAATGTGGAACCTTGCATCGTGTAACCATAGTTTGGGTTGTTCTTCCCTAGGTGCATAACCTTGCACTTGTCCACATTAAATTTCATCTGCCATTTTGATGCCCAGTCTTCCAATTTATCAAGATCCTCTTGCAATTTTCCACAATCCTCTTGGGTTTTAACAACTTTAAATAGTTTTGTGTCATCTGCAAATTTGATAACCTCACTCGTTATTCCACTTTCCAGGTCATTTATGAATATGTCAAAAAACAGTGGACCCAGCACAGATCCCTGGGGTACACCACTATTCACCTTTCTCCATTGGGAAAATTGGCCATTTAGTCCTACCCTCTGCTTTCTATCTTTTAACCAGTTCCTGATCCACAATAGTACACTGCCTCCTATCCCATGACTCTTTAGTTTTGCCAAAAGTCTCTCATGAGGGACCTTGTCAAAGGCTTTCTGAAAGTCCAGATACACAATATCAACCGACTCACCTTTGTCCACCTGATTATTCACTCCTTCAAAAAAAACATAACAGATTAGTAAGACAAGATCTTCCTTGTCTAAAGCCATGTTGGCTGTCTCTCATTAGTTCATGACTATCTACATGCTGAGTAATTTTATTCTTTATGATGGTTTCTATCATTTTTCCCGGTATTGACGTCAGGCTCACCGGTCTGTAGTTTCCCGGATCACCCCTGGAACCCTTTTTAAAAATTGGTGTTACATTGGCGATCCTCCAATCTTCAGGTATTAGAGATGATTTTAATGATAGTTCACAGATTACTATCACCCATTCCTGCCCCCGCCCCAACACCCCTTAGAAATGTGTTATATACTGGGCAATATCCATTCGCCCGGGCTTTACCTGAATACACTTACCATATTAGTTATGTCGTGTGCTGGTCGTTGGTCGCTTTATAGTTCACTTTCAATAATCGTTTTCGGGCAGACACAACAAAGTGTCAAGAATTTGGCGATTTTGGCAGGCTTTTCCAATTTTTATTCTAACTTGCCTATGCCTTGCCTTCGAATTGGTTCAAACCACTGTTACTTTTGCTTGCCTCTGCAATTTTATTTTGCCTAGCCTTTGCGTTGATTCTACGCTGCAATTTTATTTCGCCTTGCTTTTGCGTTGATTCTACACTATGTGCAGAATTTATTAAATCGTGTGTGGTGGTATTTGAACTTTTTTGGCGGTATTTGATTTTATCTGGTTTGCTGGACAGGTGTTTGAGTTTTTTTGATAATTGTTGGGTGGTATTTGATTATTGTTGCCAGTATGATGAATTCTTACTTTTACTTTTAGAACTGCATCTAGAGGTCATCTAGAGGTTTTCAGTTCCTATTGATCTTTAATACTTTGGGACAGTGACAGTTTTGGACCAGATTCAGCCAGTGTTTATACTAACATAGCAGATTTTGCCTTCTTACGTCCAGCCACCCCAGTATAATGAAGATGAGTGTTCCAAAGAAGAGCAAAACCTACCACTTTCATGATGACAGCATAACGACTTCCCAGATTTCCTTTCTTACCACTGCATCATTCACCAACAAGTTTTGGCAAGCAAGAGACTCAATACAAAGACTGTCATGGACATCACTTTCAAAATTATAAATTCAGTTCGTAGAAGATCACTTCAAAGACGTCTTTTCAATCTTACTCTTGATGAAGGGGCAGCGGAAATCATTTTGCACACAGATGTAAGGTGGCTAAGTAGGCACAAATTTCTGCAAAGATTTAGTGATTTGCTGAATGAAATAAGAAGTTTTTTGAAGGAGAGGGGAGATGACCAAGCAGAGTTGGAAGATGAGGAGTGGTTATGTGATCTGGCATTTCTTGCTGACTTTACAGGCGAACTAAGTGATATGAACCTTGAACTATAAGGTAAAAACAAATGCATTGGCGACATGATGAGTACAGTTTCATCCTACAAGAGCAAATTTGAGCTAATGATGACTGACCTTGCAAACAACACTTTTGATCATTTTCCTAATACGTAGGACCATCTGGGACAATATCCAAATTTTGTTTTTCAGAACAAGAAGTATGTGACAGAAATCTGTTCTGTTATCCAGGAATTCGAAAATAGATTCTGTGACTTCCAAAAAATTGGAACAGTTGCGGAGTACTTGTCATACCCATTCAAAGTAGATGTGGACATTAAAGAAACTGCAGCTGCTATCAGTAAAAATTACTCATTGAACAAGCCATCTCTTGAAAATGAAATATTAACCCCTAAAAATGACATTTTTCTCAAGACCTGTGCTGATCAAGAATCGTTTTGGAAGCTAGTGCCTAGTGACAAATTTCCCAACTTGAGATGATGCTGTACACTCCTTTTTCAGTTCAACTTATTTGTGTGAATCTGTGTTTTCCCATCTGAAAATGACAGAGTACACAACGTTCCAACATGGCAGATGAACATCTCCAGGACTCGCTGAGACTGGCCCTCACGCAATATTCATCCAACTTCAAAATGCTGGTGGATGAAATGCAGGCTCAGACGTCTCACTAATGAGCAAGAGAGAAATATTAAAGATTGTGCAAGATCAGCCTGGATCAATACGTGACCTAAATTTAACACAAATTACTCAATAAAAGTTAAAGAAAGTTATTAAGACAGTTAAAGAAAGTTATTATTCAATAAAACTTTAAGAAAAAATGTACTTTCCATTTCCCCTCGCAGTTCTTACTGGATTTTCGTCTCTGTTTTGTTTTTTGCTTAATTTGCTTAACAGCTGATCACATACAAGTAAGTGACAGAAGGTTCATTAAAAATGAGGGGGGGGGGAATCTTCCAACTTTATTGGGTTAAATTTTAATTTGAAACTTAATTTTCATGGTGGTAGATCACCGGCACTTTTGGCCTGAAAAAGTAGATCACGACCTGTTCGAAGTTGGACATGCCTGTACTAGTTGATCAATGTCAGGATCCGAGGTTCCCCCAAGCAGTATAGCACAGCCATGGGAGCAAAAGCAAATTGTGGTCTGCCTGTTTTATTTTGCTTTTGGGATATACTTTGACTGACAGTCAGCGCAGGCTGGAAACGAGCCAGTGAGACAGGATTTCTGCGGCCCTATTGTGGTGCATCCTCAGCCAGTGCCGCACCGGCTCATCTCTTAAGCTGGCCCTGGCTGTCAGTCAATTTATATCCAAAAGAAAAATAAAATGGACTGGCTCCCTCAGTCCATGCTTGAAATCTATTCTCTGCTTGCCTGTGCTCTTCAGGTTATGGCAGTGATCAATAGCAACTCCAGTCCAGGTCTTTCCTGCAGCTTGTCTTAGGCTCCATTTAGAGCTTCCAACCTGGAGAACTGCCTCCTGCCAGTTTTCTCCACATATATTTATTTAACAGGCTTTTTATACTGCTTATCATTTCAGTCAAAGTGGTTTACATTGCAACTTAAACTTGGTAATGTACATTAAACAGGGACATTGATAACTTGCATTTTTTTCCTGAGGCAATGGAGGGTTAAGTGACTTGCTCAAGGTCTTTTGGTTCCCAGGCCAGTGCTCTAACCATTAGGCTACTCCTCCACTCTGTACATGAGGAAAACATTCTCTGCCACAATTTTCCAGTTCCAAAACAGCCTCTGTAAGAGTTCAATACTTCCAAAGCTGTCTCTGTAATAGGTCAATATTTTCGAGCACTCTCTATAACAATTCAGTACCCGTAAACTCAATAGGCCGATATTCAGCGACTGTGGCTAGCACTACTAAAGCAGCTAGCCACCACCACTGAACTGTAAACATGGATATTCAATGCCAGGGCTACATTCGCGCCACAGCAGTGAATATCTGGTTGCCCAGATTGCCATGGAGCGAACCAAGCAGCAGCGATATTCATTCATTGCCCTGTTAGCTTCAAAGGCAAAAATGAGGCCAGCCTTTACGGCACCTGTCTTTGCCACGTTGCAATAAGTGGGCAGCAGCTCAATATTGCCACAGCCCATTTATTGCCGGGTGTCATCCCTGGAATGCCAACTAGCATTGGGGCATGCAGCGGCAGCACCTGCAGCGCCGCTAACAACCTCTCGGCCAAGGGGCTTAACGCAGTTCAGTATTGGGCCCAATCTCTTTTACAGTCTCTTCACTGCTCTGCACCTTCGCAAAAAAGACCTCCACCACCCTCTCACAAGCTAGCTATGAGCTTTGCTCGGCACATGCCTCCTAAAAGATGTCTTAAGCAAGAGCAGGTTCATTCAAATAGCTTGTTGCATTTCTCATTCAGAGAAGTAAGTATAACATCTGCTTATAGAACACTTCATAGGTTCTGATCTGGTGGCAGAGATTCCACTGAAGTTAAGTCTATCTCCATTTGTTCAGTTTCACAAGGCTCCTTTTTAGCCATAGATACTTCTGGTACGTCAGCTACTGAGGAAGTAATGTCACTTAAGACTTGCCCTAGGAGCTCCTACCCTCCTCCTACTCTTTCTCTCTCTTTTATATCTAGGTCGCTCTGGCAGGACAAGAGAGGGAGCACTGGCTGGGAAGCCATACCTTTACAGAAGCCAGGTCTGTTTTTCCCAGACTTTGGGCTGTGGTAATAGTTCATTTGACCCTTGTGGGTCACTTTTTTTTAAGAAGAAACACCTCTACTAGAGTTCTCATATTTCCCTGATATGTCCTGAAAATTTAGTATAGACAGAACACCAGATACCAAAGTTGTCAAAGTTATTATGAAAGCTAAGGATAAGGAGCAAAATGTGCAGTAACAAAGATAAGAAAGAGAAAATGCAAAGATAAATAACAAAATAGAAAACAATAAAAAGCAGTGGGAGAGATATTTAGAAAGAATGGAAGACAGTAATACATAAGGCAAAAATATTTGGGTCAGTATTGAAAAGCACTTTATACAGTCAGCTTCCTGTGGTAACCGCATAAGTACATTTTTTTCAAATATCCAACCTGCAAATGAGTAAATTTTGTCTGTAAAAGTTGATTACAGCCAAACATTTTTAAAGTGCAGGACAGGTCAAAGACATTCTGTGGGTGGGGTCAGCAGTTATGCAGATAGCAGTGATATTCAAATAGCTTTACCCATTTGAGTCCTAATTTTAAATGGATAACTTACAGTATCTGTTCAATTTTTAGGATCACATATTCTCTGTCTGATTTAAATGAAGGGCTGGCTGAATATCCTCTTAAAAATATCCAGGTAAGTTATCCAGATATCTTTAAGCAGCAACTGCCTTACTCAATATTATCCTAGCTGGTTTGCACAGAAAGTCAATACTATCCGGTTAACAAGCAAAGCAAAGTCAGCAGTCTAATATGGTAATAAGTTAAATCATGACAGATAAAGATCAGTGTGGTCCATCTAGTCTGCCCAGTAAGGTGATTAAAGTGGTTGTAACTGCAGCTACGTGCAAGTCACCCCCTCTATGCTTGTTTTTAGGGTTGTACCTGCTTCTCTGTGCAGGTCAACCCTCCTCTATTTATTGAAGTATAAAAGATATTTAACTTTGCTTTGATTTCATCCTCTTGTTATAAAGGGATCCACTGTGTCTATCCCATGCCGTTTTGAACTCCATTGTATCTGCGCCCACCACCTCCATTGGGAAAGCATTCCAAGCATCCACCACCCTTTCAGTGAAAAAGTATTTACCGATGTTGCTTTTAAGTTTCCCACCTTGCAGCTTCATCATATGCCCTCTAGTTTTACAGTTTCCCTATCTTTGAAAAAAGTTTGTTTGTTCATTAATACTCTAAGGGGTATGTTTACTAAAGGGCGCTATTTGCGCTGCTGTTACGTTATCGTGCGATAAGGCGCCTTATCACACGATTACCGGGTGATAAGACGCCTTATCGCGCGTTAACGCGCGCAGCAGCGCAAATGAGCGCTGAAGGCGGAGAAAGGCTCCCCAGAGGCGGAGGAAGGTTCCCCAGGGGCAGAGAGAGAGGGTCAATGGGTGGAGAGTGGGAGGGGAGAGGCTCCCTGCACACTAACGCTGTGGATTCCTGGGCTGAAAACTAACGCGAGTGAAACCCTCGCATTAGAGCAGATTTAAAGGGAAGAGAAACCATTTCCATCGTCAATGTACAGCAAAGCCAAGGAAACCTACAAAAAGTGATAAGTGTGAAACATGTGCATGGAACAAAATGGCAAATAAACATTGAAAATGACCTGAACAAACTGGAAAAAAAACATAACCAAGCTGGGCAATAGTGATATTAATGGGAAACATCAAAAAATACTACCGAGAAAGCTCCAAAAAAAGGATATCAATTATGGAAGGGGCTATGCTCTGTCCCCATACATGGTGAATGATCCCACAGTGAAATAGTGCTGATCAGGGTTTTCCCTTTCTATTGGACAGGTTTCCTATGGCGTGCACATGTCCTGCAACAGCAGGGTGGGCATGTCGGAACGGGCAACTGGACAGATGCTGGAAAAGGGGATACAGAGGGCTGCAGGCGGCACATGCTGTGGTGCAGCTGGGCCACAGTGCAGACTAGGGTGATGCCTAGGTGGCCCATAGGAATGCTGAAACAGTAGAGCCGCCAGACAGCAAGTGTGTTTCCCACAGTGTCACAGGGGATAGTACCCAGAAGGTACCCCCAAGGGCACAGAACATTGGCAAGCGGTGCTGGGGGGAAGAGTGGACGTCTATGCAGGTACCCCTAACCCAGAACCCACACCATAGGGAGCTGATTACCGGCACACTGGATGGCCTGAGACTGCGCACCACCAGCAGAAGGGCATGTCAGCATGGCGACAGAGGGGTACTGGTGGTGGAGGGGGCAGTGGCAGCTGCCCACAACAGACCATGGCCTAGCCCTGTTTAGGTGGGTGCCATGCACTGCAACAGACAGGCCCTGTCTGACGAACAGTCATGGCATCCCCAGGGAATGAGCTGTCCCTGTGGTAACAGTGTGGTGCAGTATGCACAGCCAGTGTATTCAGAAGCAGAAGGTCGCAGGTTCAAGTCCCAGCTGTGGCTCCCAGTCCCCATATTTTACCCAGTACTAAACCGTGGTAATAAAGAGGGAACCTTTATTGCAGATAACATAAACATGCTTAAAATGCCTATATTTTACCCTACAGAGCACAGACACCATAGACGTGTGCAATACTTAGAGCAGAGTTTCCCAAATGCAGTCCTGGAGGGACAAACTCCATTCAGGCATCAGGCTGTCCCTAATAAAGATGCCTGTGCTGCATTTCTATGCGCCTCCTCCATGGTATGCAGATGTAGCCATGCATATTCATTAGGGACAGCATGAAAACCCGAACAGTGTTTGGCCCACCAGGACTGGAGTTGGGAACCTCTGCCCTAGAGCAGCGGCCAACAGGGGCAGAAACACCCGCACCCACAGGCGCCATTATCCAAAGCCTCCTGGAGAGGCAGGATGTTGGGCCCTGCGTGCAGCACCATCTCCCAATACTAGACTTGCATACCATAGCACTGCCACCCTAAACCTGGGAATACAGTACACATATATCTAAAGGTTGCTATGATTACTGGCAGATAGCAATCCCTAGGTTAAGTACAATCTGCTCATTGAGCTGTATCATAGCAACCTCTCTGATGTCTGTGGAGTGTGTTTCAGGTCTGGTGTCTGACAGTGTTTACCACCCTGGGGAGTGACCCCAACAGTATTGCGTACCATAGCCATGCCTGCACTGTGCCCAGGACTGGTGCGGTGGCCAGGGCTGCCAAAAGCCTCTATAGTTGTACAATGCTGGCATAGGTGTGAGAGTGTGTGTCTGTCTACCCAGTGTGTGGTGTCTGCCAACACCTTCCTCAGACCACACTGCTTGCACTGTTGCCAGTGTCAGCCTGCCAATGTGCATAATGAGGAGCGAGGTACCTTGGGTATAGCCCGGACAGGGTGGCCTGGCCAGGATGCATCTGCACAGGGCATAGGGCAATGGCTCGGACATTGTAGTGCCTGGCCACCACCTGCACGGACAGGGTGGCCACAGCATGTCCTGCTGGGAGGTCACTCTCACCCTGACTGAGCAGTGACCATGGCATGGCTAGGTTCCCCCATAGTGCTGTGCAGTGTTTCTCTCATATGATATTTGTGGGTTCTCTTTTGGGGCCCATTCACTGACTTATCTGCTTGGTGTGTATGCTGACATCCCAGTTCTGGGTACATGCATCTTCTCCAGTAATATGGACTAGCTAGCAGACTGTCTGCAGCTAGTATGTGTCTGGTTGGAACACCTTGCAGGGTGCAGTGGCTGGAGGCTTGCTGCTGGAGAATGTCAGATAGTGGTGGGGGGCAGCTGAGTATTTCCAGGCCTACTGTCTGTCTGCTATTGCTTTATGGATGTGTACAGATCTGCATTGACTGCCCTGTAGGGTGTCTGTTCCTCAGCAGGACTGGGGTTGATGGTCCCCCCTACTGCCACCATTGCAGGGAGGTAGAATGTAGATCTGTTGGTGGGAGATCCTGTTTCCCACCCTAAGCCACAAAGGGTGGGTTGGGTGGTGGTGGTACATAATCTGCCTATGGGTCCAAACAACACTCCCTCCTCCCCCTCCCCTCCCCTTCTTGGTTAGCTTTGACGCAGAGAAAGCCTTTGACCAGGTTAACTGGCAATATCTGAGGAGCTTGCTGCCGCTTATGGTCTGGGACCAGCTTTTTGTAAAATGGTAGATGTCTTATATGCGAGTCCTACTGCGGGGGTGATATGTAATGGAGTAATATCAGAGAAATTCAGCTTGGAAAGAGGTACGCGTCAGGGATGTCCCCTTTCCCCGCTGTTGTTTGTGCTTTCACTGGATCCACTGGTGTGGAAGATAGAGGCCTCTGGGGACATACGAGGGATTCGGATCGGAGCGACTGGGTTTAAGATGGCTGCCTTTGCGGATGATCGGTTGGTGCATTTATTGGATCCCCGCAAGTCATTGCCTAGAGTGTTAGAAGAGTTTATGTGGTTTGGAAGTTTTGCGGGTATGCACATTAATATGGAGAAATCCGAGGCCTTGGATGTGTTGGGGCATCTTCGAAATAGTTGGGGAGCTACCTTTCCACTTAAATGGGCGGATGAGTATTTTGTCTATATGGGTATACTGCTGACCCGCGATCCCAAGGAACTATACAAAAGGAATCTTGAGCGGATGTCCCTCAAGTTACGTACACAACTCCAAGCGTGGAGTCCTCTTCCCTTGTCTCTGCTTGGGAAAGCGGCAGCATTGGGGATGGTAGTTTTGCCCCGGATATCGTATTGGCTGCAAACCCTTCTGGTGTGGCTGCTTAAAAGGGATCTTATCTCCCTGGAACGAGAGATTCAATGCTTTCTTTGGAAGGGGGCGAAGGCATGCATTCCGTTGACACGTTTACGAGGAGGTTGGAACGGGGGGGGGGGGATAGGGGTTACGGACTTGCGGTCCTACATGTTGGCCTGTCAAGCTGAACACTTGGGGGATTGGTTGGGGACATGGAGTATTACAACCCTAGGGAGATGGAGGAGGCTCTTGTGGCTCCGCATTCATTATTGGCGGTCCTGCATGTAGAGGGCTCAGAGTTACCATCGAGCTTAAAGAGGAATGGCGTAGTAGTTTTCACCAGTTGATGCTTTTTGAGAGAGAAGGAGCTAAGGATAATGTTAAACGTTGACCTCTTTTTCTTCTGGTATGGGAACCTTATATTCGCACCTTGGGGCTGAGGGCTCGTAGCGACCTTTTGTACAAGGGGTGAAGGCGTGAGGTGGCTAGTCGGGAATTTTCATTTGTAGTTAGGCTGGGAGGTGAATATATAGCGGGAGGATTTCTTCCTTGTCTTTTCTCCTTGTTCTGATCTGGATGAGGCTCTGGGGGGGAGGGGGGGCATGGGTTAATGAGGGTATAAACCACGGGTGCGGGATTGCCTGTGGTCAGGTGGTGGATCAGACACAACCACACCTGATGGAGCTATGTAACTTTGCAATGTTGTAACGATATGCACTTCTGGATTTAATAGACAGAGTTTACAAAAAAAACCCAATTGCATCCCACATTGATTCAAGAGTAAATTTTTCTGATCTTACTGTCATCACAGTCGAGGGAAACCCATCTGAGGAAATTGGGTGTACCGCAACAGGAGCCACAGCCAAAGAGCCAGCCACGCCGTTTGTTTCACCCCCTACTCACAAGCACTCCTGAAGCAGACGCCAGAACCACCAGCAATGCAGGATCCTCAGTGACAGCAGCAGCTGCGCTCCCTTGAAGGGAGAATTCCGACACACCATCTTCCGGCTGAGGACCTCCAAGGCAAACCTGCCGTGTCATTGCCAATACAGGAGGGGGGAGCCACTCCTCGGGGGACAGAGTAACCTCCACATCTGAAGAACATGCTGGGCCCACTGACCTTGGCGTTGATGTAACCAGAGCACCACCAGAGCCTGTTGTTGAGGACTGCCCTGCATACACCGATCCGTCAGATTTCTCATTGATTGCATCAGGGCATTCAAGGGTTCCTTTCCCAACTTTGCCTTCCATTTGCCCTTAGGTAAGAGAGAGAGAGCAGCAATCTACTCAGGCTGCCTCTTCACATGCCCCTCTCTTGACATGCCCCAAATCTTCGCATTAAATCTCAACTGCCAAGTGCTAGACCATTCTTCCAGTGTTTTTATATCTTTCCTCATGTTGTCCACTTCCTCAGAAATGTCCACTCTGTTGCAAATTTTCATGTCATCTGCAAAAAGGCAGACTTTTCCATTCAGTCCTTCCACAATATAACTCACAAATTTGTTGAACAGAATTGGTCCCAGGACAATCCCTGAGGCACACTACTACACACCTTCCTTTCTTTTGAGTGAGTTCCAATTACCACTATCTTCTGTCATCTGTCAGTCAACCAATTTCTGATCCAGTTCACTACCTTGGGATTTATCCCCAAGCTGCTCAGTTTATTGATGTGTCCTATGAGGAATGGCATCAAAGGCTTTGCTGAAATCTATGTATATCACATCCATTGCATGCCCTTGATCTAGTTCTCTAGTCACCCAATCAAAGAACTCAATCAAATTTGTTTAGCTGATCTTACCCTGGTAAAACAATGTTGCCTCAGATCATGCAACCCATTGGTTTCCAGAAAGTCCACTATTCTTTCTTTCAAGAGCACCTCCATTACTTTTCCTACCACAGAGATGAGGTTTACTGATCTATAGTTTGTAACCTCTTCCCTATTACCACTTCTGTGAAGAGGTACCACATCAGTTTTTCTCCAGTCCTGTAGAACCTCTCCTGTCTCCAAGGATCTATTAAAGGTCTTTATTTATTTTCAATTCAGTCAAACAAGTTTACTTTGTAGCTTAAACTTAGTAATGTGCATTAAACAGGGCCATTGATAATTGGATTTTTCTGAGGCAATGGGGGGGAGGCGGTTAAGTGACTCGCTGAAGGCCACAAAGAGTGCTAATGAGATTTGAACCCTGGTCCTGTGGCTCCCAAAGCAGTGCTTTAGCCATTAGGCTACTCCTCCACTCTTTTAACATCTTTTAAAGATCCTGTCAGAACCTCTCTGGGCTCTTTCAGTGTCCTGGGATATACCCCATCTGATCCCATGGCCTTGTCCACTTTCAGTTTGCAAGCTGTTCAAAAATATCATCATCTGTAAATGGTGTGGTATCTACTCCATTCCCGTTTGTCTATTTGTCAATCTTGTGTGATCCTTCTCCAGGATTTTCTTTCGTGAATACAAAACAGAAGTATTTGTTTAGCATTTTTGCTTTTACAATGTTACCTACATAAGAACATAAGAAATGCTATACTGGGTCACACCAAGGTCCATCAAGCCCATTATCCTGTTTCCAACAATGGCCAATCCAGGTCACAAGTACCTGGCAGTCTCTGCAGTTAGAAACCAACAAATGGCAACTCAACCACTCCTCTAAACTTCCCTTCCCTACTTCCACAAAAATATGCAAGAGCAACTGCCCTGAATTCGCATTCCCCTTCCTTTCTTTGTACAAAATAGCCCGGTGACTTCAGATATCTCCCCAGTTCTGCTTCTTTTGTCCTTTAAAAAAAATGTAGTTTGGTCATCCGAGCCCTTCATCCCACCCCGCTATGCATCTTCATTTAAAAGGACATCAACCACAGTTCCTCCCACTTTCTCTACCTAAAAGAAATTGTAGGTGTGAAATCCCTCCAAGCCCTCAAAAGTGTTCCTCAAGCCAATCTGGAAGAGAATACCGTCTTATTTCTTCTTGCCTTGGCGAAATATTAAGTGCCACTAGTTAGGAGAGCCTGCTAGCACCTAATATTCAATTATTCAATGCATTGTCAAAAAGGGACCTATCTCTCAGGATTAAAATACTTTGAAAAAGCTAAAAAAAATTGCACACCTACCAAACCAAGAAAAACAATTTTGAAAATATGACTAAGGTCCATAGTGGCAGGAGTACTGGCTGCTAGATAGATCTCAAATGACAAGAAAATGATTTTGAAAAATGCAAAATTATATGAACATGGAGCTTTTTGAAACGTATGAATAAATACACATGGGAATGCACATGAAAATACCGGCACATCCAAAGGAAACAACCATTTCAGTAAGAAACGTGTACAAAAAAGAGCAGCATTCCTCTATGAAATTGACAACATTTACCTATTTAAGTGCTGAACATTTACCTACATAAGTACTGATTTTTGCAGCCTGTGCATGTTAGAGTCGACACTTACATGCATAAATGCTAGATTTTACAAAATGTGATGTCTAGGAATAGCTAGTTAAGGCGTTGAGTAGCATAACTCTTTTTAGTGAACTTTGGAGGTGGGGTTTAAACACCAGAGAGGTAAGCAAAATTGCCCCTTCAACCACTGGTGCAATTCCCAAATGAGCAGTTGGGTGCCGCATGGGCCTCAGAAGAAGTGTACATACCGACATTCATATTGTGTACAGCCATTGTAAAATCAGAAATGCATGCAAATTACCGCTGCATTGAAAAACGTGCGCTGGCAGCAAAAGCAGTACACACCACTGTAATAATATGCAGCCATTTTTTGCATTTCAGGTAAATATCTCCCTTCCTGTCAGAGCATGAGCGGTTATTGGCTTATGCACTAACAGGAAAAGAGATTTTAAAAAAGTACAGGCCTGACCCCCAACTCTCATACTTTACCCCCTACTGACTCCCCAAAAAATGCCCTGTTGACTGTTCCCTAGACCCAACCCATCTCCCCCCGATCCCCCAACACTCCCAATCAAACCTCAACCTAGTCATCTCCCCTTCCCTGACACTCCAAATGCTCCCAATCCCCTCCCCTCCAACCCTCCAATACTCCTGACAATCCCGATTCATGATCCCCTCTCTTCCCTGGCACTTCCAATCCCTCTGCTCATCCTCTGATGCTGCTGATGCTTCAACCTGCCCCCACCAGAGACCTCCAAGCCCACCTCTAGAATTGGGAGGCAGGAGTAATACCCACTTACTCCTGCCTTGCACTGCTGTATTGGAAAATGGTGGTGCCTGACCCTCATGGGATGTGTCGGAGCACATCACATGGGCCAGTTCTGATAAATAAGGCAATGATCCCCTTAATTGGTAGACTGACACCATGTGATGCTTTCCAATGCATCTCCTGGGTCAGCCACCACCATATTCAAAGATGACAATATAGAGACAGAAACAAGTGGGCATCACTCCTGTCTCCTAATTTGGAAGTGGGCCTGGGTGGTTCTGAGACAGTTGTAGAGATCTCAAAGCATGGTGGTCCACAGGATATTTATTGTGGAGTCAGGGGAGGGGATCAGGGAGTCCAGGGACCTACTTGGACCTCCAGGCATCTTGGGTCATCTGTTAAAGTGTTGCGTTCCATCTAAGATGAGCCCTTTGCTCTCTTGGTGCATCTTTACTCTAACCCTGAGCTGGTATAAAGCTTCATTGTTGTAGGAAAAAGAATAAACTGTGATATGTTCCCACGCTAGAAGTCCTTCTGCATCGAGAGTTACAGTAGAATAGCACAGGAAAATCTTGAGTAAACCACTGTGCTAAAGTATAGAGCAGTTTACTGGATTGGCCTCCAGAGAGGTAAGCACCATTGCCCCCTCAGTCACTAGGGTATACCCCAGGTCCAAACAAAGTCAGTTGACACATGTGCCTCAGAGCAGGTATAAATGAGAACACTCACATTTTATAAAATATGTGTGTATTGCCATTGTAAATTCCGAAATACACCCACACCTTTCTGGTCTGCACAAACAACACCCACAACATACCCCATTCCAAACTGTGAATATGGCAGCTTCTAACACGTGTCATTGGCGCTTTCTAAAATAGCTATTTACACATCTAGGGGATTTACGTGTGTAAACATTACTATTACCATGTAAAAGTCACACAGGCCATCCAAAATGAGCTCTTTTATTTTTATTTGAGACTTCTTCTGTTCTATAGTAATGCTAATTCAGCTGAAGACCTTTTAAATTCTATTAGCAGTCAAAAGAATTTACTTGAAATGAATAATTCTGGCATGATAAGTCAAGATCATTTCCCATTCTTTTTATTCTGATATTTTTCTTCTCCTAGGAAAGGAATATTCTGAAACAAAACATTCTGCTCTTTTCAAAGCTGACATGCGCCTGCTGTGCTGTGTGCCTCCTCTTCTGGCCTTCCGGACCCCATGTAAGGTTCGGGGACTTTTGTGCCCCCTTGAGATGGCAAGCACACAGTGATCCCTCCTTATCACCCCCGTCCTTGCCTTAGGAGCTAGGATCTTTACTGCACAAAAGTAACACATATGGAGACACTGCCTCCTAGAAAATGGCATCTAGACTTTTCCTTAAATAGATCTTTATTCTGATTGCTCTGTCCTCCGCACCACCACCCACTATAAATGCCTTATGGTGTTGTTTAACATATATATTGAGTTCCTGAATCAGATCATATTATTTTTTTCCATACTTGGCAGATAAAAGAATAAAATACGAGATACTTGTTAGTTTAGAATTAGAATACACTTCCAAGAGTGAACTTGAACAAATTCTCCTTATAAGGCAATTTGGTTTTATTTTGTTAACATAGATTGCTTTTTATAGAGGCACACTTACTGTCAATGAAAGAGTCAGGACGTACATGCATAAAGCACCCAAAAACATCATAAAAAAGGTTTGTAAATATGGTGCAAAGGTTTCTAAAAAGATGTTGTGATCATCACTCCCAACTCTATATCAACGTAAGATGAAAATATATCCATGTGTCCTTTTCACTTCATGACATATAGACCTAAACGCTTCTGGATTGTTCCAGCAGGAATATGACTAGAAAAGACCTGTGTAAACCTTATTCCCAGATTTTAATTTGATAGACGCTACTGATGCCAAAAAAAGCATTTCACATCCACTGCACTGAGAAGGGAGAGGGGAGATTTCTTATAAACCAGAGGAAGTCAATTGCCAGATGTTGCTGTTTATTTTACAAGTCTCTCTTTGACTCATGCTTATTTTCTCTTGACCTTCTAGATTTGTAATGGGGAGAAACAGCAACCATAAATGATCCTTAAGCCAGCTCAGAAGTACAGTGCTTTACTTTTTTCAGATGACTTCCTCGGCATTTCAGCATGCATTTTTATTTATTGGTCTAATGAAGCTGTCGATTTACATGAAGTTAGTGGTGAAGATGTTAAACGAGCTACAGAGCATGTTTATAAGTGATTGAGCTCCAATAATGATGTCTAGGTTGTGCATTTTTAGTCTTAGCCCTGCTAAATCACAAAAAAAAGCAATTGTATGGCATTAACTGTTGTAGGATTTGACCCTTCAATAATGGAATATGAAAGAAGAAAGTCACAATGGACAGTCCACAAAATTCAGTTTTTCAAGTTAGCTTATGTCAAACATTAAAACTGGCGTTGCTTGTGATAACATACCCAGATTGCAAAATCCTAATAAAAAATGTTCACATTCATAAGGTTTTGCTTTGGTGAAAAGGAAGTGAAAAGGAGATTTAAAGAGATCAGTTGACATCCTCAGCTAAGGCTGAATAGTTGGAGACAAGGTTGTTATGAAGAACTAATCACAGACCGACCCAATGGCTCTGCACGGACGTTCTCCAGTTTATTCCTTGATTCAAGCCTTCTGCACTCTGGGGCAGCTGAGGCTACAAATACTGGGAGGGAGCACGCACAACCCCAGGAGAGAAGGGGACCATGGCCGTTGCTAAAACTAACACTTGATGACTGGATTTAGAACCCATGATACGAGGATCTGGAGGGAGTCCTGCAGGATTGATCCCAGCCTCAGGACCATTGCTTCAGTGACCAGACCAGGGCCAGTGGAAAGTTGTGTGTCTAATAAAATAGAGGAAAATCCTTACATAGTAAATGGATGAAGGTTCATGATACTAGAATCCCAGCAATGGTTCTGACTTAACTGGAAGAAAAAGAAGAAAAGGGAAGCTATAGGTCTAAAGAAAGAACCAATTATTCATTGACCCATAGAGGCTCTTTTCAGAATGGGATGTCCATATAATTACACTGATTTCCTGTATTTTTTCTACAACATGATGAATCCCAAAGTTGCTGGAGCATGTTCACAAACTATACTTTATGATCTCATGGTTTACATCCTAATTATCTTGTGGAACATTTACCGTTTCCTCATGTTCTACAACCTCTCTGGTCTAGTTGTTACCCTGTGGAGAGGGATAATGTGGGCTAGAAGGTTTTAACTGTCTATTGTTTTTCTAATTCTAGTCTGTTGTACTATGCTTCAAACACAGTGATGAACTGTATATATCTAGTTTTTTAAACTAAAAAAAACAAACAACATTTTTTGCTCTTGTTTTGTTTAACCTGTTTCCAAGCCCTTTGGCAGCATTTGTTCAAACTTATGGGGTAAATGGGTACTTCTACACAGATGACGTTCAGTTAACTTCTTAGGTTAATCCTGAAAACCCGGACCCTCTTAATTAGTGTTTAGATAAGATTGCTGACTGACTGCAGGAATGAAGGTTGAAGCTCAACTTAGATAAGCTAGTGGCAATTCATATTACTCGTGGCTCCTCCAAACCAAGTGTAGCTTCATCTCTAAAGTAGCACCAGCTTCCTCTAGTAGACTAGCTTAAAGAGTTAGGATGCATCTTTGATTCTGAGCTCAGATGCTCAGATTTCTTCATTAGTTCTCAGATATTTCTTCTCCCTTCGACAGGTATGGGCTATCCACTCTATTGTAAACTAGAAAGACCTAAGAGCTCTTATTCACTCATTAGTGATCAGCTGCTTGGGGACTATGGTACTGTGTTGTACTGCAGGATCCCATATACTAAGATGAGAGCTCTGCAGAATACTCAAAATGCCACTGTTAAATTTTTGTACATAGCATCTAATTATGACCACATTTCACCACTTTTCATGGCCAAACATTGGCTGCCAGTAGTCTTTCACTGTTACTTTAAGATCAATTGATAGCCCACAAAGTTTTCTTTGCAGGTCATCCTCAATAGCTTGCATATCATTTAATTCCCCTATCACAGTGTCCTACAAGATCTCCTACTAATAATCTTTTTCGCATTCCACTGTTTATGCTTTCTAAACTAAAACTGACTCATCAGGCTGCATTTTTAGACATGTTTTGCTTCAGAGTAGTGCCTATTGTTGAGGGTTCAGGAGGGTAGACATTTCATCTGTCCATATGCATGTTTATTTGTGCATGCATATCCATTCTGTCTCTTACTTTCAGAGAGTAAGGAAGCTGGCCGAGGCTTAGGACTAGAAAGGATAAAAAAAATAGCAGCTTGGCTGAGACTGGCTGAAGTTTAGGATTGGAAAGCAGAAAAATAGCAACTAGGCTGAGGCTGTCTGGGGCTAAAAATTGGAAAGAAAAAAAATGCAGACTACTTGAAAGCACAAAAAAAAGATTCAGGGGGGGTCTTTTACTAAAGCGCATTAGCTGACAGTGCATGTTCTGGTGTGTACTGAATGTGCATTGCGACAGATGTTGCCAGATAATGCAGAGCAAGGACAGTCGGCGTGGCACAATTCCCACAATGTCTAACTCATGTTAGGGTCACAAGTGGGCGGGGTAGAAGCAGAGAGTGGGCGTGGAGTTCACAGCGCATGCTAACTGCATTAGTATAGGATCACCTCAGTAGATGGCGTTAGATGTACCCGTGCTAACACTGGGCTCCATGCTAACTGCCAGAGAAATGCTTTATACACCTCCGACAGTTAAAGTGGAGGTGTTGCACCTAATGCATCATTGTGTCAGAGTTCGCCGAGTTAGGTGAAACACCATAGCGCCCTTTAGTAATAGGGCCCCCCAGAAAAAGAAAGGTTAAGATTGTTCTTGCTTCCCATAGTGCTGCAGTGTCTGCCATCTGCTTTCATAACTAGGTGCTTGAAAGTTGTTGTAAGACAGGGAGAACCTTTACCGTTTCCAAGTTCAATTGCTTTTACTTCTAAGCATTGGTGGAAGAAGGAATGCTGTGCTGCGTGCACTTTATTTATACAAAACAGCCAGTGGCAGTGCTAAATTTATTTGTTGGTTGATGTTATTTATTTAAAAGGATTTATAGCCTGCACAAACACCGAGGCAAGTAACAAGAAACATACACAGTAGATAATAACATGCCGATAAAATCATATAAAATAGAATAACACAATATGAGATTAAAACTAAAAAACAAAGACGACTGCCATCTGAAAACATCTGGAGAAGTTACTGTATCTAAATCTACGTACGCCATTGCACAAATTAAAGACGCAATAAAATATTTTGGGTTCGATATTCAAGGGGTATTTACACTGTTTACAGCCCAGTAAATCATGTAAATGCCCTAAATCGGGATATTCAAGGGCACTTACACGGTTAGGGTCGTTGAATGTCCTCTTCAAAGCCTGTCACATGCCCTGATGCTCTGCAGTTAGCATTGAGGCGTGTTGGGAGCGTTCCGGGGTGGAGCAGAGGTGGAAACTGCTGGTAACCGGGTAGCTGCAACATTGCACCACTACCAGTTAGCGATCTGCGGCTAAAACTGGGCCAGGTTTTAGCTTGCCAAGTTTTAGCCGCAGATGCTAAACGGGTAGCAGTGCAAAATCGCTACTATGTGGTTAGCCTCGGCAGCTCCGGGGCATGTGCCGCAACGCCAGACATTCAATGCCATCGCCACCACATTGAATATCCAGTGTTAAGGGTCGGTGGGCAGGGCTATGCACTGTAGTGGCACATAGCCTGCCCAATACAATATCGGGCCCTTTGTTTGCTACAAACATATTCACCTATCGTCTGTCACAGCAGCTATGGTGGTGGGAGGGCATTTTACTGTACAGTATCTATCCCATCCCATGTTCATAGGATACAGTCAAATAAAGCTAAAAGATAAATGAAAAGATAAATAAAAACTAATAGACAGCCAATCCCTAGTCCAACAGCTGTCAATTCACTCCTATAGAAGCATTAGCTAAGCAAACACATCCCCCTTCTCCCCAATCTTCCGAAGAGTCTGAGCAAGCAGGCAGTGTATTGGGTAGTGCAGGACATACCCCAGACTGGGCAGGTGACCCTGAGCACAGTATCTGAAGTAACACACTTGGGATAATGGTACTTCAGGGTGGCACAAACCTGTTAGATGAGGCAGGATGCTAAAAGACAGACAGTCCCTGAAGAGTGTCAGCAGGCAAGGAGTATAACTGGACCCTGCAGGGCCTACCCCAGGCATTTTACTGTATAATGCTTGGGAAGGATACAACTGGAGAATTAAATGGCCATAAAAGGAAAGAAGGGAGGGAAGGTGAGAGCAGTACTGTCAAAAGTGCACAAAAAGAGACAAGGCATTCCCAGGGTATGCTCATGCGCTCCTCTAGTCCACCACCCTAGTTAAAGAGAGATGCCTTTACAAGAATAAAAAGAGCTGCAGCTCCTGGTGAAACTATGAAACAGCAAGTATCTAGTGTCATCTCTTCAGAGGGACAAAAGGAGACTGATATAGTGCACGGTGGGAGGACACGAAAGAAGCAGCAGGTAAAGGCAGCTCAGCCTAGCAGCAGGCATACCATATTCCCTGCTAAAAGGTATATGGGGAAAAAAGGAAACAAAAAATTTAATAAACCCCCAAAAAAAGAGAAAGACCTCCTTTCTCCATGTCTCTCTGCTGCTGCTGCCTGTGTCACTGTGTTGGCACTGCTCTAATGGTCTGCCTCACTGCTGCCTTTCGCCTCTCCCCTTTCATTTCATTTATTAGATATTTTATCTGCCCTTGCAAAATGACAAAGGCAGGATACAATAAAAACATACATAAAATACATACAACTATACAATATCACAACAACAGACTAGTAGCAACACCAACAGCATCCTCGAGACATTCTACAGTTTTTTTAATCTGTGACCCTGGGGGGAATAAAACTGTCTTCACCACCCTCCTAAACCCCATAAGATCATCAATAAAATGAACGGTTAAAGGCAGACCATTCCATATAATGGCAGAGAATAGGCCGGTGCCCTAGCTTGAAGCCCAATTGAAATGAAATGGTTTGCCTCCCTCCTGCCCTTCTCCCCTCCCCAGATGATGTGGGTGGCTCATGCCACGCTTCTTTCTGTGTAGCTCTGCAACCAGTGGGTTTTGGCTTCTTCCAGGCACCTCGGCATCCTCCTCCTGCTTTGCACCTTTCTGGCTCTGCTTAGGCTTGTCACTGCATAACTTCTCCCTCTTTAACAAATGCCATACTGATTTGTCGCCATCCTTCTTGCTGCATGGCTCTGCAACCAGTGTGCTTTGGCTTTTTATAGGCCATTATGGGAGGAGTGGTCTAGTGGTTAGGACAAGGTACTTCAGGCCAGAGGGCCAGGAGTTCAAGTCCCACCTGGGGACAGCAATCTCAGGCCGGAGGGACTGGGATTTCTAGTCCTATAGGCACTCCTTGTAGTCTTGGGCAAGCCACTTAACCCTCCATTGCCCATGTTCCCTGTAAGTATTAGTGTATGTGTCTCATATCCCCTTGTGTTAAATGTATCCCCCAATTGACCACTTTGACCCAGTGAAAAGCAGGATATAAATACAGCTAAAAAAATAAATTACTCATCCTCCTCCTTCTGCTTTATATCTTTGCGGGTGCCTTTGGCTTGTTATTATCTGCGTTTTTGGTTATTCTGCTGCCTTCTTTGGCATGCAGTTCCTAACAACCTGAATCCGGGAGAAAATGAACCCAATATGGTGGGAGGGATACTACCAGCCTACCACTGCTGACAAGCCTTGAGCTCTCTTCAAAGTTGCTTTCAAATTTACACTACTGTACTTGTTTGGAGGTTCTAGCAGGGGAGCGCAGCTACTTTTACCCTTGACCAAAGAAAGGAATTTCTGTCAGAAGGGATGAGCACTGAGTGCTGACGGAGGAAGGGGACGCCCACCTAGCCAGCCTGATAGCCGAATCAACCTTAGCTATTATGGGGTCACAGTCTGCCCTCATATCCACCATCCTTCATTATTGCTATCGATCTTCTACCACAAGTATTATCTTAGCTTATCTTGCTGCTGCATTGGTCTTCCTCAGCTCTTCTTGTCTGTCGCTGGCATTGCTGCAAGGGCCATCACCATGTTGCATCCTCTCATTTTTCTTTACATCCTTCAGCATGTGTTTAGACAGTCTATGAATACTTCTTTCACTCTAGGGGGCTTGTTTACAAAGCCGCGGTAGCGGTTTGCGATCGTAATCGGAGCCGCGGCCCCATTGATTTCAATGGGGCCGCGGCTGCGATCGCGATCGCGAACCACTACCGCGGCTTTGTAAACAAGCCCCTAGGTTTCCCATGGTAGGACCAAAGTTGTCAGTACCAGGACTCCTAACTTGCTGGTTTAGCTGAACTCACCGCACTTCTGCAGCCTAGGCTTATGCGTCCCTTCTGCTGTGGTGTTGGCTCTCTTCTACTGTTTTAGGGCTTTCCTGCCAGTCTGGGTATTGTGCTAGCCCTCCAGGCATAATTTGTGGCCTTGCAGCCGATCTGGGACTGTGCTGGTCTCCTTGCCATTTTACTCCTCTCAAAGTGCCTTGAGGTGCTTCCACCAATTCTAGTACTATTGTGCCCTCTTCCACTATCTTGAGGTGTTCATTGCTCCCTTTGAACCACTTTGTTCTTCTGATGGTGGGTCCTGGTATTCATTTTACCATTGTTCATACTCTTGGGAGGGGGGGTGGGATTTTCTGGATGGCTTCTAGTGCTGTAAGAAATGCCTGCCATCGAGTTTGAAAAAGGTTTGAAAATAGATGGCAAGCCCCCCCCCCCTTTTCTATTGCAAAATAGCTTTATTGCAGCCAAAGGTTTGCAAGGTTATCCAGATTCAAGTAGACTCCTGAAATATAGGTTCTTACTATTCATCTATAATGCCTGCATGATTTATTTTCCATGCTAATAATCTGTTTTTGAGTTCCCACATTATTAAGGACTTTGACACAATCGTGTTATTAATATTGTTTTAGACCTTAGCTTGTGGCCTTCATTTTTTTTCCTTTTACTGTGTCACTTTGCTCTACAAGTGGGTTGCTTGGTTAATTATTGCAAAACATAAATGTGTAAAATCATAAAAAAAGAGTGCCGGGCTGAGGTGGACCAGCAGCCCATTCAGGCCAATATCATGTCGCCAAAAGTAGCCAGTTTGGGTCACTTAAAAGAAACCAGCAGATCCTGATTGGGAACAGAACAATAGGGAATGGATTTTCCTAAGTATGAAGCAGAGATACTCAGGACTATCTGGCAAAAAATTGTTTTAAGAACCTGTCCTCCAAACTTATACTCAGACAGCTACATTTCTAGATTTCTCTGGCAACAAATGTCATAGCTTAATAGATTGTTCAACGACTTTAAAAGCCATACTTTTTCTAAATTAGTTTTAAAGTTGCTAATAGTTTGCTTCATGGAATGTCCCCTGGTGCTAGTTTTGTTTGATAAATAATCATTCTACACCATTCATGACTTTGTTCACCTCTATCGTATTGCCTGTCAATCATCTTCCCCAAGCTGAAAACCCCTAACCTGTCAAGATTTTCTTTGTATGGGAGCCAGCCCATCCCTTTCATTCTGGTGCCCTTCCCTGTCTTTTTCTAGCAATTATTTTTAAAACTTTTTGAGATGAGTGACCAGAACTGCACTTGATACTCAACATGTGGTTGCACCATGGATCAGTATAAAGGCATCATAATAATCACGGCTTTGTTTTCTAGCCCTTTCTGAATAACTCCTAACCTTCTATGTGCTTTTTTTGGCTGCTTCGACACACTGAGTTCATGATGTTGATATGTTTTCTACAAGGACCCTGCATTGTGTATCTACAGTATAGTTACTTTTGTTTTACTTCTTTGGTGAATCACTTTGCATTTCTCATCTGCCATTTAGATGTTTTGTAATGGCCTTTTGCAGTTCCTCACAATCTATCCACGTAGGAACAACTTTGAATACTTTTGTGTTATCCACAGATCTGATCACTTTACTCATCGATCCCAGTTTTAGATCATTATGAATGTATGAGGCAGGGATTTGTGACATAGTGTTCACATGGTTTTGTTCATTTTTACAAAATAGATCTTTTCAGGTCTGTATTCAAAGGACACTGCTACCCCCCAGGACCTTCTATATGGCGTCCCCCAGGGTTCCATTTTATCCCCTTTATTTTTTAATATTTTTCTTAGTCCACTTGTTACGCAAATTTAGAAATCAGGTATTTCTTGTTATGTTTATACGGACGACATTTTGCTACTGTTCTCAACGGATGACTCTTCAATTGATCTGGCCCTTTAAACACCTGTCTAACCAGTATCTCTTCCTGGATTTACGAAAATTCTCAAGTCGAATCCCTCCATATCCATAAATATTTGGTTTATAGGTTCTGAATCCTGCCTTACTCAAGCCCCAGTGTTGGATGGTCTCCCTTTAGCACTACACACCTCTCTCCGTTATTCGGAGTTCATCTTAGACTCTGCTCTCACTTTCTCCCCACAACTGTCCCAAGTAACAAAATCAACATCCTTGGCCTTACGATGTTTCTGTAGCATACGTTCTTTCCTTGACAACTCTGCTCAGACGACTGTACTTCTGCGTACTGTGATTCAAAGACTTGACTACTGTAATATTGTTTATCTTGGTCTTCTGCAGTTTCATCTCCGACTCCTCCAGTCCATTCAAAACACTGCTCTCCTTTTACTTGCTCATGCACGGAAATTTGATCATATCACTCCACTATTTATTAAATATCATTGATTGCCCCTAAATTCTCAGCTCATGTTCAAATTGCTTACTCTTACCCATAAGATTATCCATGATCCTGCTCCAGATTATCTGTCCTCCATAATCACCTTATATGCACCAGCAAGGGCCCTTTGATTGCTTCACAATTTTCGATTGTACCTTTCTTCACCAGCAGTAGCTAAATGTGAGTATACAACCTGCCACCACCCCTGCACATTGGAAGGGTTTGCCCACCTATCTTCGCACCAAACTAAATTTAAGTGTTTTAAAAACTCTCTAAAAGCTTTTCTTTTTAGAACTGTTTTTAACAATCCAGACTAGTGTCCTGGGAGGGAGAGCTTCCCTGCTTTGGGGTGGGTTGTTGCTTTGTCTAATTGGCTTGTTTAATATAGCTATTTTACTTTTCTATCATGCATGCTTTCATTTTGTCTTTGTCAATGAATGGTATGTGTGTTTTGACTGTTCTATCTTAAAAATGGAGTCCCTTTCCGATTTCTCCTTTTTAAATTATTGTACACTGCATAAATTGCAATGTACTGTTGCAGTATATTAAAAACATTTTAATCATAACCAATGAATTAGTTAAACAGCACTGGTCCCAGTACAGATCCCCCTATAGGGCACATTATAAGGCAGACAGGGCACTTTTTAATTTGCCCTATGGAGTGCTTTATAGGGCGCCTTATGTGGCACCTTAGGTTACAGCAGTATGAGGGTGTTTTTGCTGGCAGCACTGATTTAAATTAAAAAAGAGGAAATGCCTCAGACAGCACTGATTTAAATTAAAAGGAAATGCCTCAGACAGTCTTCTTAAATAACACCACTGTGGAATTGAACCCATGACCGCTGCCTCTACAGTCATTGCAGTAACCAGGGGGCTACATCTTTACTGCTTCTAATGCTGCGCTGGCATGAACTTAAGGTTAACGCGCGTTAACGTGCCACAGCGCCCACTATCACGCAATATAGATTCTTGCTACATTGCTGCCGGATCGCCCACTCCTTATATAGCATTCTTCACATTATCGCTACAACTAGCGCCGGTAACATTAATGGGGATGTTTACTAAACTGCGGTAACGTTACATAACGCATGTTATGTAACGTTAACAATCGTTAACGCATCATAACGCGCGTTATGATGCGTTAACGATCGTTAAAGTTACATAACGCGCATTAACTTAACTTAATGATCGTAAAGTTCCGCGGCGCGGTAAAACACCACAGAAGGTGGAGAGAGGGCAGAGAGAAGGGGTCAATGGGCGGAGAGTGGGCGGGGAGAGGCTCCCTTCAAACTAACGCGCTGATCTGAAGAGCTGAATCCTAACGCGGTTGAAAACCTGCTGTTAGATGCACATTTGCAGGGGAGAGAAAACATTCCAGTGTCAGTAATGTACAGCATAGGCAGGGAAACCTACAAAAAGTGATAAGTGTGATACATGTGTCCAGAACAAAAGGGCACATAAACATTGAAAATGACCTCAACAAACTGGAAAAAAACCATAACCAAGCTGGCCAATAGTGATATTAATGGGAAACATCAACCCCCCCCCTGAGAAAGCTCCACAAAAAAGATATTACTCGTGGAAGGGTCTATGCTCCGTCCCCATACAAGGTGAATGAGCCCACAGTGAAATAGCACTGTTCAGGGTTTTCTCCTCCATCGGACAGGGTTCCTATGGCATGCACATGTCCCGTAACATCAGGGCAGGCATGTCAGAATGGCAACTGGACAGATGCCAGAAAAGGGGATACAGAGGGCTGCAGGCGGCACATGCTATGGTCACAGTGCGGACTAGGGTGATGCCTTGGTGGCCCATACGAATGCTGGGATACTGGTGGTGGAGGGGGCAGTGGCAGCTGCCCAGAGCAGACCGTGGCTGAGCCCTGTGTAGGTGGGTGCCATGCACTGCAACAGACAGGCCCTGTCTGACGAACAGTCATGGTATCACCAGGGAACATTCTGGCTCTGTGACAACATGGTGGTGCAGTGCACAAAACCAGTGTATTCAGAAGCAGAAGGTCACAGGTTCAAGTCCCAGCTGTGGTCCCTGCCAACCCAGTCCCCATATTTTACCCACTACTACAACGTGCTAATACAGACAGCACCTGTATTGCAGATGACGTAAACATGCCCAAAACACCTACATATTACCCTACAGAGCACGGACACCATAAACATGTGCATTACCTAGAGCAGAGTCTCCCAAATGCAGTCCTGGAGGGCCAAACACCATTCAGGTTCCATGCTGCCTCTAATAAAGATGCCTCTGCTGCATTTCTATGCGCCACTCCCATGGTATGCAGATGTATCTCATGCATATTCATGAGGGACAGCATGAAAACCTGAACAGTGTTTGGCACCGCAGGACTGGAGTTGGGAACCTCTGCGGTAAAGCAGCAGCCTACAGGGGCAGACATACCCGCTCCCACAGGCTCCATTATCCAATGCCTTCTGGAGAGGCAGGATGTTGGACCCTGCGTGCATCTCCCAATACTAGCACTTGCATTCCTTAGCAATGCCACCCTAAACCTGGGAATACGGTACACAGCTATCAAAAGGTTGCTATGATCACTGGCAGCTAGCAATTCCTAAGTTAAGCTCAATTCACTGATTGAGCTGCATCATACCAACCTTTCTGATGTCTGTGGAGTGTGCCTCAGGTCTGGTGTCTGACAGAGTGACCCCAACAGTATTGCGTACCATAGCTATGCCTGCACTATGCCCAGGACTGGTGTGGTGGCCTGGGCTGCCAAACACCTCTATAGTTGCACAATGCTGGCATAGGTGTGGGGAGTGTGTGTCTGTCTATCCAGTGTGAGGTGGCTGCCAACTAGGGTTGCCAACTGGCCGGTTTTCAGCCGGCCTGGCCGGTTTTTCCACGGCCAGGCCAGCTGCCGGCGCAGAGGCAAAACCGGCCCTTTAAAAGCCGTTTTTTTTTGCTCTGGCCGCAAGATCGGGAGCGGCCAGAGCAAAAAAAACGGCTTTTCTCCGCTTCAGAGGGAGCCGGGGAAGCCCGCGCGAGGCCCCGGCTCCCTCTGAACAGCCACCAGCGTGAAGAGCCTTTACCTTCACGCTGGCGGCTGTTCCTGTGAAGCTGCAAATGCTGGGAAAGGTTAAAGGTTGCCCTTTAACCTTTCCCAGCATTCGCGGCTTCACAGGAACAGCCGCCAGCGTGAAGGAAAAGGCTCTTCACGCTGGTGGCTGTACAGAGGGAGCCGGGGCCTCGCTCGGGCTTCCCCGGCTCCCTCTGAAGCCTCAGACAGCCGCGATGCTGGTCGGGGGGGGGGGGGGCAAGGACTGCATTGGCTGTGATGGGGGGGACCTGGACTGGAAAAGGGGGGGGGGACTTGGAGTGGAAAAGGGCGAAGGGGGTGGGGGGAATTGGACGGGAAAAGGGCTAAGGGGGGGGACTTGGACTGGAAAAGGGCTAAGGGGGGGACTTGGACTGGAAAAGGGCTAAGGGGGGGGACTTGGACTGGAAAAGGGCTAAGGGGGGGGGACTTGGACTGGAAAAGGGCTAAGGGGGGGGACTTGGACTGGAAAAGGGCTAAGGGGGGGGACTTGGACTGGAAATAGGCTGTGATGGGGGGGGACCTGGACTGTAAAAGGGTTATGGGGGGGGACATGGACTGGAAATGGGTTGTGATGGGGGTGGAGGGGACCTGGACCAGAAAAGGGCTATGGGGGGGGGGGAAACTTGGACTGGAAATAGGCTGTGATGGGGGGGGGACCTGGACTGTAAAAGGGTTATGGGGGGGGACATGGACTGGAAATGGGTTGTGATGGGGGTGGAGGGGACCTGGACTGGAAATGGGCTATGGTGGAGGAAGGGGGATCTTGGACTGGAAATAGGCTGTGATTAGGGGGGCTAGGACTGCAAATGGGCTGTGATGGTGCGGGGGGACTCGGACTGCAAATGGGCTGTGATGGTGCGGGGGGACTCGGACTGCAAATGGGCTGTGATGGTGGGGGGGGGCCTAGGACTGGAAATAGGCTGTGATGGGGGACTTGGACTGGAAATGGGCTGTGATTGGGGGGGGGGAGCTAGGACTGGAAATGGCCTGTGATGTGAGGGCTAGCACTGGAAATGGGCTGATGAAGAGCTGGAATAGGACTGGAAATGGGCTGATGTGGGGCATGGGAGAATGGGACTAGAAGGGAGTGGATGCTGGGTGGGCCTAGAACTATAAGGGAATTGATTTGGGGGGAGGACTAGAATGGATGGGGAATGAGAATGGAGAGGGGAAAAAATATTTTGTGTGGAAGAAAAGTCTATGATGTGCCGGTATTGGGAGAGTAAGAGGGGCTTGAGAATGGAAGGGTGAAATTTAAACGGATGATAAAGGAATAAGGAAAGAATTGGGGGAAAGAGCAAAAGGGAAACAATCAGTATGTTAAAGCAGAAATAGAGAGAGAATGGAAAACATCTAAAAGAGAAGAAAGGACAAATGGATAGCTCGCAGAAGACACGAAGAAACCAGAAGAAAGTGACTGGAGCAATTGCAACTGAAAAATAAAACGCCCAAACAGAAGGTAGAAAAATACTTTTTATTTTGAATTTATTAACTGGAATATGTCTGGTCTGGGAAGTGTGTATTGCTAACATCTTTGCGTTTTGTTTAGTGCAAGAGGAAATTACTTTATAGTTTTATTTCTCCAGTGTTGTACATTTCATGTTTGGATTTTGGAGTTCCCAGTTTAATTATTATCTGACCAAGGAAGTTAGCCTACACGTATCCTCGGTAATTTTTGTGGGTGGGGCTGGGGGCGGGGCAGGGGTGGGACTAGGGGCGGAGAATGGGTGGAGCATGGAAAGCCACAGGTGTCGGGTTTTTCTCGGTGAAAAAGTTGGCAACCTTACTGCCAACACCCTCCACAGCCCACACTGCTAGCACTGTTGCCAGTATTGGCCTGCCAATGTGCATAATGAGGAGCAAGGTACCGTGAGAATAGCCTGGATAGGGTGGCCTGGCCTGGATGCATCTGCACAGGGCATAGGGCAATGGCTCGGACATTGTAGTGCCTGGCCACCACCTGCACGGACAGGGTGGCCACAGCATGTCCTGCTGGGAGGTCACTCTCACCCTGACTGAGTAGTGACCATCAAAAATAAATATGGTCACCTTTTTGAGCCTCTATAGCAATATAGACAATAAATTAATTTATCGGCTCAATATTTTACCTTGAGTTCAATATGATTTTTCACTCTGCACTAAAAAGGCTAAACTTTTCTAAATTTTTCTAAATGCAACTAGGTCTCAGCATTGCATGAGGCATTTAATCAACCAGACTTGCTGAATTGAACTTGCCTTCTTTCACATCAACGACCCATATTACTGTTGCATTAAGAAACTTTAACTATTTTTTTATATATATTATTTGTTTTAGTATTGTTATTTTTCCTCTATTAACTTAAAAAAATTTTTTAATGTTCACAAACTTTATATTAGCTTCACACTCTTCAATACAATATTCACAGTCTCTTAATATCTTCAAAGGCCGTATAATTTAAGCTTATAAAAAAGAGCTGTGCTTATCTGTATTTGTCTGTTGTTCTATTGGTGAGAAGCAAAAATTCTAATTCTGGACGGTGTTCCCGATGCTCCCGACGTATAACCACGAAGCGCTCCCTCGTTTCACTCCTTCGTTTCCTCAGGGGAATCGTATATCCAACTTCCACCCCATCACTGGCTGCTCCAAGTTTATTATCTTAGAGGGCGCATACTTTCTTCTTCCCTCTATAACCACTGCAGGACTGAAAACAAAACATGCTAGTTTTCTTCTATGAACTCCTTACGCTCAGATTCTAATATTAAGGACTAGATAAAACCTCGTATTACCTCAAAACATGTTGTAAAACGATCCGATTTTTCAACCAACGCTGAACTTTCTTTGTGATGTCCAAAAGACGCCGCGCATGCGGACTACACACTGTCTTGCCATTTAAATACCTGAGCCTCATGAGCGGTACTAGTATTACCTCCAGTTGTGTTTAAATCAACTGCATAGGTGCCAATCCACCTGTGTGTTTAATCCTTTAGGAGAAACTGTCGGAAGGGAAAAAATCCAACGTTGTTCCTGATTTATTAATAGTTGTTCTCTAGTGCGTTCCTTCATCCCACTCATAACTTGTTCAATACAAAAACATCTAAATTCCAAAAAATTATGCTGGAACTGAAGGCAATGTTCTATCATGGGTGCTTCTTTTCGCTGACACTTTAATCGGCTGCGATGTTCTCGCATGCGTGTTTGTAATGACCGGGTAGTTTTCCCTACATATAATAATTGGCAGGGACAGAATATTCCATAAACTACATAAGTAGACTGACAATTGGTGGTATGTAATAATTTGTAATTTTTACCTCCATATATAAACAAATTCGTTTCTAAAGTGATCATACAAATATCGCATCCAGCACATTTTGAATGCCCTGTAGCTCTTTCATCTTTCTTCTGCCCTGGCAAACGTGTTCCTGTGGGACTTAGTATCTCTTTAAGATTTTTTTACCTTCTCCAGACACAAGTGATGCGTTTATCATCCAAACCTGGAATCTGTTGCAACACGTTACTATGGCGCTTCAAAATCTCCTGTATTTTGTAACTAAAAGGTGAATATGCAGTTACCAAATTGACATTAGTATCATCAACTTTCGCTCTACACGGTGAATCTGTAATTAAAGTCTCCCGATGGTTATAAAGGGCCCTTTTATAGGCCCTAGATACAACTGACTGAGGATAACCCCGATCCCTAAATTTCCTTTTAAGGCTTTTCGCTTGTGCAATGTAGTCAGAAGTGTTTGAACAGTTTCGCCTGTAGCGTAGAAATTGCGAAAATGGAAGGCCATTTTTAAGATTGGTTGGATGAGCACTAGAATAATGCAGCAATGAGTTTCGGTCCGTAGGTTTACAAAAGACCGAGGTGTTCCATACCCCATCTCCTTTCATAATCTGAATATCTAAGTAAGTAATGCTAACCATATTCCATTCATGAGTGAACTTTATATTAAGATCTCTCTCATTCAGCCACTCCATGAAGGTAGTCAACTCTGAGTAGTGACCATGGCATGGCTAGGTTCCCCCATAGTGCTATATAGTGTTTTTTCTCATGTGATATTTATGGGTTTTCTTTTGAGGCCCAATCACTGACTTATCTGCTTGGTGTGTATGCTGACATCCTTGTTCTGGGTACACGCATCTCCTCCAGGACCATGAACTATGGACTAGCTAGCAGACTGTCTGCAGCTAGTATGTGTCTGGCTGGAGCACCTTGCAGGGTGCAGCGGCTGGAGGCTTGCTGCTGGAGAATGTCAGATAGTGGTGGGGGGCAGCTGAGCATTTCCAGTCCTACTGTCTGTCTGCTATTGCGTTATGGATGTGTACTGCTCTGCATTTGCCTGCCCTGTAGGGTGTCTGTTCCCCAGCAGGACTGGGGTTGATGGTCCTCTCTACTGCTACCATTGTAGGGAGGTAGAATGTGGATCTATTGGTGGGTGATCCTGTTTCCCACCCTGAGCCCCAGAGGGTGGGTTGTGTGGTGTACATAATCTGCCTATGGGTCCAAACACCCCCCCCCCTCCTCCCCTCCCCTCCCCTCCCCTCCTTTGACTCCGAAGAAAAAGACTGGAAATCTACTTCCAGTGATACATTGTCAAAAAAAACCCAGAGGCAGCTGGGGTCACCAGGAGTCAGCACTGACTTGACGGCACTAAAAAAAAAAGCACCCTTTCAGTGAAAAAGTATTTCCTGACATCACTTTTAAGTTTATCTCCTAGCAGCTTCATTTTATGCCCTCTATTTTACAGCTTCCCCTTCTTTGAAAAAGGTTTGTTTGTTCATTAATACCATTTGAGTTATTAAAGGTCTGTATCATATCTCTCCTGTTCCTCCTCTCCTCTAAGGTATACATATTTAGGTCTTGAAGTCTCTTCTCATACGTCTTCTACCGCAGGCTCCAAAACATTTTGGTTGCCTTCCTCTGAACCATTTGAAATATTTGTATATCCTTCCAGAGATAGTGTTTAGGGTTTCCAAACCATGCTATTTACCATGAGCTCAGCAACCTTTCATTTCCATATGACACTCCTTTATTTACATACACAAGCATGCAAGCTTTAATGTTCTCATGTTAACATCTTTTGAAACGTCTTTAATGTGCATGTTATGGCCTTCCTCTAGTGTGCACAAGACGGCCACACCACAAACATTAAAGGGACTATAGTAGTTGTTATGGAAGGTCAGACTGGATAGGCCTTTTTCTGCCATCATGTTTCTATGTTTCTATTGCATAAGTCCCTATATATTATGTTAAAAATACTACAAATTGGTTGAAGGGTAGCAAAGATACAAAAAGAAGAACAAATAGCCAATGCAATAAAATGGGGGGGGGGGGGGGAGGGGGTTAAGACATTTTTCAGATATGTTGGTGAGAGGAGGAAGGGCAAAAGTGGTATTGTCAGACTCAAGTGTGAAAGGGAGGAATATGTAGAAGCTGATGAGGATAAAGCAGAATTGCTTAATAAGTATTTCTATTGTGTATTCTCAGATGAAAGGCCAGGAGCAGGATCTCAGAAAACACCCACAAATAGGAAGCAACGGGGATCTCAAACGATTTTCAGAAGATTGTATTCGTGAGGAACTAGCTAAACTAAAAGTAGACAAATTGATGGAACTGGATGGGATACATCCAAAAATACTGAAGGAACTTGGGGATGTTCTACCAGCTCCACTGACTGACATTTTCAATGCTTCTTTGGAGTCTGGAGTGGTGCCAGAGAACTGGCGAGAGGCACATGTGGTCCCTTTACACAAAAGTGGAAATAAGGATGTGGTTGAAAACTACAGGCCAATTAGTCTAACCTCTGTGGTGAGTAAATTATTGGAAACACTGCTGAAAGAGAAAATAGTGAGGTTTCTGGAGTCCAATGGAATACAGGATCAGAGGCAGCATGGATTTACCAGAGGCAGGTCTTGTCAGACAAATCTGATTGATTTCTTTGACTAGGTGATCAGGAAGTTTGATCGAGGGAGAGCCCTAGATGTGGTATAGTTGGATTTCAGCAAAGTCTTTGACACTGTTCCACACAGGAGACTTATAAACAAACCGAGCACCTTAGGGATGAATAAAGTTTGCTTCTTTTCGGATGATACCAAAATCTGCAATAAAATATAGGGGCGGAGCCTGGTTTCTGGTCAAGATGGACATGTAAGAGCTGTGCTCTGGAGGGCAATAGACAAGAATCCTGACTTCGACAATCTTTAATCAAATAGTTCCTACCTACGTTGATACCATTCGATCCCGGATATGTCTGGCTCCAAACAGACATGGCTGGATTATCAAATATCCCAAAATGCTAGTGCAAAGAGAACCAAGACGGAACTTCTCTCACCTCACAAGATGGCGGTCATCCGAGATTGTCCTGAGACCTTGCAGGAGATCCTGGCTGAGATTCGGGTGGTCAAGGACTTGGCCAAAGCTAATGGAGAATCGCTATGTGCAATGCAGGAAGAAATCAAAATTTTGCGATCCTCTTTGGAGTCAAATACGGCTCATTTGGAAAAGGTGGAGAATGTGGTGGCTTCACATGGAGAAAGGCTCGAAGCCATTGAGAAGCAGACCAAGCTGATATGTTCATTACAAAGAGAGGTGGAAGATGGTAATAATCGCTCTTGGCAGAATAACATAAGAATAATAGGAGTTCCTGAGGGAGCAGAGGGTCCTGACTTGGTGTCCTTTTTGCAGACCATGATTCCAGGTGTGTTAAAGTTGCAGTTTGCTATGCTGTTCGAGATTGAGCGTGCCCATAGAGTGCCTACTCAGTCTGTGATCATGGGCAAGCATCCACGCCCAATCATCTTGAAAGTTTTACGTTTTCAGCAAGTTTTGCAAATAATGGGAGCAGCCAAAGCACTTTCAATTTTGGAATATCAGGGACATAAACTCCTGTTCTTCCCGGACTTCGCGAAGGCGACGGTGGATCGGAGAAAACGTTTTCTGGCGCTGCATCTACGTTTGGTGCATCTGCAGGCCCGTTTTAGACTGCTATATCCTGCCCGCATGAGAGTCACGCTGCATAACCAGACCAAGACTTTTGATGATCCCGGGGAGTTATATGCCTTACTTTTATTTGCTACAGTTTTATGGTGCTTGCTATCATGGGCGTTTGACTGGTCTGAGGTCGTGTAAAGGTGACTTAACCACACAGAAGTGACATTTCATTATGTAACATTGTTATATATTGGGACATCCATTCTGTATTGTGTGAAGGAGCTCCAGGCTACTATCTTGGCTGAGATGTTTCTTTTGTTTTCTCTCTTTCTTTCTTTCTCTCTTTCTTTTACAGAACGCGATATTTTGAGTGACATAGAAGGCCAGAAGTATTAGGTCTTTTGCCCTCTGTGTCCATCTTGCCCTGGTGGGCTCACCCGTTAAGTTTTATATGTTACATAGCCCCCCTGGGTTTCGGTGGTTTTGGGAAGATGTTTTTCCAGTTTTAGGCGTTCTTATTAGGACTGACCATATGATGAGGCTGGGGTTAAAATGTGCCTTTTTTTGTTGGGTTTTCTTCTCTGGGCTATAGGGGCAGCTAACACTTTAAGGGCGCTTAAGAAGTTGTTCAAAAATGTAAACTAAATGCTACAATTTGGTATGTTTCTGCAAAATTTGATTGTTAATCGGAACTATATTGTCAGTATGTTTGCCTTTAAGATATAGATGTACAAGCATCATGGTGTAGTTGTTCCCTTGCATCCTTCTTTTCTTAAGCGAAAGCTTTTCCTTTGTAGTGGAGTGGTTGCTCTTATATTGCCCTTGTAGGCCTAATAAGCTCGCAGATGTTTTGTGTTTCTTTATATAGCCCCTGATGATCGCATGATGATGGGAGGGACAGGGTGGGGTGGGCTATGTTTAACCTTTTCTTTTCTCATGTTAAAGAGAAGAATTGTGCATTTTCATTTACTACAATTTGGTTTTCTCTTTTGTTTGTATTTTGTTGGAAAATATAAATAAATAAATTTAAAAAAAAATCTGCAATAAAATAGACACCCAGGAAAGAGTAGTTAACATGAGGAGGGATTTAGCTAAGCTTGAAGGACGGTTGAGATTTGGCAGCTGAGATTTAATGCAGAGTCATGCATTTAGACTGCAATAATTCAAGGGAGTGGTACAGTGTAGGGGGTGAAGTACTTCTATTCACAAAAGAAGAGTGGGACCTGGGCATGATGGTGTCTGACGATCCTAAAGTAGCTAAACAGGTAGAAAAGATGACAGCAAAAGCTAGAAGGTTGCTTGGCTGCATAGGGAGAGAAATGGCCTAGTGGTTAGGGCAAGTTACCTCAGGCTGTAAGGTTGGGGGGTTCAAATCCCACTAGAGGACAGCAACCTTGGGCCAGAAGAATTGGGGTTTCTAGTCCCACAGGTGCTCCTTGTGGTCTTGGGCAAGCCACTTAACTGTCCATGTTCCCTGTAAATAGTTATCTCCAAGTTATAATACCCTGTTCAATGTAATTTCAGTTTGTTCAATGTAAACCACCTTGATATCATGAAAGGTGGCATATAAGAAAGGCTAAATAAATAAATGGCCAGCAGAAAAAAGGAGGTGATAGTGCTTCTGTATATTCTGTGTATTCTGTATGATAGTGCTTCTGTATTTATATACCGCTTTTCACCGCTTTGACCCGGTGAAAAGCGGTATATAAATGCAGTTAAATAAATAAATAAATAAATAAGTCTTTGGTATGACCTCATTTGGAGTACTAGTGTGCAGTTCTGGAGACCACATCTTCAAAAAGATATAAACAGTTTGGAGTCAGTGCAGAGGGTGGCTACTAAAATGGTTAGTGGTCTTCATTATAAAGCTTATGAGGATAGAATTAAGGATCTTAATATGTATATGTTAGAGGAAAAGCAGGATAGAGGAGATATGATAGAGACATTTAAATAGCTCCGTGGCATATTTGCAGAGGTGGAGAGCCTCTTTCAATTGAAAGCAAGCTCTGCTACGAGGGGACATAGGATGAGGGCGAAAAAGGATAGACTCAGGAGTAATATGCAAAAATATTTTTTTATGGAAAGAGTGGTAGATACAGGGTATAGTCTCCCAGTGGAGGTGGTAGAGATGAGGACTGTTTCTGAATTCAAAAAAGCATGGGACAAACTTGTGCATCCCAGACGCACAGAGGTAGATGCAATTCTGATCCTGCACGTACAGACCCCTGCCCAGCTAACTCAGTCAGGCTCCTGCATGGATCCTCCATGCGATGGTGTTCGGTTGCCATGGCAATGCAGCTCTATTCAGGAGCTGTGATCCCCAGTCGCCAACCACTTTCACCTTTCCCCACAGTCTAACCCCCGATCTGACCTCCCATGGCAAGGGTCAGGCTGCAGGGAATCTCCTGCACCCCCTCACCATTTTGATCCTGGCCGGGCCTCCTGTCTCTCGAAGTTTAGGCCCCGGACATACAGGGCCAACTTCATAATAGGCCCTATACATCTGGCGCCACGAACCATCCACTGCCCACCCTAACTCCACTTCCACACCGCCCCTTCCCACCCCCATCTAAGCATCCCCATACAAATTCCTTGTTCATATGGGGAGGCTTAATCGGGAATGACAAGGGGGATGAATAGCAGGGATGAACATCCCAATGGACAGAATAGACCCCATAGTATCTCAAAAGGGAAAAAGGGGACTATTGTAGTAGTTGATATGGAAGGGAAGACTAGATAGGCCATGTGGCATTTTTCTGCCATCATGTTTCTATGTTTCTGTTAATATATTTTGTCATTTGCTAATGTTAATTAACTGTGCCTAATTATTTTATGTTGAGTTGCATAAATAGCATTTGGTTCCTATGTGCACCAATAAAAAAATGTGGCATTATTTTTCCATGTTGTGCTCTTGGTGTGTATTACAACATGTAAAGAAATGTAAAGTTGCCCAGTGGTGATCTTGGAAAACAGATGGCATGCTACCCATCCTAGAAGTGACTGCACGTGTCGCTTTGAAGATAAATGACTTTACTTTTTTTATTTTTCACATTTTGCTGTATATACATGCAATACACAAAACTAAGAAACAAAACTCAAATATTACTTCATAATGCAAGAAAAAATTCACATAGTACCAAATAGTAGCCCACATCACAGAGACCAGAAAGAGAATAACAAACATCCCACAAGCGTTCCGACGACTAGAAGGAATGAGTGAGAATCCACAAGCACACACAGGGAAGGAAGCAACAGAATTTGCAAAACAAGAGAAAAAATCTCTTCAAAGAATTGAATCAGCAAACAAGAAAAAACAAGTGGTACATGCACAAATACAGTGGGAGATAAAGTGTTACTCCAGGAGCCCTTCGTCAATCAAGAACGGACACATGAGTGGTAAGGGAGAGGTGAACTGTTACACCGAAGGATGAGAGAATGATATTTCCAGCCCAGGACAGTGGATTACGGACGAGATGGTTTATAGCAAGCACTGAAAAACTGGCAAAGCAGACATAGTCGTATGTCGATTCTGTAAGAAAGAGTGACTCACTTCATAGCTGACTGTGAAGTTCTGATGGCAGAAAATGTTTATACAGTAGCTCACTGGTTCCTCCTCTGTCCCTTCTTTGGTTCCTTCTCTGGATGGCTCACCACTTACCCTTGTGTCCTCACTTGGTGTTGTCCTTGATAGCAGTCTTACTTTTCACAACTAAATTAGTGTGGTGGTCAAACGCTCTTTTTACACACTCCGTGAGACCTGTTTGCTGCGCTCCTTTCTCCACCGACTCTACCATCACTACTTTGCTTCTCACTCTTGTCATTTCACACTTAGACTATTGTGACTTAGCCGATTTAAATATCCCCAACAGTCCAGAGTGCCGTACTTCCGGTCGATGAGACTCACCACGCTTCTCCTCACACGCTATGCCCGATTTTACTGGTAGTTAAAAGCAGGCTGTTGGTGCCGCGAATCACAGTTCCTGAAGTGATAGTTCTCTGGTCTCCAAGATAAATGATTTTAAAGTCTTGTTTGAAAGAATGGTTGTATGTAAATCCTAAGAAACGTCGTGAGGATGCATATTTTTGTCTAATTTACCTACACATATTTTGCTACATTACCATAGGACTGTAGGATAGTTCAATTGTTATCTCTGAAATTTGTAATATTTCTTAGGGATACAAACTGCAAAAGAAAATAAAATCTGATTACATAGCATTACTCAATTTTTTAAGGGTGCAATGCTGCTTTTAGGGGCGTGCCTTTCTCGGCACATATTTATTTCGTTTGGACACCTAAAAAATGTCTGTGGCCACAAATCACTTGTGCACATGTATAGCTATAAATTAACGCATGTACAATTGATTTGCATATGCAAAAATGTTTGAGAATGCAGAAAAGGTGTGCATTTAAGATGAATGTGTGCAAAACCACAAAAAGCCCATATGAAAATGGCAAAAACTTTGTTTAAAAAGAACACGAACCAGATTTTTTTTTGACCATGCATATCCCTACCTACTTTGTGTGAGTCAAAATCAGACCAAGATACTCGGTTCCACTTCCTATCTTTCAATGTAGTTAACTAGCAGTCCGAATTGTTTGCTCCTCAATTGTAGAGAATGATTTGGCATTAATTAAAAATAAAAATTGTTTTCTCATGTTCCTGACTTATTTCCCATATGCAATAGACTCAAACCCAGTTTTTATACAAGAGCTATGAGAGCAATTTCACTATTGTGTCATGTGTCAATGATGCACCTTTTAAATTGTTTAAAGTTGCAGTGCAGTAATAAGAAAAGCTTAAACAATTTTCCTTTCTATTAATTGTATTTTTTATTTATTTATCGCTTCAGTGCTTTTCTAAAAGCACGCTTCACTGCCCATGTCACAATCAGTGAGCTTTGCTCACTGGTCTCTAGTATTTTATGGCATTCTGATATTGGTATTAAACAAATAACTACATGATAATAGCAATATAAATGAACGTACATTAAACTCTGCTTTTCATAGTCTGGCATTAGTATCCCCATGACAGCTGTCTATCCCCAGAGATACATAAGTGCTCTCACACCTTGCGAGCTTTATGAGATTCTCAGCAGACAGTCTCAAGGCAAAATAAGCATGGGAAATTTCTATATAAATAACAGAGCAGACTGGGCAGAACTCAAGACATGGGAAATTGGCTTTAAAATAGTTTTTCATCTCTTTTTTTTCTCTTGCCTGTCCCTTCTTGTAACAGTGCCCAAAACTTTCTTAGGAAATAGATGCAGTAATTTACTGTCTTTGGTTCAACAACACATCTTTCTGCTGGCATGGTATTGTTAGGCAATATTTTGCCTGCTGAACTTTTGCTGCAGCTCAGAATGTAAAGAAAAATAAACCTATGCAAACGTATGCATAAAGTCTGCTTTTGAATACTACATCTAGTCAAAAATGGAACTTTCAAGTCAGGATGTTCAAAATTTGCAGTCTGTTTCAAGACAGACCCACCGAACATGGAGGCTTTTCTAAAATGCATAGAGAAGAGTGGGGAAATACACGTCTATGTTTCTAAACGCGTAGTGGGAGCAAGCATTATACATGTTCACAAGAGAGGCATCACTCGGCACCTTTTGGGGGTAATTTTATAAACCATTTTCACATGTAAAATGGTTCTTATAAAATTAGCTCTACAAAGAGTTAGTATTTCCCTCAGGCGGTAATTTCTTTGTCTTATAAAATTAGGCCATGCCTAAAAGTAAAAGTCATGCCCTTTTGTTAAGTTGTGCGGTGATTTGCACCTAATGCACCAATAGCATGCAAAACCATGGTGCATTAGATGCAACACCACCACGTTAACTGTCAGGTGTGTGAAAAGCATATTCCCATTAATTAACATGCAGTACTGTCCCCTAACACTTGCTGCATTAACGCAAGTACACCTGTGCTAATTGGCCACCTTGCTGTTAGCATGGGTGCACTGACTGCAAGGCGCTCTACCTGCCCACTCTCTGCCCCAAACCCGCACACTTGCTCCCCTAATGCTCTATGGACAGTTAAGGTGGAAATCTGACTGTGCTAACATGGCCCTGAGCTAGCTGTCACTGCAGAACAGGCGCTGACAGTGCCCTTTAGTAAAAGACTCCCATAGTGTAAGCTGGCATGTACTTTTATAGTAGGTGTGCACGGGGGCTGACTTAATGCACAGCATAGATGGAGTTGTGATATAAGTGTGTATTTTATAAACTAGGAGTGGAGAAGTAGCGTAGTGGTTAGAGCATTGGGTTGTTGGCCAAGCGACCAGGGCTCAATTCCCACTAGCACTCCTCATGGCCTTGGGCGAGTCACTTAACCCTCCACTGCCTTGGAAGAAAGGCCTGGCAATCTACTTCTGGTTGCACTGTCAAGAAAACCCAGGAGCTGCTGGGTTGCCATTGAACCAGCACTGACTTGAAAGCACATGTTGCATTTATAAAATAAACACGTACATGCATAAAGGATGTGCTAATATTTACGCTTGCTCTCTAGAAAGCATAATCTCTGTGTCTTGAATATAAGCACTGTTGGTGCTAGATTTGAGCTAGTTGGAGTCAGAGAGCTGCGAGGTGGCTGCTTTCTCAAGACATTTCTATTTTTTACATTTAAGTTCTTTTTATGTTTAACTTTTTTAACATTCATGTTTTATTGAATTGTGATTGTAAATTGTTCTTATTCCTATTTTCATTTGTATTTATTTATTAGTACTTATATACCGCCACTTCCAAAGATCAGTGGCGGTTTACAGAGAACAAAACGGGAACTACATTTTAGCATCAGAAAACGTATTTACAGAGCAAACGTGATAAAACAAATTAACAATTAACATAACTATGTACAAGAAGCAGATACAGTAATGAATAAGTATTGATATTTAAGATTGTAAATCACTTTGATATTACTACAAAGCGTGGTACAGCAAGTTTTAATAAACATAAATGTAGTATTTTATAAAGTCACTTAGGCTGTTATAGGGGTTATTTTAGAAGCATTTCCATATCCAGAAAGCAGTATTGACATGTGTAGATTGAATTCACATGTCAATGCCAGTTTAGAGCATGCTTTTTGCAGGCTTGGAAATGCGCACCATGTCTACCTTGCCAAGGGGAGTTGCGGGGGCAGGAAGTAGGTGTGGATTGTGCAGGTCCTACAGTGCAGACGTGTATTCCACATTTTATATAGGGGATCCACGCAGAGATGAAAATTGTTGATGTCAACATTGACACCTACCCCTAGGGCACAAATAAGTACCTGCTGATAGGGGGAGATGTGAATGCTGATGTCAGGACCCCACCAACCACAGACTTGGCCTCGGGAACCCCTCTCCAGGCTTCCCCCAGACCCAACCCACATCCTACGTAGTAATCAAGCCCCCCTGAAGCACAGCACTGATCGCCCATCTTCCCACCCAAAGCATAGTCAGGTCCTCCTCCCCTTAAATGCCCCCACCACAATACCTACATTCCAACCTCCCAAAAGGACCCCCCCCCCATGACAGACCATTCCCCCCTAACTCTCCGGCCACCAACTCCAGGCTTACCAGGGTCATTGGTGGCCTATGGGAACAGGATCAATGCCCACAAACTCCTGCTCAGCAAACCGTTGGCTTCCAAAATGGCACCAATGATCCCTAGAGGTAATCTAGCTAATTCCTGCTTATCTATATGGGTTTAACTATTTTCTGTTTACTATATGTCCTTATAGAAACTAAGGGCCCAATATTCAGCAGTAGCAGTTATCCGTTCTAACATGGCTAGCCGTCACCAAAGAAGCTAAAACCCAGATATTCAATGTCGGGGCCATATTCGGCCACTTGCATTGAATATTTGGGTCAGCCAGATAGCAATGAAGCTAACTGGGCATCGGTGATATTCTGCGGTGAAAGTGCCTAAGCTTCGCCACTTAGCAATAACTGGGCAGCGGCTCAATATCACTGCTGCCTGGTTATTGCCAGATGCCACTTCCACTCTGCCCCCAAATCGCCCCAGTGCTAGCCGACTAGCATCAGATTATGCAGCAGCGGCACCATGAATATCCCAGTCAGCACGATTAATACAATTAACAGGTCTGCTAACCACATTAATTGCTTTGAATATCCCCCCCCCAAAGGTTCTATGTGAAGTTCTCTGTGTGATCATGGTACCTAGGGGTGGATGCATTTATGAAGGACAGAGATATTCTGTCAGCACTTCTGCTCGCTGTTACTTAGGGCTATGTTTACTAAACTGCGGTAACGTTACAGACCGCGCGTTAGGTAACATTAACGATCATTAGGTAACAACCCGCGGTATGTAATGTTAACGCGCGTTAACATTACCTAATGATCGTTAACGTTCCCGGCCGCGGTAAACACCGCAGAGGGTGGAGAGAGGGTAGAGAGACGGGGTCAATGGGCAGGGAGTGGGCGGGGAGAGGCTCCCTGCACACTTACGTGCTGAACTGAAGGGCTGAATCCTACTGTGAATGAAAACCTGCCGTTAGATGCACATTTGCAGGAGAGAGAAACCATTTCAGTGTCAGCAATGTACAGCATAGGCAGGGAGCCCAAAAACAGTGATAGTAGTGCTCCATTTTCAGCAACAGCATAGTGCCCAAGTATGAAAGGCCACTATGGCGATGGTGCAAATAGGGCATAGGGGGCTGCAGGCAGGACATGTAACGGGGGCAGCAGGGCACAGGGTGGACTAGGCGGGCGATGGTGCAAATAGGGCATAGGGGGCTGCAGGCGGGACATGTAGCGGGGGCAGCAGGGCACAGGGTGGACTAGGCGGGCGCCTAGATGGCACATAGGAACATAGAAACCGGAAATCAGCATGACAGCAGCTGACAAAGGCCAAACACAATCCACCTATATCTACCTGGTCCACCCGAGCTAACAGTTGCCACGGCACTGACCTAACATCCCCCAGCCAACCCTTCCCCAAGCGGAAGGGACATACTATTGGTAGGCAGTGATGGGGGGATGTGAGGATGCTCATGTATGCCCCCTGCCCCCTAGGTGACCACCTACCCACACAATGGATGGCCTGGGACTGCGCATTACCAGCACCGACAGCATATGGTCATGTCAGCATGGCAGGGGGGTGTGCGCCCATGCTGGAGGGGACAGTGGCACCTGCCTCCAGTGGACCTAGGCCATGCCCTGTGTCCCCCTCAGCCCCCACTGGTGGCGGCGTAGTGGTTCCACAGGGGCTGGGGAGCGCATAAGAAATAAAGGGTTTCAGGGTTGACCGGTTGTGAGGGTCAATGAGGTAGCAGGCCTCATTGTCAGCCTCAAAGTCAACTTCCTAAAAAGTAACTCTTGCCAAGTGTAGGGTAAAGAAAAGGCTTTTATTTCACCTTTGCGCATAAAGAAGTTCAAAATATGAGGTAATGAGTAACAGAACACAAACTTTGGTTGCATCAAAATGTGAATCAGCAAAAACACTCAAAATAACATGGTTATCCGTCACCAACTTAAAACATAAGGTTTCTAGTATTCTTTGCATACATGGGATTTGTTTGCCTTTTACTTAAACACATCTCCTTGTGCAATAATCACATTCCATTGGTTCTATGTCTTCAATACCCTCAGATTCCCCTGGCAGCCATTCCATTTCTACGGGGTCCGAATCTGAGGTCTCTGAGATCTCTGGGATGTTAAAACCTGGTTTTCTAAAAGCATGCCATACCGTATCCCAGTGCTGGCTTGGGAGTTTGGGGCGTCGGCTTTTAGATATATTATAACTCCCTGGGCTTACTGCTGTTTCAGGATTAAAGGTTTGCTTCTTCCAGTCTCTGGTAGCACTAAACTTTTTCCTGTAAAACTTATCTGGTATTTCTGGTTTAAAACAGTCCTTATTATCCAGATAAAAGCTAGCCCTTTGTTTCTCTCTAGGCTTCTTGTGAAAGGCTTGAGGCCTAGTCTGAAAGTCTTTTGCTTCAGGTAATTTCCAACGATCCCAGGATATCTTTCCTGTTTTAGAATGAGGTATAATTCTTTTGAGGTAAGGCTGCTGCGGAGGGGCCTGTCTTCCACCTCCACCCCTGTGGCAGTTGGTTAGGGGCCGCGCCCTCTCAGCTATATCCTCTCTCTTAAGGCTATGAACCTTTCTTTCATCCTTCAAGTTACTTTTGTAAAAACTTTTAAAAGTACCTTTTTCCTCTTGAAGGTTTCTTCTCCAGTTAGAAGGATAAGCCTCTCCTTCCTTGGCTGTCCTCTGTATGACTGCCTCTTGCAGTTGTGTATGGCCTTCCTCTAGGCCTGCTCTTGGGCCTTCAGCTCGGCCTGCTCTCCCAGTAGCTTTCACTCCTTGAGCTCTTCTGGGTTTGTCAGTGACTTCACCTCGGTCTCTGACTCCGGCTTCTGGAGCTTCCCTTGGCACTGCTTCCTGCGCTTCCTGTGAAGGTCTCTGCCAAGCTCCTTGCCTCCTCCTGTGCTTCCCCTCTGGGTTGCTCCTTGACTGCCTCTCTGGCTTGCTCCTTGGCTGCCTTGGCTTCTTCTCTTGCAATGCTCTGTCCCTGCTTAAATCCAGAGCAGCTGCTTCTGAGTCCTGCCCATAGAGGTGTGGTTCTTCCACTTCCAGGCTTGCTCTCCTGCCCCCTCTATGTGTCCCTTCTTGTAATTGCAGGTAAATCTTGTTTTTTTCAAGATTTAAAACTTTCTTTCCTTGCGTCAGAGGGCCCGCGGTATCACACCTGTACCAGTACGTGGTGTGCAGTGCAACATAAAAGGTCTGGCTGAGGAAAAGTACAGGTAGCTCCAGGTACTATCATGCATCTGTGGCAACAGTGTGGTGCAGTACACCCAGCCAGTGTGTCTAGAAGCAGAGAGACACAGGTTCAAGTCCCAGCTGTGGTTCCTGCAGAGCATGTCCCTATATTTTACCCGACAATGCAGATACAACAGCAACATGTGCAAAGCCCAAAGCAGCGGTGAACAGGGGTACAAACATCCACTCACACAGGCTCCACAATCCAAAGATGCATGGAGAGTCAGGCAGTTGGCCCCAGCATTGAGCTGCAATTATCACCAGAGCACTACTACTACCTCTTGCACAGTTTAGCAATGTTGGCACTGTGATCAGGACCAGTGTGGTGGGCAGGGTTGCCAACCACCCCTATCTTTGCACAATGCTGCAATAGGATCGTGTGTGTGTGTGTGTGTATGTTTATCCATTGTTCTGTGGCTGCCCACCCCTCTCTGGGCCCAAAATGTCGCACTGTTACCAGCGTTAGCCTGAATATGTGCATAATGAGGAGCAAGGTGTTGTGGGTATGACCCGGACAGGGCGGATTGGCCAGGATGTATCTTCACAGGGTGTGGGGCAATGGCTGGGACACTGTAGTGCCCGACCACCTCCTGCATGAACAGGGTGGCTACAGCATGTCATGCTGGGAGGGCACTCATTCTAACCGAGCAGTGACCATGGCATGTCTAGGTTCCCACATAGCACTCTACATTATCTGCCTCTAGTGATACTTTTATGTTCCTAGTGCTGGTGCCCCAATCACTGAGATGCAGGCTTGGTGCACATCGTTCCTCTGTGAGCATGCAGTATGGACTGCCTAGTGGACTGTCTACAGTTAGACTGTGCATGGTTAGAACACCTATAAGGTGCTGTCTGCTGGTGACTGAGAGGCAGTTGGGGTTTACCAGACCTAACCCCTACATTTCTGCCACTGCCCCAGTCACAGGTATGGCTCTTGCCCGCCCGCCCTCTCTGGAGGGCTGTCTTATACCAGAAGGATGGAGGTTGCTTCACTGGGGCTGGAGCACCTGTCCCATACCTACAAAAAGGGGGATGTGGGCCCTTTGGGGTATGTAGGGTATACCACTTTGGCCTTATAAAAGCACTGCTACACAACCCTCATGGAGGTCTAGAAACCCCTCTGCCCTGATAGCAGGTGCCCATGTCAGCCAGACCCTAACACAAGATACACACTAATCTGGGTGGTGTCTGGTCCCAGAGGACCACCTGTGACTACAGGATACAGATGGACACCAAACTACCTTCAGCTGCACTGCAAGGAACACCTGTCACACACTGGTAGTGATGGGGATGTACAGCAGGACCTATCCCTAGCACTTATCCCTCAGGGTGAACACAGAACTTGCACAATGGCATGGTCTGTAGCTACAATGTGCCAGTATCACGCACTGTCAGTTCGTCTTTCCAAGCTGAGGTACCAGAGAGGTGCAGACCCCATTTGGTGATCAGCTGTAGACAGCTATTCAGCATGTGCATTGCATCATGGGTACTGGTGGGGTTACCCTATCCTGGCTCTCAGAGCAGACAATTTGTGCGGTGACCTGCAGTCCTTCTGTACCCAGCCATTGCTGTGACATACACCACAGAGGTATAGCCTACTGGTTAATACAATGCCATTCTCGGCAGTGTTTATGGGTTCAATTCCTCATTGTTCCCTCCTCTCATGTCTGTCTTACTCGAATAGTGTGCATGCCTGTAACAGTCATATTTTGCAGATCTGTGCTGCCAGCCCATAATACCCTCGTCACAATTGCCAACATTCCCTCGGTCCGTTTATCTGCGTCTGTCAGCTGTGTAGAGTCCTGTCTGCCTGCACAGGCTGCCACCCCATGTCCTGCACTGCTACCCTTTCCTGCATTGCACCTCATCATGCTTGCCTCGCCTGTGCTTGATCTGCATGGTACCACCACTCCTCTGTCCACCCATCATTGTAACTATCCTGCCACCTCCGCCTCCACTGGGGGACACGTATTCCCATCATCTGCCACCATCTGTCTTTCCAGTACTTTACATTGCCAACACCCTGTGCTGTGGTACAGTTGCCCCCACCATGTTTGTCCTCGGTACAGGCAGCCACATGGGATGCCCGCAGATATGGCAGGTCCAGCGGCTCCCAGCTCTCCCTTCTTCACTCACCTGTTCATTGCCTTTTCTGAGTGCTCTATCTAGTGTTAGGGCTACAGCTGTCTCTGTTCCTCACAGGTCATGCATGTCATCCTGCGGCACCTTGCAGCCCTTACGGTACACTAACCTAGGGCATCGTAACCTTGTTAGGCCACCTTAACCTATGGTTCCATAGCCCAGGGTGCCTTCTACAGTGCCCTGTCCAGGGGTGCCTAATGCGGCGCTTAGCCTAAGGAGCCCTATAGGGCGCCTTATGTGGCACCTTATAAGGCACCTTATAATGCACCTTAGAAGGCACCTTACAAGGCACCTTATAATGCACCTTTAAAGGCACCTTACAAGGCACCTTTCAAGGCACCTTATAATGCACCTTAGAAGGCACCTTATAATGCACCTTAGAAGGCACCTTATAAGGCATCTTACAAGGTGCCTTGTAATGTGCCTTGTAAGGTGCCTTATAAGGCGCCTTGCATGGTGCCTTATAAGGTGCCTTGTAACGCGCCTTAGTCTAAGGCGCCTTGTAACATGCGTTAGCTGATACGGTTTGCTGTAACGATGCACTGCCCACGCCTTTATATGGGCATCTGTACCTTTACCGCGGAACCTAACGCGGATGACATTACCGCAGTTTAGTAAACATACCCCTTACAGTGTCTTGTAAAACTCTTCATACACTTGGGTTTTTTTCACATTTTGCTATCTAAAACAATTTGAAATACATTAGCGCAAGAGTACATCTCACTGATCTACACAACATACTCTGTACTTTCATTGTGGAAGAACAATTATAGAAACATTCAAAAAGTAATTAAGAATAAGCAAGTTCTCCTAAGACATGAGCTGAGAAGGTCCCTATTCAGTCCAAGTGATGTAGTAATGTTTCAAAGACCACCTCTGAAGTGCTGCTAGAGAACATGATTCCATGGTCATCCGTTTACCATAGGTTGTTTCAAGGGGGTTTCATACATGGTCTCAAGATTTCTGAGCAGGTCCGCTCCATTCCCCTATCCCCTCCTCGTGGATTTCCATTGTGCCATGCCCTATACCAAATGCTAGGATGTACAAGTATTTAGCAGCCAAGTTTAAGAGTGTGTCTCATATCCTTTTCCACAATGTGATCCCAATTCACATGCTTTCAATTTACAAGTTAATTTAAGAAGTGCCTGGGGCTCCTCAATTTTAATCAGATGCTGTTTGACACACACTCTTTCATGCTTCTACTATCTCTTCACTTTTTGCAAATAAAAATCCTGTGTGGTTCTCTCATACCCTCTAGTCCATTACTATTTTAGCCTTTATCACCTGCTCTGGGAGGACATTAAAAGTATCTGGAATCCTTTCAATGAAAACTTATTTACTGGCATTGTTCCGGAATCTACTCACTCAAAGCCATAAGTAATGATACTTTGTTCTAGAACAGTGGTGAGCAGAACAGCGACTGCGGTGTTTCCTGAATGAAAGAAGATGGGAAAAGGCAGGTTCCACTGGAGAAAAAAGAGCATCTATTCACCAAATTCATTGTCCATTCAGCTCAAAAGCAGTAATTGTCTGACCAAGGGCGGCCCAAGGGGGGTGCGGGGCCATGTGCGGAGACTCAGTGCGGGGCCTCATTTGCATAAGGGGCCTCATTTGCATAAATATTTGCATAATGTTACCATATACTAACTTTTAGTAAACATGCCTCTTAATGAGTGTATGAATAAAGAAAGACTAAAAGATTTCTACATTACTATAATCCAGTGCCAACCGCCAGACACATTAGGAACTACTACAAACACTGCCCATTGAGAACCCATAGCAAACCCGCCGTATCCTAACAGCACTACAAGGACTCACAAAGCACCATACCCTACCTATCAAAAGGAAACATGCAAATATTAAACCAATACATTTCAGAGAATACCAATACATGACCTACTGGGGAAAGAGAACAAGTGGCAATGTCAAATAGGAATTATATAAACAGAATACCTCAGTTCAGTTACACATAAACAGAACATAAACCATCACCAAACAAGGAATCACAATTTAGAAACAGGACGACAATAATTAAACTGGGAATCCCAAAAGCCAAACTTGGAATGTACAATACTGTAGAAATAAAACTATACATTAATTTGCTCTTGTACTAAACAAAGCGCAGACGTTAATGATGCACATTTACCAGAGCTGACATATTCCAATTAATAAATTCAAAATAAAGAGATATTTTTTTACCTTTTGTGCAATTTTTTTCAGCTGCAATTGCTCCAGCCACTTTCTTCTGGTTTCTTCGTGTCTTCTGCTAACTCTCCATCGTCTGCTGTCCATTTGTCCTTTCTTCTCTCCTAGTTTTTTTCCATTCTCTCTCTACATCTGCTTTAACATACTAATCTTTCTCCTTTTGCTCTTTCCTCATTCCTATTTCATCCACTCAAATTTTACCCCTCCATCCTCAATCCCCACTTATTCTCCCAATACCCGGCCAGTTGTAGATTTTTCATCCCTCCCACACAAAATATTTTTCCCCTCTCCATTTTACTCTCCCAACCCCATCCCATTCTAATCCTCCCCCAACATCAGCTCCCTTCTAGTTCCAGCCTCACCCAGCATCCATTCCCTTCTAGTCCCTGCATCAGCCCATTTCCAGTCCTAGCCCCCCATCAGCCCATTTCCAGTCCTAGCAACCCCCCAACCCAATACCAGTCCTAGCCCCCCCATCAACCCACTTCCAGTCCTAACCCCCATCACCCCATTTTCAGTTTAAGCCCCCCCATAACCCACTACCAGTCCTAACCCCCCATCAGCCCATTTCCAGTCAGCCCCCCATAGCCCATTGCCAGTCCTAACCCCCCCCCATCAGCCCACAGCCCATTACCAGTCCTAACCCCATCAGCCCACCTCGTCCTAACCCCTCCCCATCAGCCCATTTCCTGTCCTAGCCCCCCATAGCCCATTATCAGTCCTAACCCCCCCATAGCCCATTACCAGACAGCCCTCATCAGCCCAAAGCCCATTACCAGTCTTAAGCCCCCCCATAGCCCATTACCATACAGCCCCCATCAGCCCAAAGCCCATTACCAGTCTTAACCCCCCCATAGCCCATTATCAGTCCTAACCCCCCCATAGCCCATTACCAGACAGCCCCCATCAGCCCAAAGCCCATTACCAGTCTTAACCCCCCCATAGTCCATTACCAGTTCTAACCCCCCCAAAGGCCCACAGCCCATTACCAGTCTTAACCCCCCCCACATAGCCCATTACCAGTTCTAACCCCCCCAACAGCCCACAGCCCATTACCAGTCCTAACCCCATCAGCCCACCTCAAGTCCTAACCCCTCCCCATCAGCCCATTTCCTGTCCTAGCCCCCCCATAGCCCATTATCAGTCCTAACCCCCCCCCCATAGCCCATTACCAGACAGCCCTCATCAGCCCAAAGCCCATTACCAGTCTTAACCCCCATAGCCCATTACCAGACAGCCCCCATCAGCCCAAAGCCCATTACCAGTCTTTACCCCACCATAGCACTTTTCCAGATAGCCCCCATCAGCCCAAAGCCCATTACCAGTCTTATCCCCCCCATAGTCCATTACCAGTTCTAACCCCCCCAAAGGCCCTCAGCCCATTACCAGTCTTAACCCCCCCACACATAGCCCATTACCAGTTCTAACCCCCCAACAGCCCACAGCCCATTACCAGTCCTAACCCCATCAGCCCACCTCAAGTCCTAACCCCTCCCCATCAGCCCATGTCCTGTCCTAGCCCCCCCATAGCCCATTATCAGTCCTAACCCCCCAATGCCCTTTACCACCCTACCCCCCCCCCCCTCAACCCCCCGCCCACCACAAGTCAAGTCCTAACCCCCACCATAGCCCATTACCAGTCCTAACCCCCCCCCCCCCATCGGTTCAAGGAACATTTAAAAAAAAAAAAAGCTGGCTGCTACCGCTGCCGCTGCCGCCGCAGCAGAATGGAGTGTTCCGCGGGGCCCCCTCTGCCCGGCTGAGTCCCTCCCTCCCTCCCTCTGCGACGGCTGAGCCCCTCTGTGCCGGCTTTCAGATACGCGAAGGGAGAGTGTCTCGCTCCCGTCTCTGTTAAGCCCGCAGAGGCTGATGGGAAATTTCCCATCTGCCCCTGCAGGCTTAAGAGAGACGCGAGGGAGACACTCTCCCTTCGCGAATCTGAAAGCCGGCACAGAGGGGCTCAGCCGTCGCAGAGGGACTCAGCCATCGCAGAGGGAGAGCTCAGCCGGGCAGAGGGGGCCCCGTGGGACACTCCATTCTGCCGCTGCCACGGTGGCAGCGGCAGCGGTAGCAGCCAGCTTTTTTTTTTTAACTTAATTTTGAAAAAAAGCAGAATGTTCTTTGCGCGGGGCCCCCTGAAACGCGGGGCCCTGTGCAAAAAACATTCTTGCTCAATGGATGGGCCGGCCCTGTGTCTGACACCCTTCCCACCCTCCTGAAACTTTTCTTGAAGTCTACAGACTGTTCCCCTTCCCTTAGGCAGAAACATCTCAACTTCCCAGTCAAAGGAACCTTTTCTAAAAGCACAGTTTAGCAAGGCAGTCTGCATAGAACATATGCATCTACAAATGCTTAAGCTCATTGATATACTTTGTGTTTTATTACTTTCCCATCTCTTTCAGCAACTAACACGACTGTCCTGGTTCCTGGAGGAATGTCATCATGTCCATTTTAAAAATAAAAAAAACTCAAGCCATACACACTGCCTCACTGGCGCTGGATCTAGTCTAGAATCCATCTGGGGATTGGATTACAAATTCCAAGATGCAAGCCCCAACCATCTCATGTCCAAACAACTCCCCAATTATGCTGGCTTCATGCTTCTCTTATCGCCAGTGAACGATGCTGTACTCATACTCATCTCTGTTGATATAAGCAGGAAAGGTCTGAATTGTCCAAAGTCTATGATGTGTAGAGAAATGCATGATAATGCGTCTTTGCTAATGATCTTTTTTCAAAGCTCCAGCATTAGTAGGTTGGTATTAACAGAGATTTCAGAAATTACCACCCAAGAGTCAGATTAAAAGGCCATGAGGACTGGAAGCCGCACACAACTATAGTTTGCTTCTTTTTGTTCTGGAATGTCCCCTCCATTTAAGAAAGCTTACCTGCTCTGTATCATTAGTACTTTTTAGAAAGGAAAGGGCACCTTGATTAGCTTCAAAACTGGGGGTTACTTGGTTCAAGGCTGGTGGTGTATGTGCTGAGCTACAGAATGGCTCATGTTAAATGAAAACTAGACAGCTGATAGCCTGCTGTGTGGCCCTATCCCTGGTGTTGGGTCCTCCCCACCATGTAAAATATCATCCCCTTGTTTAATGTAACCCCCTCATTTTATATATTGTAAACCGCTTTGACTCGGTGAAAAGCGGTATATAAGGTACAGCTAAATAAATAAATAAAATTGGTCCATAAGGATTTGAACGAAATCTTGGGATGCCAGAAAGGCAACACGGCACTTACCCGAATTCTCTGATGCTGCATTGATGCTTCTCTTGTGTTGCGGTTAAAATGGCATCACCACTCATCGCAGGTCATGGAGAGAGGTGGCAATGGGCCACCCTGGAAACCTCTGCAATCTAGGCAACTGCTTAGTTCACCTATTGGGTCATTCTGGTCCTGGATTGTGTGAAGGTCTCTCTAAGATACACTTGGGAGAGGGGCTGCACCAGCTCTGAGTCATCATCCCCAGTGCGGCTAGTTCCACAATAGCTTCCAACCTATCACCTTCAGATATTGGAAAATCTCTGTCATATCTCCCTTGTTTCTCCTCTGCTGTAGGCTATGCTTGTCTAGATCAGGGGTTCTCAACCCAGTCCTCAGGACACACTTAGCCAGTCAGGTTTTCAGGATAACCACAATGAATATGCATGAGAGAGATTTGCATACAGTGGAGGCAGTCCATGCAAATCTTTCTCATGCATATTCATTGAGGTTATCCTGAACACCTGACTGGCTAGGTGTATCCCGAGGACAGGATTGAGAACCACCAGTCTAGATCATTAAGTCTCATCTCATTACACTTTTGATATGGACCTCGCACCATTTTAGTAGCCCTTCTCTACACTGTCTCCACCCTGTGTATGTCACTCCGGAGATATGGCTTCCAGAACTGGACATAATACTCTAGGTGAGATCTCACCAATGAGCTGCACAATGGCATCATTTTTTTTACTAGATATGGCTCTCCCTGTACATCGGACCATCAAGAGTGGAAAGCAGAACCAGGAAAGGAGGTCAGGATCCCTTCTGTACTGCACCATAGCAACCCAAAGGGGGTTCTTCTGAAGACCAGCCCCACACATTCTCTATGAAAAGAAGTGCCACAAACCTATGGCTGCGGAAGGGTAAATGCAGGACTGTTCCTATCAGTCCTTTTAAATATGGAACTTGTTGGTGACTTTATGCGAAAGTACTATAGCGTTAATAAGATACTGGCTGTTTTTTACTAAGTGGGGGGCAGGGCCGGCCCGTCCATTGAGCAAGAATGTTTTTTGCACAGGGCCCCGCGTTTCAGGGGGCCCCGCGCAAAGAACATTCTGCTTTTTTTTTAAATTAAATTTAAAAAAAAAACCTGTCTCTGGCTGCTGCCGCGTCCGTCGCAGCAGCGGCAGAATGGCGTGTCCCGCGGGGCCCCCTCTCCTCGTCGAGCCCTCTGCAAGGGCTTTCAGATTCGCGAAGGGAGAGTGCTCCCTCGCGTCTCTGTAAAGCCCGCAGGGGCTAATGGGAAATTTCCCATCTGCCCCTTTAGACGCGAGGGGCTGATGGGAAATTTCCCATTAGCCCCTGCGGGCTTTACAGAGACGCGAGGGAGCACTCTCCCTTCGCGAATCTGAAAGCCCTTGCAGAGGGCTCGACGAGGAGAGGGGGCCCCGCGGGACACGCCATTCTGCCGCTGCTGCGACGGACGCGGCAGCGGCAGCAGCTAGAGCCAGGTTTTTGTTTTTTGTTTTTAATTTGCCGAAAGGGAAGGGAAGGGGGGGGGGCTGATGGAGGCTGTCTGGAAATGTGCAAGGGGGGGGGGTTAGGACTGGAAATGTGCAAGGGGGGGGGGTTAGGACTGGAAATGTGCAAGGGGGGGGGTTAGGAATGGAAATGGGCTGGAGGGGGGGTTAGGAATGAAAATGGGCTAGGGTGGGTTAAGACTGCTAATGGGCTGGGGCTGATGGAGGCTGACTGGAAATGGGGTGATGGGGGGTTAGGACTGGAAATGGGCTGGGGGGGTTAGGACTGGAAATGGGCTAGGGGGGGTTAAGACTGCTAATGGGCTGGGGCTGATGGAGACTGACTGGAAATGGGCTGGGGGGGTTAAGACTGGTAATGGGCTGGGGGCTGATGGAGGCTGTCTGGAAATGGGGTGATGGGGGGTGATAGGACTGGAAATGGGCTGGGGGGGTTAAGACTGGTAATGGGCTGGGGGTTGATGGAGGCTGACTGGAAATGGGGTGATGGGGGTTAGGACTTGAAATGGGCTGGGGGGGTTAAGACGTAATGGGCTGTGGGCTGATGGGGGCTGTCTGGAAATAGGGTGATGGGGGTTAGGATTGCTAATGGGCTATGGGGGGGGGGTTAGGACTGCTAATGGGCTATGGGGGCGCTAGGACAGGAAAAGGGCTGATGGGGAGGGGTTAGGACTTGAGGTGGGCTGATGTGGTTAGGACTAGTAATGGGCTGTGGGCTGATGGGGGGGGTTAGGACTGGCAATGTGCTATGGGGGGCTGACTGGAAATGGGCTGATGGGGTTAAGACTGGAAGTGGGCTGATGGGGGGTTAGGACTGGTAATGGGTTATAGGGGGGGCTTAAACTGAAAATGGGTTGATGGGGGGCTAGGACTGGTAATGGGTTGGGGGATTGCTATGACTGGAAATGGACTGAGTGGACGGGGAGGCTTGAACTGCAAATAGCTGATGGGGAGGGAGCTTGGAATGGAAATGGGCTGTGAGGGAAGGGAGCTAGAACTGAAAATGGGCTGATGGAGCAGCTAGGATAGGACTGGAAATGGGCTGTTGGGGGGAGCTAAGATTGGAAATGGGCTGTGGTGGGGGCTTGAATTGAAATGGACTCATGGAGGGGCTAGAACTGGAAGTAGGCTCATGGGGCCGCTGGGACTGGAATTGGGCTGAGTGGAGGGGAGCTAGGATTTGACATGGGCTGATGGTGGGGCTAGGAAATGACTAGAAATGGGCTGATGGGGGGCTAGGATTGGAAATGAGCTGATGAAGGGACTCAGACTGAAAATGGATGGGGGAGCTAGGCCTGGAAATGGGTTGATGGGGGGCTAGGACTGGAAATGGGCTGATGCAGGGACTAGAAGGGAATGGATGCTGGGTGAGACTGGAACTAGAAGGGAGCTGATGTTGGGGGAGGATTAGAATGGGATGGGGCTGGGAGAGTAAAATGGAGAGGGGAAAAATATTTTGTGTGGGAGGGATGAAAAATCTACAATTGGCCGGGTATTGGGAGAGTAAGTGGGGATTGAGGATGGAGGGGTAAAATTTGTGTGGATGAAATAAGAATGAGGAAAGAGCAAAAGGATAAAGATTAGTATGTTAAAGCAGATGTAGAGAGAGAGGATGGAAAGAAAACTAGAAGAGAGAAGAAAGGACAAATGGACAGCAGACGATGGAGAGTTAGCAGAAAACATGAAGAAACCAGAAGAAAGTGGCTGGAGCAATTGCAACTGAAAAAAAATGCACAAAAGGTAGAAATATATCTCTTTATTTTGAATTTATTAACTGGAATATGAAAGCTCTGGGAAATGTGCATCATTAACGTCTGCGCTTTGTTTGGTACAAGAGGAAATAAATTTATAGTTTTATTTCTACAGTGTTGTTGTACATTCCAAGTTTGGCTTTTGGGGTTCCCAGTTTAATTATTGCCTTCCTGTTTCTAAATTGCGATTCCTTGTTTGGTGATGGTCTATGTTCTGCATGTGTAACTGAGCTGAGGTATTCTGTTTATGTAATTCCTATTTGACATTGCCACTTGTTCTCTTTCCCCAGTATTCTCTGAAATGTACTGGTTTAATATTTGCAGTGTTTCCTTTTGATAGGTAGGGTCTGGTGCTTTGTGAGTCCTGGTAATGCTGTCAGGATACAGCGGGTTTGCTATGGGTTCTAAATGGGCAGCGTTTGTAGTAGTTCCTAATGTGCCTGGCGGTTGGCACTGGATTATAGTAATGTAGAAATCTTTTAGTCTTTCTTTATCCATACACTCATTAAGAGACATGTTTACTAAAAGTTAGTGTATGGTAACATTATGCAAATATTTATGCAAATAAGGCCACTTATGCAAATGAGGCCCCGCACCGAGTCTCCGCACATGGCCCCGCACCCCCCTTGGGCCGCCCCTGGTGGGGGGCCCTGCTCTATATGAATGTCCCCTGGCAGAAAATACAGAATGGTATATGTTAAGCTTTGGGCTCTGGCTCAATGATTAATTGGCTTGTGATTTAAAAAAAAAACTGACTAGAGGCATAAAGCAGAGATTCACACGCCACCTTCGCTGCAAATCTCCAAGTGCTCAGAGTTTCAGGATACTGCAGAATGCTGCTGATCAGTTCCATATGGTTGGCAGTGTGATCAGGTTCTCTGATATTTCACACACAGCAGTGGCTTTGCAATGAGTAACGCCGTTGATTTGGTGCAGGGCTTCCTGCATAGTATGTGTACATTAACCAAGCAACGATGGGGGTTGGTTAAAATGCTAAGCTGTAACTTTTGGTTTTCAAACCTTGCAGTGGCGTCCTTATTTTAATCTTTTATGTCAGACGCAAATCACTTAAATTCAGGAGTTTGATAGAGCCAAAAAGGGTTTTTTTCCAACTTTGGTGAATAAAAATGTTCACATTCTTGTTAAAACTAATGCATGTCAGTGACACTGTATATCAGAATATGTGCGATCATATTCCATGTGACTCTGAAGGCCGGTCCTTACATGGAATTGCATTTGAAACCACAATCCCATGGGTAGACTTGCTCTACATGCCAATGGGGTTACTTTTAGTTAAAGGGGTGTCCTAGTAGGCAGGGGGAGACAACTCCCTAGCAAGAATAAATACAAAAAATCCACCTCACTTCAAGAATCAGTGTCCACTAGTTATGAACATTTTACATAAAAAGTCACCTTTATTTTGTGAAATCCCAAAAAATGTAAAGTACATAAAGACAAGACAAAACAAAACTTTGGCGATTAAAAAAAAAAAAGGAAAAATGCTTCAAGGAAAAATAGTGGCAATTAGTTCCTTCAAATCAAAGTCCCTTTTAGGGGGTAATTTTATAAGGAAGCATCTATTTTTAGGCACCAACGATGCACGTGAATGTTGGTATTTTAGTCATTTACATAGTGGCCATTTACGCACATAAATGACCACATAAAATACCAGCTAACATGAAAAAGTGTGTGTGCTGTTTATGGCACAACCTTTCACTACAAACATGTACATGGGGCAGAGTTTCCATATAGCGAGGGCAATGTGAGCAAGTACATGGGTTAGTAGTGTTGATTATAGAATACGATAATTTACGTATATACTTGCAAAAAGTAGCTGCAGGCATTTACATCAGCTCCAAGGCTGGCGTAAGTGATCAAGCCTTAATTCAAGGCATGTTCTCTACCACTTACACTGGTATTTTATAAAGTCAAGTGCAGACACTAACTAAACGTTAACTGTGTGTAACTTTATAAAATGACCCTCTAAAAGTCCATTTTAAGCAAGCATTTGTTCTCACTCTCCTTGGTATCTTCAATTATGTCACCATCTTCCTTCTCAATTGATCCTTTTTGTCTCCTACCTTGAAAGACACTCTAACAGGATGTAATTCTACAGCTTATCACATAGTTAAGTACATTATGCCTGTACCCTGGATCTCTTATAGAAAAAAAATCCCTAACATCACTTTCCAAAAAATTGGTACCCTTGAGAGAGGAATAAGAGAGAAAAACACACTGTCCCCTCAAGGACACTCCAGTGAAATGCATCAAAATTTGTCCATGCAGTAGACAAGCAGCATGGAATCTGGATACCTTTTGGGAACTTGACAGGTACTTGTCACCTAGACTGGCCACTGTTGGAAACACTGGGCGTGATGGACCCTTAAGCTGATCCAGTATGGCATATCTTATGTCATAGGTTTTCAACCCAGTCCTCGGGGAACCCTAGGCCAGTCGGGTTTTCAGGATTCCCACAATGAATATGCATAAGATAGATCTGCATACAATGAAGGCAGAACATGCAAATCTTTCTCATGCATATTCATTCTGGGAATCCTGAAAACTTGACTGGCCTAGGGTTCTCCAAGGACTGGGTTGAAAACCCCTGTCTTATGTTCTTATGTTCTAGTTTGTATTGCTGGCCATTTCAGTAGTTTTACCCTGATGAAGCCCCTGGCAGGGTGAAACCTACTGGCCACGTCGGGGTTTATTATGAATGTTGGGGCACAGCTCATTTGATACATGTTGGAGCACTTTTACCAAGATAAGTGGATTTTTCCTCTATGATCAAAGTTATAAGTTTAGATCATGTTATAATGAAAGCATTATTGGGGAGCAATGATGAATATTAAAGTCAGGGTTAAGTTATATTTACCTGTGAAGAAACTGAGCTTCTTGCTTTCATTTTTCATATTTTTTCATTTGCCTTTTTGATTGTGATTGAGGTGCATTCAGGGCTAGTCTCTCTTGCTCTTTGTTATGTCCTTATATTCCAATTCTCCATACTCTGGGCTGGGGATGTACCAAAGTTTGGTCCCTCTCACCATGATCTGGACTTCACAGGTTGTTAAGTGGGAGGTACCCTCTAGCTCCCACCTACCTTCCAAGGCATTTTATAAATCCAGTCTTGCAGCCTGAATACCTCTGGAACCTCTGACTGAATCCTCTTTAGACTTCTGTTGCTTTCAATAGCTTCTCGCAGCTGCACACTCAAAAATCCAGATTCTTGTTAGTATATACTGCTCTGAGATCACCTTTACTGGTTAGGCCAAGCCAGCCTGAGAGACAACATCTCTCTTTTGCAAGGTCTAGCAGCCATAAAGACAGGTAGCACCTTGCTGAACTTCAGTAGCCCTGAGCCCTACAGAACTTCAGAGCCTCTCACCCCAGCAGTGGCTAAGATCAGCTTTGAAAACACCTACGCCACATTAAGTAGGGCCTTTTATAGTACCATCCAAAATAAAGGATGGATATACCCATAGTTAGAGACAGACGCACACGCCTGTCCTCCATTACATCACATTAGATGTAGGTTAAATTAGGATCAAGGATTCCAGAAATGTCTTCATTGTAAAAACAGAGGTGCATTTTGGTGACTTGCTACATTATTAAACATAACAGAGCTTCTATGTTGAAGTTTTTTGAAATTTGAAGATTATATGGATTGCTTATATAGAGATTGATTTTGATATGCCAGTTTGGAGTTTATAGTGAGCGAGATTTTTCCAGTGTATGAGTTAGTGGCATGACTTATGTACAGCGAAACAAAAATCCCAATGCAAACACACTGGAGGACAAATATAAATCACAAGAAAAACATCCAGGGACTATAGAAGCACAAACACCACACTTCACAACTTAGCAAAAGTTATAGATATGAAAATATTAAGAGAGTGAGGGAGAGACCATCAGATAGAGTACATAGTGGGTAGATGGATGTACTACTTATTCTAAGCTCTCTTTATCAGTCATCAGTCTCTACCACTCACCAAAGTCCATATATAGATTTTTAATCTTTATTAAACACTCCATTTTTCAAAGTTCATAAATGTCTTGATTCTCCACCTGGACGCTCAATCGTTTCTATATGTGGCACTGTTTTAGAGCCACTTTCATGCTTTCTGGATTACTTTTTAAACCATTGGTATCCCTTACTCGATCATATATCCATGACGCAGCTCATTTTTTGTGTCAGTTGGAGACGGTGGATTTCGTGACTTTTGACTTGGAAACCCTGTATACCAATATGCCATAGCTGGCAGCTAGAGAGATTATTTTTCAGAAGTTGCAAGCTCGTCTTCTTCCAGTAAGGATACCTATCTCTTTCTTGATGGCATTGGCAGATTTGGTTTTCGGGGAGAATTGTTTTTGTTTTGATGCTTCTTTTTACTTGCAAGTGCATGGCATTGCACGTGTACAGCTATGGCCCACAGCCTCACCAGTCTATATGTTGCCAACTTTGAGGAACAATATCTGTATGGGTCTGATTGGATCTGGCATATCAAATTGTGACTGTGATATATAGGGGTATGTTTACTAAAGTGCGGTAATGACATTTGCATTAGGATCCATGGTAGAGGCAGAAATACCCAAATAAGGACATGGGCGGTACATCGTTACCGATAACGCGCATTACAAGGCGCGCATAAATTAACGAGCGTTAGAGGGCGCCGTGGCACATTACCGCGCATTAATCTTAAGAAGGCGCGCAGACATGCGAACACAGAAACAGAGCTGTACCACAATGGTTACTACACTGAGTGATGGTACAGGGGTCATGGGTTTGATTCCCCAGTATGCATAAGGCTGGCTGAGGCATCACCGTTTAAGTAGTGATTGTTGAGGCATTTTACTTTTATTTTAATTAGTGCTGCCAGCAAACACACCCTCATGGTGGCGTAACCTAAGGTGCCGCATAAGGCACCCCATAACGCACTCCATAGAGCACATTATAAAGTGCACTGTCCGCCAAGGCACCCTATAATGTCCCCTATAGGACACCTTATAAGGCGCTTGATAGGGTGCCCCATAAGGCGCCCTATAAGGTGCCTTATATGGCGCCTTATGAGGCACCTTAAGGTTACAGTACTCTGAGGGTGTTTTTGCTGGCAGCACTAATGTACTTTAAAAATAGACAATGCCTCAGACAGCCCTATCAAATAACCCCACCATGGGTTTGAATCCATGACTTCTGGATTCACAGACAGTGAAGTAACCAGTGGGCTACAGCTGTGAACAAAGCCCTGGCTGGCTACAGAAGGACTACACGTCACCACACAAACTGTCAGCTGTGGTTACCAGGATAGGGTTAACCCACCCATACCCATGATGCACTGCACATGCAAATCAGCAGTCGACAGATGGGCACAAAATGGGGTATGCACCTCCACAGCACCTCAGCCTGGTAGGGGGAACTGACCGTGTGTGGTACTGGCACAGAGTAGCCACAGACCGTCACATTGTGTGGCTACTGTGCTCACCCTGAGGGTGAGGTGGGGTGCCCAGCACCAGGTCCACAGCACCTTTCATGGCTGAAATACGCCATGCTGCAGGTCCCCATCAGTGTGCGATAGGTAGTTCCTGCAGAACTACCTAGGATACATCTGTGTCCTTCTGTATTTTTCAGTCATGTCTAGCCTTTATGGGCTATGATGCACCCAGAATAGTGCATATCCTGTGTTGGTACCATGGTTACAGGATGTAGGTGAAGGGGGTGGTGTTTGGACCCATAGGCAGATTATGTACCACCACACAACCCACCCTCTGGGGCTCAGGGTGGGAAACAGGATCACCCACCAATAGAGCCACATTCTACCTCCCTGCAATGGTAGCAGTAGAGGGGACCATCAACCCCAGTGCTGCTGGGGAACAGACACCCTACAGGGCAGGCACTGCAGAGCTGTACACATCCATAAAGCAATAGCAGACAGACAGTAGGCCTGGAAATGCTCAGCTGCTCCCCACCACTATCTGACATTCTCCAGCAGCAAGCCTCCAGCTGCTGCACCTTGCAAGGTGTTCCAGCAAGACACATACTAGCTGCAGACAGTCTGCTAGCTAGTCCATAGTCCTGGAGGAGATGTGTGTACCCAGAACTAGGATGTCAGCATACACACCAAGCAGATAAGTCAGTGATTACGCCTCAAAAGGGACCCATAAATATCACATGAGAGAAATACTATATAGCACTATGGGGTAACCTAGCCATGCCGTGGTCACTGCTCAGGCAGGGTGAGAGTGACCTCCCAGCAGGACATGCTGTGGCCACCCTGTCTGTGCAGGTGGTGGCCAGCCACTACAATGTCCGAGCCATTGCCCTATGCTATGTACAGATGGATCCAGACCAGGCCATCCTATCCTGGCTATTCCCACGGTACCTTGCTCCTCATTATGCACATTGGCAGGCCAATACTGGCAATAGTGCTAGCAGTGTGGGCTGTGGAGGGTGTTTGCAGCCACCACACACTGGATAGACAGACACACACTCCCCACACCTATGCCAGCACTGTGCAACTATATAGGTGTTTGGCAGCCCTGGCCACCGCACCAGTCCTGGGCACAGTGCAGGCATGGCTATGGTACGCAATACTGTTGGGGTCACTCCCCAGGGTGGTAGACACTGTCAGACACAAGACCTGTAGCACACTCCACAGACATCAGAAAGGTTGCCATGATGCAGCTCAATCAGAAAATGGTACTTAACTTCGAAATTGCTATCTTCCAGTATTCATAGCAACCTTTTGATTGCTGTGTACCGTATTCCCAGGTTTAGGGTGGCATTGCTAAGGTATGCAAGTGCTAGTATTGGGAGATGCACGCAGGGCCCCATGTCCTGCTTCTACAGGAGGCATTGGATAATGGAGCCTGTGGGTGAGGGTGTGTCTGCCCCTGTTGGCTGCTGCTTTACTGCAGAGGTTCCCAACTCCAGTCCTGGAGGGCCAAACACTGTTCGGGTTTTCATGCTGTCCCTAATGAATATGCATGAGATACATCTGCATACCATGTGGGCGGCACATAGAAATGCAGCACAGCCATATTTATTAGAGGCAGCATGGAACCTGGATGGTGTTTGGCCCTCCAGGACTGCATTTGAGAGACTCTGCTCCAGGTAATGCTCATGTTTATGGTGTCTGTGCTCTGTAGGGTAACATGTAGGTGTTTTGGGCATGTTTACGTCATCTGCAATAAAGGTTCTGTCTGTATTGGCACGTTTTAGTAGTGGGTAAAATATGGGGACTGGGTTGGCAGGAACCACAGCTGAGACTTGAACCTGTGACCTTCTGTTTCTGAATACACTGGTTTTGTGCACTGCACCACTGTGTTATCACAGAGTCAGTGCATTCCCTGGTGATACCATGACTGTTCATCAGACAGGGCCTGTCTGTTGCAGTGCATGGCACCCACCTACACAGGGCTAGGCCACGGTCTGCTCTGGGCAGCTGCCACTGCCCCCTCCACCACCAGTATCCCTCTGCCACCATGCTGACATGCCCTTCTGCTGGTGGTGCTGGTGGAGCGCAGTCTCAGGCCATTCAGTGTATGGGTAGGTGGCTGCCTATGGTGCGGGTTCTGGGGTAGGGGTGCCTGCATAGGTGTCCACGCTTCCCCCCAGCACTGCCTGCCAATGTTCCGTGCCCTTGGGGGTAGCTATGGGTACTATCCCCTGTGACACTGTGGGAAACACAGACGTGCCCATGTTGGGCCTTCAGCAGTTGCTGTCTGGCTGCTCTGCTGTTTCAGTATTCATATGGGCCACCTACGCATCACCCTAGTCCGCACTGTGGCCCAGCTGCACCACAGCATGTGCCGCCTGCGGCCCTCTGTATTCCCTTTTCCAGCATCTGTCCAGTTGCCCGTTCCGACATGCCCACCCTGCTGTTGCGGGACATGTGCATGCCATAGGACACCTGTCCAATAACAAGGGAAAGCTCTGATCAGCGCTATTTCACTGTGGGCTCATTCACCTTGTATGGGGATGGAGCATAGACCCTTCCACGATTAAAATCTTTTTTTGGAGCTTTCTCGTGGGGGGGGGGGGGTTGATGTTTCCCATTAATATCACTATTGGCCAGCTTGGTTATGTTTTTTTTTCCAGTTTGTTGAGGTCATTTTCAATGTTTATGTGCCCTTTTGTTCTGTGCACATGTATCACACTTATCACTTTTTGTAGGTTTCCCTGCCTATGCTGTACATTGCTGACACTTAAATGGTTCCTCTCCCAGGCAAATCTGCATCTAACGGCAGGTTTTCAATCGCGTTAGGATTCAGGTCCTCAGATCAGCGCATTAGTGGGAAAGGAGCCTCTCCCCGCCCACTCACACACACACACACACACACACTCCGCCCATTGACCCCTCCCCCCTCCAGCAGGTAACGATGGCACCAGCACAGGATATGCACTATTCTGGGTGCAGCATTGCCCATAGGGACTAGACATGACCGAGACATACAGCAGGACACAGATGTAGCCTAGATGTGTCTAAAGGAACTACCTATCACACACTGATGGGGACCTGCAGTATGGCATATTTCAGCCATGAAAGGTGCTGTGAACCTGGTGCTGGGTGCCCCACCTCAACCTCAGGGTGGGCACTGTACCCGCACAATGTGACTGTCTGTGGCTACTCTGTGGCAGTGCCACACACGGTCTGTTCCCCCTACAAGGCCAAGGTGCTGTGGGGGTGCATACCCGATCTTGTGCCCATCTCTCGACTGCTGATTTGCATGTGCAGTGCATCATGGGTACGGGTGGGTTACCCCTATCCTGGTAACCACGGCAAACAGTTTGTGTGGTGACGTGCAGTCCTGCAGCCAGCCAGGGCTTTGTTCACATCCCTATAAGGTGTCCTATAGGGGACATGATAGGGTGCCTTGGCGGACAGTACACTTTATAATGTGCCCTATGGAGTGCGTTATGGGGTGCCTTATGCGGCACCTTATGCGGCACCTTAGGTTATGCCACCGTGAGGGTGTGTTTGCTGGCAGCACTAATTAAAATACACGTCAAATGCCTCACCAATCACTACTTAAAAATAAAGGGTGCTGCCTCAGCCAGCCTTATACATTAGGCCCACTGGGGAATCAAACCCATGACCCCGGTACCATCAGTCAGTGTTGTAACCATTGTGCTACAGCTCTGTTGCTGTGCTTGTATGCCTGCACGCCTTCTTAAGATTAACGCGCGGTAACGTGCCCTGTAGCGCTCGTTCATTTATGGCGCCTTGTAATGCGCGTTCTCGGCGCATTCTCGGAAACGATGTACTGCCCATGTCCTTATTTGGGGTTTCTGTCTCTACCGCGGCTCCTAACGCGAATCGCACTAACGCAGTTTAGTAAACATACCCCAAAGTGTTACCTTCTGACTGAGCCTTAATATATTTTGATCAAGTAATTCTGACCCCCATATTTTGATCACATCAATAATTGCATTGTAACAGCATAGATATCTTGCCTTGTTATATGAATGAATCCATATGTAAATGGTGCTTTAAACTATGTCAAAAATGCGGCACTTGTACATCAGCCTTTTACATGTGTAAAATGGGATATGTTTGCCAGCAGTGCAAACATATCCCATTGGTTTCCGGCAATAGTAGAAAGGGTTGTGTGCTTAAATCCCATTTACATTTGGTTAATGGCAGCTCCAGACAGGGTTTGCACCATTACAGCTGTACCACTGACCAACCTAGCCAAGGGTCCTCTGTGTCTTTGGAAGTTCCTGATTAGCCTCCATCCCTGACATATTAAGCCATTTTAGAGGGGAAAATTCTGCTTCTGGAGAGGTAGGCTATTACATGTGTGTGTCTCACCTGCATGGGTATATCATGAATCAGGGAACTCTAGATTGGTAAGGGTAGGGGACCTGGTTTATATGTAGGAGAAGAGTTACAACATTATGGGGTATGTTTACTAAACCCTCTTAACGTGCGTGCCGCGTTAGTCTGCAGGATGCCATAAAAGGAGTGGGCGGTCCGGTCAAAAGTAGCAAAATGGGGTTAGCGCGCGCGCTCTTATGCGCTGCGCACATTAGCGCACGAGAAACGCATGTGGGAAGCATAAGTAGGCGCGCTGATGTGCAAACAGAGAAACAGGGCTGCAGTACAATGGTGAAGACACTGACACATGGTGCAGGGGTCATGGGTTCAAACCCCCACTGTGCCCAATGCATAAGGCTGGCTGCAGCACTACATTTATGTGTAATATTGCATTATGAGGCATTTTAATTTTATTTTAATTACTGCTGCTAGCAAACGCACTCTCAAAGTGCTGTAACATAAGGTGCTGCATAAGGCACCCCATAAGGTACCCCAGAGGGCACATTTTAAAGTGCACTGTCCGCCAAGGCACCCTACAATGTTGCTTAAAGGGTGGCCTATAGGGTGCCATATAGGGTGCCCTATGAGGCACGGCAAGGTCATAGCACTGTTTTTGATGGCAGCACTGTGCATTTAAACGCATGGAAATCTTAAGTAGGTGCGCTGACATGCAAGGAGGAGCAGCAGTGTAGCACAATGGTTAAGTCACTGACTGATGATGCAGGGGTCATGAGTTTGATCCCCAGTGTGCCTAATACTTAAGGCTGGCTGAAGCATCAGCTTTGACATGTAAGTATTGTTTCCTGCGGAACTTTATTTGTATTTTATTAATTGCTGCCAGCAAACACACCCTCATGTGCCGTAACCTAAGGTGCCGCATAAGGCACCCTATAAGGCACTCCATAGGGCACATTATAAAGTGCACTGTCCGCCACGTAACCCTATAATGTCCCCTATAGGGCACCCTATAAGTCGCTCCATAGGATACTGTATAGTGCACCTTATATGGACGGTAACCATAAGGTGCCCTATAGGGCGCCCTATAAAGCGCCTTCTGAGGCACCTTATGGGTACAGTACGCTGAGGGTGTTTTTGCTGGCAGCACTAATGTACATTAAAAATAGATAATGGACAGCCCTATCAAATAACCCCCACTGTAGGTTTGAACCCATGATGTCTGGCTCCACAGGTAGTGAAGTAACCAGTGGGCTATAGCTCTATAGCTGCTAGCAAGCCCCTGGCTGGCTGCAGAAGGACTGCACGTCACCACACAAACAGTCTGCTTTGGTCACCAGGATAGGGTTAGCCCACCAGAACCCATGATGCACTGCACATGCAAATCAGCCGTCTACAGATGAACACAAGATGGGGTATGCACCCCCACAGCACCTCGGCCTGGTAGGGGGAACTGACCATGTGTGTTACTGGCACAGAGTAGCTACACACCGTCACATTGTGCAGGTACTGTGCTCACCCTGAGGGTGTGGTGGGGCGCCCAGCACCAGGTCCACAGCACCTTCCATAGCAGAAATAGGCCATGCTGTAGGTCCCCAGCAGTCCTAGTGTGTGAGATAGGTAGTTTCTGCAGACACACTTTGGAGCCATCTGTATTTCTCAGTCAGGTTTGAACCTTTTGGACCCATAGGCAGATTATGTACCACCACCCAACCCACCCTCTGGGGCTCAGGGTGGGAAACAGGATCACCCACCAATAGATCCACATTCTACCTCCCTGCAATGGTAGCAGTAGAGGGGACCACCAACTGCAGTCCTGCTGGGGAACAGATACCCTGCAGCTCTGTACATATCTATAAAGCAGTAGCCAACAGACATTAGGCCCAGAAATACTCAGCTGCACCCCACCACATTCTGATATTCTCCTGCAGCAAGCCTGCAGACACTGCACCCTGCAAGGTGTTCCAGCAAGACACATACTAGCTGCAGACAGTCTGATAGCTAGTCCATAGGGCATGTTCCTGGAGGAAGCATTAAACAAGCAGTTTAATCCACACCCAATACTACCGTTGCAAATTTCCAAACCCTAACTGGTTCCCTCCATAGGTTGAGGAGGAAGGCGCGAGTTAACAAAAGCTGCCAACTGAGTGAGGTCATAAAAAACAAAACTTTGAGACTGTAAACATGCATGCACCAGAACTGAGATGTCAGCATACACACCAAGCAGATAAATCAGTGATTGGGCCCCAAAACAGAACCCAGAAATATCACATGAAAAAACATTATAAGGCACTATGGGGGAATCTAGCCATGCCGTGGTCACTGCTCAGTCAGGGTGAGAGTGAACTCCCAGCAGGACATACTGTGGCCACCCTGTCTGTGCAGGTGGTGGCCAGGCACTACAATGATCCAGCCATTGCCCTATGCCCTGTGCAGATGCATCCTGGTCAGGCCACCCTGTCCGGGCTATACCCATAGTACCTTGCTCCTCATTATGCACATTGGCAGGCCAATACTGGCAACAGTGCTGGCAGTGTGGGCTGTGGAGGGTGTTTGCAGCCACCACACACTGGATAGACAGACACACACTCCCACACCTATGCCAGCATTGTGCTACTATAGAGGTGTTTAGCAGCCCTGGCCACCACACCAGTCCTGGGCACAGTGCAGGCATGGATATGGTACGCAAAACTGTTGGGGGTCACTCCCCAGGGTGGTAAACACTGTCAGAGACCAGCCCTGAAGCACACACCACAGACATCAGAAAGGTTGCTATGATGGAGCTCAATCAGCAAACTGTGCTTAACGTAGGAATTGCTATCTGCCAGTAATCATAGCAACCTTTTGATAGCTGTGTACCGTATTCCCAGATGTAGGGTGGCATTGCTAAGGTATGCAAGTGCTAGTATTGGGAGATGCACGCAGGGCCCAATGTCCTGCCTCTCCAGGGGGCATTGGCTAATGGAGCCTGTGGGTGTGGGTGTGTCTGCCCCTGTTGGCTGCTGCTTTACGGCAGAGGTTCCCAACTCCAGTCCTGCGGTGCCAAACACTGTTCGGGTTTTCCTGCTGTCTCTCATGAATATGCATGAGATACATCTGCATACCATGGGGGTGGTGCATAGATATGCAGCACAGGCATCTTTATTAGAGGCAGCATGGAACCTGAATGGTGTTTGGCCCTCCAGGACTGCATTTGGGAGACTCTGCTGTAGGTAGTGCGCCTGTTTATGGAGTCTGTGCTCTGTAGGGTAAAAGGTAGGTGTTTTGGGTATGTTTACGTCATCTGCAATAAAGGTTCTGTCTGTATTAGCACGTTGTAGTAGTGGGTAAAATATGGGGACTGGGTTGGCAGGCACCATAGCTGGGACTTGAACCTGTGACCTTCTACCTCCAAACACACTGGTTGTGTGCACTGCACCACCATGTTGTCACAGCAACAGTGCATTCCCTGGTGATACCATGACTGTTTGTCCGGCAGGGCCTGTCTGTTGCAGTGCATGGCACCCACCTACACAGGGCTAGGCCATGGTCTGCTCTGGGCAGCTGCCACTGCCCCCCTCCACCACCAGTACCCCTCTGCCACCATGCTGACATGCCCTTCTGCTGGTGGTGCTGGTGGTTTGCAGTCTCAAGCCATCCAGTGTGCAGGTAGGCGGCTGCCTATGGTGCGGGTTCTGGGGTAGGGGTGCCTGCATAGGCATCCACGCTTCCCCCCAACACCGCCTGCCAATGTTCTGTGCCCTTGGAGGTACCTGCTGGGTACTATCCCCTGTGACACTGTGATAAACACTCTCGTGCCCATGTTGGGCCCTCATCAGTTGCTGTCTGGCTACTGTTCAGTTTCAGCATTCCTAAGTGCCATCTAGGCATCTGCCTAGTCCGCACTGTGCCCCAGCTGCACCACAGCATGTGCCGCCTGCAGCCCTCTGTATCCCCTTTCCCAGCATCTGTCCAGTTGCCCATTCCGACATGCCCACCCTGCTGTTGTGGAACATGTGCATGCCATAGGTAACCTGTCAATGGAGAGGGAAACCCTGATCAGTGCTATTTCACTGTGGGATCATTCAGCTTGTATGGGGACGGAGCGGAGACCCTTCCAAAATGCATATTTATTTTTGGGGGCTTTCTTGGGAGTGTTTTTTGATGTTTCCCATTACTATCACTATTGCCCAGCTTGATTATGATTTTTTTTTATTTTGTTGGGGTCATTTTCAATGTTTATTTGCACTTTTGTTCCGTGCACGTGTATCACACATCACTTTTTTGTAGGTTTCCCTGGTTTTGCTGTACATTGCTGACAGAGATGGTTTCTTTTCCCTTTAAATAAGCTCTAACGCGAGGTTTTCACTTGCGTTAGTTTTGGCCTCGGATTTCACATCGTTAGTGTGCGGGGAGCCTCTCCCCTCCCACTCTCCACCCACTGACCCCTTCTCTCCGCCCCTGGGGAGCCTTCCTCCGCCCTCAAAGAGCCTTTCCCCGCCTTCAGCGCTCATTTGCGCCGCTGCGCGTGAGCGCGCACTAAGGCACATTTGTGCCCCGTAAAGCGTCATTAGCGCGCGCTAAGGTACCTTAGCACGCGCTAATTGCACAGCGCACACGTTAAGAAGGTTTAGTAAACATACCCCTATGTTCCACTTCATGTTTCTTTTTTCTTTATTTATTTGTTGTTTATCTATACCGCTTTTCACCTGATCAAAGCGGTTTACATATAACATGAACCTATTGGAGATTACATTTAACTAGAAGCAGGTTCAAAGGTAACAAACTTGTTGGAGATACCATTTAACTAGAATTAGGTTATTGTATACATATATTTAACTATTAGCAGTCCGTTGCACTGGTGAGGATGTGAAGGGTCTATAAATGTTCTTTTTGCCTTTCTTTAGACAGACCACAGGGCCAAAGACCAGACTGTGTCTGCAAGCAATCATATGCTGCACTAATGGGCTCCAGAGGCCTGCTTTTATTATGCATATCAGAAGGAAGGTCTTTTAATCTTTGTTTCTCTAAACATATAAACAGGTTTTATGGTGTATATGGGGGAGAGGCACTTTCTTAATTTGTTGTACACATACAACTATGCTTGCTTCCATGTGTTGCATATTGTTTGGTAGTGGGGAGGGACTAGCTCCTCAGATGTTGCCTTGTTCTTGCGGTTTATGTATTCAGAGGTTGCTGATGGGTGGGCTATGAAAACTGCACTGTGATTTGATGCATATGGGAGATACACGCTGGCTTGCTATCTGCACTTCCACTTTTAAGTTGATTTGGCTTGTTATGCAATGATATGTAATTGGCAGGTTTCAGTGCTGTTGTGTGAATGACACATCACTCGAACCGATGTATATATATCTTGACCTCTTCTATATTGTTGCTGTTGTTTTTGGAGTGGTGAAATACTTGGGGTGCTAGTTGTAGCTCTCTAAAATAACAAAAAAGACACCCCCCCCCCCTAGAATGAACTGCACTGACTATTATACAAAACCAAACAAGGGGAGAGCCTATTACCTAGCACAATAACTCCATATACCTCCTTGTGCCTCATATAAAAAAGGATATATCCCTTATGTTTCAAAACATCAATACATCAGTACTGCACATTTTTATTACACAGTTGTGGTCAACATTATTGGCACCCTTATAGTTCAACACCTTTATGTCCAATATCTCCTAAAAAAAAGTGGCCAGTGAAATGGCTTTGGACTATATATGCACACATATTTGACTCTTGAAAGAATTAGATAAAACAAGGCCAATTAAAAAAGGAAATAGTAGGATATAGTATAAAAACTGGGACATTGCCACAACATGATTATTTGCACTCTTTTTTTAAAATTTTATCTTTATGCATTTTACAAAAAGTTCCAAGCACAATACTTGTAAGAAAAAGGCTTCAAGGTTACAATATCAAGAAAAAAACAAAGAAATATGTAATACACTTGAAAGCCTACTAGCTCAATAATCTAGAGATCCAAGATATTAGGAAAACAAAATATAACAGTTATGAAAGGAAAGCATTAAACAAGCAGTTTAATCCACACCCAATACTACCGTTGCAAATTTCCGAACCCTAACTGGTTCCCTCCATAGGTTGAGGAGGAAGGCGCGAGTTAACAAAAGCTGCCAACTGAGTGGGGTCATAAAAAACAAAACTTTGAGACTGTAAACATATAAGATATTTACAGGGGAATTTTAAGAAAAACAGACCCCCAGTTGGGAAATCCCAGGTTTAAGCACTAGAAAATCTCTCTGGCGCCGATGGGTCTTGCGGGCTAAATCCGGATACATAGCAACTAACAAACACTTAAATGGAATAGAACATTTCTTAAAATATAACTTAAAAAGCCACTCCCAGTCAGACGATAATGCTAAGGAAATCAATAAAGTAGAAGGTATCACTGTTTCAGCATCAGAAGATTCCAGAATATTAGAAATATTAAGGAATAGCAGCATATTGTGAAACAGACAACAAACTCGACCGAGTCTTTGCCTGGACCTTCTTTTGAGATGGAAGGTAATACACTTTTGCAAAAGGAGGCTGAGATTCAAGTGCGATCCCCAAAACATCCTGCATGTACAATTTCAGTATATCCCTAGGTGAGACTAAAGGTGAACAAGGAAAGTTGACTAAACGCAAATTCATAGAGCGTACTTGATTTTCTAAAAGTTCATTTTTAAATCTCAAATTAGAAACATCCCTCATAACTGTTGAGTAAAAAGTCTCATGTTTCTGAGTCTCAAGTTGTAAATTCCCAATCAGATCTTTAACTGCACTAACCTCCTTCGTATTAGCCAAAGATGTCTTAGAGTTAGAATGAACTTGTGTTGCCAAACCATTTATCTGCTGGACCAGTACTGTACCAAGTGAGGAAATCACCGTCCAGATCAACTCCAAAGTAAACGTTCTCAGTCACTCTAAGGAAAACACTAAGGAGGCACCCAAGTTGAGCCCAGCCACAGACCCAATGGCCGCAGAAACTCCTCCAGCACATTGAATCAGGGCACCGCTCTGTGTCTCTCCTTCCACCTCCTTCTGGTATCCAATGCCTCCCGAAACCAGGGCAGATGAAGAAGCCACCAATTCCACCACCGCTACCATCTCAGACAAACCACCTCCTTCCAAACGCTGGTCACTCCCCGAAATAAGGGACTGGCAAATGGAGATAGCCGCATGGAGCTCACCAACTGGCAGTACGGGAGACAAATGCAGCTCTGGCATGAGATCACATCTAGAAGATGACTCCAAGGTCTCCAGCCTTGACGCCTCCAAGCCAAAAGAAATGCCAGCATGCTCAAGTGCCTTGGAGATGCCACAAAAATGCATCCATTGGCCAAGAAGTTGAGGTAATAGGCAAAGGGGAAGACTTAGCAAGTATAGGAGGCTCCTTGCGAGGCTTCCCCTTTCTCTTTGGCATAGTGAGAAATCTGCGTCTGGAGACACAACTACTTAAATGGCCATCTTGGATCTTAATGTGCCAGCGATTTCTGAAGAGAGGAGGACTTCCTTCCTAACACCCATTATTTGCACTCTTATAAACATTTAAAATCAGTTTGAACAGAAGAACCACATTCCCATTGCAATAAAATTAGACGCACCTGTGATCAATTGTCAGTTCTCCCATGTCTTGAATCAACCAATGAATGATGGCTCTAATGTTTAAAATGGCCACATTCATTCCCTGTTCCATTTTCACAATTGTGAAGACAAAGAGCTGTCTGAGAGTATCAGAAAAGCCATTATCACCAAACTTCAAAGTGGTGCATGGCCATCTCCCAAAGACCTTGGGATTCCTGTGTCTACAGTTTGCAATCTTATTAAGATGTTTTCTGCTCATGGAACAGTCAAGAACCTCCCAGAATGTGGTGGAAAGATTTCCATTCTCTCCGCTCACATCAACAGGCTGGCCCCTCTCGAATCATGCACTATTCGCCCTACCCTTCGTCGGCATCTCTGGTTCACACATGATCTCTCCCTTCTCCGAGTTCAGCTCTGCAGAGCTGAGCATCTCTGGTGGCGTCAACCTACCCCCACTAGCCTTCTTCGCTTCCGTCTTTCCTGCCACCACTACAAAGTCCAAATCTCCTCTGCTATAAAGACCTATTACACTAACATTATTTCATCTGCCTCAAATTCCTCCAGGCAACTTTTTTCAGTGTTTCACTCTCTTTCAGAGGTCACTGACAGCTCAGCACCTTCAGCCCACCCCCCTCTGCCAGACCCCTCTCATCTTGCTGCCTACTTCTCTGAGAAGATTGCTGTGCACCATTCCAAGTGTCCCCGTCTCCATCCCCCCACAACAGAAGTTTTATCTTCCCTCCCCACCCTATGGCTTGGTGCCTTCACTACCATCCTCCCCCTCCCTACCCATCCCTACCTCCCCTCATCTTTGGTCTTCCTTCCAGCCCGTCACTGCCACCACCCTACTCAAGGTTATCAATTCATCCCGTAAGACTTCATGGCCCTCTGACCCTATCCCTTCCCCTTGGATCATAGAACCTTCCCTTGCCCTCCTTCCTTTTGTACTCTCCATCTTTTATTCCAGTCTCGCTTCGGGTAGCTTTCCCTCTCTATGGAAGCACGTCCTTGTTCATCTCATCCTTAAAAAGTCTTCACCTCTGGCTAACTGGCATCCAATTTCTAATCTTCCCTTCCTTTCCAAGGTCCTTGAGAAACTAGTCTTATCTCAAGTCTCTTCACACTTAGATTCCATGCACTTCTTGCATCCACGCCAATCTGGTTTCCTCACTGGCCACACTATCTTTCTTTCCCTGATCAGCAAAACACACGCTGCTCATGAACAAGGCAACATCTCTCTTACAATTTCCTTGGATCTCTCCACAGTCTATGATTTGGTAGATCACCCTCTTCTACTTTCTCGTCTCTCTGACTGTGGACTTCAGGACACAACCCTACACTGGTTTCAGTCTTTCCTCTCCTCGTGTTCCTTCTCATTGCTTTGCAGTTCTGCCTCATTCCCCCCTATCCCACTAACCTGTGGCGTCCCCCAGGGCTCAGTTCTGGTCCCCCTCCTCTTCAACATTTTCTTTGCCCCCCTTGCACTACTAACCCAGCAACTTGGTATCTCTGTTTACTTTTATGCAGACGATATCCTCCTTCTCTTTCACAAAAATGCTCGGTCCCCGGATATAACCCCCTTAAATGCTTGTTTATCCTCTATCTCTGACTGGCTTCATTCCAATCGTCTCTCTCTCAATCCTTCCAAATGTTCCGCAATATGGCTCACCTTTAATATCCCACGACTCACAATAGCCCCTTCTCTGTCCAACTCCCCAGTCCCCCTTGTTCACTCCCTCTGCTATCTTGGGGTCATTCTATATTCCTCTCTCTCATTTCATAGCCACATTTCCTCCCTTGTCCAACGGTTTTTCTTCTTTCTCCATTGGATCCGTGCTCTTCGTTCTTCTCTCAACCAGCACTCCCTTACTACCCTCCTCACTAGTAATTTCTAGAATAAATTATTGCAACAGTGCTCTTGCTGGTCTTCTCAACTACCAACTTCGTCGATTGCAACTTTTCCAAAATACAGCAACTCGGATTATCACTTACACCTCGCATCGTGAACACATCACTCCCACCCTGATCCGATTTCACTGGCTTCCCATAAAATTTCACATAAATTACAAAATTCCCATATTTGCTCACCAGGCAATCCACACAGGCATACCGCAATATTTGGCTGACCTTCTTCATTTTCACTCACCCCATCGTCTCCTCAGATCCCTCCACACTCACCGCTTGGCCTTCCCCTCAGTTTCCCATGTGCATTTGGAACAAACGCGTCATTCTGCTTTCTTTTTCCTTGCTCCTGCTTTATGGAATTCCCTACCTGCCTCACTACGTGCAGAGTCCTCCTTTCTACAGTTCAATATTCAACCCTTATGTCAAATTATTAAACAGCACGGAATAAATTACCATCTCTACGCTGATGACATTATGATCTATACTACAATTGACCAAAATTCTTTAGACACAGTATTGATAAATGTTTGATTGACATGAATAACTGGCTTGCAAATAATAATTTTAAAATAAATTCAGACAAAACCGAAGCACTATTAATCTCTAAGGGGTATGTTTACTAAACTGCAGTAATGTCATTTGCGTTAGGTTCCACGGTAAAGGTACTTATGCCCATATAAAGGCATGGGTGGTGCATCGTATGACAAGCAGTGCCAGGTAACATGCGTAACAATGCGCCGTCAGATAATGCGCATCGCAAGGCGCCATATAGGGCACAGCACAAGGCACGTTGTCATGCTCCTTACAAGGTGCCCAACCTAAGGCGCCATGTAGCCACCCCTGAAGGCCCCTTATAAGGTGCCGGCAAGGTACCCCATAAGGCACCGTAGGTTAAGGCACCTGAAAAGCAGGACATGGGGTAGCAGCCTGCACATGAACGCCGGGTGCCACACAGCTAACAGACGCAGATAGATGGACAGAAGGATGGTTGGCAACTGTGATGAGGGAAATATGTGCTGGCAGCACAGATCAGCAGAGATATGACTGTCACAGGAATAACAGGTACCGATGTAGGAAAGGCATAAAAGAAGGAGAACAAAGAGGGAGTGAACCCATGACCATTAGGCTGAAAAAGCACTGCCCAAACCAATAGGCCACACCGCCACTGTGAGTTCCACAGCAATTGCTGCATACAAGAACACTGCAGGGCACCACACAAAATGCCTGCTGTGTGCCAGGAGAGGCCAACCCAAAAAGTCACCATGATGCAATGCACATGCACAACAGGCATCCACAGCTCATATCACAGTCTGTAAGTGGGACGGGAGCCACATAGAAACACATGCACAGACACCATGAGATGTAATGCATGGTAAACAGCATGCAAAAGAGCATGGGAGCGATACACGAAGGGTGTCAGGGGCCAGCTGAAGGGACAGCTAAGTGGACGGCCCGTGGACCAGGGCAACGGAATGAAAAAGGAGCATGTGAGAATCCAACCTGCACAGTGATGTGGCACAGACCAGCCAACAACAGCAGTACCAATCCACCAAGCCGACTGGTCACATGGACACTACAAAGATATAGCCATATGTAACACACAATATGCGACAGATAGGCTGCAGAGAGGGCACACTGTGATGCACAGCGCAGAGATGGAAGGGTGTGTGGAGAGGTGACGAGGCTGCAGCCATCGCATGGGCAGGTTAGCAGAACACAGGAAAGGAAAAGGAACAGAACATGTGGGAATCAAAGTGGCAACTTATGAGTGTCTGTGACCACTATTCCAAAGAACCCCCACAAGCACAATGCAAACAAGTTACCACAAAAGGCACACACTGGATCACAGCAGACATCGCATCCCTCACCCTGATGTACCGTATGTGTGGAATAAACTCTGGGGTCTGTGTGCCAGGCACCCTCGCAAACACACATCCAATCCATGCTGAGAGCTCACCTACCCGCTGCTGCCTGTGGACTCTAACTACCCTGATCCCCCTCCACCATTGCCTCCCCTACCCCTGCTCCCACATTCTCTCACTTATCGTAACTACAATGTAAGCTGTGGTGAGTAGGGTGTCTGCTCGACATGTCTGTGCAGCGCTGTGTACAAGGGGCAGTGACAGACATAAGTACTGAGTTATCTCTGTAAGAAACCAGTTGTCTTTCCCTGCCTTACCCATCAAATGAAGCAGTGGCCAATGGAGGGCCAAGTGGCGTGCCCAAGGCCACAAGGAATGGCAATAAGACAAGAAACCCCAGTCCCGACATTGCTGTCCCCAGGTGGGATGTGAACCGATGGCCCTCTGGTCTGAGGTACCGTGTCCTAACCAACAGACCATGGCCCCCACTGTGCAGGTGCAGTAGGTGTGCTGGTATTCAAAGTAGTGAGATGAAACTTTGTGATGTAACTATACCCAAACATGGTACACAGTAACAATACCTGTACACCTCCCCCATCCCCCACAACCCCGCACCCGGATGGTATACCCCAAGGATATGGTGTGGATACCCCCTACCCCCTCCATACATAGGCTCCTGGTGTGCCCATCAGCACCCATGGCTGGCTGTACCAGCTAGATACTGATGGCTCACCGAGCCACCTACGCACACCTGAACCCTCCCCGGCTAACCAAATCCTGATCCATGCCTGTCGTGATGACATCGCTGCCTGGATGTCTCACCACGGCCTGAAAGTGAACATGGCGACGACTGTACTTCCCATCCATCATCGTAACACCTCCCTGCCCCCCCCCCTTGTTGTCGTTGTCTGTGGATAATTCTGTACCTCCCCCAGTGTCCCCAGGCCGCAATCCGGGCCCATCCCTGACCCTTTACCCCCGTCCCAACACACAGTCATCTGATAGCTAACACCTGCCCCCCTTCCTCCACAACAGCAGTGATACCCGCCCCATCCACCCTGAACACACCACCAATATGCCCATTCACTGCCCAATCACATCCCATCAGTACCTCAGTAGTCTGCCCCCTGCAGGTCTCACCTGGACACACCTCATTCCCTCCCTCTGTGCAATAAATTGCTGTGCATTCAACCGTGCACCAGGCCAGTCATGGCCACACCACCCCCCTTGTCAGGTCACGTCAAAGCCCCCTAACCTCTATCATACCTATGGCAAACCTCCCCTGCTGAGCTCAAGATGCAGAGACTCTGTGGCTACCCACCACCCCTCATCTCCCATCTCCCCGTACAAACACCCCTGAAAACATTGGCCCCAAGCAGACACCCACCACCTGTGCAGTACACCCCTACTGACAACCCTGCACTCCGCTCCTTTCTCAGTGATGCCATGTACGCCGTGAGCAAACCTCCGCTGTCCATACAGCAGGCACCATCTCCAAACCCCCACAGATCCAGGATGAAACCACACATCTTCGCTACAGCCATAGAAGCATGATCCCCCTGACACCCCCCACTGTCCCCAGCGGGATACCTCCCACCCCATCTGAGTCCGTGCTGACTAGATAGTAATCACTGATGTGCAGAACATGTCTCCCACCTGTCTGCACCACGTCGCATTCGCCATGTAGCACTATACAAATGCACAGTAGTGGTAGAAGTACATGTCTTCACCATCACGGCCACAGCACCAGAACACACAGCTGACAGGTGCCATGTATCAGGCAGGCACACCAGGCTGACAACACACACACAAGGCAAGAAGGTCTGAAGGGAAGATACAGAGATGCAATGTGATGTTGCCACACAGTGAAGTGCATACGCAGTGCACAGGCAAATGCACAAACATGCCAATGATGTCATGTCCCAATGGCCCAGCACCACCCCTCAGATGTGTAGACCTGATATGTGTCTATCAGTGGGTCATACAGCAGTGTAGATGTCCCTAGAACAGCATGGGGTGTGCTGAGAAAGGCCGGACGTCAGGTAGTCCTGTAAATAAACACCTTTAATGCACACATGGCATCAAAAACAGTGGCACAATGCAACATGACGACACAGTATCAGGACAAGAGTCATATGTGGGCAAAAAGCAAATAAGATGGGATCCCACTAGCATACAGAGGTAGCACTATGTGGAAGTTACACCGCAATGGGTGCCATGCAAACAAGAGCAGTCATAATATGGCAATGTACAGGGACTGCACAAATGAAGCCTGGAAATGGACACACCCGCCGCCACAGTGCAAAGATACTGGCGCAATGTGAGTGGAGCAATGTCATGAAAGAAAGAGGACTGCACACACATGCAAAGATAAGCCAGCAAATCAATGTACATTGCCACATCTGTCCAGGAAACACCCACCATAACATGTACGTAGAGCTACAAAGAGACGTCCACAATGAGCACGTACCCACACAAATCCCACCCCGGCACATGCACCAGTGTAAGAGATGAGTCCAGCACATGCACATGCACCATGTATGTTTAAACACCACAGAGTGCTGCCCCATATCCACTGTAACACCCCCTGCAGTGGTCAAACAGCAATCAGAGATGGTGGCATGCATCACAGTGTTCTGGAGGAGGATAGTATGTCATGTTGAAGTGGATAATAAGCAGGACCTACAGAATGTATCTTCTGTGCCACATACATGACTGCATGTACCTGTGTAGCCAAATATTGGTGCAATGCCTGCGATGCGAGCCCCACACATTGGCCACACACAGCTACACAATGTCAGATGGATGTACAACATAGAGCGTGCATGTGAGTTCCATCTGTAGATGTACAGACAAGTGTCCACAGTGCAAATGCCACCTGTGACCCCACAAGTCCGGCTATGACCATCCCAGATTACATGGCCATGCAAAGTCACAAATGACATCTCAATGTTCCACAACAATGCAAAGGTGATGTGTCTCTACTGCAATAAACGCAACACCCAGACAGAGCACGGTGTGTCATTCCCCCCCCCGGTGATGCCCAAAGTAGCAGGCCAACAATGATGTCCAACATAGGCATGTGTCCGACCCACATAGGTCCATCTCCCACAGGCACCATCACCCAGGGACCGTTGCACGGAGGTGTCTTGTCCAACCACATTTGGGCAATGGGGACTCCAGATGCAGCGTAGTAGATGTGCCATGTGTGTTGTCTGCGCCCTGTCTTAAAAGGAGTAGAGAAAAGGTAAAGGTATACCACACCCATCATCAGGTCACAATGCAGACAGTAACAGCACATTATGTGCATAATGAATGCCCAGATATTAAAACATGACATGGCCACAACACACAGCACAGTGCATGTTGACCACAGCAGGATATGGCACTGCAGACCAGGTTACCATTTTGACATGGTCATGTCAATGGCCATGTCACACAGGCATCCCAGAGGTCCACAGCATGTCCAGCAGTGGTGGTGCACAGAGATCCCACAGAAAGGCACAATGATATAAACAGCCCAAAAGAAACATCTACACATGGATGTTAGTCACAGAAGTTAGAAGGTGCAACCTACCATCATTGTACAGCAGGTGTCTGCTGGGGACTGTCAGAGCCAGGCAAATGGCACAAGGGGCCATAGTAGAGGCTGCGGATGTCAATGAACTGCGTCCATCACCACTTCGTCATGGTCAGCTGTCAGTGGCGTATGTCCAAGGAATGGTGAGTTGCGTGTAACCTAAACTTTGATGTGTAGTGTACTGTCAGCAAACATGAGACACATTAGGCAGCAATAGATGACACATGCGCACAATGTACAGAAGGGCAAAAGCAGAAAGTCACAGAGAGATGGGTGAACACCACTGCACAGGTGGCCAGACACATCCCTGCACCAGACAATGGCAGAGGGCATCAGAAGGTACCGTCACCCAGACACGCCCCAAAGACACAGAGACATATACCGTGAGACAAGGTGAGCATGCTGCAAGTTGCATACGGCAGGTCTGTGCACAATCAGGGACCAGTGGAGACAATCATCACAGTCCATGCAAGGATACACTGATGTTGTGTAAAGCCACAATGCCAGGGAAGGCTGTATGTGCTATCCACCAATCCCACACCCTGTGCCTGGAGACACACACAGCACGGTAACATGTGCCCTAGGTACAGTGTGTAAACACCCGAAATGTGCACAGGCCAAGGGCCATATGCATGTCAACCGTAACATATGGGGGATGGAGCCACAGGCCAAACACGTTTTACAACAACAGAGGTGCAGTGGAGAGGGAAACACAGATATGTGTAATGCTTTACTGCCCCCACAGTACACTTACCCATTGTAAACGGGGGCGCTGGGTGAGAATGTCCACAGTCTTGGCAAAGGCAAATATTAATATGACTTGCAAAGGATTGTGGGAAATGTAGTCCATTCATACCAGACTCAGCCGTTCACAATAAATTAGTTGTGCTTGCTCAAGGGTAAAGCAAAGAAGATATTTTATTTATGGGGTTATTTCTCCCAACACAGATATACTTGGTAGCACATAAAAAGGAATACTTGCTTTCAGTATTATACTTAGAAAAACAAATAAGGAAAAACAACAGCTGAACTTGTTAAGCAATCAAATCAAAGCATAAAGACCTTGATGGGAACAGAAAGATCTTTTCTGTAGACTCCTGCTAATATCTCCTTAGCAGTGCTTCAAAGAACAAACAAAACCCACAAAGTAGGAAAAAAACTGTTCTTTTTCAGGGATATCTTCCTGTATCTTCACACACACTCAGAAGTGTCCCTCCAGAGCTCACAGGCAATTAGGCAAGGCTCAATTGCTAACCATTACCAGCTGAAACCCTCTTGGCTGGTTTACTTTCTATTACGTGGCTCAAATCCTACTCAGAAGCTTTTCTGAGTAGATTAAAGAACAAGTTTATATTTCTTTGTGATGGTTGTTGTATTTTGTAACAGCATATTACCACAGAAGTTTAGACAGAGAGCAATCCATGTATTCAAAGTCCCCATTTACCACATCTTCCCCTTCTTCAATTATGATAGGTTCACTATCATGGATTGGCACAGAGGAATTTCTCAATGGAACACTCTCAGGACAATACTTGTTACCCTGCTGTCTTCCCAGTGAAGAGCTAGGGCATAGGTCAGTGTTCATACCTGAGCTTCCATTGCTGTTAGAGTTCCTCTCTAAATATCCTGGCCAGTATGTAGTCCAGTTCTTATGTCCAGCCTTCCAATCAAGATCCCTGGACACTGGATCTCTCTTCACATACCTTCTGGCACTGGTCTTAGGGTCCCTTCCAAGTGCAGCCGTCTCCCTCACAGGTGCCGTCCGGGATTCCTGGCTCTGCAACCCCACTCCTCTGGCTTTCCCCAGACCAATGGTGTATGCTTGCCTCTGGAATGCCTCCCAGTATACGTACTGCTATGGACTCCTCTAGACCTCCCAAATGCTTTTCTCTTCTTTCTTCCAAAGTGTTTCTTGCTCTCTCTGTCCATCAGCTCTGGCTTCTGCTGATGATGAGGATCAGGATGATCAAGGTGCTTCTGATTCTTCTGATCAAGATGATGATTCTCTGTAGAATAAGCTTTACCTTTATCCTGCTTAGATGAATGCTCCACCCTAGCACAGCACAGCTGTGCTGAATCAAGCCCTGCCCTTGGAGATGAGTGCTTAGGGATTACCTCATAGCCCTCCTGATTGAACACACGTTTCCCCACTTCAGCTCTTCTAATGGCTGTTGGAAACCTGGTGCATTCTGGGACTGGTAGTCTTTTATGGAAACATTCTGTTTTATTATTTCTACCAGAACAGACAGGTTGCTTGTTCAGAGTCACTTCACCTCTATTATAGCTCCTTCCTGAACTATGATAAGCTTGCTTATCACATACCCCCCTGCTTAAGTTATTACGGACTGGTGTAACTGGTGAAACGTTTTTCCTACAGTCCGTAATACCTACGAGAGTATTATCTTTGTGAAGCTCACCTACTTCCTGACTGGCTACAGGGTCATTGTTATTTACAGGCCTCTCCTTCCAAGACTTAAGTACATTAATATGGTAGGTCTGTCTACGCCCTCTTGCATTTTCTAGCATATAAGATACTGGGCTCACTTGTCTAACAACCTTCCATGGCCCTTTCCACTGTACTTCAAATTTTGGGGCTGTACCTGCTACTTGAACCAAAACCTTTTCACCAATGCTTAATTGGCGGCTTTTGGCCTTCCTATCATACCACCCTTTCTGGCGCACTTGGCTGACCTGCAGGTTCCTCTCAGCAACCTGCGAGGTCCTTTTCAAACGTGCTCTCAAGTCACGTAGAAACTGTGGCACCTCCTGACTTCCTGGTTCAGGATCAATCCATTGTTCCCTCAAAATATCTAACAAACCCCGTGGAGCCCTACCATACATCAATTCATATGGAGTTACACCTAGGGACACCTGAATTCTTTCCCTGCAGGCATATAAGGCAAAGGGCAATAACATATCCCATTCTTTTACCTCTCCTGCTAACCCCCTTCTCAACATTTGTTTGAGAGTTTGGTTGAATCTCTCCACCAAACCGTTTGATTGTGGATGGTAGGCTGAGGTTTTCACGTGATGAATGCCAAAGGCATCCCAGACCTGGGCCAAATATTTGGATACAAAAATTGGACCCTCGGTCAGTCAACACCTCTCTTGGGAATCCCACTTCGCAAAACAATTTTACTAGCTCTAAAGCTATTGTTTTTGCAGAAACATTCCTCAATGGTATGGCCCAGGGAAACCTTGTTGCCTGATCTACCATAACTAGGATGTATTGGAAACCTCGGGGCGTTTTGACCAATGGGCCTACAATATCCATAGCAATGCGACCAATTGGGTCTGTGATAATTGGCATGGGAATCAAAGGCACCACCGGTGGATGAGCCGCTGTAACTCGCTGACACGCTGGGCATGCAGCACAAAACTGGGCAGTTTCTTTGAAAATACCTGGCCAGTAAAAACGCATAAGTATTTGATCCTGCGTTCCTTACATCCCCTTATGACCTCCTACTGGATGATCATGTGCTAATCTAAGTACTAGTCCTTTGAAAGTTGTGGGTACCACCAATTGGTTACGTATGGTCCCATTTTTGGGGTCCTGACTCTCTCTATATAATATTTCATTATCTAGTCTGAATCTGGGCAACTCCTCCCTGACCTCCTGAGCATACTTAAAAGCTCGGGTGAGAGCTTGATCAGCTTGCTGTTCTTGTGGAAAGTTAGGAAACTTTGCCACTAACTCAACTGGCACCCAGGGTAAACTTCGACCTGCCAACATGTCAGCCCTACCTTGTGCTCTGCAAAGTCTCTCACGCCGCTTTTGTGCTTTCAACTTTCTTACTTTCCCAGACGGTGGAGTTATTAAATCATCATGAGAGAGTAAGTCTTCTAATAACTCTGCCTGCTCCCCCTCCTCCTTCTGGCTCTCTACCTTAGCCTGCGAGCAGGTGGATACAAGGCCCCTCTTATTATCTATAGTTTGGCCTTCTGGAAGCTTAACCATCTTTTTAGCTGGGGTCTGAGGACTTCCAAACAAAGGCCCGGGAGCTATTACCATCAGTCCTTCTCCCTCCTTCTTTCCTAGTCCTTCCACTAGACCCTGCTTAAATCTTGGCCAGTCTCTTCCTAGAACCAAATCAAATGGTAGCCTAGGCACCACTGCTAACAGAACTTCCTCTTGTTCCCCCAGGCACTTAACCATTAGCCTATAGGTGGGATATGATGTTGCAGCACCATGAATGCACCTGATGTGAACTTGGCTTTCAGGGGTTCTAGGCACAAATCCTTCTTGGGCCTCTATCCTCTTCCAAAGCCTCTTTGACAGCATACTCTGGTCTGCCCCAGAGTCTAACAGCGCATTTGTGGTAATTCCCTGCACATCAACCATCAAAAGAAATCCTTCTTTGGGCTGTTTTAAATCAAAACCCATCAAGCTAGTGTGTGTCTGGCATCCCCTTTCTAAATGTCCCCATTTTCCACATTTGAAACATTTCCTTTTACTCCACTGTGTCATCTGGTTTGGCACAGTACATTTATTTTCAGAAACATTTTTAACCATTTTCTTTTCTGATACAGCACAGCTTGCCCCAGCACCAATCTTCAGAGGGCCACCCATTCTATGGCAAGCCTGCGTGGCTTCCAAGAATCTCTCTGCTAGCATGGTTGCCTCTCCAAGATTTTGGCAATTTTGCTGTATAAGGAAAGTGTGCAAATCTTTAGGCACAGCAGACATAAATTGTTCAAGCATAATAATGTCTAATAACATCTCTACAGTCTTTCCCTCAGGCTCCAACCATTTTACAGCCAATCCTCTGATTCTCTGACTCAGAGCCCTGGGTGTTTCACCCACTCTTAATGCAGTAGCTCTAAACATTCGCCTATACTCTGAAATAGACAACCCTAGGCGATCTCTAATAGCAGCTTTTACATCTTTATAATTCAAAGCCTGGGCTGCTGGCATTGCTCTATAAGCTGCAAGCGCCTCTCCAGTTAATGAGGCTGCCAGCCTTACTGCCCACTGGGTCTCTGGCCATGCTAATGCTTGTGCCACTCTCTCAAAAGACTCTAGAAAATCATCAACATTATCATCTGGAGTTAGCTTCCCAAAACTAAATGCCCCAATTCCCTGATTGAGTCCCACACTGTCCATATGTGGTATACCAGTATTTACTGCTGGTCTTGCATCCGGTCCACTTTGGTTCTGAAGATTAACTAAGGCTTTCACCAGTTCAAGCACTGGCTTTTGCTGGTCCATTAAGGCTTTCATAGCAGTGTCCTGAGAATGCTGCGCTAGCTCCTGTTGCCTGCTAAACTGGGCTGCCATCCAGCTAGCCAGTTCCCTTGGATCCATCTTGATCCCTGCAAGAAAACAAAGAAAAAAAAAAACACAGTGCACCACCTTCCAAACAGGTGTTTTCTCCTAATTTAATTCTTTTTTTCCAATTACCCCTGTGCCTTACTCCCATCCACCACTAGACATGCCCAGGTACTTATTACCTTATGCCAGTGATAAATCCAGCTCTACACAGGGTCTTTTCCTCCTGGAACAGCTACCTGGATCAGCCACCTCTTCCTCCAAAGTGTAGTTAAGGGAAATCTTTTTTTTCCAGCTTTTAAACTTGAACTTTCTTTTTTTCTTCAGACTTTAGTTGTAATCCTTAGCATGTAAATCCTTTGCGCAAAAGCAATCCGAAAAACTACGCCATCTGTAAACGGGGGTGCTGGGTGAGAATGTCCACAGTCTTGCCAAAGGCAAATATTAATATGACTTGCAAAGGATTGTGGGAAATGTAGTCCATTCATACCAGACTCAGCCGTTCACAATAAATTAGTTGTGCTTGCTCAAGGGTAAAGCAAAGAAGATATTTTATTTATGGGGTTATTTCTCCCAACACAGATATACTTGGTAGCACATAAAAAGGAATACTTGCTTTCAGTATTATACTTAGAAAAACAAATAAGGAAAAACAACAGCTGAACTTGTTAAGCAATCAAATCAAAGCATAAAGACCTTGATGGGAACAGAAAGGTCTTTTCTGTAGACTCCTGCTAATATCTCCTTAGCAGTGCTTCAAAGAACAAACAAAACCCACAAAGTAGGAAAAAAACTGTTCTTTTTCAGGGATATCTTTCTGTATCTTCACACACACTCAGAAGTGTCCCTCCAGAGCTTACAGGCAATTAGGCAAGGCTCAATTGCTAACCATTACCAGCTGAAACCCTCTTGGCTGGTTTACTTTCTATTACGTGGCTCAAATCCTACTCAGAAGCTTTTCTGAGTAGATTAAAGAACAAGTTTATATTTCTTTGTGATGGTTGTTGTATTTTGTAACAGCATATTACCACAGAAGTTTAGACAGAGAGCAATCCATGTATTCAAAGTCCCCATTTACCACATCTTCCCCTTCTTCAATTATCATAGGTTCACTATCATGGATTGGCACAGAGGAATTTCTCAATGGAACACTCTCAGGACAATACTTGTTTCCCTGCTGTCTTCCCAGTGAAGAGCTAGGGCATAGGTCAGTGTTCATACCTGAGCTTCCATTGCTGTTAGAGTTCCTCTCTAAATATCCTGGCCAGTATGTAGTCCAGTTCTTATGTCCAGCCTTTCAATCAAGATCCCTGGACACTGGATCTCTCTTCACATACCTTCTGGCACTGGTCTTAGGGTCCCTTCCAAGTGCAGCCGTCTCCCTCACAGGTGCCATCCGTGGATTCCTGGCTCTGCAACCCCACTCCTCTGGCTTTCCCCAGACCAATGGTGTATGCTTGCCTCTGGAATGCCTCCCAGTATACGTACTGCTATGGACTCCTCTAGACCTCCCAAATGCTTTTCTCTTCTTTCTTCCAAAGTGTTTCTTGCTCTCTCTGTCCATCAGCTCTGGCTTCTGCTGATGATGAGGATCAGGATGATCAAGGTGCTTCTGATGCTTCTGATCAAGATGATGATTCTCTGTAGAATAAGCTTTACCTTTATCCTGCTTAGATGAATGCTCCACCCTAGCACAGCGCAGCTGTGCTGAATCAAGCCCTGCCCTTGGAGATGAGTGCTTAGGGATTACCTCATAGCTCTCCTGATTGAACACACGTTTCCCCACTTCAGCTCTTCTAATGGCTGTTGGAAACCTGGTGCATTCTGGGACTGGTAGTCTTTTATGGAAACATTCTGTTTTATTATTTCTACCAGAACAGACAGGTTGCTTGTTCAGAGTCACTTCACCTCTATTATAGCTCCTTCCTGAACTATGATAAGCTTCCTTATCACACCGTATGTCCACCAACCCCAGTCACCTGCAGGCTGTAATGACCTACACACAGTTCCCACATGCACCACAGCAATGGGCAGGGTTGGCAGCCTATCCCGGAGAGTCCAAAACACAAGTGACATATATATATGTCATGATAGTGGCATGAAACACACAGGTCAGCAGAAACATGGAGACACATATGCACATCCCCACATATGCAGAACTTACAGGGGAACAGCTCCTCGATCAGATGTTGCCTGACTGCCATCCCCTCACATGTGTCACCATGGCCACGTACAGGAGGGCACACAGGATCCTCCTCCAGATCCTCATTAATTTCAACTGGGACATTGTGCCTGAGAGCAATGTTGTGCAGAATGCAACAGGCCAGAATGATATGTGCCACAGTCATGGGTCCGTACTGTAAGGCACCGCCGGTCCTATCCAGACACCTGAAGCGACTCTTCAAAACGCCAAAGGTGCGCTCAATGACTGAGCGGCTGGAGGCATGGGCCTCATTGTACCTCATCTCTGCACCTGGCCGTGGGAGACACACAGGGGTCAGCAACCAGGCATGACAGCCATATCCTGCATCACCTGCAGAAAGAAATGTGGTACGGTCAATTGGGAGATGATGGACGCACAAAAGCACAGATGTAGCAATGTTTAATTGCACAGCAGATAAACAGGGACACAAACATATGACATCATAGAATGGCACATGATGGAACTGCACCAGCATCTGAAGATGGGAGACCCAGAACCCCGTGGAAGGATAATGAGGGCAACACACATCAACTGTATCCAGGCCAAACACACGGCCAAAAACCTGTGCCCAAACGGCAGCAGTGGCAGGTGTGAAGGCATCTGGCTGACAGTAGCAAAGCATACTGGAAGCGGCAGAGATGTGCATGTGTGCAACCATGTGACGCCCATGATACAGTGCACACACAGCAGATGTCACAGGAACACATACCCGAGAGGCCAGGTCGGAATAGCAGTAGAGACAAGACAACGTGGGCAGATATACAGCATACATGTGTGAAGTCAAGTGCGACCACAGCTCCACCCACATGTTGTCGCACACATGGTCAATGGAGAAAAGGTCCTAAACACACCGTACAGTATGAGGATGGTTCTGTGCACATAACTAACCCCCCCCCCACCTGACCGGCGTACACACACACACACACACATTGGATAAGGGGTCCACGAGGAACACACCACAAAGGCATATACATGTACATCTGTGTGTGTGGTATGTCTGAGGCCATGTGTGGGAGCCGTGGTCAAACAAGAGGTGTCGCACCCAGCCATAGAAGGGACACACCATATGTGCTCAGAGTGTCCCTGTACATAAGACCTGTGCAACCGAACAGCAGTAGCAGATACCAGTCTCAACCGCATGTGTGCTAAGACACCCAGATGAGCAATGAAACACACATGTTATACCTAGAAAAGTCTAGCAGCACACAGAGGTGCATAACCATGTCCCTGGTGACAGGGTGTGACGTTGTACAAAGCCCCATACAAGGCAGCGCCCCACAACCACAATGCAAGGAAAGGCATGCAGAGGACACAGGTGACAATGGGACCCCAGATATCATACACTGTACGCGCATGTGAGATATGGTAAATACCCACCCAGCAGGACACAGTCCCCATATTGTCCGGCCTCAAATTGGCCAAACAGTTCCGAGTGCCGCAGGATATAGGAGTCATGGGCTGACCCTGGGAACCGTGGAACCACATTCAGAATATACATATTTGCATCACAAACAACCTGCACATTCAGGGAATGGAAGTGTTTGCGGTTGCGGAACACAACCTCCCTGTCACATGACGGGACCAGGGCAACATGTGTGTAATCAATAGCTCCCATCACATGTGGTATCCCTGCAATCCACTGGAATGCCTGCCCCAGGGCCCCCCAATGTTGCCTACTGTTAGGAATCGCAATGTAATTCCCAACCTGGCTGACCATAGCCCGCAGTACCTGGTGGAGAGAGCGCGAGAATGTTGGCCTGCTCATCGCACCCACTGCGGCCACTGAGGATTGGAAACAGCCAGAGGCAAAGAAATGTAGGGCAGCCAGGAGCTTGGCCATTCCCGGTATGGCATGTGACCGGGCAGTCCGGGGCTCGAGGTCAGGTTGTAGATCCTCATAGAGCTCCCTAATAGCCCCTGTGTCCCTGCTGGGCCCTTGTCTGCACGTGCGTCTACTGTGGAGGAGAGGTATGTAAATTACTGCTATGGTCACACATCTGGCACATCATTCGAACATGTCCTGTGGCCCCGCAGGCCATTACCCCACAAGGACGTGCCGCATCACTCACCATCACGGTGGGTCAGTCGTTCCCGCTGCACCCGCGCCATGAAATGGGGGTACCTGGCTCGCAGCTCACGGGCTTTCTTGCACAGGTTCTCAACCTGTGGGGGATTCAATGTGTGGGGACATTAGAGGACAGACATCCATCGCCAGCAGGTGCTGCACCACACAGATACCTACGTCCAGCAAGTGGATGCCGCTATTGTGTGCTATGTGTCGACCCCTAGCTTTTGCCCCTGCCACACACATGTGTGCGTTGCAGCTGCGCAAGTCCAGTTGGGCCCCTACGTGCCCTGTGTGTGGGCCCCCTGGCACCCATTGCCGCACAGGCGGACTATCCATGTTTGGGCCTATGACACCGACCATATGTGCCCTTGCCGTGCTGTGGGTCACTGGTGCCATGCATGTGGGGCTGCATGGTGTCGGCATACATGCACGGTGTGCCGGGGGGGGCGAGCAGGCACCACTTCCCATACATATGCACCACTATGTCAGCATGTCTGCGGGACCCATCAGCCTGTCTGCAAACCTTGTCCAACATATGCAAAGACTGCATAGCCAGGTGCCACTGTATGCACTGGCATGGGCGATGGTCATGTGTCTCACCAGTGGCCCCAGCACACGGCGGCAGCCGCACCCGAGTGTACCCTGGGGATGTACCGTTATATGCCCTGCAGGCTCCAGACACAACATAGCGATATGAGTGGCCTGCACACATCAGCCAGTGCACCTACCATAACACCGTTATGTAAAGTAGACCTCTGTAGTGAGGCCTGGGGCATCCTGGGGATATGGCAGAGCTGTGAAACGAACACAAGAGCAGGTACCATAACACCAGGATGAATAGTGGGCCTCTGTAGTGAGGCCTGGGGCATCATGGGGATATGGCAGAGCTGTGAAACTCACACAAGAACAGGTACCATAACACAAGGATGGATGATAGGCCTCTGTGGTGAGGCCTGGGGCATCCTGGGGATATGGCAGACCTGTGAAACCTATACGAGAGCAGGTACCAGAACACCAGGATGGATGATAGGCCTCTGTAGTGAGGCCTGGGGCATCCTGGGGATATGGCAGACCTGTGAAACCTATACAAGTGCAGGTACCAGAACACCAGGATGAATAGTCGGCCTCTGTAGTGAGGCCTGGGGCATCCTTGGGATATGGCAGAGCTGTGAAACCTATACAAGAGCAGGTACCAGAACACCAGGATGGATGATAGGCCTCTGTAGTGAGGCCTGGGGCATCCTGGGGATATGGCAGACCTGTGAAACTCACACAAGAGCAGGTACCAGAACATCAGGATGAATAGTGGGCCTCTGTACTGAGGCCTGGGGCATCCTGGGGATATGGCAGACCTGTGAAACCTATACAAGAGCTGGTACCAGAACACCAAGATGGATGATAGGCCTCTGTAATGAGGCCTGGGGCATCCTGGGGATATGGCAGACCTGTGAAACTCACACAAGAGCAGGTACCACAACACCAGGATGAATAGTGGGCTTCTGTAGTGAGGCCTGGGGCATCCTGGAGATATGGAAGAGCTGTGAAACTCACACAAGAGCAGGTACCAGAACACCAGGATAAATAGTGGGTCTCTGTAGTGAGGCCTGGGGCATCCTGGGGATATGGCAGAGCTGTGAAACCTATACAAGAGCAGGTACCAGAATATCAGGATGGATGATAGGCCTCTGTAGTGAGGCCTGGGATATCCTGGGGATATGGCAGACCTGTGAAACCTATACAAGAGCAGGTACCAGAACACCAGGATGAACAGTGGACCTCTGTAGTGAGGCCTGGGGCATCCTGGGGATATGGCAGAGCTGTGAAACCTATACAAGAGCAGGTACCAGAACACCAGGATGGATGATAGGCCTCTGTAGTGAGGGCTGGGGCATCCTGGGGATATGGCAGAGCTGTGAAACCTATACAAGAGCAGGTACCAGAACACCAGGATGGATGATAGGCCTCTGTGGTGAGGCCTGTGGCATCCTGGGGATATGGCAGACCTGTGAAACCTATACAAGAGCAGGATACCAGAACACCAGGATGGATGATAGGCATCTGTAGTGAAGCTTGGGGCATCCTGGGGATATGGCAGAGCTGTGAAACTCACACAAGAGCAGGTACCATAACACCAGGATGAATAGTGGGCCTCTGTAGTGGGCCAGGGGCATCCTGGGGATAGGGCACATCAGTGACACTGCAACAGGGTCAAATACCATAGCAATGGGATGAATAATAATTCTCTGTAATGGATTCTGCGGCCCCCTGGTGACAGGGCGGATCTGTTAGCATGGAGAGGGAGGCCTACATTGATCCCATTTTGACACACAGCCACCTGCTTTTCCCTTGCTGTGGGTGTCTGATATGTGTGTTGGTTACCAGGTTTTCTTTCTTATGACCTAGGTTTGGGTGCCTGTCACCATGCACTTACCTCATGTGGGTAGTCTGAGCCTTTATTGTATCGCCTGGTGAGGCACACCCAGGCCCTCCTTACTCTGCTGAGGTCCTGCCTACGGGAGGAGCCTTGAAATAGGCGCTCCTGGCGGAGGCAAATCAATTCGACCAGCAGATACAGGTCTGTGTGTGTGAAAGCAGGCTTTCTCGATCTGGCAGCCATCTTGTCTGCTGTATATGCTCAGACCTCATATGATGCAGTAAAAATGCACCTGTGCAGTGCGCGCTTCTCACTGTGCATACCCACGTGCATACCTATGCGTGTAACCTCCCTTTGTGGTGCATGTTGGTCTGTTTTGTTGCTCTATTTGTTTATGTTGGAGGTATCCTTTTCTGTATCTGAGTACAACTAGTCTTTCTATTTCTGACATGCCCTATCCCCATCATTGTCCCATTCTGGTATCCCCTTCTGGGATTTGAACTCACAAGACATTGTAGCCTGATGTATTGCCTAACCACTGTGCTACACATAACACATTATATTGGTCTGACGGAACATCTTGTGGGCATTGGGGCCTGATGTTACAGAATGTCAGGCTTTCAGCCATCTGGGCCTCAGGCGCGTGTTGGGCTAACGTTGATTACGGCGCCTTGGTGCGCGCCTTATGCAACGCTATGCTAAGGAACGCGTCCTGGGGCTCCCCGGCCCGTTGCATGTCACCCAGTACCGCTCCTCAGAACATGGCGTGTTCCTGGGTTTCTTCTGTGGTATATTGTGCGAGCGCACCTTAGTAGGCGCGTTACTAGGTGCCGTATTGTATGGTGCCATATAAAATGCTCATCATGTGCCCTGTGAGGCACCTTCTGCGGCACCTTCTCGGGGTCCCTTGGCAGCGCACCGTACTGGGCACACCTGGACAGGTCATCCTCGTGGGCTCCCTGGGATTTTTCTACATAGTTCACAGTGGCATAACAATGTGACTGTGCCCTAGGCTACTTTGCCCTGCAGCCTGCAAGGTGGTTCAGGTTGGCATGCATTACGTATGTCCAGAGATACTGATGTCACACTAACACTGGATTGGCCATGGTTTACTGCCACTGCACAGGTGCTTGCGGGTGAGGGCTTGAAGCTCCTGGATGTACCATATCTGCGGCCAGACCATGTGCCTGCCAGTACTGGTTACATACATGTTGTGGGAAACTATACCACAGCACTGGATGTGGGCAATGTAAAGTACTGAGAGGGCAGTGTGTGACAGATGCTGGGCATACAGGGTATCTGAGTTGGGCATGCATGGGGGGGGGGACAATAGGTGATCAAATCCATGGACACAGTTTGGAAACGTCATTGTACGAAACAGTGGGTTATACCTGTATGGCCTGGTGTACAACAGTGCCTGGGTACAGAGGGACTGCAGTTCACCGCATGGACCATCTGCTGTGTGTGCCAGGTTATGGTAACCGCACCAGCACCCATGATGCATTGCACTTGCGGAACAGTGGTCTACAGCAGATCACCAAATGGGGTCTGCACCTCTCTGTTACCGCAGCCTGGTAAGATGGACTGGCGTGCGAGATACTGGCACAGAGTAGCTACGGACCCTGCCATTGTGCAGGTTATGTATTCACCCTGAGGGTAAGGATGGCTGCCCAGCACTAGGTCCACTGTACATGTGGTGCCACATATAAGTCCTGCTGCACATGTCCCAGGCAGTGTGCCAATGGCACCTCTGTACCCATCTGTGTTACACAGTCACAGGTGTCCCCCTGGGACCAGAGACCACCCAGTTTGGTGTGTACCCAGTGTTAAGGTCTGGCTGCCATAGCCACCTGCTAGCAGGTCAGAGGGGTGTCCAGTGTCTTATAAGGGTTATGTACCATGGCCCTCTACTGCTCAGAGTGGTATGCACTATGTGCCCCCAAGGGCCCATTACACCCATCTTGTGGGTATGGGGGGACAGGTGCCTGCGACCACGGGACTGGCTGTGGGACCAGCAAGCCTGTTCCTAATGGCTAAGAATATCCCTCAAGGGCTAGTGTGCATGAGACATACCGGTGACTGGAGCATTGGCAGACTAGCGTTACTGTGAGGTTGCCATGTGAATCCTCACTTGCCACATACCACAGGCTGCTGTGCATCATCAAACAACACTGTTGGACTGCACCAGCATACACAGTGCTCTCACCATGCACAGACTAACTGAAACCATGCCACTGGCCAGTCCATGATGCATGATGGTCAAGGAGAACACACACACACACACGTATGTCAGTGACTGGGCTCCAGAACTGGGGGATCACACAGGTATCACTAGACACAGATAGAGGACTATGTGGGAACCTGGACATGCCATGGTCACTGTTTAGTCAGGGCGAGACTGCCCTCCCAGCATGACATGATGTAGCCACCCTGTCCATGCAGATGGGGTTCGAACACTAATGTGTACCAGCCATTGCAATACTCCCTGTGCAGATGCAGCCTGCCCAATTTGCCCTATCTGGCCCATACCCATACTACCTTGCTCCTCATTATGCACATTCGCAGGCTGATGCTGGTAACAATTGGACAATGTGGGCCGGGGGGGTGGTAGGTTGGCAGCCAAAAAACTATGGATAGACATATACACACACACTCCTACTGCAGCACTGTGCAATGATAGGGATGTTTTGCAACCTTGGCTGCCACACTGCCAACATTTCTGGACTGAGCAGGAGGTAGAAGAGGTGCTGTGATGTTACCAGCAGCCTGCCTGTACAGCATGACTTGGATGGTGGCGCCTGTGTGAGTGGGTGTTTCTACCCCTGTTGGCCGCTGCTGTGGGGATTGCACGGTTTGATGTTGTATATGCTTCGTAGGGTAAAATGTTGGGATGTGTTCTGCAGGTTTCAGCAGCTGGGACCTATACCTGTGAACCTCTGCTCCTGAACAAACTGCCTGTGTTTAGTGCACCACGGTTTTGCCACAGAGGCCCAGCCGTCCCTGAAACTACCTTTACCTCTCTTCAGCCAGACATTTCCAGTTTTTCTGTTATATCTACGTAGTAGGGCAAAAGTTTGTGATGTGTTCTGCAGGGTCTGCACCTGGGACCTAAACCTGTGACCCTCTGCTCTGAGTCACACTGGCTGTGTGTACTGTACCACAGTGGGGCCACAGGTGCATAGCCCTCCCTGGGCCATACCTTTACGTCTCCTTAGCCAGACATTTCCTTTTTTTCTGGGTTTTCTGTTATACCTATGTAGTGGGGCAAAAGTTTGTGATTTGCTCTGCAAGGTCTGCAGCTGGGACCTGAACCTGTGACCCTCTGCTCTGAGTCACACTGGCTGTGTGCACTGCACCACAGTGAGGCCACAGAGGTGCAGCAGTCCCTGGCCCATACCATTATGTCTCCTTTGAAAAACTTTTTCTGTTGCACTGCACACCACATACTGGTACAGGGCATGGCCTGGGTACACTGCAGACAGGTGCCACTGCCTCCTCCAGCACGGACAACCCCCCATGCTGTGCTAACATAACCATATGCTGTTTGTGCTTGTTGTGCGCCGTTCCAGGCCATCCACTGTTCAGATAGGCAGGTGCCTACGGTGCAGCGTCTGGGGTGGGAAGGCATACATGGACATCCACACCCCCACCCCCCATCACCGCCTAGCAACATTATGTACCTTCAACATGGTGGTGTGATGGATGTGGGGGTATCATGTCTCTGCCCTGGCAACTATTGGTTAGTGTGGACAGGTTTTTTGTATCTTGTGTTTGGCCTTTGTCAGATGCTGCCTTTCCCACTTCCAGTTTCTATGTTCCTATGTGCCACCTAGGCACCCGCCTAGTCCACCCTGTGCCCCAGCTGCCCCCACTACATGTACCGCCTGCAGCCCCCTATGCCCCATTTGCACCATCGCCATAGTGGCCTTTCATACTTGGGCACTATGCTGTTGCTGATAATGGAGCACTACTATCACGTTTCCTGGGTTCCCTGCCTATGCTGTACATTGCAGACACTGAAATGGTTTCTCTCTCCTGCAAATGTGCATCTAATGGCAGGTTTTCATTCGCGTTAGGATTCAGCCCTTCAGTTCAGCGCGTTAGTGTGCAGGGAGCCTCTCCACGCCCACTCCCCGCCCATTGACCCCTTCTCTCCGCCCTCTCTCCACCTTCTGCGGTATTTACCGCGACCAGGGACTTTAACGATCGTTAGGTAACGTTAATGCACGTTAGCGTTAAGTACCACGCGTTAACATAACATACCGCGTGTTACCGTTACCTAACGATCATTAATGTTACATAACGCGCGGGATGTAATGTTACCGCAGTTTAGTAAACATACCCCTAAATGTCAAAACCTAAAGGCTCCTAAAGAAATTAATATCCTAAACAAATCCATAAAACTTAGTGAAGAAGTAAAGTACCTTAGCGTAACCCTAGATAAACATCTAAATTTAAAATCACATGTAAATAAAATTACAAATAAAGCTTAAAAATCTTTAGAAGACTTAAACCAATTTTGCATACAAATCATTTCCGAACAGTATGCCAAGCAGTTATTACACCTTTACTTGACTTTGGAAACATCCTTTATCAAGGTCTTCCCAAAAATACCATCCACCCCCTTCAAATGGTTCAAAACACCACTGCAAGAATTATAATGGGATTCACAAAATATGAACATGTAACTCCCTTGCTTGAAGAACTTCATTGGCTTCCAATCACTGCAAGATCAAAGTACAAAAATCTGATGATCATTTTTAAAATTCTTCACGGACCATCAGCAGATATTCTAAAATCTATTATTTCTAAAGACACAAGCTCAAGACCCAGATGTTCCCAAGCTACCAACAGACTTAATACCCATCTTAATTTTAATAAATCTAAACAAATGACTTCTAAAAGGGCTTTTTCATTTATGGCACCAAAACTATGGAACTCTATTCCTGAGGAATTAAGATTTCAGACCGACATGAAAGACTTCCACAAGTCCCTTAAGACATATCTATTCATCGAGGCTTATGGCAAACAACCTATCACATAAAAGTTCAAGATACCTTACTAACAGTTTCTACTCAATTTTGTTATGTTATAGTATAATATTATAGTTTATCTTTATATACTATTACAATGTACTGTAATTTATTGTAAATTAATATGATGTACTGTAATTTATTACAATGTCTTGTCTCTCTGTCCTCCATGCCCCAATGTAAACCCTTTTGTTGTCCTGTTAACCACTTTGATTGAAGGATAAGGTGGTATACAAAACTGATTAAATAAATAAATAAATAGTAAGGGAAACAAGGTCTGTATCTAGCACAGTGTTTCCCAGACTTGGGGTTGGGACAGGAACATGGCCATTTTGCCTTCTCTCTGGACTTCACTGTTACCTATGTCAAGTAGTGGCAATCATCAGTCAGCATGTGGCCAGTGAGCCCTTGCCCCCTCCTAGGTAAATTTCCTGTTAGACTGGAAACCCATGCTAAGTATTGGGGTCTGTAAGCCCATACTGCACACTGACACAAAGGACCTTGTACCAACTGCTGCTGTTGTCGCCACTGCCTTCCTGCTTAAGCTGAATCGAAGGAGGGGAAGGAGGCTGGAGACCTGCTATTTTGATTTCATCATCACCTGGGGTCATGTGAATTTTCAGTTCTTAAAATGGGGTCACATGAGATAAAAGTTTGAAAAGCTAGAGGCTATCATGTCAGAGACTGACTTGGAGACACAGCTGTCATGCAGAGTTGGTTCATGGAGAACGTACCTGCGGATATAGTTATACTGGGCTATAATCTATTCAGGAAGGACAGAGGAAGAAGAAAGAGAGGAAGAATGGTGCTACACAGAGGGAGGAGTAACCTAATGGTTAGGGTACTGGCCTGGGACCCAAGAGACCGGCACTCAATTCCCTCTAGCATTTCTTGTGGCCTTGGGCAAGTCACTTAACCCTTCATTTCTTCAGAAGAACCCAAGTTATCAATGTCCCTGTTTAATGTACATTACGAAGTTCAAGTTATAATGTAAACTGATTCAACTGAAATGATAAAGTAGTATAAAAAACCTGATTAAATAAATGTCAAAAATAACATAAACAATCCTTTAACAGAAGGAAAAATTCACATATTCCATTAAAAACTCCTCTACTACCAATACTTTCAGAGGAATAAATCCTTCAAAAACGTGGAGGATAAGAAAATTATTTCGAAGAGGAAATACCAATGATTTTTGAGAAAAAATAAAAAATAATTTTTGGAATAAACTTGGGGGTATGCTTACTAAAGGGCGTTAAGGGAGCCAGTGTGCCATTAACACCTGTTATCAGCACCCTTGCACCCTTAACACAGCTAAGAAGCAGCTTTAATGGGCGTTAAAGGCTCCAGCAGCATTAAGGGCACAGTAGACGGAGAGTGGGCGTTAACAGTGTGTGCTCCCTCAACGCCTGTTGAACAATGTGTTTAAAAGTCCTCTAACGCAGGGAACAATACCGCCAAGTAAAACCTTGCAGAAAGGGTGCATTTAGAGGGGAGAGAGCCTTTTTTAACATCTGCAATATGATGCACTGACAAGGCGCCCCAAAGAGTGATAGTAGTGCTCCATTAGCAGCAACAGCAAACTGCCCAAGTATGAAAGGGCACTATGTTCATGGTGCAAATGGGGCAAAAAAGGTGGCACATGGGTTATGCAGTGGGGGTTGCTGGTGGCATATAGGAACATAAGATCCTAATATATGCCATTCTGGGACAGACTAAGGTCCATCAAGACCAGTATCCTGTACCCAACAGTGGCCAATCTAGGTCACAAGTACCTAGCAGTTTCCCCAAAAGACACACAGGTTCCACAATGCCTGTATTGGGGCAATCAATGGATTTTCCTGGTCCTCTTGAATAATGATTTATTGATCTTTCCTCCAGGAACCTGTCCAAACCTTTTTTAAACCCAGCTACACAAACAGCTTTTACTACATCCTCTGGTATTCCAGAGTTTGCTTATGCATTGAGTGACAAACTATATTCTTTTATTAATCTTAAATGGATTACACTGCAGCATCATTGCCTGTTCCCTAATCATGCCACATTTTGATGGTGTCCACAATTGACCTACGTTAACCTGTTCCACTCCATTCTGTAATTTATAGACCTCTATCATATCTCCCCTCAGCCGTCTCCCAGTGGAGGTGGTAGAGATGAGGACAATATCTGAATTCAAAAAAAGCATGGGACAAATACAGAGGATCTGTAAAGGAAAAAAGGGGACTGTTGTAGTTGTTGATATGGAAGGATAGACTAGATAAGCCACGTGGTCTTTTTCCGTCAGAATTTTTCTATGTTTCTATGTCTCTTTTTCAGGTTGAAGAACCCTAACCTTTTTAGCCTCTCCTCATAGGGGTATCCTTCCATCTGCATCTGTCATGATCCCACAGTGACATTGGCAGCACACAGACATCGTACTACTGCTACAGAAAGGTGATATGCCATGTGGGTTTGTCCAAGGGACCTGGCACCCTAGGCAGCGATCCCGGCAGTCCTCCCCCCGACTGTCACTGAACCCAACTTTGGAGGAAGAGGCCAATAGTACCAGCAGATGTAGCCCTTCAAGTAGCTGCAAAATGCAGGTGCCCAGGGAACTACCACAGCAGTGGCTGTCATCTTCCCCCTGAGACATATTGGTGGCAGGCAGTGAAGGGGTCCCTGCAGAGGCAAATAGTGGGGGGGGACTGCGTTGCCATCCAGGTGTGCCTCTGCCCCCCTCCCCCCATCTGGACCTTGCACCCTAGGCACCTGCCAAACTTGCATGTTGGACAGGCTGGGACTGTGAACCACCACCACTGACAGCACATGGGTATGTCAGCATGGTGTGGGGGGGGTGGTTGCAGGGGCATCGGCACCTGCCTGCAGCAGACTAAAGCCATGTCCTGCTTCTGTGTGCATTGCAGCATGTGCCAAGGTCCATCTGATGGGCAGCATGTCAGCCCCAGGGACTGTTGCACCTGTATAGCAGCACACATGCTTGGTGTGTATATGCATGGAGAGTCACAGGTTCAAGTCCTGGTTGAGGATCGTGCATTGCATGTCCCTGTGGCTAAGCTTTATCCCAAAGTGCAGGTACAACACCAGCATGTACAACCCCCAAGGAATCGGTCAGCAAGGGTACAAACACCCATCCGCCACACAGACAGGCTCCACTATCCACAGCTGGATGGAGAGGCAGGCTGATTGCACTGCACACTGAGTGGGAACTAACAACGTATATCAAAGACAGAGTTCACTACTAGCACTTGCACAGTGAGGACAAGTTAACCATCTTTGAGCTATATGGAGACCAAATGGCAGGCAGAAATGCCAACCATCCCCACTTTTGCACAGTGTGGCGATGTGATTGTGTGTGTGTGTCTCCATTGTTCTGTGGCTTTCTGCACTTCACTGTGCCTCACATTGCCTAAGTTGTTCCCAGCATTAGTCTGCAAATGCGCATGACGAGAAGCTGAGGATTGTGGGTATGGCCTGAAACAGAGCGGATTGGCCAGGATGTGTCTGGCTCAGCAGTAGGGTCAATGGCTGAGACTTTGTTGTGCCCATCTGCCATGTGCATGGGCTGGGTGGTCACATCATATCATAATGCGAGGGCACTCTCACTTTGATTGAGCAGTGACCATGGCATAGCTATGTATCCACATTGTGCTATGTAATATCTGGCTTCGGTGATGTGAGTGCAATCTCTGTCTGGGGAGTCCAATCATTGGCCGAATGCTGGGTGGTCATGCTGTTTATCCCAAGGCAGGGGGCACATGGTCACTATGTGCACATGCATTTTGTGCTGACTTAGCGGACCGGCTGCAGTTGGCATGTGCATGGCTGAAACAGCCCAGTGATGGGCAGCAGGTAAAGTCTGACTGAGTTTGCTGTGGTGACTTGTTAGTCCTCAAATGGTTGGGACAGCAGTGATTCCTGGTCTACTCACAGTGATCATGGCAGAACAGAAGCAGCAGCCCCACACCAGCCTAGAACCCCCACTGAATATGGCACTCATGGCATCAGCTTTTTAACATTGGCCACTGCCATGCACTGCTCTAGGAGGACCCCTGTCCAACAGGGGCAGGATACAGGGCTCAGTTGTGACTGCCACCAACAGCATGCTGTAATTGCACAGAACAAAAAAAAAATGGCTAGCATAACACACTGGCAGTGATGTGGACTTTCAGCACAGCCAGCAGAGAACATCTTTAGCATTGCAAGGTCTGGAGACCAGGTGCTGGGCATCCATCCTCACCCTCAGGGTGACTGCTGAAATTGCTCAGTAGCATGGTCTGTAGCTGTTATGTGTATGTAGCACACACTGTCAATGCATCTTACCAAGATGATTTGATAGATCAGTGCATTCTCTATTTGTTGATCAGCTGCAGACTGCTGTTCCTCATGTGCAGTGCCTTCTGGGTTCTGGAGGGGCTAACCTATACTGCCACACACAGCAGACAGTTTAGGCAGAGACCTGCAGACTCTTTAAATGCAGACGTTTCTATGTAGTGAAGTGTGGAGGTGTAGCCTACTGATTGGTGCAATGTCTCCATAAGCCAGGGCAAGGGTTTGAGTCCTGAGTTTATTTTGCACCTGTGTGCTACTCAGGTTATTTCCCTGTCTGTAACAGTCCTGGCTCTGCTATGACTTGCAGACACTCATCCTTCTACTTTTTTAAGCATTCTGGCCACACTTTGTGTAGGCAAACATGCTATTCCCCATCATATTCTTCTGAGAGCATGGCTTTATTGGCTCTGCTGCAGCACATTGCAGCGGGTCAGACATGTTCACCTTGCAGATGTCAGGCCCCTGATTGGAGGTACGGCACGTTGGTCAAGGTAATGGCTTGGGGGACAAGATACCATGGTTTGAGGTCAATTACCACTCATTATGTGACATCTTTGAATGTATGACTGTTGCATTTTATGTCTGCCACAAACTTCATAGACTGACCACACTTCCTTGTAACCTTGAGCAGATCAGACATTCCCAAATTATGGTAAAATGTACCCCAATGTGACTGCATTAACAGTAGTATACAAACAGGCAATTCCATGCATACAGCTGTAACCTACTTGGGCAACTTGAGTCATGTGCGAGCAGCTCAACATGGTGAAACAGTGTGACAAGGCGGTGGCCAAAGCCAGAAGGATGCTGGGTTGCATATAGAGAGGAATTAGCAGCAGAAAGGAGGAGGTACTAATGCCAGTGTACAAGTCGCTGGTGAGGCCTCACTTGGAATATTGTGTTCAGTTTTGGAGACCACATCTCACAAAGTATATTAAAAGACTGGAAACAGTCTAGAGGAAGGCAACCAAAATGATTTGGAGCCTGCGCTAGAAGATGGATGAAAAGAGACTCTAAGACCTAAATATGTGTACTCTAGAGGAGAGGAGGGACAGGGGAGATATGATACAGACCTTTTAATACTTAGGGAGTATTAATGAACAAACAAGCCTTTTTCAAAGACAGGGAAGCTGCAGTACTAGAGGGCATAACATGAAGCTGCAAGGGAGTAAACCGAAAGGCAAAGTCAGGAAATACTTTTTCACTGAAAGGGTGGTTACTTGGAATACCCTCTCAATGGAAGTGGTGGGGCAAATACAATGACAGAATTTGAAATGGCATGTGACAGACATAGTGGATCCCTTTTTAGAACAGGATAAAATCAAAATACATTTAACTGTTTCTGATATCTCAACAAGTAGAGGTGACCTGCACGAAGCGGTGGGTACACCCCTAAACAAAGGCATGGGGAGGGATGACCTGCACGGAGCAGCAGGTGCACCTATTCTTGCCACCTTGCTGGGCAGACTACATAGACCATACTGGTCTTTATCTGCCTTCATATACTATGTATATGTTATAATCATGACTGTGACTGTATAGCTTTGGCTCCATTACATCTCTGCAGTACATGTGGACTCCTCCTATCCCTCGGATAGCCATCTCGTGGATCTTACAGCTGTTGTAAGCTATCTGCTATGTGACACAGGACCTATGTCCAACAGGGCCAATCTGTTGCCATGTAACCTGGTCTAGTGCACAGCACCTCTGAGTGGAGGGAGAGCCTACCCAACAGAGATATCAGTACATTTAGCTTTTATTTCCAGTTCATTTGCTGTTTCCGGCAGTTCTCTAGGTGACCTGGCCATGTGATGTTTCTTGGTGCCTTGCAATCTAAAACAGTCAACAGGTGGCCAATGGTTATTCGCCTATGTGCAGGCTACAGACAATACACACCAGCTTCCTTTGCAGCTTCTCCTCAACAAAATGCATCACTCATCTCCCCAAACCAATGCTAATATTACAGGACTCACCTCCAGTATCTTGCTGAGTTTTGCCTGCTCCTCTTTCTCTCAGCCATGTGACCATCTTTGCACAAGTCATCTCTTCAGTTGCTCTTGATGGAACAAGCTGCCTCAGACATCTGTTTCCTGGCTCCATGCAAATTGTGTAATGTTCCACATTCACCATACCTGATTGCATACTTGCAATATCATCTGCCTTTCAAATGAGCCTGCCGTCATCATGAGGACCATATGATCAACTGCAAGCAACGCCATTGTGCTGTGGTTCCTCCTCAAACTGTACCTCAACGCATATGATGAGTCTGGCCAGAGGCCTCTTCACCTTGCTGCGGTCATTCCCCAAAGCGGTGTCCAAATGAGTGCAGAGTCCAGCATCAATCCTGCCACCAGTAGCAAACTTGGCTGTCTCTCTCAGTTAAGTATTTTGTCCTAACTTTGGGAGGCTATGTTAGTTATACCATCTGTATGCTTTTTTGCCCTTCTCCCTGCAGAATCGAGGGCAAAAGGTGATTCCTCCATTGCTTCAACTCCAACATCACGCAAATCTCTATGTTCACCTTCAAGTACTGATCTCTTTGGCGTGTCTTGGTCCTCTGCTGTTTTGTCTTCAATTGTCATTCTCTGCCTGTCCTCAATCAGCATCCCTTTTCCCCTGCCTTTCCTCTGTGGTGCTTGTGTTCATGTTTCACTGGGATCTAGAGGTCCAATGTGATGTTCTCCAACACTTCCACAATTCGCTCTGTGACCTTTTATGCAGGCAAACCTCATCACAAGGGTAGGCATCTCCTGGATGTAGTCATAAAGTATGTGTATGCCACTGACACAGGCAGAATTGCATACCAAATCGTTATAACTCCCATTCTCATACATGCAGGTAGGTATGTCCCTCAGCTAGTCGGGCATACCTCGGTCTGTCCCCACTAGTTTTGCTCTTCCCACGGAGACCTTGGTGTCTTGTTCCCACACAGATTTCTACATTGCTTTGATCCTACCATGACTGTGAATGACAGGACAAATGCATTTTGGATTTGCTGTGTACCACAGAGATAGGTGATACAAAGCAAAGAGAAGATGCAAAGGTTGTGTGCAAAACAGCCACATTTGGCTAATGGCAAAGTTGACATACATGTGGGAACAAGCCAGCAAGGTTTGTGTGGGTGGGCAGGCCACATCTGGAGGTGACAGGCCAATTCTGGGAGAACCTCCACAGACTAACGGGCATACATACCAGCAAGTGTCACACAAAGGGTTGTACTGATGTGGGCTGCAAATCTGACTGTGTCAGTGGAGTCTATATACTTTGTGACTACATCTGTGATACGTTGATTCTGGTGATTGGGTTACCTGTCATAAAAGTTATACAAGAGTCAGTTGGTAGTGATGGACATAAGCAGATTAGACCAGCAGACCACACAGAGACCAGAAGACAGGAGCTACAGAAGGGAAGCAGGAAATAAGGAACGAGAATGAGAAACTGCGGTGCATGTGGAGTAAAAAGAGGACAGCAGAAGACACAGAGATGATGGAGAGATCTGTGCCTGTATCAGAGGTTGGGGTGACGTGGCAGGGGACATAATGTTGCTCTAGAGATAGCTAAGAAAAGGCAAAATGTATCATACTGTGGATACCATCAACATAGCTGTTGGCAGTCTAAGACACCATACAGGACTGAGAGAGACATCAGAGATTGCTACTGCTTTCTGCATTGATGCAGGACACATCACTCACTTGGACACTGCTGTGGTGACTGATCCCAACAGGGTGTAGAGGGCTTTAGCGAGGTTTCTGAATTAATTAGAGGTACAGTGTGTGGAGAAATGGCAGCAGAATGGAATTGTGTGCATATTCTTTGTGGCTCTCATGAGGATACCTAGTGCCTGAAAAAGGCTGGGTAGACATGCACAATGTATACAGGTATGGAAAAAGGCGGATATTAAACAGTTTGCTTGCAGCTAGGAACCAGAGATCTGTGCCAATGTGTTCCTCCAAGAGCACCTGCAGAGCAGACTCACGCAGATATTGCTGCTACTAAGTTGTTGCATGGCTGTGCGTAAGAGGAAAAGACACCACTCGTCCAGCTATTGGAGGTGGTTTCCGCCATGTAAACACTAGTTGGGATGGAGGAGTGATCCATTATGTTGTGGAGGGGTTACCGAGGAGGCTGTTGTGGAATAACTGTAACCTGCAGTCACGCAAACTAGCATTCAGGCACATGTGGACTGTTTTAGATGACAAGACGTTATGCACACACCAAAGGTCCGGTTCCATAGATAAAATGATGGTTTGTGCTACTGAATGGGAAATATATTGTGCTTTCAATAAGATCTCTGTGTGCCCTGATCTTCCTCAGCTCATCCATGAAGTGATTACGACTGAGGCACTGATCACAGCTATAGCTACAGAATTGTGACTGCCATTAGAACAGGTGTCTTGCCAAAGGATACTGCTCTGTTAAAAAGATTGACTATGTCACATGACAGATGTCTTACAACAGCTCCAAGATTCATGTGATTATTGATTTCAAGGAATCATCTGAAAGGGAAGAATCAGCCACACTAAGGATGAGTGTTGAGATCTGTCTTGGGATTTACATGTTGAGATAGTTCAATGTAAAGCTACATATAAATGTGAAACAAGGTCCCAGGCGTCTCCTTTTACAGCTGCACTTGCTGACATAATTGTGTATAGCAGTAAAGCAGATAGTCAGGCCTACAGTGCAAAGATTAGCTTGGTATGGTTACAGCGCCTCTGTTCTGTAAGCTATCTTGTGCAGTGAAAATGAACAGGAGAGCGGAGATGCCGTGTAGAAGATGTTGTGGATCATAGGTGAATGAGCTGAGAAGATACAGGTTGGAGACAAAAGTGTGAGACCCATGAACATTCCATCAACACTGTGTGAACTACACTCACCCACATACCTGAATGTAGTTGCGGACTATCTGAGCCTCCCTTTACCTGTGCCATGACAACAGCAGACATCAAGGCATTTCTGTACAGGCCCCTGGTGGCTCCAGATAGGCCAGCACTCACATTGTCCATACAAAGGTGTTGTAATAATTGAACACCTAGGCTGCTGGTCATGTGTACACTGAGGAGAGGGAGGGACATTATATCTGGGGTCAGATGGTCAGCAGGGAACTCATGATCTGAAAAGGAGACCAAAAAGATGTGGCCACTTTGCTGGATGTAGTTAGATAACATTAGGGAAGCTGCTGACATTGCATTTAAAAGACAGTTATGTGACTCCAGATGTTGATCTGATTCTGTCTACATTCAAAATCATATTACACATTTTCAACATACCTTAACTGTGATGTGATGTAGGTGAAACTGAGGCTTAGCAGTTTCTGTACATAGCATTAGATTCAGCCTGCAACACTGCATGAATTGGTCACTGGTAGTTTGTAAGGATGTAGAAACTGAGAATATACTCCTTAATATGCCACGCACTAATGGGGGGTGGTCTGTGTATCATATGAGAGGACCATGATGCAACTATGACTAGTTCTGGGGGGGGTGTAAGGAGGGTGAATTGGTCTGGGTAGGTGTTGTTGGGTGAGGGGTCTGAAAGGGAGGAAATAGCCATGGGACACAGTGAGTGGGCCAAGTACACAAGCTGTGAGCAGGAGGGGGAGGATGGAGGTGGCACAGTCAGAGTACACAGTAGTGCAGCACCTGCTATGGGGCTTATGCCATGGTGCATAGAGGCAAGGAGGAGTATGATTGCGAGTGAGAAAAAGGTTTTGTTCAGGTGCAGGGGAAAGGGAGAGGGAGGTCAACTGGGTATCTGAGGAAATGGGCAGAAGGGAGGGGGCATGGTACTGAATCTCTGTATTTGATACCCATAATGTCATGACCTTGTAGGCTCTAGTGTGAGGGCTCGGCTACCACGGACACAACCAGTGGGTCACAGGCCAGTCCTCTGGGGCATCAAGACAGTGAGGTGTTCTGAATCAGCACCATGTCAATAAAAGCGGGTAAGATATGCAGACCTGGAGTACTGCAAGCAGCTCGCTCTCATGCATATTCACTGTGGGTATGATGAGAGCCTGACTGACCTTGGGAATCCACAAGGATCGGGTGTGACCTACCGCCTACTCCTCCAGTGGCAGCAGGTGACACAGTGAGGCAGATAGAGGATCAGTCTATGCATAGATGGACCACATCATCACAGACAGCTCCAATATGGTACAGCAATTACTGCCACAGCTCCAGGGACAGGACACTGTCCCAGTACAAATACTCACATTCAAAGTGGGGAACATTGTGGAGGAGTAGCCTAATGGTTAGAGCACTGGCTTATTAACCAAGCAACCAGGGTTTGATTCCCAGTAGCACACCTTGTGGCCTTGGGCAAGTCACTTAACCTTCCATTGCCTCAGAAGACAGGCCTGACAATCTACTGCCAGGAACCAGTACTGGCTCAAAGGCACACCTTGCATTTTAGATGTACTATAGGCTGCTGTCCCCCAATGGAAGTGTCAGGGCCAGCTGGCCACTAGAAGGGCTACACAGCACATGGGGCTGTTTGGCCCTTGTGTGTGTGTGCACAATGGCATGTGGGGAGGGGGGCTGCATAGCTAGGATTCCTACCTAGTGCCAAGCCTTGGACTGATCAAATTGCATCTCTAGCTATGTTCTTGAATTTGGCATAATGTACACACCAAGGCTTGATTTTACCTGCATTTCCATTACAGAGCCAGGCCTTAGTCTGCCACTGACCACACACTATGGTAGAGAGCTGCAGATCCTGAAACATCACTGCATACTAACTGAGGGGATGTGGCTGCCTTGAGAATAGCCAAATTGCACAGCTGCCCAATCTGTGCACTGATTACAGCTCTACCTCACAGTTAGCCCAGAAACATTCCTTTTGCTAGATACATTGACAGAAAGTCCTTTCCCATCCAGTCACATTTACAACAGCAGCTTGTCCCTGCATCTGCAACAGTAAACACATTTAGGGAGTGTGCAACAAGACCTATTTCCTTCCTAAGATGCTAGATAGACTATTCCAGAGATGATATTTGGAGAAGAAATGTGTCATACAGGGAGAAGAATTAGCAGTTGCAGGCTTGCACTGACACCAGTATGCATGACTCAGGAGGACAGGCAGTCGGGCATTTATGTGCAGATCTACATTGCCCACCATGGGATTTGCATGCCATATGAGATCAGGGATAGCCATGGACAGCACACTGCATTGTCCACATCCGAGGAAGATATAAGTCATTGTTGGGATCACTGGGGCATACAGGGATACAGTTACATGGCCACTGACCCCATGAACACAGGTGTGGAGGTCCATATCCTCCCAAACCACTTCCACAGATACAGTGAGTCATTCACATATCACAGCACAGACTGGGATATACAGGTCTATAAGGATGTCTCCATACCTCTTTCCTAACAAGCGGTGTCCAGGTGAGTTGGCAAACCTGCCATGTAGACAGTGCTCAGTCTCTGTGCCAGTCGTTCCTCCATGGGTGTCAGTTGCATGCACAGGGCTGGACCACTGCCAGTGCCCTGGGTGTGTGCCCTCTCATCCCTGTAGCATGAGCGCACAGACATATTGATAGCATTGTAGCACTTTTGCATGCTCTCAGTGTCCCGCTCATGACCACCTACAGCTGCCACAGACACCCTCGCATTCTCCCAGATGGCACATCTTAAACTGGATGAGGTTTTGGAGCTGAACCGTCCAAACAGGCACTTATAATTATCCAGCACCTTCTCCAGCAGCATTTCATTCTCCTCCTGGCTAAACCTGTGTGCTCTCTTGCATGACTGAGCCACCTACCCTGGGGCTGTGTTTGCCTGGTCCTGCTGACCTACAGAGGATGGCCCTGGCTGTTCATTGTCCAGCAACTCCCCACTGCTCCTCACCTGTGTGGACCCATCTTGTGGTGAGTGTCCACCTATCTGTGTGACTGGTAGACTGTGGTGTTTCCAGGTCCCTCTCTGATCAGCTCTCACGACATCCATTTGTGTGCTGCCAGTTGTGTCCATAGCTCTGCAATTCTCCAGAAGTTGTGACAGTGAGAACAGGACGGGGCTCCCTATTTATTTGAATGTGTGCAGGCATGGTTAATGCAGATTAGCATCCTCTGAGTGGCATCGCAGGTGCAGGGGATCAGTGTTGAGAGGCTGGGCAGTTTCAAGGCTTCATACAGGAGTGAGAACAGCCACATGAATCATGTGTGTATGATTGCCCTCCTCTATCTGGGACTGTGTACCAATTTCTGCTTCTACTGCCTTGCTGTGGCTCCTTGATTGACGGTGATCCCACCATAGCTGATCCAGTCCATGCTTCAAACCCTTGCATCCATGTGTCTTTGTCTTACCAAGGCACCATGATTCTGTACAACCAGGCAGTGCACAGTCAAACAGAGACATAGGGGTGCCCACATTCCAGGACATGGACTGATGGCATACCTTGGTGTGTACCAATACCCAACATACAAGAAACACTTGGGCATTCTTTGCAAATAATTATCTTCTGGAAGATATCCGTTAAGCTAATTAGGTGTTTGTGGTATTTTGTAGTCTATGGTTAAAGCCTCTCCTGGCTGTGGTCAATTTCCTTTGCAGGGGCAAGAGACCTGCTGACAGGTTAGAAATTGTCTGGTGTGAAGAGCTGGTGTACGTGGAGCTCTGCAACCTGTTGCTGCTGTAAAATCTTTGACCATTGTAAATGCATAGTATAGTTACAGGACAATGATATGTCTTTAATGACAATGGGATGTGAATGGTGGATTAGCAGTGATATGGAGGTAAAAGGATGTATTTTTTAGAACAATGATGGTTGACTGTGGCAGTTCCCCTTTAGGCATGAAATAAGAGCCACATAAGGGGACAGCATGATCCACTGAGGTATTTTCCCCTCTCTTTGTGGACTCATGCAGAAATATAGGAAATATAAAAAAAATAACATTATCCTTTTTGGACACATGACCTTATCTGGGTTAATGTATGATTTATGTAAGTAAGTGAAAAGTTGGGTTGCTGAGGTTTGTTTCTAAGTTATTGGTCATACCTAGGTGGGTGCCATATAGGACTCTTGTCCAGAGGGGATTCCACACTGTTTACCATATGGTCATGTTTGGACAGCCCTGCGGGGTGCGCAGGCTCCTCTTCAGTATTGTGTGCCACCATCCAGGCGATGGACACCCATGTGCCATAGGCTGAATCTTTTCTGCCAATAGATATCTGTACGTGACCCTTAGCACAGTGGTACTGTGGTTGTCCCACACAGGTAGATTGTCAGTCACACACTGCACATTGTTACACTCAGACATCACATTAGTCCTCATGTTTTATAAATCATATTTCATTGCTGGGTTCTGTGACTGTTGTCCATGGGCGGTGGGGAACGTGGGATGGTTAAAAGCATGTGGACATACAGACAGTTTTAAAGTTCCCTGGGATGATGGAGAACATCCATATACAGCCTCCCATGGACTTTGGAACTCTGGACCCTGCTGAATCTTATTCCCTGACACATACCTGCTAAGGATGTATTGCCACTAACATTGTGAGTGCCCAAACCCTTCTCCCCACCTGCAACTCACACAATGTCTATGTGTGGCAGCTGTGGTATGTTCCCTTTCAGTGCACACATTGTGCCTTGTAGTTACAGATTTGCCATGGGACTTCACTGTGGGACACAGGTTGTGAGCTGCCCATTCCCAAGGACACTGTGCTTTGCAGTTGCATGGGCCCAAGCATAGATGCCTCTACCTTCTGATGTTGGTGCACTAATGTGTTCCTCCTCTCTCAGTAGCAAACCTCTGTGATGGTTGCTGGACATCTTTGTAAGCATGGGCTTCCTACAGTCACTATTGCCTGAGGCACATGTGCCAGTGTGTGATGTGTGTTCACAGACAAAACTAACAAGCAAGATATGTTGATTAGAGTTGGACCATTCTCATGAGGTCTCTGGGCCTTGTGGCACTCCCCTCCCCTGACTCCCACAGAACATGTGACCTGCTGACTGCCTGTCCATGTCAAAAGTCACACAATTTGTTCTGCATGGTGTTTGTCTGTCCATTCCTTAGACACATTATCCATCCCTGTTGTGAGCACATAGGTTGTAAGCTCTTGGGTTTGTGCTACACATTTTGATGTGGCATATTCTGGGTGAGCAGTGATTCCTAGGGGGACCCAAGCCCCCCTCACAGCAAGGGATGTTCCACTGCTGCCCAACACAGGACACATTCATGCCTGTGCAAGTCATGGTGTACGGCCCAACAATTTGCTGACCAGCAAGGCCACTTTTACTCACTGGCGTGTTCTCCAGCCAGCCAGTCCCTATTAGATACTGTGACACTTTGTAATACAAACATACTCTTCCAGCTCCCATCACTATCATGTTGATTTGCTCTTTCTCTCTTGGAAGGGGGCACAGTGAGTGCTGAGGACATGCCACACAAAACTGATGTGTTGTCATTACCCTCATGCCTGCCAGGCAGATCCTCAGTAGCATTCTGAGGAGTCTTATACAAACTGAGGTATGTCTCTGGCTTATTGTAAAGTCCACATAGAGAATATGCACTATGAGGCTGTTGTGCTGTCCATAGACAGCAATTCCTGGTTGCCAGTTTGAGCAGTCTGTGGGGCCTGTTACAGAGGGTGAGACAGTTGGTGGCTCTATTGTTGTTGAACTTTGGATAATGCGAACACCTATATTCTCCAGGGTGACGCTCATCTCAGCAGTGAGGTTCATGACCCTGTCAATTGTGTCAGCAGGTGTAAAGTTGCTTCTCTCCAATAGGTGATTTGCATTGGGACAGTTGTAGACACTATGCTCTAACTCCATCACTGGTTATGCTAATGATGAGGGGCTCCACCTGCTTTGTAGTTGGGCAGACGGCTCCACCTGCATTGTAGTTGGACAGACTATGTGATGAGAGCTGCAGATTTGTGTTTCAGCCCAGCACTTTATGAAGCTACCTTTGTATGAGGCCCGACTCCTGATGATGTGCATTACAGAAGTCTACACAGAGACAGAGGAATCATGTTCCCAAAACCAAACCCCATAAAGTGGAGCTCTGTCAGTGGGCTGTGGTATGGTTTGAGTGGCGGCCAAAGTACATCTAAGCAGGCCAAAGTTGGTTGGTGTTGCTGATTCATTGCTGGCCCAACCTTTTGCTGACCTTGCACCTTGCATTCTGTTCTCTGCAGGCACTATCTTTGCACATGTGTGATACCACTAGACACTCCATTACATCCTACCAGTGCATATGGAGACACTTCCATAACTGCTCTCTCCCTCAGGCAAAGGAATCTAGAAGATTTGTCTGACAAGTCCATGCCTCTGAGGAATCCATGCTGCCTCTGATTCTGCAAACCATTGGACTCCAGAAACCTCACTATCCTCTACTGTTGCTGCCTTTCAAAAAAAATGATTATCACCATAGGTTAGACTAACCAGCCTGTAGCTATCAATGTTAGCCTAACACTCTCTTTAGTCTAAAGGGACACCATGTGCCTTTCTGCAGTCTGCTCGCAACACTCCAGAGAGGCATTGAAAAGGTCAGACAGTGGAGCTGCTATAATGTCCTCATGTTTCTTCAGTATTCTTGGATCCTTGGTTGCTAGATTCAAGTTTCCCATCCAGACACATGGCTTTGTCTACGTTACATTTAGCAAATTCCACACAAACACAGTCTTCAGAGATTTGGTCAAGATCCCCTTTGCTTATGTTCCTATTTGTGGGTGTTTTCTGAGGTCTTGCTCCTAGGCCTTCATATATGAACACAGAAGAGAAACCTTTGATGATCAAATCTGCTTTATCCTTGTAATTTTCATCATGTTCCTCCCCTGCACCCTTTAGCCTGACTATAACACTTTCGAACATCCTCCACTCACTAACATATCAGCATAATGTCTTATCTCCCCTTTTTCTTGCATTGGCTATATCTAGTTTTGGTACCTTCGCTTTCCAGACAAGTTTGCTAGCTTCTCAGCATTTTTCAAAATATTGTGAATATTGCCTGTCATCCTCTCTCTGTGATGTATTACATTTCATGGAGGCCTCCCTCTTTTTCTTATCCTTTTCAGCTACATCCTCTGAGAACCATAGCGGCCTCCTTTCCCTTTTACATTTCATTACCTTTCTAATAAAAAGATATGAGGCACAGAAAATATCTCTATTCCGTTTTCCTTGCTATCCTTCTACATCCTCCAACTGTTCCCATCCCGCTAATGAAGCATATGAAGACAGACCTAAAAATCTAGATATGTATGAGAAGAAATGTGGGACAGTGACAATAGAATGCAGATTTCTAAGTAACTCAGTGCATAAATGCACAGGGGGGCACTTTTAATTTAAGGCAAGTTCTACGATGATGGGACATACTGTAGGCTGAGAGTGGAAGGTGATAGACTCAGGAGTAAAATGTGGAAATATCTCTTTACAGAAAGAGTGGGGCATGCCTGGATTAGTCTTCCAATGGTGATGTTAGACCTAAAGTGGAGTGGAGGAGTGGCCTAGTGGTTGGGGCAAGGTACTTCAGGCCAGAAGGTTGGGGGTTCAAATCCCACTAGAGAACAGCAAGCTTGGGCCAAAAGGACTGGGGTTTCTAGTCCCACAGGTGCTCCTTGTGGTCTTGGGCAAGCCACTTAACCCTCCACAGCCCATGTTCCCTGTAAAATAGTTATCTCCAAGTTATAATGCCCTGTTTAATGTAATTTCAGTTTGTTCAATGTAAACCACACTGATGCAGAATAGCACAGTATATAAGAGAATATAAATAAAGACAGTATCATAATCCCAAAAAGCATTGGACAAACACAGAGGATCTCTCCAACTAAAAAGGGGACTACTGCAGTTGATTTGGCAGGGCAGACTAGATAGGCCATGTGGCATTTTTGTGCCGTCATGTTTCCAGATAGGTAGCATGCCCCTTTGAACATGTATCTCAGTGTTCAAGTACATAGGCATAGGCCTTCCTTGTGCCAGCAATATCTTTGTTTCTAGACTTTCCTGTGACTAAAGTTGTGGGGGTCTGCCATAATGGCTCAGGCATTCTGCTTGTACGCAGCAGGCCCTAGTTCAATTCCCACATGTTTTCTTCAAGCCTGAGGGAAACTCACAAGCATGTACTTGGAGATACTGTCCCACATCTGCATTTAGTTAACGGCTCCTATAATTTCTTTTTCAGATATTTTCAAACATGCACATTGTCAGTGTGCCCCTCTGACAGCAAGATATTATTGTCTCTTCTTTAACCCATTGCAGGGTTTCCATGATGTGAGCCCCACCAATGTATGCAACATGCACTAGGCTTGATTTTGATATTTCACCCTAAATGCGACAGCACGTCTTTGACACCATCACCTATATATGCAACCTGCAGCCTCATCACATGATACTGATGTGGATCTGGGCAACTGTTTATACATTGCAGGCAGGTACAAACAGTACCTACATAGAAACATGACGACAGAAAAAGACCACATGGCCTATCTAGTCTGCCCTTCCATTTAATGAGCATATAAAGTCCACAGTAAAATCCATTTATCACAAGATTAATACTCTACGACACCTAAAACCCATGTTAGACCCCAATGATTTCCGCACATTCCAAGCGCTAGTCACCCCACATTTTGACTATGCGAATATTATCCTACAAGGCCTACCTAAATCTACGCTTAATCCATTACAGCTTGCTATGAATGCAGCAGCTAGATCACTATGCGGAATTACAAGGAGACAACACATAACCCCCATTCTAATGGAGCTTCACTGGCTCCCAATAATTTGTAGATTATCTTATAAAACACTTCTTATGACCTTCAAAGCGTTCCATAATATTTCACCTCCTTCAATCTCTGATCTACTCATTCATACCCAAAACAACAGATCAAGAAGATCTACAACTGAAAATACTCTAGTGATTCCAAATGAATTAGTAAAATGTACTCAAACTACCATTAACAGATCATTTTCATCCTTTGCTCCAAGGTGCTGGAATAAGCTTCCATTAAACATCAGATTGATAAAAGATATCTCGCAATTTAGAAAAGCTTTAAAAACCCACCTTTTTTTACAACACTTCTCTTACATCAATATTTCCCCCCCTCACCCCATTATCTCAACTCAGCAATAATAGTTAAATGATGATGTTAGACCGTTCCACCTTATGATATTTCACTGTATATACCGGCCCTGTTAAATGTTATTTATGACATGTCTCTATACCCACTCAAGATCTCCAGTCTGATGTAATCGCTTTTATTTAATTATTCATATGCTATTCCCCAGTTGATCCTTGTTTTATTCCCCTGTTACCTGTAACTTGGGCAAGTTCTCTAAATCTGAGTGTATTTTGTTTAATGTAAACCGCACTGATGTCAAATAGCGCGGTATATAAGAGCTGTTAAATAAATAAATAAAAATAAATATAAACCACTACAACAGTCCCTTTTTCTTAGAGATCCTCTGTGTTTGTACACCTTTCATTGTCAGGTGGTGTAGAGGTTTGGGGTAAATGGTTAAGGACATGTCTGGTGATACAGCAGACCATGGTTCAATCCCCACATATTCTCTTCAGCATTGCTTTCCACTAACCTTGTTATATAGTCCTAGGTTGTCCATGGTCTTGCTTAAATCATCTACTCATGACCCTATATGATTTCAAACATGCAGGTTACAATCAAGTCTGTCAGACACACAAATGGTTTGCTTCTGCATATAGACATTACCAAGTGTTTGTGATTTAAATCCATCAGATGTGTGACCCAAACAGGCAACAGAATTGTTCTGTACTACACGCACTGTGACAGCACATGTTTACCTCCATCCCATATATGCCCACAACATGCTGCCACATCCCTCTCTAGTGATGTAAAACTTGCAACCTCTTAATACTTTTCTAGCAAGTACTTACATCCCCACTATTGTTATACCTTCCTATGGTAGGTAGCCTGGAGGAATAGGATCATGGTTCAAGCACAATCTGTATGCACAGCAGAACACAGTTCAAGCCCCACATGTTCTCTTGCCATATTTTTCCACCTCATCTGCATCAGCAGTCTCATGGGGTGCTTCGACTGCATTGATTCATGTACCCATTTCCCAAATATTTCCCATAATTTTCTTCTCTATATATTGCTATCCTGCCTATCTGACAGGCAGACTTTATTGCCTCAGCTGTTGGCCCATAACAACATATTTGTGATTTGAAAACAACAGATGTGTGACCAACACAGTGGAGAGGATTCGGATATTCAACCCAAACTGTGACAGCAAATCTTTGTCTCTTCATCACAAATGTAATCAACATGCAGCCACATACTTATAGAGTGCTGATATTCTCCGAACCTGTGTATACATAGCATGCAGGAACATACAATCCCTTTATTAGTACACATTGATATGGCCAGTGGTGTGTGGGCATAGCATGATGGTGAGAGCACTGTCTTTGTGTACAGCAGACCACATTGTCACTCCCACATGATCACCTCTGTGTTGTACTAAAGTTGGGACACAATCCTTGCAGACACAGTACATTGTCTGCATCGACGGGTGTACACATTCCCCAATGTAGTTATTGATATGTGGACCATGAAAACTGCTATCATGCATATCTGACAACACAACTTTAGGGCCTCTGCTGTGAGCCATTGCAGAGGGTCTGTGATGTCGACATAGCAGATGTATGGGGCACCTGATAGAAATGACTTTAATATTGCCTTATCACTGTGTTTTCCCATCTTTAGCTACAAAACATATATCTCGTACATTCAGGCACATCCCACTCGCTGCAGGACCATGTCGTGCAATGTTCACACATCATTACTTGCTTCATAAGGCGCATATGAAATCCAACCCACTGAACTGTGTCAGGTCAATTATCTTGCAATTGCACAGGCTAAGGCAGTAGTCCCACCCTCAGAAATGGTATTTCATATGCCTCATGGCACTGCTACCTTTGGATCACACACACACACCAACTGAATGTGGCCAGTCAGAACTTGTACATCCTGCCAGCACAGACATAGCAACTCTCTGCTTTGACCATCCATGCCACAGGTTCACACCATATGGCCATCATGTTCATGCACATATATGGCAGTCAGCTGCTACACCACGGCCATCACCAGGACATTTGAGATCTTTGGACATATCATACACACCTCTCCAGTGATTGCTCTAAATTACCGCTCATGGTCAATCCTCCAGGATTGTCCTGGCAGCATCAGAACAATGCTGGCTCCAACCAGACATTGTCCAGGCCTATCAAACGCCACACATTGACAGTACTGCTGATAACAGGACCACACCTCACCAATACTATAAAGTTGAGTAGGACCTGCCCAAGGGTTTCTGCCACCCTAGCCAGAAACCACAGGTTCATCACTCCCCACAGATGCCACCCTCCCTGCTGATGCCACTTCCACCACCACCCTGCAGCAACCACCCTCCACCCATCTTCCACCACAATTCTATCTCGGGAGGAGGAGGCAGGCAGTGGATGCAACAGCATTTCAAAGAGCAGTGGCTTTTGTCACCACTTTTAAAAATAGTACCCCTGCACACCTCCCCCTCCTGAGATGAATCACGACAGCAGCTGGGGGGGGGGGAAGCAGAGACACCCATGTGTGCTGCTGCTGCCATTGCCTCTGCCACCCACACATGCCACTGCCACTGCCCACCCAGGCCATCAACCCCAGGCAGCCACCTAGCTCACAGGATTGACAGTCTAGCCCTGATGTCGAGTCCAACATGCTCATCCCACTTATAGCCTGCAACATAGAATGGCCACAGCTCTGTCAGCTCCATCATTAGCTACCTGTCCTTACTTCCATCTATTCTTCCTTTCAGCGTGACAGCCAATTTCGGGCATTAAGGAGAATGCTTGACACTTCAATGAAGGCTGTCATGTTAGTGCACATTAACTGTCTCATAGTGCCCTTAAAGCAAGAGCACCTCCTACACGCCCAAAGCCTTTTTCACACAGAAAACCCCTTATTGATGGCCTTAACACCCACTAACGATTGCTACCTCAACACTCTTGAGTAGACATACACCTGTTGCTTTCTATGGGGCTCCCTTATCAAGCAATAATGTGACAGCCATTTTCGGCCGTTAAAGTGCATGCTTGACAACTTAACGCCCGATGTCCCGTTACCACATGTTAAATGGCCCATAGCACCCTTAAAGCCAGAACGTCTCTTACATGCCCAGAGCCCTTTTGCATGGAAACCCCTTATTGCTGCCCTTAATTAATTTATTTATTTGGAGATCAGGGGTGGTTTACATTGAACAAAAGTAACAACAAGGAACCATACATTGAACGTTGTGAACATTATAACATTACAAAAAAACAGTTGGACTTAGTTAACATGGAGCTATTTACACAACTGTGGCTGAAGATAGCAACTATTTACAGATGCCCACTAATTCCCACTAATGGCTGCTCCCTTAACGCCCTTTAGTAAACATCCTTCTTGGACTTCAAATCTACAGAGCAAGTCAAGATGGGGTAATGCCTCAAAGTGTCGTTAGCTGGATGGGAACATCTGGGGAAGTAGAAAAGCAGTAGGCAAAACTGAAGGAGATATTTTAAGGGCAACAAACCCTCTTATGAAAGTAAATAAAAATAAGAGGAAAATGGGGGCCATGGGAGGTGTCACAGCCGCTACCACTGCTGCAATTGGCAATGGCAGTGATGCAGCCCTGCCAAAAGATGAGGTCCGCATAATGCCACTTCTGGAGGTAGCTTTCTTTACACCTGTGCTTTTGGCAATTTGACAGCCAGCATACAGCAATTGCCCTCACGATGGCTGTCGCTGGCCTCCACTAGGGGGCATCACTATGAGACTGGCACCATTTTGAGCAGTGCTGGAGATGGGGCAAGAGTGGAAGGGGGCCGCTCGTGCCCTGTACACTTCTGGAAAAGGATCATATAGAGTTGGGGGGAGGGGGGCGGGTCCAGCAGCCAGGCTATCGAAGAGAGTTCCAGCCTGGTTGTGGTGGAGGTTGGGGGTGAGGGAGGAGACAGACAGCCCTATGATGTTGGGTGCTGTCCAGGAATGAGTTGCTGATGGTTGGGAGGAATCAGGGGGTCTGTATGGGTGCCACAGGTCTTCCAATCTGCAGCACTAGCCTTAGGGCTGAATTGGGGTACTTGGGGGAGGGGGGCTGTGTCAGTCGTTGGTACTGCTCCAGTCGGGAAGGACATAGAGGCTACTGCCTTTTTTCCTCTCCATGCTCCCTCACTCCGGCCCATGTTCCCTGCATCAACAGGCACAGTGGGTCCTCCCAAGCTGCCTGCTGATGCAGGAAATGCAAGCGAGTGTGCTGAGCGCGCTCCTTCTGTGGTATCTGCAGGCAGGGGCGGCCCAAGGGGGGTGCGGGGCCATGTGCGGAGACTCGGTGCGGGGCCTCATTTGCATAAGGGGCCTCATTTGCATAAATATTTGCATAATGTTACCATACACGAACTTTTAGTAAACATGCCTCTTAATGAGTGTATGAATAAAGAAAGACTAAAAGACTTCTACATTACTATAATCCAATACCAACCGCCAGGCACATTAGGAACTACTACAAACACTGCCCATTTAGAACCCATAGCAAACCCGCCGTATCCTAACAGCACTACCAGGACTCATAAAGCACCATACCCTAACTATCAAAAGGAAACGCTGCAAATATTAAACCAATACATTTCAGAGAACAACAATACATGACCTACTGGGGAAAGAGAACAAGTGGCAATGTCAAATAGGAATTACATAAACAGAATACCTCAGCTCAGTTACACATGCAGAACATAGACCATCACCAAACAAGGAATCACAATTTAGAAACAGGAAGACAATAATTAAACTGGGAATCCCAAAAGCCAAACTTGGAATGTACAACACTGTAGAAATAAAAACTATACATTAATTTGCTCTTGTACTAAACAAAGCGCAGACGTTAATGATGCACATTTCCCAGAGCTGACATATTCCAATTAATAAATTCAAAATAAAGAGATATTTTTCTACCTTTTGTGCATTTTTTTTCAGCTGCAATTGCTCCAGCCACTTTCTTCTGGTTTCTTTGTGTCTTCCGCTAATTCTTCATCGTCTGCTGTCCATTTGTCTTTTCTTCTCTCTTCTAGTTTTTTCCATTCTCTCTCTACATCTGCTTTAACATACTAATCTTTCTCCTTTTTGCTCTTTCCTCATTCCTATTTCATCCACTCAAATTTTACCCCTCCATCCTCAATCCCCACCTACTCTCCCAATATCCGGACAATTGTAGATTTGTCTTCCCTCCCACACAAAATATTTTTTCCCTCTCCATTTCACTCTCCCAGCTCCATCCCATTCTAATCCTCCCCCAACATCAGCTCCATTCTAGTTCCAGTCCCACCCAGCATCCGCTCCCTTCTAGTCCCCGCATCAGCCCCATGCCAGTCCTAGCCCCCCATAAGCCCATTTCCAGTCCTAGCTCCCCCATCTATTTGCAGTCCCATCCAAGTCCCTCCATCAGCTCATTTCCAATCCCAGCCCCCCATGAGCCCATTTCTAGTCCTTTCCTAGCCCCACCATCAGCCCATGTCAAATCCTAGCTCCCCTCCACTCAGCCCATTTCCAATCCAAGCCCCCCATGAGCCTACTTCCAGTTCTAGCCCCTTCATGAGTCCATTTCAATCCAAACCCCCACCACAGCCCATTTCCAATCTTAGCACCCCCCAACAGCCAATTTCCAGTCCTATTCTAGCCCATCAGCCCATTTCCTGTCCTAGCCCCCCCCTCACCCATTTCCTGTCCTAGCTCCCTCCCCCTACAACCCCTTTTCAATTCCAAGCCCCCGTCCCCATCAGCTATTGTCAGTTCATGCCCTCCTTCCACTCAGCCCATTTCCAGTCCTAGCCTCCTCATAGCCCATTACTAGTCCTAACCCCCCATCAGCCCATTACGTCCTAACCCCCCATCACCCTATTTCCAGTCCTAGCCCCCCCATCAGCCTATTTCCAGTCTTAGCCCCCCCCATAGCCAATTACCAGTCCTACCCCCCCCATCAGCCCACTTCCAGTCTTAGCCTCCCCCCCCCCCATGGCCCATTACCAGTCCTAACCCTCCCCCCCCCATCAGCCCATTACCAGTCCTAGCCTCCCCCCCCATGGCCCATTACCAGTCCTAACACCCCCCCCCATGGCCCATTACCAGTCCTAACACCCCCCCCCATGGCCCATTACCAGTCCTAACCCCCCCCACCCCCCCCGGCCCATTACCAGTCCTAACACCCCCCCATCAGCCCACTTCCAGTCTTAGCCCCCCCATAGCCCATTACCAGTCCTAAACCCCCCCCATCAGCCCATTTCCAGTCCTAACCCCCCACTTCCAGCCTTAGCCCCCTCCCCAACGTCCATTACCAGTTCTAACCCCCCCCATCAGCCAATTTCCAGTCCTACCCCCCCACTTCCAGCCTTAGCCCCCTCCCCTTAGCCCATTACCAGTCCAACCCCCCCCATCAGCCCACTTAGCCCCCCCCCATAGCCCATTACCAGTCCTAACCCCCCCATTATCCCACTTTGCCCCCCCCCATAGCCCATTAACAGTCCTAACCCCCCCCCATCAGCCCACTTAGCCCCCCCCATAGCCCATTACCAGTCCTAACCCCCCCATCAGCCCACTTAGCCCCCCCCATAGCCCATTACCAGTCCTAACCCCCCCCCCATCCCCCCCCTTCGCCCCCCCCCCATAGCCCATTCCCAGTCCTATACCCCGCCCCGAATCTGCCTACTTCCAGTCTTAGCCTCCCCCCCCCCTCGCCCATTACCAGTCCTATCCACCCCCCCCCCCATCAGCCCACTTCCAGTCTTAGCCTCCCCCCCCATGGCCCATTACCAGTCCTAACCACCCCCCCCCGGCCCCATTACCAGTCCTAACCACCCCACCCCCGGCCCATTACCAGTCCTCACCACCCCCCCCCCCCCCCGGCCCATTACCAGTCCTCACCACCCCCCCCCCCATCAGCCCACTTCCAGTCTTAGCCTCCCCCCCCCATGGCCCATTACCAGTCCTAACCACCCCCCCCCCATTGCCCATTACCTGTCCAAACCACCCCCCCCCGGCCCATAACCAGTCCTAACCACCCCCCCCCCTGGCCCCTTACCACTCCACACCCCCCCCCCCCCCCACCGCCCACTTACAGTTTATCATCCCCCTCCCATCCGCCTACTTCCAGTTTATCCTCCCCCCCCCCCATCGCCCATTACCAGCCCTAACCACCCCCCCCCCCCCATCATTCCAAATTAAAATAAAAAAAAAAACCCAAACCGGCTGCTTCTGCCGCGGCAGCTTCAAGAGCTCTGCCGCGGCAGCTTCAAGAGCTCTGCTGCGGGGCCCCCCCCTGCCCGGCAGAGCCTCCGTGCATCTTCAGCTCTTCACGTCCAAAACGCGGGCTTTTTTCAGAGCCGCGAGAGTTTCTTTTCTCGCGGCTCTGTTAATCCCGCCGAGGGTGATGGGAAATCCCATCAGCCCCGCGGGATTAAGAGAGCCGCGAGAAAAGAAACTCTCGCGGCTCTGAAAAAAGCCCGCGTTTTGGACGTGAAGAGCTGAAGATGCACGGAGGCTCTGCCGGGCAGGGGGGGGCCCCGCGGCAGAGCTCTTGAAGCTGCCGCGGCAGAGCTCTTGAAGCTGCCGCGGCAGAAGCAGCCGGTTTTTTTTTTTTTTTTTTTTTAACTTGGGATGCTTAAGAATGTTTTTTGCGCGGGGCCCCCTGAAACGCGGGGCCCTGTGCAAAAAACATTCTTGCTCAATGGACGGGCCGGCCCTGTCTGCAGGGCAGATGCTAGCCATTCCCCCTGCATTTAACACCCAGAATTTGCACCTACTGCATGGCATTTTGACATAAGTCGCACAGTAGGTGCAAATCATTTACCACACTTTAGTAAGCATGCCCTTAAATGTTAATAAATCAGAGGCCCCTCAGGCAGGAAGAACAGATCCTGTTGAAGATTTTAGAATTAAACTAAAGGAACAGGCAATACTGTTTAGAGCTTCAATTAAGAATTTAGGGATTTTGTTGGACCCCCAATTTCATTTCATTTATTCTGCTTATATATCACAATACATAATACATTTATGCAGTTTACACTTTTACATCCACAATATTGTACAAAAAACAAGAACAATACAATTAAATCCTCAATATTATAAAAGTCAAGAAATCTGATACAACTCCACTTAACTACTTAAATCGAGTACATTGCCATCCCATATAAACCATGTATAACTTTGCACTATGAAAGGGCAATGGATCTTGTTCTTGACGTAACCAAAGGGGTAATGCATTCCAATTTCTTGGAGCAACAATAGAAAATGACCTATTTCTTGTGCAAGATAACTATCCATCCTGGAGTGAGGAAATATGCAATAAATCTTGTGCATTTGAACACAACCTCTCTTGAGTTGAATGTGTTTTTACCACATCAGTCAACTCATTATTGAGCTCTTGACATTTGATATACAGATTAACAAGTTGAGTCAGGCTGTTTTTTATCATTTGAAGATTTTGAGACAGCTGAAGGATCTTCTCACGCCAGACAAATTACAGAGTGTGTTACAGGCAGTTACATTAACAAGATTCAATTATGGAAATGAGGTATATGTGGGACTCCCTAAGAATGTTTTATGGAGGATCAGTTGTTAAAAAATGTGGCAGTTGTTAAAAAATGTGGCACTATAAGTCGGTGAAGGGTAAAATAGATATTGGATCACATCACCCCAAATTTGCAGACGTTTCATTAACATCTAACCGAGTACTTTCAAATTGTTGATGATAGCATTTAAGTCCCTTGATGGGATGGGGCCCCTGTACTGGAAAGACTATTCAAAGGAATAGGATGGGGAGGAGGAGTGGCACTATATGTAAAAACTACTATTAAAGCTTTGGAATTACAGAGCTTAAAAGGGAGAGAGGAGGCATTGTGGGTTAAACTAGAAAGAGGGAAAGAGAAATCTATTTGCATTGGTGTGATATACAGACCTCCCTCACAAGAGGAAGAGGTGGACAGAGAGTTAATTGAAGACATACGCAGCATTGCTAGGAAAGGGGAAGTGCTACTGATAGGAGACTTCAATATGCCAGATGTTGATTGGCACATTCCTGCTGTAGTATCATCTAGAAGTAAGGAGATCCTGGATTCTCTACAGGGAGAACTATTCAGGCAATTGGTAACAGACCCCACACGTGAAGGGGCCATACTGGACTTGGTGCTTACCAATGGTGAAAGTGTTTCTGATGTTATAGTGGGAGATCATTTTGCATCCAGTGATTACCAGATGGTGTGGTTCAGTATTAGGACTAGGGCTGTTAGAATCCATTCCAAGGTGAGGATCTTAGACTTTAGGAAGACTAACTTTGCGAAGATGGGCCAATACCTCAGGGAGTCGTTAGTGGGATGGGAACAGCTGGGGGATGTAGAAAAACAGTGGGCAAAACTGAAAGGGGATATTTTAAAGGCAACCAACCTTTTTGTTAAAATGGTAAATAAAGGTAAAAGGAAAAGGAGACCGCTATGGTTTTCGAAAGAAGTAGCTGAAAAAGTGAAGAAAAAGAGAGAGGCCTTCATGAAATACAAGAGATCACAAAGAGAGGAAGACAGGCATCTGTATTTGGAAAAACTTAGAGAAGCTAGCAAAATAGTCAGGAAGGCAAAGATTCAAAAGGAGGAGGAAATAGCCAATGCAATAAAATGGGGGGATAAGACATTTTTCAGATATATTAGTGAGAAGAGGAAGGGCAAAAGTGGTATTGTCAGACTCAAGGGTGAAGGGGAGGAATATGTAGAAGCTGATAAGGATAAAGCGGAATTGCTTAACAAATATTCCTGGTTTGTGTTCACAGATGAAGAACCAGGAGCAGGACTTCAGAAAACACCCACAAGCAGGAACAGAAGCGAGGGACATCTTGAACAATTTTCAGAAGACTGTGTTCGTGAGAAACTACCTCAACTTAAAGTAGACAAAGCGATGGGAGCGGGTAGGATACACCCTAGAATACTGAGGGAACTTGGGGACGTTCTAGCACTTCCACTGACTGACCTTTTCAATGCCTCGCTGGAGTCGGGAGTGGTGCCAAAGGACTGGAGAGAGGCTCATGTAGTGCCTTTACACAAAAGCGGAAGTAAGGATGTGGTTGAAAACTACAGGCCAGTTAGTTTAACTTCGGTGGTGAGTAAATTATTGGAAACACTGCTGAAAGAGAAAATAGTGAGGTTTCTGAAGTCCAGCGGATTACAGGATCCGAGGCAGCATGGATTCACCAGAGGCAGGTCTTGTCAGACAAATCTAATTGATTTCTTTGACTGGGTGACCAGGGAGTTGCACCGAGGGAGAGCCCTAGATGTGGTGTATTTAGATTTCAGTAAAGCCTTTGACACTGTTCCTCACAGGCGACTTATAAACAAACTGAGCACCCTAGGGATGGACCCTAAAGTTACTGCTTGGGTTAGAAATTGGTTGGATGGGAGGCGACAAAGAGTACAAGTAAATGGAGCTCACTCTGAGGAGAAGGATGTTACCAGTGGTGTGCCCCAGGGATCTGTCCTTGGTCCAATTCTTTTTAACATCTTTGTTAGTGATATAGCGGCAGGGCTGTCGGGTAAAGTTTGCCTCTTTGCGGATGATACCAAAATCTGCAATAGAGTAGATACCCAGGAAGGTGTAGATAACATGAGGAGGGTTCTACCTAAGCTTGAAGAATGGTCTAGAATTTGGCAGCTGGGATTTAATGTTAAAAAATGTAAGGTCATGCATTTGGGCTGCAGCAATCCAAGGGAGCAATATAGTATAGGGGGTGAAGTACTTTTGTCCACTAAAGAAGAGCGGGACCTAGGCGTGGTTGTGTCTGATGATCTTAAAGTAGCTAAACAGCTAGAAAAGGCGACGGCAAAATCTAGAAGGATGCTTGGGTGCATACGGAGAGGAATGGTTATCAGAAAAAAAGGAGGTGATAGTGCCTCTGTACAAGTCTTTGGTGCGACCTCATTTGGAGTATAGTGTGCAATTCTGGAGACCACACCTTCAAAAGGATGTGAACAGGATGGAGTCGGTGCAGAGGGTGGCTAGTGTGCAATTCTGGAGACCGCACCTTCAAAAGGATGTGAACAGGATGGAGTCGGTGCAGAGGGTGGCTACTAAAATGATTAGTGGTCTTCATTGTAAAGCATATGAGGACAGACTGAAGGATCTTAATATGTACACCTTAGAGGAAAGGCGGGATAGAGGTGATATGATTGAGATGTTTAAATACCTCCGTGGCATAAATGTTCAGGGAGAGAGCCTCTTTCAATTGAAAGTAAGTTCTGCTACGAGGGGACATGGGATGAGGGTGAAGGGAGATAGATTCAGGAGTGATATGCGGAAATATTTCTTTACGGAAAGAGTAGTGGATCCATGGAATAGTCTCTCAGTGGAGGTGGTAGAGATGAGGACAGTATCTGAATTCAAAAAAGCATGGGACAAACACAAAGGATCTCTAAAGGTAAAAAGGGGACTGTTGCAGTTGTTGATATGGAAGGACAGACTAGATAGGCCATGTGGTCTTTTTCTGTCATCATATTTCTATGTTTCTATGTTTCTATATGAGGAGGGGGGGCTGATAAGTCTCTGGCCTTGTAACGAAACAGAAAGCTACAGATACACTTCAGTTCTGGAGGTCCGAATGATCTTTCTGCAGTTTCATTTTATTTGGTTTTTCCTTTAATTGTTCATTATTTTCCATGAGGTGCATCATTATAGCCTGTAGCTCTTCCATTAATGTACACATGGCTTCCTCATCTGTTTTTTGTTCTGAATTCTTCCCGGGAGAGGAGAATCTGTTTTCACTTGTCTTACTTCAGAACAAGCCATAAATGCAGCTTCAGTCCTGCCAGATTTGTTCCTAGACATTAACATTAAACTTCTACTCTACTGATGTTTCACCTGCTGAACTATATGATTTTAAGGACACTTCTTCAAGACCACTCCCCTAATTAGCCATCATGTCAGAGCTCGAGGGACCCCCAAGACAGCAGTTTTCAATCATCTCCTTGAAACCCCCCTAGCCTAGGGGTGTCAAACTACAGTTCTGGAGTGCTGCAAACAGGTCTGGTTTTCAGGACGTCCTTAATGAATATGCATGAGATATATTTGCATAAAATGGAGGCAGCACGTGCAATATATCTCATGAATATCCATTAGGGATAGCCTGAAAACCTGACTGGTTTACAGCCCTCCAGGACTGCAGTTTGTCTCCCTGCACTAGCCAGTCTGGTTTTCAGCATATCCACATTGAATATGCATCAGACACATTACAACCAGCCTAATTGAAATTAACTATTGAACAATAGCCAGTCATAACAACCAGCCAGATTGAACTTAACTATTAAACAAGTTCAATAGGCTTGTTGTAATGACTGGCTTTTAGTGAATGTAGGGAGTGGTCGTTTTGACAACTTGGGAATGGTTTAAACAGGTATTGACCGAGATTATTGACTGCATCATGGAATTTCCAGTTCCACTTGGTTTAGCGGTAACCTTTAAAAAGTGTATTGTACAACAGCGGCAGCATGAGCGTTGTTTGTGAAGATCAGCTCTGTGCTGATCTTAAATCAAGAGATACAAAATTTCCTACCTTCTTGTGATCAGCTTATTACATTTCTTCAAGAGGACAGCATTGAATCTTCAAAGGTAACCTTTTTTCGTTTTTGTCATGGTGATATTATAGCAGTGTTGTAAATCTAAGCATTCGGACAGCGTTACAGATCCAAGGTTGACTAATGATGGACTTTAAATGCTTGTTTCATTTAAATTGATTATGGCACTCTTAAAATAACTAATGATTTTTTGGACAATTTTTTAAAGTGTTATTGCAGTTGCATATTCTTGATGGATTGCGCTTGTCATTAATGGACACGCTCCTGATGCAGCACACTTGCAAAATGTGGCCACGTCGAGTGTAAGACCATTGACTGCAAATTGGTAAGATGCTCTCAAGATAAGTTGAAGCTGTTTAAAAATAATTATGGAACTTTAAACAATTAAAATAACTTAATGCGCTTATAAAGGGTTTTTTCTAACCTATGAGGAAAAGTGCCCAAGGCTTAATTAGGTTGGCCTATATGCAAATGGTGGGACATTTCTGAGGTCTTTTCTCCTTTTTTTCACTTTAAATGATGAGAATATACAACTATGTTTTGAAGAATAATTTATAAAGAGTTAAAAAATAGCTTTTTGGTGTGATTTGTTTTGTGGATACACAAAACTAATCCATTTGGAGAAAACTAATCCATTTGGAGAAATTGCCCCCCCCCCCCCCAAGTACAGTACATACTCCCAATAAGTACACAGCCCCAATATGCAGATGGACACTCAAATGCACCACACAACATCATCATGACACATATATAGAAGCACATGACACGACACACTGCTAAGATGGACATACTCACGCAGAGACATACATGTGCAAAGGCCCTGAGTCACTGGCAGCATGCACAGCCCTTGACACATACACACACACACACACACACCCCTCCCCCTCTCTGACATCGCATGATCACATCCCTACTGATAAACTTTGCCCATGGAGATATCCTCATTACATCATTGATATACAGACACGACCATGCAGTTCACACACACCATCAGTCGCTACCCACACTGTGCTCACCTGTCCCCTCACACATCCCCTGCTGTCCTATTAAAATACACTTTACTTTGATTGTTTTCACCGAGTCCCCACAGAGACTTGCCTGAGTCTGTGAATATAAGAACAGGGAAATTCACCATTATGTCACACTTTAAAAACACGTTATTCACTAAAGGGGACTCTAAGGTGTACTAGTTATTAACACACCGATAGCACACAATTTAGGATAGCTATCCAGAGGGTCGCCATGAGTCGACTCCGACTCGACGGCACTTAACGACAACAACAACAACAGCACGGGAAAAGCGTAGTATGTTAACAGCTAATGCAGGGCAACTGCAGACAGCACAGCAATTTCCTGTGCTATCTGCAGACTGCACATTAGTTGCTTGAGTGGGCGGAGCGTGGGCAGAGAGCGGGCAAGTCTGCAATGAGCGGTTACTGACATCGCAGGCACAACTAAAGCCGCCGCAATGAGGAGTGTTAGCTGCATCCACTGTGCTGCCACACCGCAATCTCTGCACTTTCATAGTATAATGTGCTGGGGAAATGCTGTGCATGACCCCAATAGATAACAGATGATGTTTGCAGCTAATACGGCACTATTTGCACTAATGTGCCGCATTAGCTCCAAAGGTCTATCATGGCTTAGTAGACAGGCCCCTAAGCCTGATAGCTTCTTTATGGCCCGCTGAATTTAGTTTCTTCCCACCCTCCCCTCACCCCCCACCACCCCCACCTTACAGCTTAAACATCTGATAAAGCCTTCCTGGGCTCATTTACACTATTACTCCCAGGTACATCCCAAACCACTGAGGCTTCCTATTCTGCTGCCACAAACTCCATTCTCCCTCTACCAGAAGGCACATGCCTTACCATAGCATATTTCCTCATCTCTGTAGTTTCTCTTCCCCATCTATTTACATTGTTCTATTTCATTCTCACTCCTTAATGCTAACCCAGTGATATACAGTTCCAGTCGTAATAGATCAGATGCAATGCACTGCAAAACATGGATTTGAAATGCCCACAACAGTGACAAACTAATTCAGATCCCATCTCGCAAACTACCCCCCGCCCCAATATATTTGCAACAAGCATTACGACAAGCCTAAAATGTTCACTTATAAATGCACACTCTGTATGGAACAAGATACCAGTTATAGCAGACTACATCACCAATAACAACCTAGACATCGTCTTCATTACAGAAGTGTGGCTTTCAAATACTGACACGGTGCTCTTCAACCAACTGATGGTGACAAACGTTAGAACTTTAATTGCCCAAGAGCCAACAAAAGTGAGGGTGGTGTATTAATCACAATGAAAGGAGACCTAAAATTTTCAATCACAGCAGCTGAGAGTACCAAAGGACTTGACATACTTATCATAGAAAGCAAACACATCATGCTATGCCTATTATACCGATCACCTGCATCTGATTCTCAAGATCTAATGGCCATACTAGAATTAATATGTTCAAATAACCCACTAAATAAATGGCTACTACTACTAGGTGACTTTAAACTTGCTACAACACCTTCAGGATATGCTCAATCATTCCTCGAAGCAATGAATGTCTTGGATTTTCAGCAAATAGTCAATAAATCCACATATAACAGAGGAAAGATACTGGACTATATTTATACCTATGCTCAACAGCCCAACCACCCTACACTTCAGATACAACCCATCCCCCACCATGCAATCAACTTCACTACTCCTTACCATCTAACCACAACCAAACTCAACCCAACCCCAACACCAGCCCAATAATTCTGACAATTCGATAAACAAGCCTTCATAAGTGAATCCTTACCACACCTTAATACAGACTCCCCTGACATTAATATCCTCTTAAAAACTGGAATGAAGTAATAAACAAAGCTGCATCAGTCCAACAAACAAGACACACCAAGAAGCATAAAGAAGGTGCTATATGGTATGCACACAAACTAAGGAACATCAAGAGACAACTGAGAAGACCTGAGTGCAAGTGAAGATACTCAAAGCTACCACACGGCCAGAACTTGTACATGGCCAAACTTCACGAATACCACAACAGCATCAACAATAAGAAGAAAGAATGCCATACAAAACTTATTATGAACTCATTAAAAAAAATCCAAGGGAACTATTTGAAATTGCCAAATCCCTATTGAGAGTTCCCAACCCAGAGGGAACACAAACTACCCTTAGCCCACAAACACTAGTCAATTATTACATGAGTAAAGTAACACAACCAACCTCTGAATCACCAAGATCAGTCATCACCAACAACATCAACATCAACATCACCAACTACACCATGGCAATCATTCACACCAGTCACCTTAGAACAACTAGAAGATATCATTACCATCTTCATAGACCCATGCTCTGTGAGCCGGGTTAAAATAACATGAATAGATATGTCACCAATACTCTTCAGAATAATCCAACAACCTATCCTAAAACATACAGCACTAGACAAAGCATGCCCAAGCTTATACAGACCGATATCTAGCCTACTCTTTATAGCAAAAATAATAGAAAAAAGTGGTGCAATACCAGCTCTAGGAACACTGAAAAATATGCCCCACTCGATCCACAACAACATGGCTGCAGGCCAGGACATGGAGTAGAAATGCTGCTTACATCCCTAATGAACAATCTCATAAAAGGGATTGAAAAACCTAAGCAGGAATTTATACTAATATACCTGGATTTTGCAACTGCTTTTGACTCGATCTGTCACAACGTACTAATAGCAAGACTTCAAGAGAATGGAATCAAGGACACAACACTTCTGTGGTTTAAATCATACCTAACAGTTTACACACAACAGGTGAAAATATGACAAACCAAATCTAAGCCATATAACTAACAGCATGGAATCCCACAAGGCTCAGCAATCTCAGCCTTACTATTCAACTTAGAGTATACCTTCAGCCAATCTGCAGCATCATTCAGAAATGTAAGCCACCAATCTAAAAAACACAGAAACTCCCAACCTTGGCATTCTCAAACCTTGAAACATATGAAGAGAGACTTAAGGAAGGCCGAAAGGAAATAGAGAGTTACCAGATTTGGCAAAGACAGGCTCAAATACATGAACACATTAAAAATCTACCGTCAGAGCCTCTTAGACACAAAAAAAGAATACTACTCAAAACTTTTATCAAAATCTCTTAACCGACCAAGGGAACTGTTCTTCATAATCCAAAACCTAACAAAAAAAAACAAACTCAGAAAACCCTTCAATAAGTTACATAAGTGCTCAGCATCTCACAAATCACTACATGGAAAAATCCAAAATCAAGATAACATGCAACACAGCTTCCTCTTACCCCGAACCAACCTCCCCTGCAACTTGAAACACATTTTCAACAAGAAGCAAGGAACAGATAGAACACTGCATCAAATCATTCAATACTAGACCCTTTTCCAGACAGCTGGATTAAAACAACTAAATCAGAACTTACACCATATATCCAAAAAATTGTCAACCAAACGACTTCAAAAGAGCATCCATATGACCAATCTTGAAACAGAATGCACCAAATAAATCTTGCCCCAACTCTTACAGACCAATATCAAGCCTACCCTTTCTATCCAAAATCATTGAAAAATCAGTACAATTGCAAATCCAGGACTTCATCGACTCAAATGTGCCACTTGACCCTCATCAATATAGATTTAGAGCACATCATTATTATTTATTTTATTTTGTTATTTATTTAGCTGTATTTATATCCCGCTTTTCACTGGGTCAAAGCGGTCAATTGGGGGATACATTTAACACAAGGGGATATGAGACACATACGCTAATACTTACAGGGAACATGGGCAATGGAGGGTTAAGTGGCTTGCCCAAGACCACAAGGAGTGCCTATAGGACTAGAAATCCCAGACCCTCCGGCCTGAGATTGCTGTCCCCAGGTGGGACTTGAACCTCCGGCCTGAAGTACCTTGTCCTAACCACTAGACCACTCCTCCATCGTGGAGTTGAAACGCTATTAACATCCCTTCTAGACTCAATTATACAAGGAATTGACAACATAAAACATGCATTCATCCTCGTCTTTCTAGAAATATCTTCAGCTTTTGATTCTGTAAACCACAATATTCTAATTAACCGCCTAAAGCACCTTGGTATAGGTGGTATTACACTGCGATGGTTTAAAGACTACCTGTACTACTGCACCCAACAAGTGTGCTTCAATAGCAACCTCTCCAACCTATTCACCCAGCCACAAGGTGTCCCCCAGGGATCGGCATCTTCCGCTCTACTATTCAATATATATCTACAACCTATCTGCAATGTCATACAATCACACGATGTAGACTACAGAATTTATGTGGAATTTATGTTATTCACATCCTTCAACACCATAAACCTCAACTATACAAAGATTACCAACTGCTTCAATGACGTTGCTGAATGGCTCAACTCAGTTAACTTCTCAGTTAACTTAAAGAAAACAGAAGTATTCATTATTACTAGGAACAAAGCATTTGACCCTCCCCACCTATTACATGTAAAGAAATCTTGCTCGAGAAGAAAAGGAAGTCATCTGCTCTTTGCAAATGAATCAAAAAATTCTGCCTTTTTCTTTCTGGCCCCTTCCATTTGGAACTCCTTTCTCCTAGAACTTCATTTTGAGCCCTCTTTCACTCACTTCAAATTTGCACTAAAGACCCATCTGTTCCAATGCGCCTTCAATCTCCCTCACCCTCCTCAGTGACTTTATACCTTTCATTCCCCCTTCTCCTTTCTCTTCTCCCTCTGCTCTTCTGTTCTTTCCTATCAATTATTGACATTCCTTTCAGCCTTTACCCCAGCAGTCATTTGACTTTGTATTGTACACCACTGTATGTCCTTTGATTTAAGCAGTAGAGCAAATGTTTGAATAAAGATAAAGATTATCATTAAACTGGCCGATAAAGGTGGAACCCTTATTGTTATGGACAAGGAATTCTACATTGGAGAAGTTACTAGACAATTATGTGATCACACTTTTTATCAGACTGGATGGGGATCCAACTATACTGTTGAAAAGAAGTGTAGATAATCTCATAACTATTGGTTTCGAAATAGGATATATTACAAAGAAAGAAAGAGATTTTTTGATAGTAGATCAAGTAGATTTTAGGTAAAATCTATATTTTACCTAAAAATCATAAATCTTTGGAAAATCCACCAGGATGCCCCATAATCTCAGCCATTGGATCATTATATGAACCTATATCACAATATGTGGACGTCCTTTTATGTCCATTCATATCCCAGGCTCCCTCCTATGTCAGGGATTCATCACATGTCATTCAATTGTTGGCATCTTTTGAGGGATATCATGAGAACCTAGCATAAGTAACTCTAGATGTGGTCTCTCTTTATACAAATGTCCCATAATTGGAGGTTCTGGATATAATATAGAAAGGACAGATCCTAGAAGAATTTTTACCAAATATTTGGTGCAGTTGGCACGACTAGCACTCACAGAGAATTATTTCTGCTTCAGAGATAATTTTTACAAACAGATTAAAAGGGTAGCCATAGGTTCCTCCATGGCCCCCGATGTAGCCAATTTGTATGTGGCTTACTTTGAAAAACAGTTTTTGACTCATCATCCTTTCCCTAATCACATTAAGTTGTGGAAGTGTTGCATAGACGATGTCCTCATGATTTGGGAAGGAAATCAGGGAACATTAAATGAATTCAATATATAGATAAACTCCTTGGGCCCCAATCTACAGTTTCAAATATCCTATGATGATGTACAGATACCTTACCTTGATTTACTTATTCACAAAGGTATGGGGTGCTTCATTACAGATTTATATAGAAAGCTCACAGACCACAACCAACTTTTGTATTACTAGAGTTTTCACAATTATTCCTTAAAGGCTAATCTCCCGATGAATCAATTTCATCGAGCAAGGTGAGTGTGTACCATCTATGACGATTTTGAGAAGCAAGCAGACATAATGAGACAGAGGTGTCGATCTAGGGGTTATCTAGACCATTACATTGAGCAAGCCTATCAGAGAGCCAGATGTGCAGAAAGGACTACTCTCTTGAAGAAAACCCCGAGATCCACCACCATAAGAATGGTTTCTCCATTGACCTACTCACAGCAATCAAAAGAGATTTCTTAAATAATACAAGAAGAATGGCACATCGTGAAAACATTGCCCTATTTTTCAGACCTCCACATCACAGTAGCCCTTAAGAGAAATGTTAACCTAAGGAACCTCTTGGTTCCTTCAGCATTGATGGAATGTCCCTTTCAATCTCTATATAAAAGACAATTCCAATGTGCGCATTGTTCTGTTTGTTGTCATGTCATGCCAATGAGGAATGAATTCATTTATCCTCTTACACAGAAGAGATATCCCCTCAAAGATTTTGGAAACCACACAACTGAAAGGGCTATTTATCATCATGTGCCCATGTCCAGTACTTTACATTGGTAAAACAACACGGAGTGTCCAGACACGGATTTGTGAACATAGAAGCTGTCTCAAGAGACAACTGACAGATAAGCCACTGGTCCAACATTTGGATGGATAAGCATTATAAGATTTCCAATTTGAAGTTTTTCATCATCAAAGAGGTCAAACCCAACTGGAGAGGGGGCAGTCTTGATAAAGTTCTTCTTTGGTTAGAACAGTAGTACATTTATACACTGCAATCTACGACTCTAACTGGACTCAACATGGAGATGGACCATTCTGCCTTTCTTTAGAACTTGGGTGGTGTGTTTTTGGGAACCCTGGTTTTCACCTTTTCCTCCCACCCCCTCCCTCTTCTCCCCTCGTTCTCCTCTTCCCTTCCCCTCCCCTTTCCTCTTCCCCGCCCCTTTCCTTCATCCTTAAGTTTCAACATTGGATTATATTTATTATTAATATTATTATGTTTTTAAGATTTTCCTCCCCTTTCCTTCCCCTTCCTCTCTCTTTCTTCTCACGCCATTTCTCCCTCTCCCCCTGCCGCTCTCTCTTTCCTCTCTTTTTGTTGATTAATGTGATCATCAATTTTATGTATCTCTCTTAATTGGTTTTAATTGGTTTTATTTTGATTTTATCTAGTCCTAATGGATGATAATGTTGATTGGTAATATAAATTTCTCCCTCCCTTCCCACTCCCTCCCCCTCTTCCCTTCTCCCTTCCCCCCTCTCTTCTCCCCCTCCCCCACCCTGTCTTCCCTTCCCTTCTCCTTCTCCCCCTTTACTTTTTTATTATTTTTATCACTTCTCATCATTTACCTTCTTTACTATTTATTTATTTACTCATTCATTTAATTAAGATTTGGCATAAACACTCCGTTAGCATAGAATTGATTTATGGTCATTTGAGAATATTTCCCTGAGGCAGATTTATGCTCTTCATGGTTGTTGATTTTAATTATTGTAGTTAATTAAGATTTTTTAATTTTAACTTCTAATTTTAATTTTGATCTTAATTATGTTCTTCATTTCTTATTTTTATTCAGTTCTTACTTTTTGGTTATAGTTTTGTTTTTTAAGTCTTTGATTACATTTTATCAGTCGTGATCACTATTGGTCCTTCCAAGGTAACTGTTCCCTTCTTTTCCAAAAAATGAGGAGACCTTTTAGTATCTCAGATTAACAAGACAAGTTTGAACCAATGGCTAAGTCATTAAAGTATGATGTCTATAATATCAGACTGTAAGCATTTCACTCAGTTTGTCTGTTCCTCTTAATAGTGATTAGGTCTACCTTTGAAAACCTCTTTTCAGTCTGCACATCAGAAGAAGATTGGCTGCAAAATCTCATCCTTCCACAGTCAATACAGTGTTAATTTCAGAGAATCCTTAATACATAAGCAATTCTTTTATCCCCCTTGCCCCTCTTCTTATTTCCCTTTCCCTCCCCTTCCCCCCTCCCCTTTCCTATCTCTCAGAATTTAATGTTTTTATCTTTGTGATTAATAAGATTTCTTTATTTGAAAATTATCCTCTAAATTATTTATGTATTTATCCATTCATTTAATTAAGATTGGCACAAATACTCTGTTGCATAGAATTAATTTTATGGTGCTTATTTTGAGAACTTTCTCCTGAGGCAGGTTTATGTCTCCATGGTTGTTGATTTTAATTATTTTATTTACTTTAACTACAGTATGTTTTAGCTATATTTTAACTTTTAATTTAATTTGATATTAACTATTTATTTTGTTCTTAATTATGTTTTATCCTTTTATTTATTTAGTTATTTAAAAGTTTCTTCTATACCGCCCCTTCCAAAGATCAAGGGCAATTTACAATGAATAGAATGGTTACATTAAACTTTAAAACGTGTGTAACATTAGTACTGGTCATAACACATTTACAGGTAACATATTTACAGAAAACATATTTACAAATATCATCTATTCTTTGTTCATATGGCGTTTAGGTGGGTTTCTATAGTTCAAAGCTGGATTAAAGGGATGGGAGGAACTGATGATAGGAACTCTGCTAGGTTAGGTAAAGGCCATTATTCTTGTGATTAATAAGACTTTTCTGTATGAAGGTTAGTTGATCTTTTGTTTCATTTTTAACTCAAACTATTTTTAGTGCAATGGAACCATTCCTTTAAACTTAATTAGCAACAGGGCCTCTTCTTTCCCCCTCCCCTCTTCCCCTTCCCCCACTCCCCTGAACGCCTTTTATTTTAACTATGGGTCCAATTCAGAGACGCAAGTTGCAGGACCCTATTCTCCCTCCTGCTCTCCCTGCATGTCCTAAGCCACAGGATGGGGAGAGCCGGCGAGAGGCGGGAGGGGATGGGGTTGGGGTTGGGGCAGAGCAGGGGTGGGCCAGCCCAACAGGATATACAGGGCCGAGTCTGGTCACAGCCTTGTATGTCCTGCCAGGTCAAAGGGGATGTGCTGCTTATTCCACTTCGAAGGTGGAATAAGCAGCATTAATCTGGCGATTGAGCCCGGGGTCGTGGCAGGGTGCTGATGGGGAGTCCCTGTGGCCCGATCCAGGCCCCGGCTGACCAGCCACGGGTCAGACAGTGGAGAAGAGGGGGGCCAAGCCGTGGCAGCCAGGGGAGCCTGCAGGGAAATATACCCTGCAGGCAGGCAGGGGCACGACGGGCCATCCTTGGGCCAGATTCTGTGTACCGCAGGAACCTTTAGTTCCCGTGGTCCAGAATCGGGTCCTAACAGACCTGTCTTCTTCAGGGACATCTGGATGGCCCAGACGTCCCCTTCTCTGAATTGATAGATATGATATGATAGATAAAGATATAGATAGATATGTAAAATAGTTATCTCCAAGTTATAATTCCCTCTTCAATGTAATTTCAGTTTGTTCAATGTAAACAGCCTTGATATCATGAAAGGCGGTATATAAGAAATGTTAATTAAATTAAATTAAATGTAAATATCTCCATGGCATAAATGCACAGGAGGAGAGCCTATTTATATTGAAAGTTAGCTCTGCAATGAGGGGCCATAGGATGAAGGTGAAAGGGGATAGATTTGAGAGTAATTTGCGGATATATTTCTTTATAGAAAGAATAGTAGATGTATGGAATAGTATCCCACTCCCAGTGGAGATAGTAGAGATAAGGACTGTATCTAGATTCAAACACAGAAGATCTCTAAAGGAAATATGGGAATATGGTAGATAGATAGGCTGTATGGTCTTTATCGGCCATTATGTTTCTATGTTTCAGACTATTGATACCTAGGACTCCTGCAGCCAAGACATTTCTTTGGCATTGGGTTCTATGACTAAAAGGGGAGAAGAGGAAGTCAAAGGGGCATGTTTACTAAACATTCCTAACGTGCGGGGCCGCGGTAGTGTGCCTGTGCCATATAAGGAGTGGGCGGTTCAGGCCGAAAAAGGAAAAAAAAAGACCGTATGTGTGCGCGTCGCGTTAATGTGAGGGGCCCACATTAGCACGTGGGAAGGCTAAGTGGGGCGCAGCTGTGCACATATAGGAACAGAGCCGTAGCACAACGGTGAAGACAATAACCAATGGTGCAGGGGCCATGGGTTCAATCCCCCAGTGTGTGCAGCCCAAAAAGGCTGGCTGAGGCACGATGTGGAAATGTGTGGCAGGAGGCAAAATAATTTTGGGGCGGCATAAGGTGGCGCACTCTTCATTTTGGGGCGGCATAAGGCGACGCACTGTTCATATTGGGGCGGCATAAGGCGGCGCACTGTTCATTGTGGGGCGGCATAAGGTGGCGCACTGTTCATTGTGGGCAGCAGGATGCGGTGCGCTGATGGCCACAAGGCGGCGCGCTGATGCTAAAGCAAAGGAACACAGCCACAGCACAATGGTTAAGACACTGACCAATGGTGCAGGGACCAGCAGTTCAATCCCTCACAATGCCCATTGAAAAAGGCTAGCTGAGGCAGTATATTTTATGTTGTGGAGTGCTTTAGGAGGCTTTTTAATTCTATTTTGTGATAACTACTAGCAAACGCACTCTCACAGCATGTTAACATAAGGCGGACCATAAGGCACATGTTACAGTGCACCGTCTGCCAAGGCACCCTAGAATGTCCCCTATAGGGCAGCATGTATGTTGCGACACAGGATAATGTATAGTGCACCCTATATGGATGCCAACCATAAAGTGCCCTATAGGGCACCCAATAAAGCACCCTCAGAGGCACCTTATGGGTACAGTACGCTGAGGGTGTTATTGCAGGCATCAACATATGTACAGTAAATGTAAAATATGCTTTGAAAAACCCTATCACAGAACCCCACTGTGGGTATGAACCCATGACCTCTGGCTGACACAGGCAGTGGCGTAACCATTGGGCTACACCTGTAAGCAAGCTCCTACTTGGCTGCAGATAGCCTGCATGTCACATCACAGACAGTCTGCTTGTGTAAACAGGATAGGGTTAGGCTACCCGTACCCATGATGCACTGCACATGCAAATCAGCTGTCCACAGATGCACACAAGATGGGAACTGCACTCCTAAAGCTACCCGGCCTGGTAGGGGGGAGGTGTCCTTGTGCACCCACACAGCACCTCGGCCTGGTAGGGTGTCCTGAGTGGGTGGACAAACGGCAAAGAGTAGTTAAACACCATCACATTGTGCGGTTACTATGCCCACCCTGAGTGTGTGATGATGCGCCCAGGACCAGGTGCACAACATCTTGCATGGCTGAACGCAGCCATGCCAGAGCTCCAAAGCAGCAATAACCTGTGAAATAGGTAGGTGCTGCATAAACATCTTGGAGATTGCTGTCTGCCACAGTTAGTGAAACACCCAACCCCCCAGGTGGATAAAACAGGGTCTCCCACCAACAGATCCCCATACTATCTTCTTTTTTTTTTTTTTTTTCTCTCCCCTTCTCCCCCCCCATGGCAGTAGAGCCAACCATCAAACCCAGTCCTGCTGGGGAAGTAGACACCGCCCGTGCCTGCCCCCAGGCAGTCCAAGCAGCTCCACACACATCCATAACACAATATCAGACAGACATTAGGCCTGGATATTCATAGATGCACCCCACCACTATCTGATATTCTCCTGCAGCAAGCCATCAGCCACTGCACCCTGCAAGGCACTCCATCAAGACACATACCATCTGTGCTCAGTCTGCTGGTTGGTCCTGATGGAAATGCATGCACCCACAACTGTTTCACTTGCGGTAGTTTTGCTTTGGGATTTGGCCCCGATAATGTGCGGGGAGCCTCTCCCCTCCCCTTCCCCGCCCATTAAACCCATCTCTCCGCCCCTCAGGAACCTTCCTCCGCCCTCCGTTAGCTGTTCCACGCCTCTATCGGACATTTGCGGGCCCATACTTGTGCGGGGCCCGTTATTGTGCCGCGCACCTGTGCGGGGGTGACACGCACGATTGCGGGGCGTTTAAGCGCTCTTAAGTACCGCTTTTAGTGCGCTATTTTGCGGCGCGCAAATTAGCGGTTTTTAGTAAACATGCCCCAAAGAGTAGGATTAAAGGTTCCAGAGTATGGAATGGTGGCATTGGCTTGTGATGGACACATATTTCGTAGGTACCTAGATTGGTAATAAACCTATTGCCAGCACTGCCTGCAAGGATTTGAAATAAGCCCAGAAGTATTACAATAGTTTTAACTTCAGTGTTTTTCAGCAAGCATAATTCAAGTGCACATACAAGTTTCAGGATAATCAGAAAGCATCATTCTTTGCTAAAGTCTGTTTATTACATTTTGCCCAATCAACTTGTCAGAAGCAAAGCATATATTGCTTTAAAGAGATCCGTTAAGTGAGTTTCTATTCCAGGGAGGACAGTTCTGAATAATTCAGGGAGGAGTAGCCTAGTGGTTGGGGCAAGGCACTTCAGGCCAGAAGGTCAGAGGTTCAAATCCCACTAGAGGACAGCAACCTTGGGCCAGAAGGACTGGGGTTTCTAGTCCCACAGATGCTCCTTGTGGTCTTGGGCAAGCCACTTAACCCTCCATTGCCCATGTTCCCTGTAAGTATTAGTGTATGTGCCTCATATCCCCACATGTTAAATGTATCCCCCAATTGTGTTGTGACTGCTTTGATTAAAGGATAAGGCAGTATACAAAACTGTCTAAATAAATAAATAAATTGCTTAAGGGCTGATTCATGATTCAACTTTATCACAAAAAAAAGAAGCATTCCATGTCAACTCCTTCAGACTTGCCACAAAAAATGCACAGTTTGAACTAATAAAATGCAATTATTTCTACTACCAATGCATTTGTATTACAGAACATGCAGTAAGATATTTCCTGAATCTCAGAAAACATTTTCTGTAGTCCTAAGTAAAGCCTAGTAGCCAATTAGCAAGTACAAAAAATGTAAATGAAAATTAAGCCACATCCCACAAGAAGACAATGGAAATTCCCAAAAGCACATAATGACCAGGTCAGTTTTTTTTTTAACTGGCTAATAACTTGCATATCACATAAAACAATGGCAAAGGCCAATCCAGAAAACAGATAAATGATGTTTTTTTTTAAACTTTCAGAAAAAGTGTACATCTGAACTGATCAAGCTGTACTGTCTTTTTCTTCTATAGTAGCTACCAAACTGCAAAGCAAGGGGCTTTAAAGGATTAAGCATGAAAACAGTCAGTGGAATAAAAAAGAAAGTAAAAATGAAGTCATTTCCTGCCTATAGGCTTTATCCAAAGTCAGTACCTGCATCTAGACAGGGATTTCAAGTAGGGAGCACTTTCATGCCAGGGTTCCGACTGCAAAACAAAAAGATTGGCAAAACCATGGATTGTTCTGGCCAAGAAACCATGTAGAACATGTCCTGTGCTTTCAAAGAACTTTCAAAGTGATGACAGGATCAATTCTTTAGGGCTCTGGTGAATAACGGAAAATATGTTGAATCATATGGATGTGAAAGCTGGACAGTGAAAAAGACAGACAGGAAGAAAATTGATGCCTTTGAATTATGGTGCTGGCGGCGAATACTGTGTATACCATGGACTGCCCGAAGAACAAACCAATCGGTACTAGAGGAGATCAAACCTAAGCTTTCTTTAGAAGCTCAGATGACAAGACTTCGACTTTCATACTTCGGACACATTATGCGAAGAGAGAGATCATTAGAGAAAGACATCATGCTTGGAAAGATAGAAGGTCAACGCAAAAGAGGAAGGCCAGCAATGAGATGGATCGCTACAATAACAGCAGCTACGGGTACCAGTCTGTCAACAATGAGCCGCCTGACTGAAGACCGAACACAATTTAGGATAGCTATCCAGAGGGTCGCCATGAGTCGACTCCGACTCGACGGCACTTAACAACAACAACATGTTGAATAAATGCCTACAGTAAGAAGACAAGCGGACCTTTGTTCAAACTTGTAAGACATTCTGTATTTTTTATTATTTGTTATTTCATTTTCTGTAAAAGTCTCACTACAGGGCTTATCTATAAATTTATTTTGTCTCCACTGTATTTTTCTAATAAGTTACTGATAGAGGTGCGCATATGTTAGTGTGCACACTAAGGGGCATGTTCATTAAAATGCAATACTGTAGCATCTGTTAAGGCCCAAACATGATTTATTTATTTATTTAACAGGTTTCTCTTTTTTTATACCGCTTTATCATTTCAGTCAAAGCGGTTTACATTGCAACTTAAACTTGGTAATGTACATTAAACAGGAACATTGATAACTTGGATTTTTCTGAGGCAATGGAGACTTAAGTGCCCTGCCCAAGGCCACAAGGAGTGATAGTGGGAATCGAACATTTATAGATAAGCCCACCATTAACAGGAGAGGTGAAGTAGACCAGCATGTCCCCCTGCAGTTACCCCGATGTGCTAAACTGCAAGCATACCTAATGTGGTGCACTTACCGCCACCCATTAAGGAGATGGCAAGTGCGCCCGCACTAAGGCAGCATTTAGAGTTAGTATGTGCCAATGATAGCCGCACTAACAACGACGTGCTATAAGCACTAACCAGTCTCTGCGCTAAGTAGTTAGTGTGGGGGTTTTATCACACTGCGCATGATAAAAAAAAATCCAAGTTACCAATATCCCTGTTTAATGAACATTACCAAGTTTAAGTTACAATGTAAACCATTTTGGCTGAAATGATAAAGTGGTATAAAAAATCTGTTAAATAAAATAAATAAATGGTAAGTTAGCACAGCACGTAGCACACAGTAAGCACCATTCTAACCATTAGTGCACTTTAGTAAACATTTAGCACACACTAACTGATGCATTAACATATGCTAAGTCAATTAGTGGGGGTGTAGAAGCCAAAAAATGTTCATTTAGTTATGTTTTCCATATCATTTATGGGACTTTTTTATTTTATTTTGCTTTTTTTAATCCTTTTTTTCATTTCTTTTTAATTTCAGGAGCAATGTTATCAATAGTATCAATGTGCCTTATTGCTCAATAGTGCACCCTGTTGCTAAAATAGGCGCATGTTTACTAAAAACAGCTCTGGTAAAGCATGTTACAGCGCTGCACATGCCTTGTATTGCTATGAAAATGATAAATAGTAGTAGATTGTGGCGCAGTATCAATGAGGAAGCACACACAGATATTTTGTGGGCATGCACCTACATCTCCCATGCTGATAGCACTTTACAATCACATGGCACTGCACTAATCAGCACATGGGCATAGTTAACGCTATCAATTGAAATGGCATTAAGTGTGCCCAGGCTAATGGCTAAAGTCATGGTTGGCATGTACCCATAAGGTCCATGCTAACCACAATGCACCATCAACATCTACTTTATGCCCCTAATCCCCCCTGTCCCTGCCCACTCCTGTGCTATACAGTTAGCATGGGACTTTTAGTACAGGCCATGAGCTGTTAGTACAGCGCACTTGGCATGAACTGAATTGCTACCCATGACCACTAGTGTGCACTATTAATAACATGGAAGAAAAACAAGATTTTGTGTTTTTTCTTGCCGCTTCAGGTTAAAAACGATATGAAATTCTATGGGAAGTGTTGTTGATATTTCCTGTGTTGGTTTAAACAAATGTGCAACCCTATTAATTAGAGAGCATTAAATCAATTTAGTGCACACTGCAAATTCCCTATTAAATTGAATGTCTCAAACGAACCAAACACTCGAAAATCGGCAATGTTTTGGAAAAAATGAAAATGAAGTTTTCTTACCTGACCACATCTCTAATTACTGATGCTACTTTCTAGTCTCTATTCCTTAAAAGTTCACAAGAACTGATTTTCTCCATTGGTGTTCAGGTTCAAGATTTAGCTACTGCAGTAAATGTGGTTAAAAACATAAGAACATAAGATATGCCATGCTGGGTCAGACCAAAGGTCCATTAAGTCCAGCATCCTGTTTCCAAGAATGGCCAATCCAGGTCACAAGTACCCGACAGATTCCATGCTGCTTATCCCAGTGGTACCAGTGGATTTCCCTGGTCCTTTTTAATAATAATTTATGGACTTTTCCTCTGGGAATTTTTCCAAACCTCTTTTAAACCCATCTACACTAATAGCTTTTACTGCGTCATCTGGCAACAAATTCCAGAGTCTGATAATATGAGTGAAAACATATTTTCTCCGATTAGTCTTAAATGTGCTAGACACCTAGGGGTATGTTTACTAAACTGCGGTAAACGTGAATAACGCGCGTTGTACGATGTTAACGATTGTTAGCGTGCTATAGCGTGTGCTGTAGCGCATTAACGATCGCAAACGTGCTATAGCGCACGCTATCACGCGCTAATGCGCGTAATGCTCCGCGGCGCGGTAAAACACCGCAGAAGTTGGAGAGAGGGCGGAGATAAGGGGTCAATGGGCGGAGAGTGGGCGGGGAGAGGCTAACACGCTAATTTTCAGAGCTGAATTAAACGCGAATGAAAACCTACCGGTAAAAGCACTTTAAAGGGGAGAGAAACCATTTACGTGTCAGCAATGTACAGCCTAGGCAGGGAAACCAAAAAAAGGTGATACGTGTGATACATGTGCACAGAACAAAAGGGCACAGAAACACCGAAAATGACCCCAACAAACTGGAAAAAAACAACAACCAAGCTGGCCAATAGTGGTAGCAATGAGAAACATCAACCCCCCCCCCCCCCCGAGTAAGCCCCATAGAACAGATATAATTCATGGAAGGGTCCATACTCCGTCCCCATACAAGGTGCATGGGCCCACAGTGAAATAGCGCTACTCAGGGATTTCCCCAACATCGGACAGGGTTCCTATGGCATGCACATGTCCCGCAAAATCAGGGCGGGCATGTCGGAACGGGCAACCGGGCAGATGCTGGAAAAGGGGATACAGAGGGCTGCAGGCGGCACATGCAGTGGCGCAGCTGGGCCACAGTGGGGACTAGGGTGATGCTCAGTTGGCCCATAGGAATGCGTAAACAGTAGAGCCAGACAGCAACTGATGAGGGCCCAACATGGGCACGAGTGTGTCTCCCAAAGCGTCACAGGGGAGAGTACCCAACAGCAACCCCCAAGGGCACAGAACACTGGCAGGCGGGGATGGGGGGGAGTGTGGACGTCTATGCAGGCACCCCTACCCCAGAACACGCACCATAGGCAGCCGCCTACCTGCACACTTGATGGCCTGAGACCGCGCACCACCAGCTCCACCAGCAGAAGGGCATGTCAGCATGGTGCCTGAGGGATACTGGTGGTGGAGGGGGCAGTGGCAGCTGCCCGGAGCAGACCGTGGCCTAGCCCTGTGTAGGTGGGTGCCATGCACAGCAACAGACAGGCCCTGTCTGACCAACAGTAATGATATCACCAGGGAATGCACCATCTCTGTGAGAACATGGTGGTGCAGTGCACAGAACCACTATATTCATGAAGCAGAAGGTCACAGGTTCAAGTCCCAGCTGTGGTTTCCGCCAACCCAGTCCTCATGTTTTACCCACTACTATAACGTGCTAATACAGGCAGAACCGTTCTTGCAGATGACGTAAACATGCCCAAAACACCAACATTTTACCCTACAGAGCACAGACACCATAAACATGCACATTACCTAGAGCAGAGCCTCCCAAATGCAGTCCTGGATGGCCAAACACCATTCCAGTTCCATGCTGCCTCTGATAAAGATGCCTGTGCTGCATTTCTATGCGCCACCTCCATGGTATGCAGATGTATCTCATGCATATTCATGAGGGTCAGCATGAAAACCCAAACAGTGTTTGGCACCGCAGGACTGGAGTTGGGAACCTCTGTCGTAAAGCAGCAGCCAACAGGGGCAGACACACCCGCACCCACAGGCCCCATTATCCACAGCCTTCTGGAGAGGCAGGACTGTGGGCTCTTCGTGCATCTCCCAATACTAGCACTTGCATACCTTAGTAATGCCACCCTAAACCGGGGAATATGGTACACATCTATCAAAAGATTGCTATGATTACTGGCAGATAGCAATTCCTAGGTTAGGTACAAGTGTCTGAATGAGCTGCATCATAGCAACCTTTCTGATGTATGTGGAGTGTGCTACAGGTCATGTGTCTGACAGTGTTTACCAACCTGGGGAGTGACTCCTACAGTATTGCGTACCATAGCCATGCCTGCACTGTGCTCAGGACTTGTGTGGTGGCCTGGGCTGCCCAACACCTCTATAGTTGCACAAAGCTGGCATAGGTGTGGGGAGTGTGTGTCTGTCTATCCAGTGTGTGGTGGCTTCCAACACCCTCCACATCCCACACTGCTAGCACTGTTCCCAGTATTGGCCTGCCAATGTGCATAATGAGGAGCAAGGTACCATGGGAATAGCCTGGATAGGGTGGCCTGGCCTGGCCGCATCTGCGCTGGGCATAGGGCAATGGCTCGGACATTGTAGTGCCCGGTACCACCTGCACAGACAGAGTGGCCACAGCATGTCCTGCTGGGAGGTCACTGAGTATGGCTAGGTTCCCCCATAGTGCTATATAGCATTTTATTCATGTGATATATATGGGTTTTCTTTTGGGGCCCAATCACCGACTTATCTGCTTGGCGTGTATGCTGACATCCCCTGGATTCTGAGTACATGCATCTCCTCCAGGACCATGCACTATGGACTAGCTGGCGGACTGTCTGTAGCTAGTATGTGACTTGCTGGAGCACCTTGCAGGGTGCAGTGGCTGGAGGCCTGCTGCTGGGGAATATCAGATAATGGTGGGGGGCAGCTGAGCATATTCAGGACTGCCGTCTGTATGCTATTACGTTATGGATGTGTACCGCTCTGTGTGTTCCCCAGCAGGACTGCTGTTGCTGGTCCCCTCTACCGCTGCCATTGCAGGGGGGGGGGGTAGACTGTGGATCTATTGGTGGGTGACCCTGTTTCCCACTCTAAGCACCAGAGGGTGGGTTGTGTGGTGGTAGAGATCTGCCCATGGGTCCATACCCCCCCCTTCACCTACAGCAGGTAACCTTGGCACCAACACAGGATATGCACTATTCTGAGTGCATCATTGCCCGTAAGGACTAGACATGATTGAGACATACAGCAGGGCACAGATATATCCTAGGTGTGTTTAACGGAACTACCTATCACACACTGATGGGGACCTGCAGCATGGCGTATCTTAGCTATGAAAGGTGCTGTGGACCTGGCGCTGGGAGCCCCACCTCAACCTCAGGGTGGGCACTGTACCCGCACAATGTGAGTGTCTGTGGCTACTCTGTGGCAGTGCCACACAAGGTCTGTCCCCCCTACAGGGCCGAGGTGCTGTGGGGGTGCATACCCGCTCTTGTGCCCATCTCTCGACTGCTGATTTGCATGTGCAGTGCATCATGGGTACGGGTGGGTTAACCCTATCCTAGTAACCACAGCAGAATGTGGGTGTGGTGCCGTACAGTCCTCCTTTAGCCAGCCAGTTGTTTTTTAGCAGCTCTAGCCCACTGGTTACTACACTGCCTCTGGAGCCAGAGGTCATGGGTCCTAAACCCACAGTGGGGTTCATCAATAGGGCTGTCTTAGGCATTGTCTGTTTTTATTGTATATTAGTTCTGCCAGCAGGACCACCCTCAGGGTACTGTCCCCTTAGGGTGGCTCATAAGGCGCCCTATAGGGCGCCTTATTCGACGCCCTACAAAGCGCCTTATAAGGTACCTTATATGGTGTCCTTTAGGGGACATTATAGGGTGCCTTGGCAGACAGCGCACTTTATAATGTGCCCTATGGAGTGCCCTATAGGGTGCCTTATGTGGCACCTTAGGTTACGCCACTGTGAGGGTGTGTTTGCTGGCAGCAGTATTCAGGTACAAGTAACCTTCCTGACAGACCACTACTTAACCCTTTCCAGGCCAAGCCCAGTATTTTCGGGATCCAAACCTCTGCCTATATATTCCTATCAAATGGTATAGCATACATGACCATGCCAGAGGGAACGTCACTATTGGAACATATTGGATACGACGGGTACAATTTTCCTGACATGTGCAAACATTAACCCAGCTGCAGGATGTGGATAAAATATTATAGTAGGCCTTCAAAGGGTTGCACATGACGCCTCAGCCAGCTTTCTTCATTAGGCATACTGGGGATTCAAACCCATGACCCTTGTACCAGCAGTCTGTGCAGTAACCATTGTGCTACAGCTCTGTTTCTGCAGTTGGGTGTCTGTGCGCTGTCTTAAGCTTGCGCGCAGTAGCGCGCGCGCTGTAGCGATTGTTGCTGCGCGGCACGCAATACCGCGTGCAACTGCGCGTTATCGGTTACGATGTACCGCCCATGTCCTTTTTTGGCTTTCCTTCCACTAACGCGGCTCCTAACGTGAATTGCACTAACGCAGTTTAGTAAACATACCCCCTAGTCATTCTACATTTTAAAGGAGTAAACAGCTGATCTATGTTTACCCTTTCCATTGTACTCATTGTTTTATAGAACTCTATCATATCTTGCCTCAGCCGGCCCAGTCGGAAGAGCACTAACCTTTTAAGCCTTTCCTTTTAGGAGAAAAGAATTAACATTCATAAAACTGTATTTTATTCTCCTACATAAGCAATGTAAGAGGATAAAAGAATATTAACTGACCAAAGAGCTGGTTATTCAACAGAACTCAGAGTGAACGTAGAGTAATTAGTGGCATGTCTCAGGACTCAGTAAAAGGGCCATTTCTTTTCAGTGGTTTTATCAGAGGCATTGTTGAAAGATTTGAAGGCACAAAAATCTATAAAAGGCAAGGCTTGATAAAATTCCTACGTTAAGCACATTTTGCTCATTGATCTCCACCATAACAATCATTGTGATGTCTGCGGTGTGCGCTGCAGGTCTGGTCTCTGACAGTGTTTACCACCCTGGGGAGTGACCCCCAACAGTATTGCGAACCATATCCATGCCTGTACTGTGCCCAGGACTGGTGTGGTGGGTATGGCTGCTGGACTCCTCTATAGTAGCACAATGCTGGCATAGGTGTGGGGGTGGCTGTCTGTCTATCCAGTGTGTGGTGGCTGCAAACACCTTCCACAGCCCACACTGCCAGCAATGTTGCCAGTATTGGGCTGCCAATGTGCATAATGAGGAGCAAGGTACCATGGGTATAGGCCGGACAGGGTGGCTTGGCCAGGGTGCATCTGCACAGGGCATAGGGCACTAACTGGGACATTTTAGTGCCCTGCCACCACCTACACAGACAGGGTGACCTCAGTATGTCCTGCTGAGAGATCACTCTCACCCTGACTGTGCAGTGACCACAGCATGGCTAGGCACCCCCATAGTGCTATATAGTGTTTCTCTCATGTGATAGATATGGGTTTCTTTTTGGGGCCCAGTCACTGGTTTATCTGCTTTCTGTGTATGCTGACATCCCAGTTCTGAGTGCATGCATCTCCACTGGGGACATGCACTGTGGACTAACTAGCACACTGTTTGCAGCTGGTATGTGTCTTGATGGAGCAGCTTGCAGGGTGCAGTGGCTGATGACATGCTGCAGGAGTATATCAGATAGCGGTGGGGTGCAGCTCACCACCTCCAGACCTAATATCTGTCTGCTATTGTGTTATGGCTGTGTATAGAGCTGCATTGACTGCCCTGTGGGGTGTCTGTTCCTCAGCAGGACCTGGGTTGATGGTCCCCTCTAGTAGCCACCTTTGCAGGGAGGTAGAATGTGGATCTATTGGATGGGAGACCCTGTTTGCTGCCCTCGGCCCTGGAGGAGGGGGGGTGGTGGTGCATGGTGCACCTGGGGGTCCATGGGGGCTACACCTGACTAAAACAGACAGAGATATCCAAGGTGTTTGTGCAGAAACTACCTAGCTCACACATTAACACTGCTTTGGACCTCCGGCATGGCCTCTTTCAGCTATGGAAGGTGTTGTGAACCTGGTCCTGGGCGCCTCATTGCACCCTCAGGGTGAGCACAGTACCCGCACAATGTGACGGTGTGTAGCTACTCTGTGCCAGTAAAACACACAGTCAGTACCCCCTACCAGGCCGAGGTGGTGTGTGGGTGCACATGGTCACATCCCTCTACCAGGCCGAGGTGCTGTGGGGGTGCATTGCCCATCTTGTGTTACTCTGTGGACAGCTGATTTGCATGTGCAGTGCATCATGGGTATGGGTAGGTTAACCCTATCCTGGTGACCACAGCAGACTGTCTGTGTGGTGACATGCATGCTCTCTGTAGCCACCCAGGGGCTTGCTAGCAGCTGTAGCCCAATGGTTACTGCCCTGCCTCTTAAAGCCAGAGGTCATGGGTTCAAACCCACAGTGGGGTTATTTGATAGGGTTGTCCAATGCATTATCTTTTTTTAGTGTACATATTTTGATGCCAGCATAAACACCCTCAGCGTACTGTACCCATAAGGTGCCTCTGAGGGTGCTTTATAGGGCGCCCTATAGGGCACCTTATGGTTCCCATCCATATAAGGTGCACTATACAATATCCTGTGACACAACCTATAGGGTGCCCTATAGGGGACATTTTAGGGTGCTGTGGCGGACAGTGCAATTTCTAATGTGCCCTATGGAGTGCCTTATAGGGTGCCTTATACGGCACCTTCAATTACGGCACGTGAGGGCGTGTTTGCTGGCTGCAATTAATAACATAAAATTAAAGTGCTGCAGGACAAAATATGTACAATGCAAAGCTGATGCCACAGCCAGCCTTACGTATTAGGCACACTGGGGAGCAAACTCATGACCCCTGTATCAGCAGTCAGTGCCTTAACCATTGTGCTCCACTGCTGCTCTTCCTTGCCTGTCAGCGCACCTACTTATGCTTTTCTTTCATTAAACTGCACAGTGCTGCCATAAAAACTAGTACACTGACCTTGAGGTACCTCATACGGCCCCCTCTAAAGCGCCCTATAAGCAACATTCTAGGGTGCCTTGGCTGACAGTGCACTTTAAAATGTGCCTTATAGGGCACCTTATGTTAATGCGCTTTGGGAGTGCATTTGCTAGTAGTGATAATTAAAATATGAATAAAATGCCTCCTAAAGCAATCTTCCCCTTAATATGTTATGCCTCAGCCAGCCTTGTTAATTGGGCACTTTGAACCCCTGATACCTGCACCATTGGTCAGTGTCTTAACCATTGCGCTGTGGCTCTGTTCCTGTGATTGCACATCAGTGCGCCGCCTTATGCCGCCCAATATTAGAAAGCCTCCTAAAACATTAGCGCACCGCCTTATGCCCATCAAAACGCCATCTTATACCGCTCATCATTTATATGTCTCCTAAAATAATGCCTCAGCCAGCTGTCTCCATTGGGCACTGCAGGGGTTTGAACCCCTGATCCTTGCACCATTGGTCAGTGTCTTAACCATTGTGCTGTGGCTCTGTTCCTGTGATTGCCCATCAGTGCGCCACCTTATGCCGCCCAATATTAGAAAGCCTCCTAAAACATCAGCGCGCCGCCTTATACCGCTCATCATTTATATGCTTCCTAAAATAATGCCTCAGCCAGCTATCTCCATTGGGCACTGTGGGGGTTTGAACTCATGATCCCTGCACCATTGGTACCTGCCTTAACCATTGTGCTGTGGCTCTGCTTTTCTGGTTGCTCATCAGCGCGCCGCCTTATGCCGCTCCATATTGAGATGCCTCCTACAAAATTAGCACGCACCCTTATGCCCATCAGCGTGCCACCTTATGCCGCCCCATATTGAGATGCCTCCTAAAATATTAGCACGCACCCTTATGCCCATCAGCGCGCCGCCTTATGCCGCCCAGTATTAGACTGCCTCCAAAACATTGGCGTGCCGCCTTATGCCGCCCATTATTAATATGCCTCCAAGAACATTAGCACGTCGCCTTATGCTGCTCATTATTTCACTGCCTCATAAATTAATGCCTCAGCCAGCTGTTGTTATTGGGCTCTGTGGGGGATTGAACTGTTGCTTCTTGCACCATTGGTATGTGCCTTGACCATTGTGCTGTGGCTCTGCTTTTCTGCTTGCCCATCAGCATGACACATATGCCTATCGCACAGCTGTCTGATGCGCTAAGGTGCGGGGCGCACAAGGGTGCCGCGCACCTTAGCGCATATGTAAATTCTGGCGTTTCTTCTTCAGCGGAGAACGCCCACTCCTTATATGGCACCCACACACTACCGCGGCCCGCACTTTACCGGGGTTTTAGTAAACATACCCCATAGAGTGTGTGTGCCATAAGGTGCATGAGACAGAGAGAGAGGAGAGGGGAAAGGAGAGGATATGAATGAGAGTGGAGCAGTTGCGTGAGGAACTGTCCCGGGAACAAGAGAAAAGCCTAGGGGGCCAGGGTTGGGATTAATGCTCCGGATGATAGAAGAAAGAGCAGAAGAGTATGAGGCAGAGAGGAGACATCATGGAAGAAATGGCAATGAGGTTCTTTCAGAGACAGAAGAGAGAGATAAAAGAGAGGAAGAAAAAGGTGAAACTCAAGAGCTGAAGAAAAGGTGGAAGACAAGATGGGAGAAGAAAAAGAAATGGTAGAGAGAAGGAGATAAGGAGATAAGGAGGATGGATTTGAAGATATTGGTATGAGGGGAGACGATTAGGGAGTGTTAATAATAGGAAGAAAGAGTAGTGATATGCTCGCTGTTTCTGAAATCCGGTATGCATGCACATCTTGCCCAGAATGCCCCGGTCTCATCTCCATCATGCCCCTTTATGACTTGGATTTCTTCATGCTGGGAATGTCTATAGAATCAGCTTCTAGGATCGCTCCAAGGGCGTCTCTGATTAGGACATCTGCATGCCCATTTTCAGACATCCAAAACATGAACAAGGCTTCTTAAATAACTCCCATAGCGTGCCAAAATGTTCTGTTTTCCCTTCCTCCAGTTGCATGCTCATGCATGCCTGTGGAGAAACTGGGTATGAAGAGACATGATAAGTCTGTCTCATTAGGGTAGCTTTTCTGTGAGTGATTTTGTGTGTATATTTGTCTCTTTTTCAGTGTGTGGGTGTGGAGGCATGTGTTTGCATGGGTGGGGGGGTAGAATGAGGGGCTCGGTGGGTGGGTGTGCTCGTGCATGAGAGGATATAGGGTAATTTGGGGTAGGGTGAAGGGCTGGGTGGGTGTGTGGGTATATGCATGCAGAAAGGATAGGAAGGTGGAATTAAGGGTGAGGGTGTATGTGCATGTATGAGAGGGTGGGGGTTGGGGTGAGGGGCTATGTGTGTTCATATGTATATTTGATTCTATTAATAGTGTGTGACTGTGGGTTTATGTGCATGCATGGGTGAGGGTTGGATGATTATACTTAACAAATTGTTGCAGTTAAATTATATAGCCTGGAACTCTAATATATATAATACTGATCCCTGACCTTGCACACTGGACCATCACAATGTTAAAGGTAAACATATATTCTGGTAGGGTGAGGGGCTATGTGTGTGTGCATAAGTGAGAGGGTCTGCTATAGGGTGAGGTGAGGGAGGTTCAATGTGTATATATGCATACCCAGTTTCTCCACAGGCATGCATGAGAGGGTGTGAGATGGGGTGGGGTAGAATGAGGAGTTACGTGTGTGTGTGTGTGTGTGTGTGTGTGTGTGTGTGTGTGTGTGTGTGTATGCGTGCATGAGAGGGTAGATGCAGGGGTTGGGGTGATCGGCTGTGAATGTGTGTGCACGAATGGGGGTAAGGGGTAGGGTGAGGAACCATGCATGTGCATGCATGCGTGGAAGGATAAGGGGGTGGGATTAGAACCCAGCAGAGAGCTTGTAGTTTAAATTTCATAATAAGTCAGAGCCTAGCAGCAGCAAAGATATGTAATTTAAATCAAATCAGAATATAACTTAGCATAAAAGGCAAAACAGGGTCAGTACTCTTTGAGCAACAAATAAAGTCTTCTAGAGACCTTTACAAAGAGGCCTTCTACCTAGGGGGCAAGAGACCTGTGAAACATTTTCATAGGTGTTAACACCAGGTGGCAGGTCAAAAGGCCATTTTGAAAGATTCCTTCTATCCAAGCAAGGACTGTTAATCACCCAGGAAGTTGGTCACAGCTTACCTCAGCAGCACAGGACAGGGTACTGTGTAGCAGCCCTCTTTTAATAAGTGTTATTTTCCTCCCTCCCTCCCCAACACCCACCCACCCCTGGGATAGTCGTAGCTTTATAGGTATTTACACATCTTAAAGGAAAGGAGGTGCTCTCAGGTGAAGCTCGTTATCCAAATCAGTCATACACTAAGGACCTGAGATTAATTAAGCTTCAGGTGAACAAGGTATATTAAATATATTAGGTACAGTTTTATTAGTATAAATACCCATAGCAACCCTTAGTAAGTAAAGAACATAAAGATCTAAACACAAGCTTAAAAATAAGATGCAAACAGCAGTCCAGCAGCGAGATGGGGGATTTCCAGTCTTTTGCATTGAGTGTCACATGTATGATTTTCTCCCAGTTGGTGAGAGGTCTTACGTGTGCACTAGGTGCAAGGAGCTCTTTGCTCTCAGGGAACGAGACCGTTCTCTAGAGGCTAGAGTAGCATACTTGGAAGACATAAGAAAGACAGAGAGGTACATAGACAAGACCTACAGGGATATAGTCCTGAAGTCCCACCTCCAGTCTGGCAGCATCCCTGTTGCCATAGAGGAGAGAGGTCACGTGACAGGACAGCATCACCCTGGTGTGGCAGGAAGTGATCCTGTAACTAGGACCTGTCCTCCAGGTGATGTAAAACCCTCTCGCACCGAGGAAGATTCTCCAGGGCCATGTGCCCATGAAGGAAGGATTAGGACAGCCGTTAAAGTTGGTGATTCGATCATTAGGCATGTAGATAGCTGGGTGGCTGGTGGACGTGAGGATCGCCTGGTAACATGCCAGCCTGGTGCGAAGGTAGCGGACCTCATGCGCCACCTAGATAAGGTCTTAGATGGTGCTGGGGAGGAGTCTGTTGTCTTGGTACATGTTGGTACCAATGACATAGGAAAATGTGGTAGGGAGGTTCTAGAGGCTAAATTTAGGCTTTTAGGTAGGAAGTTGAAATCCAGAACTTCCAGGGTAGCGTTCTCCGAAATGCTTCCCGTTCCATGTGCAGGACCCAAAAGGCAGGCAGAGCTCCGAAGTCTCAATGCATGGATGAGACAATGCTGCAGAGATGAGGGTTTTTGATTTGTTAGGAACTGGGGAACATTCTGGGGAAAGGAGGGGCTCTTCCGAAGGGATGGGCTTCACCTTAACAGGGATGGAACCAGGCTGCTGGCATTAACCTTTAAAAAGGAGATAGAGCAGCTTTTAAACTAGATAATAGGGGAAAGCTGACAGTCGCCCAAGAGCGCATGGTTCTGAAGAATGTATCCTTGAAGAATACTACCAAAAGCAGAGAGGTTCCAAAAAAGAGTAAAGTAGCCCAAATGCCCTTGAGTATGGAGCAGGGGAGCCACAAGAGGAGTGACCTCTCGCAATCACCAGAAGAAACACACAAATAGCAAGGGGAATTAGGTGGTCACAAATGCTTTAATCCTTTCTGACTTCATCAGGGGGCTGAGAACTGCAAAACCAACAGTTAAATAATAATACATGAACATATATAAGATATGAAATATAAAATAAGTATTATAGATAATAAATGAAGAAGAATAGAATAATAAATCATAATTATTAATATAATGTCTAACAACATTTGTTAGACATTATATTAATGATTTATTATTTTATTCTTCTTTGTTTATTATCTATAATACTTATTTTATATTTCATATCTTATATATGTTCATGTATTATTATTTATCTATTGGTTTTGCAGTTCTCAGCCCCCTGATGAAGGCTTTGCCGAAACGCGTTGGGGCGTTTTTAATCAGTAAAGCATTTGTGACCACCTAATTCCCCTCGCTATTTGTGTGTTTTTTCTTGAGTATGGAGCAGACAGAGCTTTAAGATCCCAAATTACCCATGCCTACCAATAGGCAGATTAATATGAATAAAATACAGTCTCTAAAATGCTTGTATGCAAATGCTAGAAGTCTAAAAAATAAGATGGGAGAGTAAGAATATGTAGCACTAAATGAGAGGTTAGATGTGATTGGAATATCAGAGACATGGTGGAAGGAGGACAACCAATGGGACACTGTGATACCTGAGTACAAACTATATCGTAATGATAGAGCTGATCAAATTGGTAGAGGGGTTGCGCTTTATGTTAGAGAGGGCATTGAGTCAGAAAGGATTAAAGTTTTGCAGGAAACAAAATTTGCTGTAGAATCTCTATGGATTGAAATTCCATGTAAAAAGGGGAAGGCGATGGCAGTGGGGGTGTACTATCGTCCGCCTGGCCAGAATGACCAAATAGATGATGAAATGCTCAAAGAAATCAAGGAAGCTAACAAAAGTTACAGCACAGTAATAATAATGGGTTATTTCAATTACCCCGGTATCGACCGGGTCAGTGTCACGGCAGGACATGCTAGGGAGATAAAGTTCCTAGATGAAATAAATGACTGCTTCTTGCAGCAGCTGGTTCATGAACCGACCAGAGGGGAAGCTATATTGGACCTAGTCCTTAGTGAAACACCAGATCTAGTGCAAGAGATAAGGGTGTTGGGGCCACTTGGCAATAGTGATCATAGCATGATCACCTTTGATTTAATTAGTGGAGGAGGGACAGTAAGGAAATCCACAGTACTACCTTTTAACTTTCGAAAGGGAGACTATGATAAAATGAGGAAAATAGTTAAGAAAAAACTAAAAGGATCAGTTGCCAAGGTTAAAGACTTACATCAAGCTTGTGTGTTCTTGAAAAATACTATCTTGGAAGCCCAGACCAGCTGTATTCCACATTTTAGGAAAAGTGGAAGGAAGTCCAAAAAACTGCCAGCATGGTTTATAGGTGAGGTCAGAAAGGCTGTTGTTGCCAAAAAAGCATCTTTCAGGAAATGGAAAAAAGAGCCAAACAACGAAACCTGGAAACAGCACAAGCACTGGCAAGTCAAATGCAAGGCATTGATAAGGCAGGCAAAGGGAGAATTTGAGAAAAAGAAAATACGCAGGATTTCCTGCGGAATCAAAAACACGAAATAAATACTTTTTTAAGTACATTCGTAGTAAAAAAAGCCCTGTGAGAGAGTCAGTTGGTCCATTAGATGACAGAGGGGTTAAAGGGGCACTAAGAGGCGACAAGGCGATGGCAGAGAGACTGAATGAATTCTTTGCTTTGGTCTTTACTGAGGAAGATATAGGGATGTTACCCATGACTGAAGTGGTATTTAAAGGTGCGGAAGAATTGAAGGAAATATCGATACATCGGGAAGATGTATTACAACTATTAGATAAACTGAAGAGTAGCAAATCACCTGGGCCAGATGGTATACATCCAAGGGTGTTGAAAGAACTGAAATATGAGGTGACTTTGGGCTTCCAAGATGGCGGACTGAGGAGATCATTGTGCAGCAGCGTCTTTTTACTCATGGGTAAAAGGAAGGCCAAAGGGGCTAAGACACCCTTGCTTGACCCTGTAGCCTCATCTCCCTTACCTCATCAAGGGGTTGGTCCGTTTGATCAATTGTTGGTGCCGCGGCAGCAGTCGAGAGAGCCGGTGGTTCAGAGCCCTTGGGACCTTTTGGCGGAGTTTGGTAGCTCAGCGGGAGGCTCCGGACCAGACATCTCCCCGCTGGAGCAGTGGCACCCTCCTAAGGAACCTTTACTGGTGTCGAGCTTGGTGCAGCTGGCGGAAGCATCCCCTCTGGTGCGGAGGGGGGTGCTGAGAGCAGAGGGTCGGCTGCACTGGGAAGTGGTGGTCACGCTGCTTCGTCTTCCCACAGTGTGTCTCAAGTTCCCACAACAGCTAGGAGGTCTTCTGGCAGGCTGGCAGACGCCTTGCCTGCTTCTGGCGCTTCGGTAGTGGGGCGGCGACTCATGGAGGCCAGCACGGCAGAAGCTCAGAATCAGCTAATTTTTTCCTTCGAAAGACCTGCTGAGTTTACTTTGGAGTCCATATGGTCTGCGATTGTGAAACTTGGGGAACTTTTTGCTCCTCAGGTTACTGCTTTATCCACTCAGCTTCAGTCTCATACTGTCCTTCTACAGCAACACACTTTCCTTTATCCAAACGACTGTGTCTGATCTCCAGCAGAAAGTTTCTCAGGTCGAGAATGCTAGCTGTTCATATCAGAAGGATGTTCTGGCTATGCAGTCAAGGATTGAAACGTTGGAGAATTCAGCAAGATATTTAAATCTCCGTCTTGTAAATTTTCCTAAGTCTCAGTGTATTAACGCAAAAGAAATGTTTAAGAAATATTTGGTTGAAGTGTTAGGAGTTCCAAGTGAATCCCATCCCCCTATGATGAAACACTATTATCTCCCAATAAGGAAAAAGGTGGCGGATGGTGGGATTATCCCTGGTGTGGAACAAGTTGATTCCTTAGATGTTTTCTCTATTTTAGAAGGTTCTTTAACTGAATCTTTCTCCTTCTACCTTATTGGTAACCTTTGCTCTTTCTTCAGATAGAGATTGGTTCCTCCGAATGTTTTTTCGGAAGCGCAGTGTAGCATTTCAAGGGTTAACTGTTCGTGTCTTCCCAGACCTATCTATGGAGACTCAGAAACGCAGGAATTTTTGCTCCTTCGTCCAGGTGTTCTTTTGTTGGGGGGTCAGTTTTTTCTGAAATTCCCTTGTAAATGTATGATTAAGCTAAATTCTGTTTCTTATATATTTTTTGATCTATCTCAGTTGCTGGCCTTTATTAGTGCTCACCGCTCCTCCGAGGCTGCTCAGGTTCCGCTGCAGTAGATTTTTGGCCTGTTTTCCCTCAGTTGTTTTCCTCCAGGTTTTGAATATTATGTGTGTTTGGAAGCCTCCCTTTAATTGTGGGCTATAGTAGGGTCAGTAAATGTAATAATTCACGCTAACTTGTTTCTTGTAAATTTTAGTTGTACATCAACTGGTTTTTCTTTCTGTACCCTAATTTCCATTTCAAGTATTGTTGCTTGGAATTTTTGTAAAATGATAAATATAAATAAAAAAAAGAAAGAAAAAACTAAAATATGAGATTGCAGACCTGCTATTAGTAATCTGTGAATTTTCATTAAAATCATCTGTAATACCTGAAGATTGGAGGATCGTCAATGTAACGCCAATTTTTAAAAAGGGTTCCAGGGGTCATCCTGGAAACTACAGACCGGTGAGCCTGACGTCAGTACCAGGAAAAATGGTAGAAACCACCATAAAGAACAAAATTACTCAGCATGTAGATAGTCATGGCCTAATGGGAGACAGCCAACATGGCTTTAGACAAGGAAGATCTTGTCCTACTAATCTGTTATGTTTTTTTGAAGGTGTGAATAAACAGATGGACAAAGGTGAGTCGGTTGATATAGTGTATCTGGACTTTCAGAAAGCCTTTGACAAGGTCCCTCATCAGAGACTTTTGGCAAAACTAGAGTCATGGGATAGGAGGCAATGTACTATTGTGGATCAGTAACTGGTTAAAAGATAGAAAGCAGAGGGTAGGGCTAAATGGCCAATTTTCCCAATGGAGAAAGGTGAATAGTGGTGTACTCCAGGGATCTGTGCTGGGTCCGCTGCTTTTTGACATATTCATAAATGACCTGGAAAAGGGAATAACGAATGAGGTTATCAAATTTGCAGATGACACAAAACTATTTAAAGTTGTTAAAACCCAAGAGGATTGTGGAATATTGCAAGAGGATCTTGATAAATTGGAAGACTGGGCATCGAAATGGCAGATGAAATTTAATGTGGACAAGTGCAAAGTTATGCACCTAGGGAAGAACAACCCAAACTATGGTTACACGATACAAGGTTCCGCATTAGGAACCACCACCCAGGAAAAAGATTTAGACGTCATTGTGGATAACATGTTAAAACCCTCAGCCCAGTGTGCAGCGGCGGCCAAGAGAGCAAATAGAAAGCTAGGTATCATAAGGAAAGGAATGGAAAATAAAACAAAAGATATTATAATGCCTCTATATCGTTCCATGGTGAGACCGCACCTTGAATATTGTGTGCAATTCTGGTCTCCGTATATTAAAAAGGATATCAGCGTTATTAGAAAAGGTTCAGAGAAGAGCCACCAAAATGGTAAAAGGGATGGAAGGATACTCCTATAAAGAAAGGCTAAAAAGGTTAGGGCTCTTTAACCTGGAAAAGAGATGGCTGAGGGGAGATATGATAGAAGTCTATAAATTAATGAATGGAGTGGAACGGGTAAACGTAGATCGATTGTTTACGTTATCAGAATATAGAAAGACTAGGAGACATACAATGAAGCTACAGGGTAAACTATTTAAGACTAATAAAAGAAAATATTTTTCCACTCAACGTGTAATCAAACTCTGGAATTCGTTACCGGAGGATGTAGTAAAGGCTGTTAGTGTAGCTGGGTTTAAAAAAGGTTTGGACAAGTTCCTGGAGGAAAGGTCCATAAACCATTATTAAGAAGGGACCCAGGATATCAATGCTTGACCCAGTACAAGCATTGTGGAACCTGTGTCTTTTGGGGAAACTGCTAGGTACGTATGACCTAGACTGGCCACTGTTGGAAACAGGATACTGGGCTTGATGGACCTTGGTCTGACCCAGTACGGCATATCTTATGTTCTTATGAGAGGAAGAGGGGGAAGGGTTGTGTGTTTAGTGTGTGTTTAGAGTGTGTTCCTCTTGGCAAACAGACACTCAAATTCTCAATATCCCACCTTCTTGCAGTCTTCCCTCCTTTCCACCCCTCCCCATCACTCATTCAGACTAACTTCTCCAGCCTCCCCCTCCACTCTGGACCTTGCCCCTCCCCTCCACTCTGGAACCCCTGCCCTGCCCGCCTGCACTTTCCCCCTAATCTGAGCCCCTCCAGTCCCCTCTGCTCCATTCATCCCCTCCCCTCCCCCTCCTACTATGACTCCCTCCTCTCTCCTTCTCCTCTGGCCCCCTGCCTTCTCCCCTTCCCTCTGCATTCTAGTCTCTTCCCCTCCTCTTCCATCTAGCTTTAAAAAGAAAAAAATCTTATATCATGGATTCCTGACTACAGCTGTAGTCTAACAGCTGGGATACTCCACCCATCCTAACTGGCACCAATGGTTCTGGTCACAGCTGTAGCCTCTCACACTCCTCTGCCAGTGAGAGATGGGGACCCCATTGCTGGGTACCAGTGTTTTTGACCGCAACCATGGCCTGAGGCATTCAACTGCTGGTAGTGTCGGGGTCTCCTCCGGCAGGAAGTGCTGTTGTCCACGGCAGCCTGCAGGACTTTCCTTTACTGAAAGCACAAGAATTAGCAGCCTATGCGTATGGATGGATGGATAGACAGACAAACAGCACACGGACACAGTTAAGCTTTGTGGTTTATCATCGAGTATAAGGACTGGAGCTTATACAAATGAAACATATCAAAGCAAAGTGTGGAATACAGTGACAATTACACAGTTCCTGTCTTAGCTAGTATGCATAGGAGAGAAGACAGTGCCCCTTTGCATTTTAATGTTTTATGTCTGGTAATGGGTAAGGAAACTAATGTCTCTATTCAGCCCTCTTCTGTTAGTGTTGAAATAATTGATCATTTTAATTTCAAATGTTTTCCTTTCATGTTCCTGAAATTTGCTTTCAGGGCTCTAATTGTGAGGGAGTGATTTTCCTTTGAGAGGTATTCACCCACTGGGCTGATGTTCTGTGTGTAATGATGTATGCAAACTACCAAGAACATAGATGAGATTAAATTCAGTGTGGTTCTTGCAGGGCCGTTAAAGGATGTTTTCAACAGATCCTTGGAAACAGGAGAGGCTCCTCAGGACTGGAGAATGGCTGATGTCGTACCTCTTCACAAAAGTGGTGACAGGGAAGAAGTGTCAAACTACAGACCTGTGAGCCTTACCTTGGTGGCGGGAAAAGTCATGGAGGCGCTCCTGAAAGAGCGAATAGTGAACTTTCTCAAAACCAACAGGTTGCAAGACCCGAGGCAACATGGTTTTACCGAAGGACGATCTTGCCAAACAAATCTGATTGAGTTCTTTGACTGGGTGACCAGGGAGCTAGATCAGGGGCATGCGATGGATGTCATCTACCTGGATTTCAGCAAAGCCTTTGATACTGTTCCTCATAGGAGGCTTATCAATAAACTCGGTAGCTTGGGGATGGATCCTAAGATGGTAAATTGGATCAGAAATTGGTTGACTGACAGACGACAGAGGGTGATGGTAAATGGAGCTCACTCGGATGAAGGGAAGGTGATTAGTGGGGTGCCCCAGGGGTCGGTCCTGGGCCTGGCACTGTTCAATGTATTTGTGAGTGATATTGCTGAAGGACTGAATGGAAAAGTTTGTCTTTTTGCAGATGACACGAAAATTTGCAACAGAGAAGACTCCCCCCGAGGGAGTGGTTAACATGAGGAAAGATCTACAAAAGCTGTAAGAATGGTCTAATTAAGATTTAATGCAAAAAAGTGCAGAGTCATGCACCTGGGTAGCAGAAATCCAAGGGAAATGTATGCGATAGGGGGCGAGAGGTTGGTGTGCACGGATCAGGAGAAAGACCTTGGTGTGATTATTTCTGAAGATCTCAAGGTGGCAAAACAGTGCGACAAGGCGGTGGCAAAAGCCAGGAGGATGTTGGGCTGCATACAAAGAGGAATCACCAGCAGAAAGGAAGAGGTACTTATGCCACTGTACAAGTCACTGGTGAGGCCTCATTTGGAATACTGTAAATGCCATACTTCGCAAAATTGTACGCACTGAAATACATTCTGAAACCATGAAAGAATATTGTCGTGATAGACATATTCCAAGGGGTTATATGAGTATTTCTGAAAATCAAATATTTTTATGTAATTCTTTTGCATTGTGTATTTGGATAAACAATCAATCTACATTTACCAGTTCTACTCCATTCATTCATTTATAGACCTCTATCATATCTCCTCTCAGCCATCTTTTTTCCAAGTTGAAGAGCTCCAACCTTTCAAACCTCTCCTCATAGGGTTATCCTTCCATCCCCTTTACCATTTTTGTCGTTTTTCTCTGTACCTTTTCTAATTCTGCTATATCCTTTTTTAAGATACAGAGACCAGAATTGTACACAATATTCATAGTGTGGTCGCACCATGGAATGATACAGAGGTGTTATATCCTTGATTTTATTCTCCATTCCTTTCCTTATGATTCCTAACATTCTATTTGTTTTCTTGACCACTACTGTACATTGGGTGGAGGGTTTCAATGTATTATCCATGATGATGCCTAAATCTTTTTCCTGGGTGGTGGTTTCTAAGATGGTACCATGCATCATGTAACCATACGAGGTGTGATCACAAAGTATTGCGACTTGTACAATAACACAAGAAGTATAACACTGACAGTTATTGCACTGAATCTCCTTCAAAGTAGTCCCCTTCTATTAATACACACTTCCTCCAGTGTTCCTGCCACTACTGGAAACAATTTTTAAATGCCTCTTTCGTTATGCTGTGGCACTGCTGTATCGAAATTTGCTTAATGGTTTCCAAGTCATCAAATCTCCTTCCTTTCAGTGGTAGTTTCAGTTTTAAAAACAAGAAAAAGTCACAGGGTGCTAGGTCAGGTGAGTGCGGAGGCAGATGGACTTAGAAACATAGAAACATGATGACAGAAAAAGACCACATGGCCTATCTAGTCTGTCCTTCCATATCAACAACTACAACAGTCCACTTTTTACCTTTAGAGATCCTCTGTGGTGGTCCCATGCTTTTTAAAATTCAGTTACTGTCCTCATCTCTACCACCTCCACTGGGAGACTATTCCATGGATCCACTACTCTTTCCGTAAAGAAATATTTCCGCATATCACTCCTGAATCTATCTCCCTTCACCCTCATCCCATGTCCCCTTGTAGCAGAACTTGCTTTCAATTGAAAGAGGCTCTCTCCCTGAACATTTATGCCATGGAGGTATTTAAACATCTCAATCATATCACCTCTATCCCGCCTTTCCTCTAAGGTGTACATATTAAGATCCTTAAGTCTGTCCTCATGTGCTTTATAGTGAAGACCACTAATCATTTTAGTAGCCACCCTCTGCACCGATTCCATCCTGTTCACATCCTTTTGAAGGTGCGGTCTCCAGAATTGCACAATATACTCCAAATGAGGTCGCACCAAAGACTTATACAGAGGCATTATCACCTCCTTTTTTCTGCTAGCCATTCCTCTCCGTATGCACCCAAGCATCCTTCTAGCTTTTGCTGTCGCCTTTTCTACCTGTTTAGCTACTTTAAGATCATCAGACACAACCACGCCTAGGTCCCGCTCTTCTTTAGTGGACAAAAGTACTTCACCTCCTAGACTGTATTGCTCCCTTGGATTGCTGCAGTCCAAATGCATGACCTTACATTTTTTAACATTAAATCCCAGCTGCCAAATTCTAGACCATTCTTCAAGCTTAGCTAGATCCCTTCTCATGTTATCTACACCTTCCTGGGTGTCTACTCTATTGCAGATTTTGGTATCATCTGCAAAGAGGCAAACCTTACCCGACAGCCCTTCCGCTATATCACTAACAAAGATGTTAAAAAGAATCGGACCAAGGACAGATGCCTGGGGCATACCACTGGTAACATCCTTCTCCTCAGAGTGAGCTCCATTTACTTGTACTCTTTGTCGCCTCCCACCCAACCAATTTCTAACCCAAGCAGTAACTTTAGGGTCCATTCCTAGGGTGCTCAGTTTGTTTATAAGTCGCCTGTGAGGAACAGTGTCAAAGGCTTTACTGAAATCTAAATACACCACATCTAGAGCTCTCCCTCAGTCCAACTCCCTGGTCACCCAGTCAAAGAAATCAATCAGATTTGTCTGACAAGACCTGCCTCTGGTGAATCCATGCTGCCTCGGATCCTGTAATCCGCTGGACTCCAGAAACCTCACTATTTTCTCTTTCAGCAGCGTTTCCAATAATTTACTCACCACCGAAGTTAAACTAACCGGCCTGTAGTTTTCAACCACATCCTTACTTCCGCTTTTGTGTAAAGGCACCACACGAGCCTCTCTCCAGTCCTTTGGCACCACTCCCGACTCCAATGAGGCATTGAAAAGGTCAGTCAGTGGAGTTGCTAGAACGTCCCCAAGTTCCCTCAGTATTCTAGGGTGTATCCCATTCGGTCCCATCACTTTGTCTACTTTAAGTTGAGCTAGTTTCTCACAAACACAGTCTTCTGAAAATTTTTCAAAATGTCCCTTGCTTCTGTTCCTATTTGTGGGTGTTTTCTGAGGTCCTGCTCCTGGTTCTTCATCTGTGAATACAGAACAAAAATATTTGTTAAGCAATTCCGCTTTATCCTTATCAGCTTCTACATATTCCCCCCCTGCACCCTTGAGTCTGACAATACCACTTTTGCCAACCTCTTCTCACTAATATATCTGAAAAATGTTTTATCCCCCCATTTTATTGCATTGGCTATTTCCTCCTCCTTTTGAATCTTTGCCTTCTTGACTACTTTGCTAGCTTCTCTAAGTTTTTCCAAATACAGATGCCTGTCTTCCTCTCTCTGTGATCTCTTGTATTTCATGAAGGCCTTTCTCTTTTTCTTCACTTTTTCAGCTACTTCCTTCGAAAACCATAGCGGTCTCCTTTTCCTTTTGCCTTTATTTACCATTTTAACAAAAAGGTTGGTTGCCCTTAAAATACCCCCTTTCAGTTTTGCCCACTGTTTTTCTACATCCCCCAGCTGTTGGCATCCCACTAACGTCTCCCTGAGGTATTGGCCCATCTTCGCAAAGTTAGTCTTCCTAAAGTCTAAGATCCTCACCTTGGAATGGATTCTAACAACCCTAGTCCTAATACTGAACCACACCATCTGGTGATCACTGGATGCAAAATGATCTCCCACTACAACATCAGAAACACTTTCACCATTGGTAAGCACCAAGTCCAGTATGGCCCCTTCACGTGTGGGGTCTGTTACCAATTGCCTGAATAGTTCTCCCTGTAGAGAATCCAGGATCTCCTTACTTCTAGATGATACTGCAGCAGGAATGTGCCAATCAACATCTGGCATATTGAAATCTCCTATCAGTAGCACTTCCCCTTTCCTAGCAATGCTGCGTATGTCTTCAATTAACTCTCTGTCCACCTCTTCCTCTTGTGAGGGAGGTCTGTATATCACACCAATGCAAATAGATTTTTCTTTCCCTCTTTCTAGTTTAACCCACAATGCCTCCTCTCTCCCTTTTAAGCTTTGTAATTCCAAAGCTTTAATAGTAGTTTTTACATATAGTGCCACTCCTCCTCCCCTTCTTCCTACCCTGTCCTTTCTGAATAAAGTATAGCCAGGTATAGTTACATCCCAGTCATGGTTTTCTGTGAACCATGTTTCTGTAACTGCCACTAAATCCAAGTCAGACACTCCCACCAAAGCTTCAACATCAGGGATCTTATTTCCCATGCTACGGGCGTTTATACACACTGCTTTCCATATGTTACCCCTGTTACCCATTTCCATAAAGGAATTTAATGTATTGATTTGGTGTTTGGCCAATAACTGCTGGACAAGATGTGATGCATGAGCTGGGGGATTATCATGATGAAGCAACTATTCACCATTCCTGTGCAACTCTGGCCTCTTATGACAAACTGTATCTCTCAAACAAGTCAGAACTTGGACATAGTACTCCTTATTGATAGTTTGGCCTTTTGTAGCATACATGTGATGAATAATATACTGGTAATCAAAGAAAACTGTAAGTATGATCTTGACATTGCTCCTTACCTGACGGACCTTCTTGGGTCTGGGAGAGTTTGGAGGCTTTCATTGTGAGGAATGAGTCTTCGTTTCTGAGTCATAACCATAAACCCATGATTCAGCACCAGTAATAATCTTTCTGATGAAATCTGAGTCTATGTGAAATGTTATCCTTTTCAAAAATTGTTTCCTGTTCTATGTAAACTGTTGTTGAGTTCCTTGTAAACCGCTCCTGATCTCTGGAAGGGGTGGTATAGAAAACATAACAAATAAATAAATAAATTCCAACAACTCCTTGGCTACAAACAATCAATCTTCTTTTTGGTCAGGGGGCATGAGTTTTGGCACAAATTTTGCAGACACCTGTTTCATCTCCAGACTGACAGTAAGAATGGACTGTACTGACCCAAAACTGATGTCCAAGCCTCAGCAAGCTCCCTGATAGTCAATCGAAGATTTGAGTAAATTGCGGCACGCACTGCTTCAACTTTGTCTTCATCCCTGCTCGTGGATGGCCTTCCAGAACATTCACGAATGTCAGCACTTTGGAGCCCTCTTAGAAATGTCTGTATTAGTCATAAACTTGAGCACAACTCATGCATTCATCATCATACACTTGCTGTAACTTGTCATAAGTCTCTGCATGAATCTCCAAGTTTCTGGCAGAATTTAATACAAATTTGCTGTTCAATTTTTTCACTCATCATAAATCTGACAAACTGCTTTTACATGATACCAAACATAACGTGATTCAAAAAAGTACAGGTGTGCTGCAGCCATGCTACACTCTGTACATGCAGAACACATAACTAGGTCATTGCATGCTTAATGGCATCGTGGTGTGACATATTGTTATATAGTGTCAACACGCCCCCTGCTGGTAGCTTGTTGAAGGGACAAGGTGGACATTTTAATTATTTTGTAGAAGTAGGAAACCTTTTTGGACCAGAGGGATCATGGTCCTTGTAGTCCTTCTTCTTAAAGAAATGAGTTGTGTGCGCCTTGTGTAGGGTCAAACAAAAGGCTTTTATTCCCCTTTAGCACTAAGGTTCGCTAAGAAACCAAAAAGTAGAATTTACCTTATTTTCAGGTTTATGCCAAAGTAATTACAGAGCAAGAAAACTGTTATGAGAGCTTCACAGTTCCTTGTAAAAATACACAGGGTTTTCAACACTGTAGTAAAACAAATAAACAAGCTCTTCTTTAGCTCAACACAGGCAAAAGATATTGTTAAAGCATGTTCTGGTAATTACAGCTCTGGGAGAGACTCTAGGCTTTCAGCAATACACATCGAACAGTCCATTTGTTCTTCAGGCATCAATGGCTCTGGTTCCCCAAGCTCAATCTGCATGGGTTCCAGCTCAGCCGTGCTTTCTTCTACACCTGAGCTTTCCCTGGCTGAAATAGTTTGCAGTTCAGAAGTTCTCTTCCCTAGTTTCCAGCCTGGCAGTTCTGGGTTTTGCAAACAAGTGATATGTCTTGTTCCTATGCCTCTTTGTAGTGGTTTCCAAAACTTCTGCCAGCTTTCTTTCCTCTCAGTATTGTTATCTGAGTTATAAGTCTTTCTAGGACCTGGCTTCTTTGTGAGAAATAAAGTATCACTGTACCTTGGCTCGTTGAAGTCTGTGCCACTGGTATTCCCCCTACCAGGCACCCTCCTTCTGATACCGTCTTCTCTGAAGATTGTTTCTTGGAGTTCTCTGGAGCTTAGCTTTGCCACGTAAGGATTCCAAACTCCTCTGCTTTGCAGTATAGGAGGTTCCTCTATCAGGTCTTTTCTTCCCAGTATCCTTGGGTTCCTTTCCAGATCCTTTCTCAGAGCTTCTCTCTATGCGTAGGCCTTTCTCTAGGCATGGCTCTCTCTCTAGGCATGGCTCTCTCTCTTGCCGTGGTTCTCTCTCTTGCCGAGACTCTCTCTGCTTCCTTCCTGCAGAGCCCTGCTTATAAAACCCTTTTTCCCTTGAGTTTTCTGACCCTCTCCTCAGGTGCACCTGATTAGCTTCTGCTTCATCAGTACCTGGGTGTGTCAGCTCAGCATCTGCAGGCTCGTGCCTGCCCCCTCTAGCTGTCCTGCTAGGTAATTGCACCCTCTGCAAGTCAGTTGCTTTATGAAAAACAGCGGGGGGTTTTCTAAGTTCATAGCTTCACTAGCTTCAGCTCTATCACAATAGCTACAAAATTAGTCTCAGTACTTTTTGATCATACCTCGTAGTTTGGATTGTACTTTCCTAGGTGTAGAAACACTGAAACATGACGACAGAAAAAGATCACGTTGCCTATCTAGTCTGCCCTTCCATATCAACCACTGCAACAATGTATAACTTTGCACTTGCCCACCTTAAATTTCATCTGCCATTTGGAAGCCCAGTTTTCCAATTTACCAAGATCCTCTTGCAATTGTTCACAATCTTCTTGCGTTTTAACAACTTTGAATAATTTTGTGTCATCTGCAAATTTGATCACTTAACTTATTATTCCCATTCCCAGGTTATTTATAAATATGTTAAAAAGCAGTAGGCCCAGCACAGATCCCTGGGGCACACCACTATTCACCTTTCTCCATTGAGAAAATTGACCATTTAGCCCTACTCTCTGCTTTCTATCTTTTAACCAGTTCCTAATCCACAATAGTACACAGCCTCCTATCCCATTACTTTTTAATTTCTCAAGTCTCTCATGAGGGACCTTGTCAGAGGCTTTCTGAAAATGTAGACACACTATATCAATCGGCTCACCTTTATCTACCTGTTCATTCATACCTTCAAAACAATATGCATATATATATTTATTTATTTAACTATGCTTATATACCGCTAAATCTAAAAATCAAAGCCGTTTACATGATAACAACATAGCCTAACATGGCTTTACATAACATCTAGAATGTTAGTAGAGAAACTATAGCATTAAACATTAGGATAGGACTATAAATAAAGACTAATGGTGTAATGATGTGGGGGAAGCACCTTAAAGTGATACATTTACATAAAGAGTGGGAGGTAAGGGAAGGGGGCATTGGGAGTAGCAGGAGAGAGAATGCAGGGATAACATGGTTCAGAGGATATCTCCGTGGTTATGTTTTGTCCTCAGTGATTATGTTTTGTCATTGGCGAAGTGGTCCAGGAATAAGAATAGGAATGTTTTCAGATTTTTTCTGAAAGCTGTAGGTCCTTTGTGGCATATAGGTTGGTTGTTATTGAGATCCATAAGGTCAGTGCAAATAGGGAAAAGACCCTCTTTGATGTGGTCCAGTTGGTCTTGGTTATTAATGCTGGTGTGTGAAGTGTGTTGAAGGAACCATTTCTTCTTTTTCTCTTGTCAGGCATCTTTTGTATTAAGGATTGAAGGTGGATTGAGGGCGGGCCATGGGTAACCTTGAATATTGTGACTGTGACTGAAGATCTTCAGAAACAAGGTGTCATTTATTCTACAACTTCATTATGTAAGACTCCAATTCTTCCTGTATTAAAGGATGATGGTAAGACTTATAGATTTGTGCAAGACCTGCGAGCAGTAAATAATGTGATTTTGCCAATTTTTCCCTTGGTACCTAATCCACATGATATCTGGACGCAGATACCTTCAGGGACTACCTGGTTTTCTGTTGTGGATTTAAGTTCTGCTTATTTTTCAGTGAAAATTAGCAAAGACAGCCAATTTTTTTATTTGCCTTCTATTTTGACAATAAGCAATATACCTGGACCACTTTGTGTTAGGGGTATGCTGATAGTCCTGCATATTTCTCGCAGGCCCTAAGAACTGCATTATTTGATGTAAGACTCTACCTTTCCTCTTTAGTTCAATATGTGGATGATTTGCTTTTATGTTCACCATGTTATGAGTTTGTCTCTATTAGCTCATGTTACTAATTTAGGTTTGAAGGTTAATCTGTCTAAACTGCAATTTGTATCTCAAAATGTTACTTTCCTGGGTGTTGATTTAACACCATCTGGTCGTGCAATTACCTCTGCTAGATTAAAACCTATTCTGCCTTTTTCCAGCGACACCAGTATTATTGTGTAACTGCCTGAGTTTATTAATTTTCTGTAAATAATAGCTAGCGAATTTCTCAAGATCTTACTGCTCCACTTTATGCTCTTATTGGGAAAGAAGGATCTGAAGGCCTTTTTGTACCCCCTTATCACAGTGGGAGGTTTGTTTTAAAAAAAAATTGCACTGGGAAATGCATAATGTTGTAATATTGTATATGATTATTCTTTACCATTCAAATTGCATGTGGCTATTTCTGATTCCTCTGCTACCTGTGTGCTTTTACAAGCTTTCCCAACTGGTTGCAAGCCAGTGGGATATTTCTCAAAGCGATTTGATGCAGTGACTTTGGGACTCCCACTATGTCTACATAGTTTAGTAGCAGTGGCTTTTTGCAATTGAAATTTACTGATTTTCTGGTTCTACAGCGCCCTTTTGTTCCATTTAACCAGGACTCAGCCTTTTGTTCTCCACACTTTTTATTGACTCTGGAATTAATAATTTCTTCGCTTCATGTTTCAGTCTGTACTACATCACTATGCCAACCTTTCAACACTCGTGGAGGAAGATGGGTCTTATAATTGTTTCCAAACTGTATCTCTACCAGCCCCGGATTATACCTTTGTGGATAGTTCTGCTTTTAGAGATGACAAGGGCAAACTTCGTGTAGGCTATGCAGTCACTACGGTTTTGTGGAATGCAGTTTAAAATGCAAAGGATATTCTTCTGCTGAAGATTTTGTGTCAAATTTTGCAGACCACGAAGCACAGCCAGCTGTTCTTCAAGCATTGGTGTTCCCGACAGTGCTGTATTTAATACCGTTTAATATTACTTTGTTTTCTCTTTTATCTTTCTTGCAGCAATAGCAAGATACTTCCTTTGAAAACCCAGACTCTGACTTCGTGCTTCCTGTGATGCTCAGGGCTGCTGGAAAGAGGATCATCTGCGTATTTGTCCTGACAGTCTTTTGTTGCTGCTTGCCCTGTTCCTGCATTATATGCTTTGCCGCTGTGGCTATGAATAATGTCTTTTTGGTTCTCCGGCATCACCTGAACTTCTGTTATTTTTTTCATTGGCAAAGTTTGTCTGCACTGTTTCAAGACTGGCATTGTAGGGTCAGCTTAGGGTCAGTTATTCAGATTTCTGCCTTCCGAACTCTTTTTGATTTTGCAGCCTGTTTTGCAGAGCTGACCTGTGCCAGAGGAAGGAAGTGGTATTTGTCCGGATGGGTAGAAGCTTATCCATTGCCAGTTTATTTCTGTCTGGGGTGTTCCTTTTGTTCTTTCTTGTCTGGGTCCAGCCATTGTTGCGAGTGCCTGGGAGGGTATTGAAAATTTGGTTTGGTATTAAGAGACAACTGCATACTCCTTATTATCTGCAAAGCTCTGGCCAGGTGGAGCGGATGAATATGACAATCAAAAGTCACTTGCACACTATGACACAGGATTAGGCTACAGATTGGACAGAAGCCCTTCCCTTTGCCCTTATGGCAGTGTGTAATTCCCCCAGCCTGACACCATAAGGAATAGTTACTGGATGTCCAGCTACTTCTCCACATTACTTGGCAGTTATCCCAGATCCCCAATTGTTGCGCAGCGATATTTTGACTTATTGCTCACGGTTGCACTCAGTCCTGTCTGTTTCCCTTTTATTGCAAGTGAATCCTCAACGAGATGACAGAATCATCATATCCAGAATCATCAGAATCATCATATCCGGAAGTGAAGTCGCCAGACAGGGTCCTGATTAAGAATTTGCATCCAAAGACGCTTCTGGTTCCCAAGTTCCTAGGTCCATTTCGTGTGCTCCTGGTGGGATACTCGGCTTGTAAAGTGGAAGGACATTCTCGGTGGATACATCTTACACAGTGTAAAAAGGCTCCTTCACATGATCCAGAAGGTGGTTCCCTGCATCAGTGAATCAAGAGATTGCAACGCAGAGACTTATTGAACATCAGTGATATTACAGAAAAGAAAAAGAGACTATTGTGATTAAGTGCTTTTTTTTGAATGAACTTATTATGCAAAAAACCTTTGTCCAGCATTTACACTACTGATTAGGTGGATATAGTTAGTTTGAATTAGTATTTTACTGATATATATGCAATGACCTTTGGGTACTTAACCTCTACTTCATGACGTAATTGAGAATTAAGGGGTAGTTATAGCTATACTATATATCTTCATCATATTAAGAAGAGTAGGTGTATTTTTATTTTTGTCTTAGCACATTTATTTTTGGAGTGATTATAGTTTCAGATATTTAGAAGTCTGCTAAGAATGTTTCAGTATTTGGTCTTAGTTGTGCTGTGGCATATTATTATTAATGAAGCAGTGCTGCATTTAGAATCTTGGGAAAGTTATGAGGGATATCCAAATATTTTTGAGTCGCATTTACACTCAGTTACAAAATATTTTAATCTATCACGTTGTGCAGTTTGCCTTCCAACTGTGACAGCTACTCAATACGGGGTTTTACCACAAGTTAGGCCCAAAGTCTTTGAAGAGTTTCGTGATACAGCTTTTAATCTAACTACTGTACGATGGTCTCATACAAACACAGAACCTAGAGTAGTTAGTTCTATGCCTTTAAAGTCCCCTCCAATATGTTTTATGGTTCAAGGTACAGGGAAAAAGGTAGGGGACACCCCATGGAACGTTTGTAAAATAATAATGCTACATAATTCTTCCATCTGGTATAAGAAATCCCACGTACAGAAACCTTATATTTCTGTAGTACAATTAATGCAAGTTCAAGGGAATCAGGTGCATGATTATGACTTGTTACAGTATAATAGTTCTGGCTACTTTTGAATGACTCAGTCCGAGACATACCTAACTGGAGTTGCCCTTTATTAGGATATTACCATCCCTGGGAACGTAATTTATCTGTTGGAATTAAAAGAAATGAACATTACTCAGTGGGCTCTGAATAGTTGTACACAGAATACACACAAATTGACAATTTGGGAAAATGAATTAGTGGCTTCAGAAGTTAGATTATTTTGTATGTGTAATCTTGCATATACAGAACTTCCCAGAGGTTGGTCAGGTACTTGCTATGTTGCTCAGTTAGACACCCCGTGGCGGTTTTTACCTTACCAAAATGTTACTTTATTATCAACCTTGAATAATTCCTTAAGAAGAAAAAGGGATGTTTCCCCTCAGGATGAAGCCATAATAGCAGCACAACAGTTGGTAGTCTCTACAAGTCCTTTAACTAAATCTCAGATAGATACATTTACAGGTACTGTTTGGCTTTCAACCTTTGGAGCCATAGCACCCACTAGAGAATAGGGTACCCAGATTATGCGATTACAGGCAGTTGTTGAATTTACCGCCCTGGATCTCACAGAGGCTATTAGTGTGCTGCAATGTGAAGTAGATAGGGTGTCCACTTATGCAGCTCAGAATCGCATGACTTTAGACTACCTACTAGCGAAGGAAAATTTATTTATTTTTTATTTATTTAACAGTATTTCTAAACCGCCTTATCTTAATAATCAAGGTGGTATCACAGCAAGCAATCAGGTAAAGTGTGTGTGTTGTACATGCAGTGAGGATGAAACTTAGTTGTGTGAGGGCTGTGTTGGGTGCTTGATTTGTTTGAGCTATGTACAAGGTGGGCTATTTACAGTGGTGCTAAAAACACATTTTATATACATACAGTTGTTTAGGAGGATTGGAGTGCTGTATGTGGCCTAATTTCTGATTTTTTTTGCAGTATGCTTGATGATGAAGGAAACGTAGTGAAAGGTTTGCTGGATAGGGTTAGAAATTGTACATTTGTATCAAGTAGTAGTTATGTAAGTTATTTTTCTGATTTTTTTGATTCTGTTTCTTCTTTCTGGAGTTTATTATCTAGGCCCCTGCAAGGCCTATTAGCTTCATTATTTGGCTTATTAGGGATTATCATTTTAGGAGCATTAATTCTTTGTGTACAGCTTGCTGTAAGAAATCAGTGGAGACACTGACCCCTAAAATGATGCTGCAGATTGACCCAGAAGCTAGCTACGATCCATTTTTAATACCATTGTCTGAGTTTCCTTATCTGTAAAATGATTCTTTACAGAATTAGAGGAAGGACTAAAAGTAAGCTTTAGTGTACCGGGTTGAATACACAGTCAGGCATAAGACCTAAGAAAGAGTTAATATCACTTGTAGCTCTCTCTTTAATACCATCCTTGAACAACTCTGTAGAAGAAATTGGGTAAAAGGTTCCAGATAGCATATACATTAGCCTATGTTATTAGAAAGATAAGTAAAAGGCAAGTTGTTTACCCAGCTTCGCAGTCCTGCTGTCTCTGGTCAGAGATATTAAATTGTCAGTGTTAGGATTAATTAGAATTAAGGCCTACATAGTCATGTCTGAGAATATATGTATGTCTTTTCATGATTGTCCATGACGTGCATGCCTATAGAAAAGTATATTATGAATATACGTAACACTAGACGTAGAATAAAATATGTATGTTATGAATATACGTGATGTGAGACGTAGAATAATAAAGTGAAATTATGCTGTGTAATGGAATCTTTACCTATAAATAAAGAGGCCTAAAGCTTTGATTTCAGAGTAAACATAGGCAATTGCCTAGCTTGCTCTCCCAAAGCGCTTTAGTCCTGTGTTTATAATACAAGTGTGTTGTGTGCTCTTTACTGATTTACAAATTAACCTTCTCATTGTTATTGTATGCGGATTTCTGTTATACCCAAGAGCCCTGCCTCAATGTAGGTGAGGGGGAGGTGCAGAGTATATCTTTCATTCCTCACTCACAGCTCCCAAATTTTCAGGAAAGTAGTCAAGGTGGGACTGGAGGAAATGCACTTTCAAACTCATCAGGCAACCTAAAGCTTGAAATGCTTTCAGCATTCGTCCGACGATCTTTTTGTAGTGAGGATCTTTGTTATTGCCTAAAATTTCTGTACGACTTCTTTAAATGCATCCACCCTTCTTTTTGAGGATCCGTCATGGCATTGACAAACTCTTGATCAACTATAAGCCTTCTAATGTCTGGTCTGACGAACACACCTTCCTTCAATTTTGCCTCCGACAGGCCTGGAAACTTGGTGACCAAGTATTTGAAGCATTCTCCATCTCTTGGAAGTGATTTTACGAATTGCTTCATCAATCCCAATTTTATGTGGAGAGGTGGTAGAAAAACTTTATGGGAAGGTACCAAAGTTTCTCGGAGGACATTTTTTTCACCGACTGTTAGCACCCTCAGCTGCCAACTCTTCTTGGTCCAGTGATTTTGTCAGTCTCGACTGTCCCATAGACACAGAAAACAAGGATATTTGGTATATCCAGCTTGTTGCCCGAGCAGCATGCACAAGACCTTCAAGTCCCCCCACACTTGGTAACCATGGTCTTCATATTTAAGTTTACGAAGAACCAATTCCAAGTTCTCGTAGGTTTCCTTCAAGTGTACCTATCAACAACATAGCCCCCTCATTCCTGTCCTCACTTATCAGCACACAACCGGCAAATAGAAACAGAAGAACTAACAACTTGGGCACCCTGCAGGTCCCCAACACCATCAGAACTGTGAAAACAAGTACATGTCGCAGAGCTTTCTCATTCTCTGCGCCTACTATATGGAACCAACTCCCTTTTGAACTGCGTTTAATCCAGGACATTAAAAGTTTCAGGAAAGAGATAAAAACCCACCTATTTAAATGCTACTACAACCAGCCATGAGTCTCAAGATCCATGGAATCGTAGCAAAGCAAACTGATAATTATATGCTTTTGAATCCGCCTTATGTATAAACATGTAAAAATGTGAAATCCAAAAATGTGTAAATATGTATGTATAAATGTAAATATGTTTAACTCCATTCCCCAAAACATTAACCATGTGTGCTGTGACCCCCCCCCCTCAGAACTATGTATTTACTGTCCCCTCCCAGTCCTGATTGACAACCCCCAAAAGAAGAATCGAACCGCTGCTGATCGCTGGAAGCAGCGGTATATAAATGTGTACTAAATAAAATAAATAAATAAATAAATAAAACAGGTATGGAAGCGTAAAAACCGTTGTGGAGTAAAACTGCTTTGAGACTTCTTTTTGAAGAATCTATAAAAAGACTCCATTGCTCTGAATCATATTGGATTTTAAATTGACCCATCAGACCTTCGACATCGATGCAATAAACCAACTTGTCTTCCTGGGCGAAGTAAGGAACGAACTCCTTTTCACGATGTCTGAACCATGAAGATGACACTCCTGGCAACAATAAATTCCTGCTTTTCAGCCTTGATCCGAGTAACTCAGTGGCATCTTTGGGAAGATTCAAGTCTCTTACCAAATCATTCATCTCCTCCTGAGAAATCAATTTTGGTCTTGTATCATCTTCAAAGTCAGAACTTGATTCGTCATCTGGTTCAGGTATGACTTCACCTTCATCAGAGCTAGATATCTCTTCCAAGGTAGCAGGGGGCTTGGGTACTGGTATATCTGTGCCATGGGGGATGCGACAAATTGCCGAGTGATGATTGGGGTATGAAATGGAATGCTTCCATTTGGAATTAAACCCTTTGACATCGCATGAACAAAAGTAACAGTCGTCACTATGGTTCTTTTGCTCTCACCATACCATAGGATTCCCATAACGGAAAGATTTTTTCTTACCCTTGAACCCGTTTCGGAGGTCCTCAACACACCGTTTGCACACTTTATGAGGCGCCCAGACTTTATCTTGATCTCCAATTTTTAGTCCAAAGTATGCAAAGTATACTTTTTTCACAAAGTCTGTAATATTCTGCTGTTGCTTCAACACTGTATATTCACCACAGATGAAACAGAAACTGTCTTGCGAATTAATACACTTTCGCGGAACCATAACATAATGGTTGAAGAATGACAAGATAACACGAATTGCGATGAAAAAGTGTGAACAGCCTAGAACCAAGAGCCTGATTGTGATTCGTGCACAAGTGTGGCATGCAGGAGAGAGCAGCTCTGTGTCTGTACATGAGACGTCACAGTGCTGGCCACGTCCCCCTGCACTGATCGGAGCTGCTGCTATCTGCCCTGTGTCTCCCTCCCACTGGATTCTTCAGGAAAGATTAACCCCTTCTACCATTAGAAGCACGGACTTAAAACTTGCTTAGCTTATGTATATATTGCTGACCATCAGATTTACAGTGCTATATTTTTTTTACATAACTCGGACAACCCCTTTAAGGTTTTTTTGGCATTTTATATCTTAAATGCACTTATGTGAATTAATTAATAGTAATTTGAATTAATTGATAGTAATTTGAAAAAATTTGATAAATTTGAAGACAGTTTTGCATGTTGTGGCAAATCATGACGTCTAGGAGTTTTTTCAATATTTTATTTGTTTTCAGCACCCCAAAATACATGGAAATTAGATGAAAATAATCAAACAGCATTTTAGTCGCAGACCTGTGTTATCCTAACTAGAGAAAGATATGCACTTATATATATCACCATATATGACTATATACACATATGCATATTGTCACTCACCTACTTACCCCTGAGGCGGAAGGCCTGGGGCTTCAGTGAGGCTCCTCTTATATAGCAAGGACTTAGTAGTGCCCTCTGGGATTTGGAGTCCCAATAGCTAATCAAATAAGAAGGTAGTTGTGGTCGAGTAGCTATGCTTAAAGAGGTATTTATTTTCCCTTCCCGGGAGAATTCTTGCAACAAGGGTCAAAGGAAATTAAACCATAATACTGGCATAACACAAATGGGGACTACAAATTACAACAAAAATGCTTCTTGTCAGCTTTAACTAAACAAAAAGGGAAAAACAGGCTTTTTCAATCACAAAAGCTGAATGGTGAAATCTGTGTTCCTCCACAGATTTCTCTTAGGCAGGCTTTACTTAGGCCTTAACAAAAAGAGGTCACACTATCGGAAAACACCAATGTACAGTCCATTTTGCAAATATCTGAGCTCTCTTCACAGAAGTCACATTCCATGTCCTCGTGTACTTCTTGGCTATTATATTCTGCAGGGCTGTAATGTGTATCAGTGTTTATTAGTCTCCTCTCTTCTTGGCCAGAGCTTCTCTCCCCTCTATCACTGCAGAAAGGCTGGTTACCATGCACTATGGATTCTCCCCTTAGAGGGCCATACACTTCAGGACTATTGGGAGTAAAATTCAGTGCCCCTCTATTCCAGGTACTATGCCTTTCTTCAGGCTGAGCTCTGCCTGTCTGTTTTGCAACCGGGAAGTTGAAACTTTTCTCCCTTTCACTTCCCCTCACAGGACGTCTTTCTCTTAGGTGGGAAATCTCTCTTGGATAAGAGTTCTTGCTCCCCAGGTACCTGCTCCCGTGGTTATTCCCTCTCCCAGCTCCTCGTGGTTTGCAGCTTGGAATCTCTCTCTGTCCCCAACCGGACTTTGGCTTAGTGCAGCCCAACTTTCCAGCACTAACCTCTGAGAATTCCTCCTGGGCAAACTCCTCTGAGGTGCAGATGGAATCCACGTCAGAAGCTTTCAGGTATGACTCCTGACTCTCATGAGCTCTGCTCTTTCCTTTCCCGTGAGTCCTCTCAGTGTCTCTTTCTCTCTCTGTATCTGAGACTGAGTCTGACTCCCTGTTTGCGTCTCTGTCGGTATCTCTGCTCCTGACTCTGCATGTTTCTGCTTTGCTCAAGACTGACCTTATTTTAAATGCGTCATTCTTTGAGTCTCTTGTTAGCTCAAACGCCTGCAGCTGTTTCTGCTTCTCTGATGAGCTATGACGTAATGCTATTGCTGGGCGTTTACCTACAGCCGGTGCTCTTGTTTTGCTTGGTTGCTCATAGCAACCCCTAGCCATGTGCTTTGCACTGCCGGTTTTAAAACTGCCCTGTGTATTTTCCTCTACTTTTATAGGCACTATCTGCCTTGCGCCATGACAATATTTATATGCACATGTATACATTTGCCTATATATACCTAGCAAGGTGTTTGTTCATATACATAGGTATAGATATACAATATCAACTTATATACAAGATGAGGGTGATTGGTGAGTCATTTGGTGAAGTGTAGTGCATGCATTGCTTTGTAATGTTGATAGTGTTTGTTATTTATTTGTATTGGGGTGTTAAGTTGGATAGATAGTTTCATGGTCTTTCAGGATGCCAAAATGTTATCGAATGAGATAAGTTTTTAGGTCCTTTCGAAAGTTTGACATATCTGTGATGGATCTTAGTTTGTCAGGTAGCACGTTCAACATGGAGGGGGCAACATAAGAAAATGCTCTATTACTAATGCCATATTTTGTTTTGTGATATTCTGAGAGTATAATTAGGGTATTTTGTGTGCAGGTTCTTCTTTGTCGGTCATCTGGAGTTACTTTAGCTTTGTAAGGTATGTTGTGGTTATATTTCTTCTCAGTTTGAAGGTGGTCATCAATAGTATATATTTAATCCTACTGAGCTTGTAAACGGGGGTGCTGGTTGTGAAAGTCCACAATCTTGGCAAAGGCAGAATTTTATATGACTTGCAAAGGATTGTGGGTGTTGTAGTTCATTCACACCAAAATCACCCATTCAACAAAATAATGAATTGTAGTTGCTCGAGTGTAAGCAGAAAACAGATTTTATTTATGGGGATTATTCCCTCGCACAGATATGCTTGGTAACATCAATAGGATACTTTCTTCAGGAATTGTAATCAGGAAAAACAAAACAACTGTATAAGGCAACTGAAATACTGAGGCAATAACTCAGTAAAGACCTTGAAGAAACAGAAAAGGTCTTTCTGCTAGCCCCTGCTAATAACTTTCTTAGCAGTGCTTAAAATGAAAAAAACAAACCCAAAAGGAAAAATGTTCTTTATCCAAAACAACTTTCTTCCATTCACACAATGAAGAAGTTTTCCTTCTAGAGCTCACGTGCACTTATGCCTGGCTTAATCACAAGTAATTAACCAACTGCAAACCCTTGCTGGTCCACTCTCTACGAGGCTCTAACTTACCCTAAAGCTTTCATTTAAAGAAACTTTTCTGGGTAGTTAAAAAAAACACATTACAGTTCCTTTTGGTGATTGTTGCTTTACTGAGGATTACTTTAAAACAACAGCTTAGACAGAGAGCAATCCATGCATTCTACTTGCTCATTTGATATTTCCTCTTGCTCCTGAAATATCATGGAATCATTATCATGCTCTGGCTCAGAGGAATTCTCAAACTGATCACTCTCAGGATAGCATTTGTTTCCCTGCTGTCTTCCTTGTGAAAAGCTAGGGAACAGATCAGAGTTCATACCTGAGATCACGTTGCTATTAGGTTTCCTCTCTGGGTATCCTGGCCAGTAGGTAGTCCAGCTTCTGTGCCCAGCTCTCCAGTCAGAATCTCTGGACTTTAGGTCTCTTTTCCCATACCTCCTTGAATAGGTATCAGAGCTCCTTCTCTCCGTAGATGCAGCCGTCTCCTTTACAGGTGCTCTCTGGGGGTTCCTGGCTCTATATCTCCAAGCCTCTGGTTTCTTCCAGTCCAATGGAGAATGCTTGCCTCTGGAATCACTCCCAACACACGTATTGCTTTGGGCTCCTTCCTTAGACCTCCTGGACGTCTTGCTGTTCCTCCTTCTGTGTTCTCTCTGCTGTTGCCGTTCTCTCTCTTCTTTCTCCTGCTCCTCACGCTTCTCCTTCTTCCTTAGCTCCTCATGCTTCTCCTGCTTCTGTCTGTGTGAAGAATATCTTTTACTTTTAAAGTGCCTTGATGGACATTCCACCCTAGCACAGTCCAGGTGTGCTGAATCAAGCCCTGCCCTAGGAGATGGGTGATTAGGGATTACCTCATAGCTTCCTTGATTAGGCACACGTTTCCCCACTTCAGCTCTCCTAGAGGCTTTCTGTAACCTAGTGCATTCTGGGTCTGGTAGTCTTTTATGCAAACACTCTGTTTTAGTGTTTTTACCAGCAAGCACAGGTTGGTTGTTCAGAGCCAATTCACCTCTTGTACTATTCCTTCCTGAAGTATGATAAGCTTCCTTATCACAAGCTTTGGTAGCCAGTGGAGATTGTATAAGATTGGAGTAATGTATTCAGATTTGCTTGCTTTACTGGTTATATGAGCAGCCATGTGCTGGGCAACTTGAAGACTGTGTATTATTTGTTTCGGGAGACCATGAAGTAGACTATTGCAATAATCCATGTGCGGAAGTATGGATTGAAGTACCGTTCTGAAATCATCATTGGACAAAAGAGACCTCAGCTGTCTGATCATTCTTAATTTGTTGTATATGGTTCTGGTGGTGAGTTTAATATGTGATGTAAAGTTGAGGGTTTGATATATGATGACACCTAAATATTTTACCTCGTTCTTTACATTAAGGATAGTTTCCTTTACATCAATTATGGGAGGAGGGTTAAAGCATTGATTTCTGGTGGTGAATAAAATCTCCATTCTGTTATAGTTTATTTTTAAATTGTGGGCTTTTAACCATTTGCGATATTTATTTATTTATTTATTTGATTTTTCTGTAAAGATCAGGGGCGGTTTACAGATAACAGAACATTTTACATAGAACAATGGTTTAACTTTTTACATAGTAATTTTTTGGGAGTAACAAAACAGTTGGATATACATTTGGCTACAAACTTAGCCTATTACAGGACGATAATAAACTATGTACAACATTTCAGGTTAGAAGAATTACATTGAGTTTGTGATTGTCGGAAGTGGGTGTATCTCATTAAAACAAAATATTATTGGTTCTAAATTGGGTATCAAGACATCAAAAGGGAGATGTAACATGATGTCATCTGCATAGATGGAATATTCTATTTGGTGTTTTTTGAAGATATGACAAAGTGGTTGTAAATAGATATTAAATAGACTTTATCACTTACAACGAATTCAGAATACCACTGCTCGGCTTATTTCTCACTCTTCTCCTCGCTATCACGTTGCGCCTCTTCTTATTCATCTTCATTGGCTTCCCATGCATTCACTACAAAGTCCTTTCACTTGTCCACCAGGTCCTTTACACTCACTCTCCTCAATATCTGGCTGACCTCATTCATTTCCATACCCCTACTCGCACATTACGATCATTGCATCTCAATCGTTTACATCTTCCCTCCCCTTCACGAGCCCACCTTCAGTACACCCGCTCCTCTGCCTTCTTTTTCATTGGTCCCGCCCTCTGGAACTCTTTACCCTCCTCTATCCGGCTTAAACAGCACCACGTCACCTTTAAGAGCAGTCTGAAAACCCACCTCTTTACCATTGCTTTCAACCTCCCTGCCCCCTCTGTGTGATCTTATTCTCCCTGCCCCCCCTCCACTTCCTCTCCTCTTTTGTCCCATTGTATGACTTTGTTATTTTGCTTTCCTATCCATTATTGTAACTTCCTTTCCACTTTCCACCTTTGTCTTTCTGTACTTTTATTTTTGTAAACCGCTTTGATGTTACTGTTCAGGGGTATATTAAGCAAATAAACATAAACATAAATAATAGGGCTGAAAGGGCAGACCCTTGAGGTAGTCCTTGCTTCTGCTTGTAAGTATTATATAATTGCTGATTAACTTTAACTTGTTGCATACCATTTAACAAGTAGAATTTGAAACATTGTAATACATTCCTATATAGCCCAGTAAGTTGCAGCCTATCAAGAAGTATGTCATGCAAGATAGAATCAAAGGCAGCAGCTAAATCTAAAAATATGTGGAAAAATGCTTTTTTAGGGTTTTCAATCCCTTTTATTAATTTATCAAGTAGTGTTAGTAGCAGTGTTTCAACATTGTGGTGTGGTCTGAAACTGTACTGGTGTTCATCTAAGGGTGCATGTAAATCAATATGATCTTGAAGTTGCTTATAAACAACCTTTTCATTTATTTTGGCTAGAAACGGGAGGCTGGAAATTGGTCTGTAAGATGTGGGGCATCTCTTGTCTAGTGAGATTTGTTTTAATACAGGTCAAATAATTGCTTGTTTTAATACTACTGGCGTTTGAGCATTTTTGACTGATAGGTACAATGAGTATATTGACTTCTTTGTAGGTTTTATAGTTCCCGAACCTTTTCCGTAGGCGTAAAAAAGTCTCCACACGTGTTTGTGCAGTTCAGAAACTAACAGCATCAGACCGGCGAATGCCCTGCAAAGCTAATTTCAAAATGTTTAGACCATTCAGCCAACGTGCACAGATGCTTTCCATTTATTTGCTACACATCGCAATAATTATAAAACTCTTGCATTTGATAGATTGTTGCACAAGAACTTGAAAAGCCTTGAGCAAAAGGGGACTTTTAATGGGCCACATGCATTTGAGTGAACATGCTAATAAGCTTCAGATGTCCATTATACTTTACAGATGAGCAGCATATGCTGTGTCTTAAATATGCTTCATTAATTTTTGATACAATAAGGAGCCAAGCAATGCAAAAGAAATGCTTTAAGCAAAGTTGTCCATATCGCTTGCCTGTCTATAGCTTAGAAATACTGCAGTGTAATAATACTGTATACTCCATCACTGTATTCTGTTTATTTCCTCCGTAAGACATTAGATTTGGTGTTTGAGAGGATTCATGTTAAGTTCCTTCAGATTTTCTCAGCATCTAGTTTCTTGCTAGAAATTAAGTGAGAATTTGCAAACCTCAATCTCTTGAACTGCCTTCGAGCATTTTATACCTACAAGCATTGTTACTGTTAAATCAATTTAGCATGGACTAAGGGGTATGTTTACTAAACCGCGCACACGTGCGCGGCGCACATTAGCGCACGCTAATGATGCACTTAAGTGCTCTCAAGTTTCCCGCACGCGTGCGTGTCACACTAACAGGCCACTAACGGGCCCGCGCGTGTGCGCGGCGTGGTGATGTGCGATAGAGGCGTGGAAAGGTTTACGGAGGGCGGAGGAAGGCTCCTGAGGGGCGGAGAGACGGGGTCAATGGGCGGGGAAGGGGAGGGGAGAGACTCCCCGCACAGTACCGTGGCCGAATTTCCATGTAAAAACTACATTTAAAGGGAAGAGAAACCATTTACGTCAGCAATGTACAGCAAAACCGGGGAAACCTACAAAACGTGAGCAGTGTGATACATGTGCACAGTACAAAAGTGCAAATAAAACATGAAAATGACCGCAACAAATTCCCTAAAAATTATAATTAATCAGGGGAACAGTGCTAGCAATGGCCAGCAATAAAAAACTCTCCCAGGACAGCTCCAAAAAAAAGAAATGATTTTTGGAAGGGTGTACGCTCTGTAGACCCTTTGAAAATTCCTTTCCATTTTGTGGAGGTGTCCTGGGAGTGTCTTTTAATGTTGCCAATTGATAGCACTGTTCCCCAGCTTAATTATAATTTGTAAACATTTTCCTGTGGTCATTTATGAGGTGTTTTGCCCTTTTCTCTCCATACAATGTAAATGATCCCACATTAAAATAGTGCAGAGCAGAGTTCCAGACTAGTCCTGGCAGGTTTCCTATCTCCAGGGAGTGCACCATCTCTGTGGCCACAGTGTGGTGCAGCAGACACAGCCAGTGCCTGCAGGACCACAGGGTCACAGGTTCAAATCCCAGCTGGGGCTCCTGCCAACACAGTCCCCATATTTATACCCACCAGGAAACAGTGATAGTAAAGACACCCCTTTATTGCAGATAAGCATGGCTGAAACAGCTATCTTTTACCCTACACCGCACACACACCATAACAATGGGCATTACCCCCAGCCAAATCCCCCAAATGCAGTCCTGGAGTGCCACACCTCAATCAGGTCAGATGCTTTTTCCAAGATAAGGACATGTCAGCATGTTGGTGGAGGGGTACAGGTGGTGGAGGGGGCAGTGGCTGCTAGCCAAAGCAGACAGTGGCCTAGCCATGTGCAGGCTCGCATGTCCACTGCAACAGACAGGCCCTGTCAGATGTACAGTCATGGACTCCCCAGGGAATGCAGCCCATCTGTGGCAACATGGTGGTGCAGTGCAAACAGACAGTGTGTGCAAGAACACAAGGTCACAGGTTCAAAGCCCAGCTGGGGCCACTGCCAATCCTGTCCACATATTTTTCCCACAACTAAATTGTGATAGTAAGGACATAAGAACATAAGAACATAAGAAATGCCATACTGGGTCAGACCGAGGTCCATCAAGCCCAGTATCCTGTTTCCAACAGTGGCCAATCTAGGTCATACGTACCTAGCAGTTTCCCCAAAAGACACAGGTTCTGCAGTGCTTGTACTAGGCCAAGCATTGATATCCTGGGTCCCTTTTTAATAGTGGTTTATGGACCTTTCCTCCAGGAACTTGTCCAAACCTTTTTTAAACCCAGCTATACTAACAGCCCTTACTACATCCTCCGGTAACAGATTCCAGAGTTTGATTACACGTTGAGAGAAGAAATATTTTCTCCTATTTGTCTTAAATAGTTTACCCTGTAGCTTCATTACATGCCCCCTAGTCCTTCTATATTCTGATAGCGTAAACAATTTATCCACGTTTATCCGTTCCACTCCATTCATTAATTTATACACCTCTATCATATCTCCCCTCAGCCGCCTCTTTTCTAGGTTAAAGAGCCCTAACCTTTTTAGCCTCTCTTCATAGGAGTAGCCTTCCATCCCCTTCACCAATTTGGTGGCTCTTCTCTGTACTTTTTCTAATAACTCTATGTCCTTTTTAAGATACGGTGACCAGAATTGCACACAATATTCAAGGTGCGGTCGTACCATGGAGCGATACAGAGGCATTATAATATCCTTTGTTTTATTCTCCATCCCTTTCCTTAGGATACCTAGCATTCTATTTGCTTTCTTGGCCGCCGCTGCACACTGGGCGGAGGGTTTTAACATGTTATCCACGATGACTCCTAAATCTTTTTCCTGGGTGGTGGTTTCTAATGTGGAGCCTTGCATCTTGTAACTATAGTGTGGGTTGTTCTTTCCTAGGTGCATAACTTTGCACTTGTCCACATTAAATTTCATCTGCCATTTGGATGCCCAGTCTTCCAATTTATCCAGATCCTCCTGCAGTTTTCCACAATCCTCTTGGGTTTTAACAACTTTAAACAGTTTTGTGTCATCTGCAAATTTGATTACCTCACTAGTTATTCCCTTTTCCAGGTCATTTATGAATATGTCAAAAAGTAGCGGACCCAGTACAGATCCCTGGGGTACTCCACTATTCACCTTTTTCCATTGGGAATATTGGCCATTTAGCCCTACCCTCTGCTTTCTATCTTTTAACCAGTTCCCGATCCACAATAGTACACTGCCTCCTATCCCATGACTTTTTAGCTTCGCCAAAAGTCTCTGATGGGGGACCTTGTCAAAAGCTTTCTGAAAGTCCAGATACACTATATCACCCGACTCACCTTTGTCTACCTGTTTATGCACACCTTCAAAAAAACAGATCAGATTAGTAAGACAAGATCTGCCTTGTCTAAAGCCATGTTGGCTGTCTCCCATTAGGCCATGACTATCTACATGCTGTGTAATTTTGTTCTTTATGATGGCTTCTACCATTTTCCCTGGTACTGACGTCAGGCTCACCGGTCTGTAATTTCCCGGGTCACCCCTGGAACCCTTTTTAAAAATTGGTGTTACGTTGGCGACCCTCCAATCTTCAGGTATTACAGATGATTTTAATGAAAGTTCACAGATTACCAATAACAGGTCTGCAATCTCATATTTCAGTTCTTTCAACACTCTGGGATGTATACCATCCGGTCCAGGTGATTTGCTACTATTCAGTTTATCAAATAGTTGTAATATATCTTCCCGGTGTAGCGATATTTCTCTCAATTCCTCTGCAGTATCACCTTTAAATACCACTTCAGTCTTGGGTAACACCCCTACATCTTCCTCAGTAAAGACCGAAGCAAAGAATTCATTCAGTCTCTCTGCTATAGCCTTGTCTCCTCTTACTGCCCCTTTTACCCCTCTATCATCTAATGGTCCAATTGACTCTCTCACAGGCCTTTTGCTACGAATGTACTTGAAAAAGTCTTTATTTCGTGTTTTTGCTTCCGTAGCAAGTTTCTTCTCAAATTCCCGCTTTGCCTGCCTTATCAATGCTTTGCATTTAACTTGCCAGTGCTTGTGCTGTTTCCAGTTTTCATCATTTGGCTCTTTTTTCCATTTTCTGAAGGTTGCTCTTTTGGCAGCAACAGCCTCTCTGACCTCACCTTTAAACCATGCTGGCAGTTTTTTGGACTTTCTTCCACTTTTCTTAATGCGTGGAATACAGCTGGTCTGGGCTTCGAGGATAGTATTTTTAAATAACACCCAAGCTTGCTGTAAGTCTTTAACCTTTGGAACCGCTCCTTTTAGTTTTTTCCGAACTATATTCCTCATTCTATCATAGTCACCCTTTTGAAAGTTAAAAGGTAGTACTGTGGATTCCTTTACTATCTGTCCTCCACTGATTAAATCAAACATGATCATACTATGATCACTATTGCCAAGTGGTCCCAACACCCTTATTTCTTGCACCAGATCTGGCGTTCCACTAAGGACTAGGTCCAGTATGGCTTCCCCTCTGGTCGGTTCATGAACCAGCTGCTCCAAGAAGCAGTCATTTATTTCATCTAGAAACTTTATCTCTTTAGCTTGTCCTGCTGTGACACTGTCCCAGTCGATACCGGGGTAATTGAAATCACCCATTATTACTACTCTGTTGTGGCTTTTGTTAGCTTCCTTGATTTCTTTGAGCATTTCATCATCCATTTGTTCATTCTGGCCAGGTGGTCGATAGTATACTCCCACTGCCATCACCTTCCCCTTCATAAATGGAATTTCAATCCATAGAGATTCTACAGCATATTTTGTTCCCTGCAAAACTTTAATCCTTTCTGACTCAATGCCCTCTCTAACATAGAGCGCAACCCCTCCACCAATTTGTTCAGCTCTATCATTACGATATAGTTTGTATCCAGGTATCACAGTGTCCCACTGGTTATCCTCCTTCCACCATGTCTCTGAGAGTGCAATCATATCTAACCTCTCATTTAATGCTATATATTCTAATTCTCCCATCTTATTGTTTAGACTTCTAGCATTGGCATACAAGCATTTTAGAGACTGCATTTTATTAATATTAATCTGGCTATTGGTAGGCATGGGTAATTGGGAATCTTTATGCTCTGTCTGCTCCTTACTCAAGGGCATTTGGGCTACTATACTCCCTTTTGGAACCTCACTGCTTTTGGTAGTATCCTTCAAGGATACCTTTGTCCAAACCTTTATTGCTGAGGACATACGCATTGGTAATACGCCTATCTTTTACCACACCGAGCACAGACACCATCAACAGGGGCATTACCTAGAGCAGAGTCTCCGAAATGCAGTCCTGGAGGACTACACACTATTCAGGTGCCATGCTGCCTCTAATACAAATGCCTGTGCTGCATATCTATGCACCACCCCCATGGCATGTAGATGTAGCTCATGCATATTCATGAGGGACAGCTGGAAAACCCGAACAGTGTTAGGCACACCAGGACTGGAGTTGGGAACCTCTGCCGTAAAGCAGCAGCCAACAGGGGCAGAAACACCCACACCCACAGGCCCCATTGGCCAATGCCTCCTGGAGAGGCAGGACAGTGGGCCCTGCGTGCATCTCCAAATACTAGCACTTGCATACCTTAGCAATGCCACCCTACACCTGGGTATACGGTACACAGCTCTGAAACGTTTGCTATGAGTACTGGCAGATAGACATTCCTACGTTAAGCACAGTTTGCTCTTTGAGCTCCATCATAACAATCTTTCTGATGTCTGCGGTGTGTGCTCCAGGTCTGGCCTCTGACAGTGGTCACCACCCTGGGGAGTGACCCCCAACAGTATTGCGTACCATATCCATGCCTGTACTGTGCCCAGGACTGGCGTGGTGGGCAAGGCTTATAAACCCCTCTATAGTAGCACAATGCTGGCATACGTGTGGGAGTGTGTGTCTGTCTATACAGTGTGTGTTGGTTGCAAACACCTTCCACAGCCCACACTGCCAGCACTGTTGCCAGCTTTGGCCTGCCAATGTGCATAATGAGCAGCAAGGTACCATGGGTATAGCTCAGACAGGGTGGGCTGGCCAGGATGCATCTGTACAGGGCATAGGGCGCTGCTGGGGACATTGTAGTGGCTGGCCACCACCTACACAGACAGGGTGACCTCTGTCTGTCCTGCTGGGGGATCACTCTCACCCTGACTGTGCAGTGACCACAGCATGTCTAGGCACCCCCATAGTGCTATATAGTATTTCTCTCATGTGATATATATGGGTTTCCTTTTGGGGCCCAGTCACTGACTTATCTGCTGGTGTGCACTTCCATCCCAGTTCTGGGTGCATGCATTTCCACCAGGACTAGCTTGCAGACTGTTTTCAACTGGTCTGTGTCTTGATGGAGCGCCTTGCAGGGTGCAGCGGCTGAAGGCTTGCTGCAGGAGAATATCAGATAGTGGTGGGGTGCAGCTTAGCATATCAAGGTGTAATGTCTGTCTGATATTGTGTTATGGATGTGTATAGAGCTTCTTTGACTGCCCTGTAGGGTGTCTGTTCCCCAGCAGGACCGGGGTTGATGGTCCATTCTACTGCCACCATTGCAGGGAGGTAGAATGTGGAGCTGTTGATAGGAGACCCTGTTTTTTGGCCTCGGGGGGTGGCGGTACATAGCCCACCTAGGTGTCCATAAGGGGTTCCCCTGACTAGGACAGACAGAGATATCCAAGGTGTTTATGCAGGAACTACCTATCTCACAGAGTACTACTGCTTTGGAGCTCTGGCATGGCCTCTTTCAGCTATGGAGGGTGTTGTGGACCTGGTCCTGGGCGCCTCTTCACACTCTCAGAGTGAGCACAGTACCCGCACAATGTGACGGTGTGTAGCTACTCTGTGCCAGTAAAACACCCGGTCAGTACCCCCTACCAGGCCGGGGAGCTGTTGGGGTGCATTCCCCATCTTGTGTTCATCTGTGGACAGCTGATTTGCATGTGCAGTGCATCATGGGTACAGGTGGCCTAACCCTATCCTGGTTACCACAGCAGACTGTCTGTGTGGTGACATGCAGGCTCTCTGCAGCCAGCCAGGGGCTTGCTAGCAGCTATAGAGCTGTAGCCCAATGGTTACTTCACTGCCTGTGAAACCAGAGGTCATGGGTTAAAACCCACAGTGGGGGTATGTAATAGGGGTGTCCAAAGTTTTTTTGATTTAATGTACATATGTTGATGCCAGCACAAACACTCTCAGGGTACTGTACCCATAAGGTGCCTCTGAGAGTGCTTTATAGGGCGCCCTATAGGGCACCTTATGGTCGCCGTCCATATAAGGTGCACTATACATTATCCTGTGGCGCAACATATATGGTGCCCTATAGGGGACATTCTAGGGTGCCTTGGCGGACAGTGAACTTTAACATGTGCCTTATGGGCCGCCTTATGTTAACACGCTTTGAGAGTGTGTTTGCTAGTATTGATAAATAAAATAAAACTAACATGCCTCCTACAGCACTCATCCCCATAATACATAATGCCTCAGCCAGCCTTGTTCACTGGGCACTGTGGGGGATTGAACCCCTGATCCCTGCACCATTGGTCAGTGTCTTAACCATTGTGCTGTGGCTCTGTTCCTGTGCTTGCACATCAGCGCGCCGCCTTATGCCGCCCATTATTACAATGCCTCCTAAAACATTAGCGCACGGTCTTATGCCCATCAGCGCGCCGCCTTATGCTGCACATCATTTATATGCCTCCTAAAGAAATGCCTCAGTGAGCCTTATTCATTGGGCACTGTGGGGTATTGAACCCCTGATCCCTGCACCATTGGCCAGTGTCTTCACCATTGTGCTGTGGCTTTGTTTCTATGCTTGCACATCAGCGCGCCGCCTTAGGCCTTCCAAAATTAGCAGCCCAACGCCTTCTGCCGCCCAAAATTAACAGTGCGCCGCCTTATGCCGCCCAAAATTAACAGTGCGCCGCCTTATGCCCCCCAAAATTAGCAGTGCGTCGCCTTATGCCACCCAAAATTTACAGTGCGCCGCCTTATGCCCCCCAAAATTAGCAGTGCGCCGCCTTATGCCGCCCAAAATTAACAGTGCGCCACCTTATGCCCCCCAAAATTAACAGTGTGCCGCCTTATGCCCCCCAAAATTAGCAGTGCGCCGCCTTATGCCGCCCAAAAGTAATATGCCTCCTACTGCACATTTACCCATTAAAGTTAATGCTTCAGCCAGCCTTTTTTGATGCACACAACAGGGGATTGAACCCATGACCCCTGCACCATTGATCAGTGTCTTCTCCTTTGTACTACAGCTCTGTTCCTTTGTGTGCCCAGCAGCACGCCACTTAGCCTTCCCACGCGCTAATGTGGACCCCGCACATTAGCGCTCCGCGCACACGGACGATTGCTGGCTCCCGGTTTTTTTCTTTTTTCTGCTTGAACCGCCCACTCCTTATATGGCACAGGCACACTAATGGGGCATGCACAATTGCGGGATCTTAGTAAACATACCCCTAAATGTTCCCTATTTAAAAAAATGTGAAATTAACAGAAAAAGTCCTGACAACTGGAGAAAAATTAAAAAACAAAAATTAACTGAATTTTCCTTGCTTGCTTCCTTTATTGCAGCTAAAGTTAATTTGAAAAGGAAAGACAGCCTGTGAGGAGCCCGCCCCCATGACATCACTTCCTCGGGCTCTGCATGATCGGAGGGCTCCTGACACAGTTTCTCTTTACTTTTCAATGTAAGTGTAGTGCAGCCGCTGCTCTGTACAAAGCAGAACCAGCGGCTGCACTGCTATAGGGAATCGCGATCGCGTTCGCGCCGCGGACTTCGGTACAAAAGCCGGTTTTTTGCTCTGGCCGCTCCCGATCTTGCGGCCAGAGCAAAAAACCAGCTTTTCAATGGCCGGTTTTACAACTGTGCTGGCAGCCGGCCTGGCCATGGAAAAACCGGCCAGGCTGGCTGAAAACTGGCCGGTTGGCAACCCTAATTTGTGAGCCGAGGCCACATGTTACGGATGAAATTGGAATTTTTCCCACGGCACACCAGACAATATCTCACGGCACACTAGTGTGCTGCGGCACAGTGGTTGAAAAACGCTGGTCTAGGCAGATTGTTAAGGGGGTTATTCTGTGCTACAAATAGCAGGGATGGATGGCCCCGCTATTCGTCCCTTCACCCAGCCGTGACTATCTTCCCCGCCGGTTGTACGTGGAAGGTAAATGGGGGCAGTGAAGGGGTGGCTTGGGGTGGAGTCTGGGCAAAGTCTGGGCAGTTGCTGGCCCTGTATGTACAGGGACAATTCCAGTGTTGGCCCTGTATGCCTGGGGCCAGCGATTTGTGCAGGGAAGTTATTCCACCTCCGAGGTGGAATAACTTCCCTGGATGTATTTAAATTGTATGCCTGGGGTGCAGATAGGGCAGGGGGCGGCCAGGGGACATTCCCCGCAGCCTGATCTTGGCCTTAGGAGGCCAGATTGGAGATTGGGCTGCGGGGAATAGGCAGTTTTTGCCAGCAGCTGGCATTGCGACTTTTAAATGGAGCCACAGTGCCATGGCAACTGGACGCCATGGCACCGCGGCTCCATTTAAAAGCTCTGACTGAGTTAGCCAAGTTTTTTATGTACATGCAGGCCAGACTGAATTGCAGTCCTGGCCTGCATGTGCATGACTGCTTGCGATTCTGATCCCACAGGGCTAGATGTACCTTGGGGGATCAGAATCGCGATCCCCTCTGTGTGTCCTGTTCAGACCGGACGCACAGAGGGGATCTACGTGCAGGACAGAATCGGGCCCTAAATGTTTATTTGAAATTGTGATCATATCTATGCCATCTCATATGCTGACTGTGATGCTATGGAAGGCTAGGTGATTTCTGGCTAAGATAACAACTCCTCCACCTCTATAGCTGATTTTTGGGCAGATGAAGATGTCATAATCTGGCATTAGTCGCTGGTTTATGAGAACATTGTCAGTGTCTGTGAACCATGATTCTGTCACAGACATAATTTCAATATTGTGATCACTGAAGTAATCATTATGGGGACCTTATTACAAGCTGATTGTGCATTGAAGAGTATACAGCTCAGGTGAGGCAGATGATCAAGTGGTTCATTGTGAGGCGGAATTACTGATTCATGTAACTTAATTCTGAGTAGGGCACAAGGTCCTCTGTTCCTTGTTTTGTAGGAGGGAATATACCATTTTTTGTGAATAAATGGGATGGTACTTGGTTGAGGCCTTAGGGACTTAGGAGGTCATTCCAGAACATAAATAAGTCCTTTGGACATGCGGTATTGATGTTTTTCTAGGAAAAAACTTCTTTGACCGTATTCTGAAACCCCTTGGTCCTGCATGCTAGCACGGGGATCTCAGAACAGGGATGGGAGAGGGCAGAATAGGGGCAGAACGAGGGAGGGGCCAGCATCGGAGACATATAAAGCGTATTCAGGAGAAGCCCATGCACATCGTCAGTGTTTCCTGCAGATGTCCATGTTATTCCTGCAGAAACATGGAATAAAGGCAGGACTTAGAAAAATTTCTGCTCTGTTCAAAGCGTCCCGTATTGAAAAACAGTTGTGACAAGTATGCTTTGAACTGTTGTGTCTGAAGTCTGGAGGGACACAAGATGCAGGTGTAAAGAAAAGAAAGCAGAGGTGAGGGAAGGTTGTAAGGTATAGAAACAATATTAAACACCCCTACAGAAACATTGAGAGGAGCAAGTGTGTTTATTCTGGCTATGCTGACATTTGCTGTTTGTGCCAATGGAGCTAATCTATGGTTCCCTAACATGTCCTATGTTCTGAAAAATGGAACTGTTGATGTAGGGCTAGTATGTGACTGAGCATGGAAAATATTCTTGTTCGAGTGAGAAAAGCAGATCAGATTTGCAGTCCTGGGACGCCAATCTATTATGTTATACCAGCCCGCCTAGGAGCAGTGAGAGGCTTTAAGATGGCATTGCCAAGGGATGATGCCTCCTGGAGAGGCAGAGCTTCCCGCCAAAGGTGCAAGTCCAATCAGGAGCAATGTGTGCTGTTGTGGATGTGCCTGGGGGCTCCGATGGTGATACTGTGGTTGGGGAGGTGAGCCGGTGTGTGGGCTGCTCTACACGCAGCTAGGAGCAGAGAGAGGCTTTAAGGATGGCGTAAGATTGCATTAGTGATTTCATCAGTCACAAAGGGTGCTCCCTGCCTCTTCCATTGGTCAAGTGACAATATTAAGTGGTTTTGACAGACAGAAGAGCCTCAACTGGGGCACCATGTCAAGTATATCTTTTCATTTATTAGCTATCCATCATATAAACACCTCAGATATGTACAATTCAGAGTAATAGTTTAAGAATTGTAGAATCTCCTTATCATTGATTAAGATGTTCTGTATCTGATCTTTAACATTTTAAATTCTGTTCTTCTATCTTTTAAACTGTTATGCTAAGAGATTACCAAATGTATTACTTTGTGGAATAGTAGGCTTTTTGCCTTAGTAGTTTGTTATATTTGCATCACTCTTTCTATCACTGGGGAAGATTCAAATTGGCAGGCTCACCTAAGTATTTCTGTTCCAGTTAAGCTATTGTTTGTTCCAAATTCTCTAGGATCTTGTTTGACTCTTTGTTCTGCCAAGCCACATAAGTAATTACTTTGCCTCTTAAATCAGCTTTAAATGTTTAATAGGAGTGGAGGAGTGGCCTGGTGGTTGGGGCAATGTACTTCAGGTTGGGGGTTCAAATCCCACTAGAAGACAGCAACCTTGGGCCGGAAGGACTGGGGTTTCTAGTCCCACAGGTGCTCCTTGTGGTCTTGGGCAAGCCACTTAACCCTCCATTGCCCATGTTCCCTGTAAAATAGTTATCTCCAAGTTATAATGCCCTGTTCCATGTAAGCCGCACTGATGTCAAATAGCATGGTATACAAGAGAAATAAATAATAATAAAATCTACCTCAGTAAACAAGCCTGAATTAGGCCTCCAATACGGTGTGTTGTTTTAAGGATATACTCCTTGGATCACCATTGTGACAGCTGCATAATCCGAGACTATAATGGGAAAAATGGAAGCATTTACTTTGGCCATAGAGATCTCAGGCATTAAGAAATAATCAAGTCTAGTATAAAAGTGCAGTGGCTGTAAAAAGATGTCACCTTTGTCAGTAGGATGCAAGAGTCACCAGGTTCCAACCAAGCCAAACTCAAGCTGCAGTGATCAGCAACACCAGCTGCTGTGGCTAAAATGATTCTGGAAATTCAGCATCAGTATGTGAATAAAGGCCGGTGCTGAACATCCAGATAGGGTGGGGCAAGCACTTCCACTATCTGGACAGTGGCAATGTTCAATCTGCTATCTGGATTGCCCATTAGGACAGCTTTTTGCTGTTCTAAGTTATCCAGATAGTTATCAGTATAGCAGCACTGAATATCGCTGCTACATGGAGAATTGCCAGCTCCATCCTTTTTGGTAAAATGGTAAATAAAGGTAAAAAGAAAAGGAGACCACTTTGGTTTTCAAAAGAAGTAGCTGAAAAGGTGAAGAAAAAGGGGAAGGCATTCATGAAATATAAGAGATCACAGAGAGAGGAAGACAGGCATCTATTTGGAAAAACTTAGAGAAGCTAGCAAAGTAGTCAGGAAAGCAAAGATTCAAAAAGAGGAAGAAATAGCCAATCCATAAAATGGGGGGATAAGACACTTTTCAGATATGTTAGTGAGAAGAGGAAGGGCAAAAGTGTTATTGTCACACTCAAGGGTGAAGGGGAGGAATATGTATAGTAGAAGGTGATGAGGATAAAGCAGAATTGCTTAACAAATGTTTCTGTTCTGCGTTCACAGATGAAGAGCCAGGAGCAGGACCTCAGAAAACACCCACAAACAGGAACAGAAGTAAGGGGCAACTTGAATGATTTTCAGAAGACTCTGTTCGTGAGGAACTAGCTAAACTTAAAGTAGACAAAGCGATGGTACCAGATGGGATACACTCGAGAATACTGAGGAAACTTGGGGACGATCTAGCAGCAAGACTGACCGACCTTTTCAATGCCTCTTTGGAGTCGGGAGTGGTGCCAGAAGACTGGACAGAGGCACATATGATCCCTTTACACAAAAGCATGTAAGAATGTGGTTGAAAACTACAGGCCAGTTAGGGGTATGTTTACTAAAACCCCGGTAATGTGCGGGCCGCGCTAGTGTGCGGGTGCCATATAAGGAGTGGGCGTTTCTTTCTGAAAAAGAAAAACCGGGATTTAAATATGCGCTAAGGTGCGCAGTGCCCATGTGCGCCCTGCACATTAGCGCATGAGAAAGCTGCGCGGGAGGCATAAGTGGCACGCTCATGTACAAGCAGAAGAGCAGAGCCACAGCACAATGGTTAAGACACTTACCAATGGTGCAGGGATCAGGGGTTTAATCCCCCACAGTGCCCAATGAAGACAGCTGGCTGAGGCATTACTTTAGGAGGCATTTCAATATTGGGTGGCATAAGGCAGTGTGCTATTGCTTTAGGAGGCATTTTAATATTGGGAGGCATAAGGCGGCATGCTGATGTGCAAGCATAAAAACAGAACCATAGCACAATGGTTAAAACACTAACCAATAGTGCAGGGATCAGGGGTTCAATCCCCCAAAGTGCCCAATGAACAAGGCTAGCTGAGGCATTACCTATTATGCGGAAGATTGCTTTAGGAGGCATTTTATTTATATTTTAATTACATCTACTAGCAAACGCACTCTCAAAGCGTGTTAACATAAGGTGCCCCATAAGGCACATTTTAAAGTGCACTGTCCGCCAAGGCACCCTAGAATGGTGCTTATAGGGCGCTTTATAGGGTGCCGTATGAGTTACCGCAAGGTCATAGCACTGTTTTTGATGGCAGCACTGTGCAGTTTAAGGAATGAAAAGCATAAGTAGGTGCGCTGACATGCAAGGGGGAGCAGCAGAGGAGCACAATGGTTAAGACACTGACCAATAATGCAGGAGTCATGGGTTCAATCCCCCACTGTGCCTAATGAATGAGGCTGGCTGAGGCATTACCTGTTAGAGGTAATATTGCTGTAGGGGGCATTTTATTTTTATTTTAATTAGTGCTGCCAGCAAACACACCCTCAAAGTATTGTAACATAAGGTGCTGCATAAGGCGCCTCATAGGGTACCCCAGAGGACACATTTTAAAGTGCACTGTCCGCCACGGCACCCTAAAATGTCCCCTATAGGGCACCCTATAAGTTGCGTCACTGGATAATATACAGTGCACCTTATATGGACGGTAACCATAAGGTGCCCTATAGGGTGCCCTATAAAGCGTACAATACGCTGAGGGTATTTTTGCTGGCAGCAATAATATACATTAAAATAGATAATGCTTTGGGCAGCCCTATCAAATAACCACACTGTGGGCTTGAACCCATGACCTCTGGCTTCACAGGCAGTGAAGTAGCCATTGAGCTACAGCTCTATAGCTGCTAACAAGCCCCTGGCTGGCTGCAGAGGGAGTGCACGTCACCACAAAGACAGCCTGCTGTGGTCACCAGGATAGGGTTAGCACACCCGTACCCATGATGCACTGCACATGCAAATCAGCTGTCCACAGATAAACACAAGATGGGGTATGCACCCCCACAGCACCTCGGCCTGGTAGGGGGTACTGACCGTGTGTTTTACTGGCACAGAGTAGCTACACACCGTCACATTGTGCGGGTACTGTGCTCACCCTGAGGGTGCAGTGAGGCACCCAGCACCAGGTCCACAGCACCTTCCATGACAGAAGGAGGCCATGATGCAAGTACAAAGCAGTGTTAATGTGTGAGATAGGTAGTTTCTGCTGAAACACCTTGGATATATCTGTCTGTCTCAGTCAGGTGTTTTCCCCATGGAACCCTAGGAGGATTACCACCCTCCTTCTCCAAGGCCAAGGGTGGCAAACAGGGTCTCCCATCAACAGATCCACATTCTACCTCCCTGCAAGGGTGGCAGTAGAGGGGACCATCAACCCCAGTCCTGCTGGGGAAAAAGACACCCTTCAGGCAGTCAATGCAGCTCTGTAAATAACCATAACACAATAGCAGACAGACATTAGGCCTGTATATGCTAAGCTGCACCCCCACCACTATCTGATATCCTCCTGCAACAAGCCTTCAGCCACTGCACCCTGCAAGGCACTCCATCAAGACACATACCAGCTGCAAACAGTCTGCTAGTTAGTCCATAGTGCAAGCTCCTGGTGGAAATACATGCACCTAGAACTGGGATGGCAACACACACAACAAGCAGATAAGTCAGTAACTGGGCCCCAAAAGGAAACACATAAACATCACTTGAGAGCAATACTATATAGCACTATGGGGGTGCCTAGCCATGCTGTCATCACTGCACAGTCAGGGTGAGAGTGATCTCCCAGGAGGACATACTGAGGTCACCCTGTCTGTGTAGGTGGTGGTCGGGCACAAAATGTCCCAGTCAGTGCCCTATGCCCTGTGCAGATGCACCCTGGCCAGGCCACCCTGTCCGGGCTATACCCATGGTACCTTGCTCCTCATTATGCACATTGGCAGGCCAATACTGGCAACAGTGCTGGCAGTGTGGGCTGTGGAAGGTGTTTGCAGCCACCACACACTGTATAGACCAAGGGTGGGCACCTCCGGTCCTGGAGGGCCACAGACCAGTCAGGGTTTTGGGATATCCCTAAAGAACATGCATGAGATATATATGCATTAGAGATATCCTGCCAACCTTACTGGTTTGTGGCCCTCCAGGGCTGGATTTGGAGACCCCTGCCTTACACCTGTCATTTAAGATCATGAATGGGCAAGGTACAGATGTCCTAAACATCAAAAGGGTATATAGAATGTGTCACATTCCTCCTCGATTCTCACCACCACCAAAAGGTTGTCTAATAGACAATTTTTTGGTGGTGGTGAGAAGTGAGGAGGACTGTGACAAATTCTATCTAACCTTTTTGATGTCTTGGACATCTGCACCTTGTCCACTCACAATCTTAAATGACAGAGGTGTAAGGCAGGGGTCTCCAAATCCAGCTTGTATGGAGACAAAAGGTCAAATAAACCTCAAAAATGACCTCGAAAAAAGGGGGAAAAAACATAACCAAGCTGGCCAATAGTGATATCAATGGGCAACATTAAACATTAAAAAACACTCCCAGGAAAGCTCTGAGAGTGTTTTTTTAATGTTACCCATTGATATCACTATTGGCCAGCTTGGTTATGTTTTTTCCCCTTTTTTCAAGGTCATTTTTGAGGTTTATTTGCCCTTTTGTACTGTGCGCATGTATCACACTGCTCACGTTTCGAAGGTTTCCCCGGTTTTGCTGTACATTGCTGACGGAAATGGTTTCTCTTCCCTTTAAATCGGCTCTAACGCGAGGTTTTCACTCGCGGTATTTTTTAGCTTGAATTTCAGCCCCGCTCCTGTGCGGGGAGCTTCTCCCCTCCCACTCTCCACCCATTGACCCCGTCCCTCCGCCCCTCGGGAGCCTTCCTCCGCCCTCAGAATGCCTTTCCACGCCTCTATCGCACATCAGCGCGCCGCGCACTTGTGCGGGCCCGTTAGTGCAGCGCGCACGTGTGCGGGGCACAAAAATGCACTATTAGCGTGCGCTAAGGTACCTTAGCGCACACTCAAGTGCGCCCCGCACAATTGCGCGGTTTAGTAAACATACCCCTTAGTCTAACCTCTGTAGTGAGTAAATTATTGGAAACACTGCTGAAAGAGAAAATTTATTTATTTATTTATTTATTTACATTTCTTATATACCGCACTATTCGGCATCAGCGCGGTTCACAGAGAACAAATAAAAACCAGAACAACAAGCTGTTCGGTGTTACATATAACAGGATCATAAACTTGGAAAAACATGGGAGAACTATCTACATGGAGTATATGATCTGTTAACTAGATAACATACTCAAACTATTTACACAAATTAGCAAGAATGTTAATAAAATAGTGAGGTTTCTGGAGTCCAACTGATTACTGGATCTGATGCAGCATGGATTCACCAGAGGCAGGTCTTGTCAAACAAATCTGATTGATTTCTTTGACTGGGTGACCAGGGAGTTGGACCGAGGGAGAGCCCTAGATGATGGTAACCTTAATGAACATGGTAATCTTAAAAACAAAACCGGATTGGACATGATGAGGCCCGCTTCTCTTTTGGCTTGCCATCCAAGGCTTAATGATTTATGACAAGTTGTATATGCCAAGAATAAAAAGGTTTTTTGTACACATCGATAACAAGGCCTGCGTAGTATAAATTACATTACAGATGTTGTTTTTATGCAATTTGCACAAAAGCATGTTTCAAATATATGTCCCTTTTTCAATTTTTCATTTATTTATTTATTTTTTAATTCATCATGTCCAATCCGGTTTTGTCCTTAAGATTACCATGTTCATTAAGGTTACCATTTGTCATATTACATTTTGTCGGCTTGATACTACAATACAATAATCCCTCGGTACACATTTTTATGAGTTCCATGTTAGTGCTCCTCCTTTTTCTTCCTTTTTATGAAATATATTTATCCAAGTAGAAGGAATCTCATTATTTTTTAATTTTATTTCTTTTATGCTAATTTAAATAATTGTTTGTGTTTATGAGATACATGAATATTTTAGTTTGTTGTTTTATTTATGTACTTTGTTCATCAATTATGTTATTTATTTATGTATTTATTTATTTATCGATGTATTAACATTGGCTGTTAATGACATATTGCAATTTTTTAGTGGTAAATGTTTTTTATTCATGTATTAATCCATGTATTTATTTATTTATTTATTTAATTCTTTATGTATTAACATTAATTGATTCATAGCATATTGGTATCTAATTAATTTTTAATTATTTATTTCAGTGGCATATGCCTTTTATTTGAAAGAAAGATTTTACAAAAAGTTATCAGTTGATATATTTATGTTTAATTCATGTATTTTATCATTATTTATTATATTTTCATTTATATGTTCCAATAAGCATTAGATACATGATTTATACGTTTTATAGCCATCCTCCTCATCTCACATATGTTTGTGTTTACTTTTATTATATTTTTTAATACACATATATGTGTTTTGATTTTATTGATATTTTTATTTGGTTATATTGTATAATCAATTGGATTTTGTTAAATTTTGTTTTTATTTATTATAATAATTTGCATTGTTTTAGATTTATTTTTTTATCTTTTTAATTATTTATCATTTGATTTTTATAATTTTTTTTCTGACAGTTTGTTTTAATTATGATTGTGTTTTCTTGAGGTTTTCTCCCTCATTCTATATTCCCCTGAAGAAGACCGAGAGGCTGAAACGCATAGGGAACCATAAAGGGGTTTTTACAAACCTGAAAATCCTGCCAATCTTGGTATCTGTTATTTTGATCTCATCCGAGATTGTACTTGGACATTCTTTCTAAAATGAGACTTCACATCTCTTTTGTTTTATGCTATTATATAGAAGCATAGAAATATGTCAGCAGAAAAAAAACATATGGCCTATCTAGTCTGCCCTTCTATATCAAATGCTATGGTCCCTTTTTTTTCATTTAGAGATCTTCTGTGTTTGTTCCATGCGTTCTTGAATTCAGATACTGTCCTCATCTCTACTACCTCCACTGGGAGACTATTCCATGCTTCTACCACTCTTTCCATAAAGAAATATGTACTTCCGCATATTACTCTTGAGCCTATCCTCTTTCACCCTCATCTTATGCCCCTTCATTGCAGAGCTTACTTTCAATCCAAAAAGGCTCTCATCTTGTGCATTTATGCCATGAAGGTATTTAAACGTCTCCATCATATCTAATCTATCCCATATATTTTGACTGTTACCCACTTTGATCTTTGGTGACTAAGCAGAATAGAAACTGGCTAAATAAATGCATTTAAATGTTTATATAGTTCCTCTGAGCAGTGAATGCAAGCTTAGAAATGTGGCAAATGTGAGAAGAAGCTTGCTGTGGAAGCAAAACACGTAATAAACACTTTTTCAAGTACATTCGTAGCAAAAAACCTGTGAGAGGGTCAGTTGGATCATCAGATGATAGACCTACTATTAGTAATTCGTGAACTATTATTAAAATCATCTGTAATATCTGAAGACTGGAGGATGGCCAATGTAATGCCAAGTTTTAAAAAGGGTTCCAGAGGTGATCTAGGAAACTACAGCCCATACCAGAAAAAATGGTAGAAACCATTATAAAGAACAAAATTACTGAACATGTTGATAATCATGGCTTAATGGGAGACAGCCAATATAGCTTTAGCCAAGGAATGTCTTGTCTTACTAATCTGTTATGTTTTTTTGAAGGTATGAATAAATAGGTAGACAAAGGTGAGTCGGTTGAAATAACGTATCTGGATTTTCAGAAAGCCTTTGACAAGGTCCCTCATCAGAGACTCTTGGTAAAATTAAAATGTCATGGGATTGGAAGTAGTGTAGTATTATGGATCAGGAACTGGAAGGCCTCGGGTCCGCGTCCCCGTGGCCGCCGCTAACCGGGGGGGCGGCAGGCTGCCCTCCCCCCTTGGGATTCGGCGGCGCGCAGGCACAGGGAAGGCCATGCTGTCCGGCGGTGTCATTGGCTCCTGCGGGTTTTTCAAGCGCGCGGGAGCCAATGGGAGTCCGAGGTCTGCGGGCTGCGAAGGGGGGGGGGTGCGGGGACCCGGCGCTGCTCCAGTCTCTCGGTTGTTGAGGCTGGAGGCGCCGGACGTGGGTTTCCTCACCTCGTGCTGGGCCCGGCGATTTTGCGGCAGCTGGGAGCGGCGAATTCGGGTGGCTGGAGCGTCGGAGTAGCAGCGCTTTCTCCTGGTGCTGCTGCTGCGGCACTGAACCCGTTGGTTCGTTGGGGGCCCGGGTGGAGAAGGACCCCAGTGGCTGGCACGTGGTGCGCTTTGCAGGCAAGTGTCCCGTTGGTGGGCTGGGTAATTATAAACAAAAAAAAGAAAGAACAAGCAGGCATAATTTATTAAAGTGCAACAATTAGTTGGACAGCCTGAGGAGCGGTTCCAGCCTACTCCTATGGCAGCTAAAGGAAAAAAAGGGGGCACTCGGCAGACGAAAAGGTCTGTTCCGGCTGCCCCGGGTGAGGCAGGAGCTCGTGGGGCTTCGTCTGTAGGGCCTGCCCAACAACCGGCCAAAAGGGGGAGGAGCGGGTTCAGGGCTTCTGGAGGGCCTCAGGAGATGCCTTCTCCGGTCACCCGGGGGCGGGGGGAAGTCAGGGGCAGAGCCCCTAGCCGGAGCAGCGCTTCCAAACGGGGCTTAGGCTCTGTAGGCGGCTCCGGCCGGGGTAGGCACGGGCCTAGGGGGAGTTCTGGGGCCCTGGTTGAGGGGGGTGGTCGAGGGCGGTCTAGGGGGTTAGCGAGAGGTGGGCGGGGGTTGAGTGCTCACGGGTCTTTGGGTAGCGGTGGTGTGGCCCCGGATCCCGTACTCGGGGGAGCGGGTCAGGCCAGCAAGGGGGCGTTACCCTGGTTGGGTCATCGAGTCAGGGGAGTTTATCGCCCGGTTTGGGAGGGGGTTACCCGCCAGCCTGGGAGCATTGGCAGAGCGGGGGGCAAGGCTCTTCGCGTGCGGAGTGGCTAGGGGCGTGGCAGCCTCCTTGGGCTATGGCAGGTGTTCCTTCCCCATTTCCTGTTTTCTCTCCACATGTACCTACCGGATGGCACTACGCCGGGCCTCCTTGCCTGGTGGGGCAGTTGGAGGACCTGCTGCTTCTGCTTCGACGCAACGGGAGACTGGAGCTGCTACCGAGGTGGTGTCCATGGCTGCAGGTGAGTTGGATGCTGGCACAGCGACGGGTGAAGCGGGTGCCACAGAGGGGAGTGATACTAGGGCGGCCGGAAAAGGTAAGAAGCGGTCGCGGAGGGGCGGGCGGCATTCATGTCATCGGCGACGGCGTTCGGGATCCTCCTCTTCGTCAACCTCTGAGTTTTCCTCCAGCTCCATATCCGATGGCGGGGGGCGGGGTCATGCGGGTCAGGGGGATCCGGAAAAGGTCGTCCCGGTTGGAGCAGCGCCTTCGGTCGTGGCTTTCTCGGAGTTATGGGAGGGAGTGCCAAAGAATCTTCGGAGGAGAATTGTTAAGCGTCGCTACTTAGATATCTTTCGTTTGTTGGAAGGGCGAAAACGGTCGGGGGATAGTAGGAGGAAGAGAAAAGAGGACGAAAAGGCGGGTAGGGTTCGGAGAGTAGCGCGGAACGTCGTCAATTGGATGCGTTCTTTCCTGCGTTTAGCTAGTGTATGGGGTCATGCGCATCCGGATCAGTATGGGATGCTACTGGCGTATATAGATTCCATCTTAGAGGCGTCGCAGACTCATGAAGGTTGGGCTTGGCTCAACTATGATGAAAAATTCCGCGATAAGATGGAGGAGAATCACCTGCTTTCCTGGGGGACGCAAGACATCAATCTCTGGCTGACGCAGATGGCGATCAGACCTAGTGGAGGGAGTTCAGGTGGGCAAAAGGGTGGACTGTCTGGCCCGGGGAGGGTGGACAGGCCCTTTCGATCTGGCGTGCCCCCGGTTTTGCAGAGGACCCCAGGGGGGTGCGGGTGACTTGTGCTGGTGGTTCAGCAAGTCTTCCTGCCCCTTTCCGGATTGCAAATTCCGGCACGCCTGCTCTCTCTGTAACGGCAGCCACTCAGCGATCAAATGTGTCAAAAAGAGTGGGGGAGGCGCCGCGCCCCCCCCCCCCTCACCGGCAATAGACACCTGTTGAGTCTGGCTCCCAGTCCGATTGCGATTGATGTTTTGGGTCCTTGGCTTAGGAGCTATCCTAAGCGACGGGTAAGCGGCATTTTAGAGCGGGGCTTTCGGGATGGTTTTCCTATTCCGGTGGTCGGCTGCGTGGAGGTAGCCAGGGCCCGGAATTCGCCTTCAGTTCGGCGTTTTGTGCAATTGGTCAAGGATAAGTTGGCATCGGAGATTGCCTTGGGTAGGGTGGCGGGCCCTTTCGGCGAGCAGCCTTTCGAGGAATTTGTCGTATCTCCGCTGGGTATTATCCCAAAGAAGAAGCCGGGCAAGTATCGCTTGATACATAATCTGTCCTTTCCCATTGGTTCCTCGGTCAATGATCACATTCCCAAGGAATTGTGCGCGGTACGCTATGCATCCTTTGATGAGGCGGTCGAACTCGTGAGAACCTGTGGGGCGGGATGTTTGTTGGCAAAAGTGGATATTGAATCCGCCTTCCGGTTATTGCCCGTGCATCCGTCGTCCTTTCCTTTGTTGGGGTTCTGCTTCGAAGACCAATTTTATTTCGACAAATGCATGCCTATGGGTTGTTCGATTTCTTGTGCTTATTTCGAACAGTTTAGCTCCTTTTTGCATTGGGCATTTGTTGACTGGATGGGGTGCGATGCGGTCGTGCATTATTTAGACGACTTCCTGTTCGTGGGACCGGCGCAGACAGAGCAGTGTAAGGCGTTGCTGGACGGTTTTGTGCAATTAGCCCAGATATGGGGGGTTCCCTTAGCGTCAGGGAAAACTGAGGGTCCTGCGACTACCCTTACTTTTCTGGGTGTAGAGTTGGATTCCGTGGCGCGGGTGGCTCGCCTGCCAAATGAGAAAGTCATGAAGTTACGAGTGTTAGTTGCGAATGCGATGGTTTCAAGCAAGCTAACATTGCGTGAGCTCCAGTCCTTGATAGGTTCGCTTACGTTTGCTTGTAGAGTTATCCCGATGGGGCGAGTTTTCTTGCGTCGGCTAGCAGCGGTTACGGCGGGTGTGGTGAAGCCCCATCACAGGATTAGGATGTCTCGCAGCCTGCGGGCAGACCTCGGGGTGTGGAATGAGTTTTTAAGTAACTTCAATGGTATCACGGTGCTGCTGCGCGGTCGGGAGGAGACGTCGGTGGAGCTGCAATTGTTTACTGATGCGGCTGGGGGTGTGGGCCTGGGGATTTATTTTGGGAGATCTTGGTGTGCGGCGAGGTGGCCACAGTCCTGGCAAGATGCCGGCCTTACGAGTAATGTTACCTTCCTTGAGTTGTTCCCGGTGTTGGTGGTGATTTCAGTATGGCCGGACAGACTTCGCGATCGTAGGGTGCTGTGGTGGTGCGACAACGAAGCAGTGGTGTCCGTGATCAATAATTATTCCCCACGATGTCGGCCTGTCGCCAACTTAATGCGGCAGCTTGTGCTCGCTTGTTTGCGGTTGAACTTGGTGATTAGGGCGCGGCATATCCCAGGCAGTCATAACACGATTGCTGATGCTCTTTCTCGTTTTAAGTGGGAGCTGTTTCGAACCTTGGCCCCAGAGGCGGACGAGGAGGGAGCGTCGGTCCCGGCTCACCTTTGGCGAATTGGCCTAGTGACATGATGGAGCTGCTGCGGAATTCGGTCTCTCCGGCGACGTGGGTAGCTTATCAGCGAGGCTGCAGCAGCGTGGTGTCCTTCCTGGTCCTGCAAGGGTGGCAAGGTGGTCCAGCGTCAGATCAGCTTGTGGGTCAGTATGTGCTGGCGTCCAAAGCGGCGGGGCTGTCGCGGGCTTCCGTTCGGCGGAATCTGGCGGGGTTTTCCTTTTTTGCACGCGCTATCGGCTGGGGGGCAGCGAGTGGGGGATTTCTAACGCGTATGCTGCTGCGTGGTTGGGAGCGCTCCAGTCCTTCGTCGGGTGATTGGCGGCGCCCGATCACCCACGACCTGCTCGAGCGTTTATGCGGTGTTTTGCCTCAAGTGGTTTCATCCGCCTACGAAGGGGCGCTTTTCCGCGCGGTTTTTTCAGTGGCTTTTTTCGGCGCTTTTAGGGTGGGTGAGTTAGTGGCGGAGTCGAGTACGATTTGCAATGGGAGGGAGGTGCAGATACATCATGTGCAATTCCTCGGGGGAGGGGTTCGTATCCGCCTTGCCCGCTCTAAGACGGATCAGGCAGGGCGGGGTGTGTGGGTGGCCTTGACAGCTGTGCAGGGCTCCCCCTCGTGTCCCGTGGCTTTATTGCAAGCGTACTTACGCGTTCGTCCAGCCACCGGCGGTAGCCTATTCATGCATCGGGATGCGCGGGTTCTTACGCGTTTCCAATTTTCGGCGGTTCTGCGACTGTCGTTACGGAGGTTGGGTGAGGACCCCAGTGTGTTTGCCCCTCACTCCTTCCGGATTGGGGCGGCGACCAGCGCCGCAGTTGCTGGACTGTCCGATCAGGAGATACAACGGATTGGGCGATGGCGGTCGCGGGCTTTCCGGAGCTATGTGCGCCCGTAGGACCTGGGGGGGGGGGTTACTAATTTTTTTTGTTCTTTCTTTACAGATACAGACAGAGGATCGTGTTGCTGTTGGGTGATTGGCCACTCCTTTGTGTTCTGGGCTGGTCGGCGAGCAGCGACACGGCCAATCGGGTCGGATTTGGGACTTACTGAGCTCGAGGTGACCGTCTCATGGCTGGGCGAGCGGGGACTCCGGTGGATCCAGTTTTTGCCTTTGCTGCGGCATCACCAGCGTTCCAGAGGGGCGCCGGACATTTTACTGATACATTTGGGTGGCAACGATTTAGTTTCCTGGACTTCTCGACAGTTGATTCGGGCTGTCAAAAAGGACTTGGGGGTGGTGTTCGGGATGTTTCCGGGAGTGTTAGTGTTGTGGTCTGATATCATTCCAAGGCCATCCTGTCGGGCTCAACGGCGGTGGTCACGGGGTGTGACAAAGATCAACCGTCAAATTGGCAGATGGGTGGGTGAGCAAGGGGGCGTGCAAATTTTGCACCCTTGGGTTGACGTGGAGTGCTCGGGCCTGTATAGGCCTGACGGCGTGCACTTGTCCCCGATAGGGCTGGATTTACTCCTCAACGATTGGCAGGAGGCCTTGGAAGGTATTAGGTTCAGGGTGCGGGCTGGTCGCAGCTTACCTTTGGGGGGCGGCTCCGGTCGTGGCTGACCAGAGCCGGTGGCGGGATCCCGGAGGTTTCCGGGGTCCGGAGCCGGAGGCAAGCAGGAGGGCGGGGCGGGGGTGGGGTACCCCCGACCCGGTTAATCCCTCAGGTTTTTGCTAATAATATGGCGAAGCCGGAAGAGGGAGGGCGTGGAAAATTATTGGGCCTGTGCCCGGGGGAAGCGGAAGCAGCGTCACCTTGCTAATAACATGGCGGGTGATGGCTCACTCTGCTGGGGGGGGGGGAGTTATAATGTTTGTATTTGTATTAATTGGTTTGTTAAAAGGTTATTAAAGCTGCGACCAGTGTTGAAATCCAAATAATGTTGTTGTGTGATTGTTAACATGTATAGGTAGAGTAAATGGAAAGGGGGTGAAGAGGGGTGGAGGGTGACGTGTCCGCCTTACCCGGTTACTGGAAGGCCTCGGGTCCGCGTCCCCGTGGCCGCCGCTAACCGGGGGGCGGCAGGCTGCCCCCCCCCCTCGGGATTCGGCGGCGCGCGGGCACAGGGAAGGCCGTGCTGTCCGGTGGTGTCATTGGCTCCCGCGGGTTTTTCAAGCGCGCGGGAGCCAATGGGAGTCCGAGGTCTGCGGGCTGCGAAGGGGGGGTGGTGCGGGGACCCGGCGCTGCTCCAGTCTCTCGGTTGTTGAGGCTGGAGGCGCCGGACGTCCCGCCCACCCGCCCTTTAGATGGACACGAGGGGTTGTGGGGGGTATGGGGTGTTGCAGCTTGGGGGGGGGGGGATTGGCGGGATCCCGGAGGTTTCCGGGGTCCGGAGCCGGAGGCAAGCAGGAGGGTGGGGGTGGGGTACCCCCGACCCGGTTAATCCCTCAGGTTTTTGCTAATAATATGGCGAAGCCGGAAGAGGGAGGGCGTGGAAAATTATTGGGCCTGTGCCCGGGGGAAGCGGAAGCAGCGTCACCTTGCTAATAACATGGCGGGTGATGGCTCGCTCTGCTGGGGGGGGGGGAGTTATAATGTTTGTATTTGTATTAATTGGTTTGTTAAAAGGTTATTAAAGCCGCGACCAGTGTTGAAATCCAAATAATGTTGTTGTGTGATTGTTAACATGTATAGGTAGAGTAAATGGAAAGGGGGTGAAGAGGGGTGGAGGGTGACGTGTCCGCCTTACCCGGTTACTGGTTAAAAGATAGAAAGCAGAGGGTAGGACTAAATGGCCAATATTCCCATTGAAGAAAGGTGAATAGTGGAGCACCCCAGGGATCTGCGCTGGGTCCGCTGCTTTTTAACATATTCATAAATGACCTGGAAATGGGAATAATGAGTGAGGTAGTCAAATTTGCAGATGACACAAAAATTTTTCAAAGTTGTTAAAACCCATGAGGATTGTGAAAAATTGCAAGAGGACCTTACTAAATTGGAAGACTGGGCATCCAAATGGCAGATGAAATTTAATGTGGAGAAGTGCAAAGTTATGTACCTAGGAAAAAACAACGCAAACTAGGGTTACACAATGCAAGGTTCCATATTAGGAACCACCACCTAGGAAAAGATTTAGGCGTCATCATGGATAATATGTTGAAACCCTCCACCCAGTATTTATTTATTTATTTAGACAGTTTTGTATACCGCCTTATCCTTCAATCAAAGCGGTCACAACACAATTGGGGGATACATTTAACACGCAGGGATATGAGACACACACTAATACTTACAGGGAACATGGGCAATGGAGGGTTAAGTGGCTTGCCCAAGACCACAAGGAGCATCTGTGGGACTAGAAACCCCAGTCCTTCCGGCCCAAGGTTGCTGTCCTCTAGTGGGATTTGAACCCCTGACCTTCCGGCCTGAAGTACCTTGCCCCAACCACTAGGCTACTCCTCCCAGCAGCCAAGAAAGCAAATAAAATGTTAGGAATCATAAGTAAAGGAATCGAGAATAAAACAAGGATATTATAATGCCTCTCTACCATTCCATGGTGAGACCACACCTTGAATATTATGTGCAGTTCTGGCTGCTTTATCTTAAAAAGGATATAGCATTATTAGAAAAGGTACAGAGAAGAGCCACCAAAATGGTAAAGGAGAGGCTAAAAAAGTTAGGGCTCTTCAACCTGGAAAAGAGACAGCTGAGGGGAGATATGATAGAGGTCTATAAATTAATGAACGGAGTGGAATGGGTGAACGCAGATAGATTGTTTATGCCATCAAAATATAGAAAGGCTAGGGGACATGCAATAAAGCTACAGGGTAACCTATTTAAGACTAATAAGAGAAAATATCTTTTCACTCAGCGCATAATCAAACTCCGGAATTCGTTACCGGAACATGTAGTAAAAGCTGTTTGTGTTGCCGGGTTTAAAAAAGGTTTGGACAAGTTCCTGGAAAAAAGATCCCTAAACCACTATTAAAGGGGACCCAGGAAATCCACTGCTTGCCCCAATACAAGCATTGTTGAACCTGTGTCTTTTGGGGAAAATGCTCGAGGCCGCGGGCCGGGTCCCGCGGCCGTCAGTAACCTGGGCCCGGGCCCGGCCTTGGCCTCCAGCACGTGACGGGGTTGCATGAGGGGGGGGGGAAAGCGAGTGAGGCCGTAGGAGTGCGGCTTTTGAAATCGCTCCTTCGCGATGAAGGAGCGATTTCATTGGCCCACGTACTGAGGGGGGCGGAGCAGTGTCGGCGAGGAGCCACGTGGCTGTCCCCTTTTTTCCGCGGCTCCTCGTGAAGCGGACGCGTTTTGGTTTTCGGGTGTCAGGTCCTTGGCGGTTCGCGGCCTTAGGAGATGGCCCGGTGAGTTGGGCAGATCGGCGGGTGCATCGGGGGCTGGTTGGTGGGGGGGTGCTCCGTGCGGTGTGCGTCGGCTGGAGGGCGGCTGCAGTACTTTGCAGGCTAAGGTGGGATTGGGGCAGCTTATATTTATTTCACTTATAAGGGTGCAGCCAGTTTACCCAGGCAGGGCAGGGGCACGCAGCTTTCCGGTGGGGGGTTAAGGGCATGGCACGTCAGGGTGTTCGGGCTAAGGGGCGACAACAAAGGGGGGCCTCAGCTGTCAGGGCTGGGGGGGGCACGAGAGGGTCGCGGGGAGCGGGTGCAGCCCGGGGGGCCAGGGCAAGCAGTGGGAGTTCGCGGGGGGCAGGCGGAAGAGCTGGGAAGCGGGGGACAGGGTCTGGGAAGCGGGGGTCTTTGCCTGCTTCAGCGGGCAGATTGCCGGGTCTGGGGGGGCCTGGGGGTTCATCCGCAGAGGGGCCTGGGAAAGGGGAGGCTGGTGGGGTGTTGGGTGGGGTTGGGGGAGGGGGCGTTGCAGACCGGGGAGTTGCACGGGGGTTGGTGGGGGATGGGGGGGAACGGATGGGTGGTGGGGGGGGCCGGGGTGGGTTCCGGACCCGGGCCTCAGCCCCGCTGGGGTGTCCTGTGGGCCGGGTGGCGCAGGAGCCTATGGGCCCTTTCCGCAGGGGAGGGGGAGGCCGGGCGTGCGTGGTGAGGGGTGGGCGGGCTGGTCCCCTGTATCTGGACAGCCCATGAGCATGGGCCCTTGGGGGGGTGGGGGCTGGGGGGGGGACTGGTGGGGGGCCGGTTTCCAAAGTGGCAGAGGACAGCTTCCCTGGGGGGCAGGGGGCTGGGCGGCCGGGGGGGTTAGGTACCTCGGGGGCGCAAGGGGCTGGAGCCGGGTGGGGGATGGGGCATTATGGGATGGCTTCTCCGGGTGTTGGTGCTCCTCCTCCTCCGTGTGCAGGTTCTTCTCTCCCTCTGCAGGTTCCCGTGAGTGCGGTTGCTGCCCCGCCAGCGATGTCGCAGAGCGTGGACCAGACCGGTTCGACCTCGGCGGAGCTGACTGGTTCGACCTCGGCAGAGCAAGCTGCAGCAGGTGAGTGTCCCGGGACTATGGTGGGCGGTGTCGGGGGGTTGTTGCCATCGGGTGAGGGGGCGCCGCTTGCGCGCAAAGCCAAGGCGAAGCGGAAGCACAGGCGTCATCGTAGGCGGAGCGCGTCGTCATCGTCTTCGTCGTCGTGGTCATCGGATAGTTCCTCGGCTGCCTCCACGGTCGGGCCGCGAGCAGGTGAAGGGGCGGGGTCCTCGGTGGTGCGGTGCGCGGAATTGTGGGAGAGTGTTCCGCGCAAGTTGCGGCGGCGGATCGTGAAGCGGCGTTACACTGATATTTTCCGGCTACTGGAGGGGAGGAAACGCTCGGGGGAGAGTAGGAAAAAACGTAAGGAGGACGAAAAGGCGGGGAAGGTGCAAAAGGTCTCCCGGAACATCTTAAATTGGACCCGGGCCTTTTTGCGTTTGGCGAGCGTATGGGGGCATGAGGACCCGAGTCGGTACGGTGAGCTGCTGGCTTATGCCAATGCTATTTTGGCGGCATCCCAGGCGCACGAGGGTTGGGCCTGGCTTAATTACGACGAGGAGTTTCGTGATATGATGGAGGAGAACCGGCAACTGTCGTGGGGAATGAAGGATATTAATCTTTGGCTGACGCAAATGTCGGCCAAAAAGGGCGGGACGGGGGGGGCACAGGTCAGGTTAGGGCAGTGGGCAATGCGGCTGCGGCGGGTTTTCGGTCCTTTCGGGCAGCGGGCTCGGTGCCCGATACGAGCAAAAGCGGAGCGAGTGGACCCGGAGGGGATCTGTGCTGGCGCTTCAATAAAACGTCCTGCCCATTTCCGGACTGCAAGTTTCGGCACGCCTGCTTGCTCTGCGGTGCCGGTCACTCGGCCGCCAAGTGCAGCCGACGAGCGGTGCCAGGCGCTCCGGTTGCGGGTAAGTGAAGGGTTTAGCGGGGGGGCTGGCGCCTACCCCCATTAGGATTCAGGCGTTACAGCCGTGGCTGGAACTCTACGCGAGTACCAGACACGGCAAGGCGGGGGCCATGTTGTGGGCAGGTTTTTCTGAGGGCTTTCGTATCCCATTTCACGGGGAGGTCCGGGAGTTGACGGCTGGGAATGCTAGCTCAGTGCTACGGCTGGCTGAGGTGGCCCGCGCGAAGATTGCGGCGGAATGCGCACTGGGCAGAGTCTCCGGACCATTCGACTGGCCACCCTTTTCGCCGTTTATTGTTTCCCCGCTGGGGGTTATCCCAAAAAAGGAGCCTGGGTGTTATCGGCTGATACATAATCTGTCCTGCCCCCTTGGGGCCTCGGTGAACGACCATATCCCGCGGGAGTTGTGCTCGGTGCGCTACGCATCCTTCGATGAGGCTTTGGAGCTGGTACGCCAGTGCGGGAAAGGGGCATTGTTGGCGAAGGTGGACATCGAATCTGCCTTTAGGCTGTTGCCGGTTCACCCACCCGTCTGCCTTTCCATTGCTGGGATTTCGTTTTGACGCTCAGTATTATTACGACAAGTGCATGCCAATGGGTTGTGCGATCTCGTGTGTGTACTTCGAGGCCTTCAGCTCGTTTTTGCACTGGGTGATGGTGCGGAGGTCGGGGTGCCATACTATCGTGCATTATCTGGACGATTTTTTGTTCGTGGGGCCTGCGCAATCCGCAGTGTGTGAATCCTTGCTGGGGCTGTTCCTGGGACTGGCGGCGGAGTTCGGCATCCCTTTGGCAGCGGGTAAGACGGTGGGGCCGGTGATGTGTCTTTCCTTCTTGGGGATTGATATTGATTCGGTGGAGTTCGTGGTCCGTTTACCTAAGGATAAAGTCGAGCGGCTGCGACTCTTGGTGGCAGAGGTGAGCTCCGCCTCGAAGGTGACTTTGACGGATCTCCAGGTATTGGTCGGCCACTTGAACTTTGCTTGTCGTGTCATTGCAATGGGGAGGCCGTTTGCGCGGAGGCTGTCCCTGGCTATGGCCGGGGTGCGCTGTGGGCATCATCGCATCCGGGTGACGTCTGGGATGCGAGCCGACTTGCGCGTGTGGGATGCTTTTCTGGCGGAGTATAACGGCTGCTCGGTGTTGCAGTCGACGGAACTATCCAACCGGGATTTGGAGTTGTTTTCTGATGCGGCCGGTAGCTCGGGTATGGGATTGTACTGCCGAGGTTCGTGGTGTGCGGCGCCGTGGCCGGCATCTTGGACTGTGAGTGGGTTGACGTGCAACGTGACATTCTTGGAGTTGTTCCCAATTGTGGTGGCCTTCTGGGTATGGCCAGATAGGTTGCGGGATAAGCGGGTAGTGTTCTGGTGCGACAACGCCGCGGTGGTGCAAGTCATCAATCGGCATTCGCCCAAGTGCCCGCGGGTGGCGGCGCTCATGCGGGTGTTTGTGTTGGCCTGTCTTCGTCTCAATGTCACGGCTCGGGCGCGCCACATGCCAGGTGCTCAGAACGCTATTGCTGATGCTCTGTCTCGTATTCAGTGGGAGCAGTTTCGGGCGTTGGCCCCGGGGGCGGACGAGACTTCGGCAGTGGTGCCGGAGCACCTTTGGAGGATTGGGACACCGGAATGATCACTTTGTTGCGGTCCTCCTTGGCTCCAGGTACGTGGACGGCTTATCGGCGGGGGTACGCGAAGGTACGGGAGTTTTTATGGGGGAAAGGCTGGAGGGGTGGTAGAGTTGGGGACGTCTTAGCGTGTTCTTTTATAGCGTGGGCGAAAGAGTGCAGGTGGTCCCGGTTGGCGGCGCGGGCGGCGTTGGCCGGTTTCTCCTTTTTCAGCAGGGCGGCGGGCTTGGGCAGCCCCGGTGCATCGTATGTGGTTAAGCGGCTATTGGCCGGATGGGCACGAGCGCAGCCGACGGTCCAGGATTGGCGCCGTCCCGTGTCTCATGATTTGCTGCTGCGCATCTGGGCTGTTCTGTCAGAGGTGGCGGCATCCCCGTACGAGGCGGTGCTTTTTCGTACTTTGTTTGTCACGGCTTTCTTCAGGGCGTTCCGGGTTAGCGAGTTGGTCCCACGGTCCGGCAAACGGTGTGTGTGGGGGGGTTTGCAGGTTCATCACGTGGACTTGAAGGAGTCGCTAGTACGGATATTTGTGGCCCACTCGAAGACCGACCCGCAGGGCCGCGGTCGGTGGGTGCTGTTGAGGGCAATTCCGGGGGTGGGCTCATGTCCGGTTCAGAACTTGGCATCTTATGTTCGTCGGCGGCCGGATCTGGCCGGCTGTTTTTTCTGCCACTTGGACGGGTGCGCGGTTACCCAGTTTCAATTCACGGCGGTGCTACGCCTGGCCTTGCGGCGGTTGGGCTTGGATGAGCGGTGTTATGCGTCCCATTCCTTCCGGATAGGGGCAGCAACGAGTGCAGCTGCGGCCGGGCTTGGGGGTGAGGTGATTCAACGGATCGGGCGATGGCGATCCGGGGCCTACGAAGGGTATGTGCGCCTGGACCAATTGTGAGATGTGCTTGGGAGTGGAGAGGGGGGGGTGCGAGGGGGGGTGCTAATGCTGTGTTTCCTTTTTCAGGTTTGCTGCAGGGCGGGCCTGCACGGAGTGACGCACTGGGCCCGCCGGGCGTATGGTGGATTCTGGGACATTCATTCGTGTACTGGGCGGAGCGCAGAGCCTCGAGTCGCCCGCTGGGACCGCACCTGGGCTTGGTGTCCTGCAATTTTCAGTTGGTGTGGCTGGGCGAGTGTGGCATGTGCTGGTGGCAGCTCCTTCCATGGGTTCGGGAGCATGCGGAGCGACGGCAGCGGCCGGTTGGAATTCTGATACATCTTGGTGGGAATGATCTCTCCACTGGACGTGCCGGCAGCTCATTCGAGCGGTGCAGCGGGACCTTCAGGCGCTGCAGGAGCAGTGGCCAGGTGTGGCAATCGTCTGGTCGGACATCATCCCGCGGCCGGCCTGCCTGTCCCAGCGACGTTGGTCGAGAGGGCTAGCCAAGGTCAACCGGCAGATTGGCCATTGGTTGCAGCAGGCTGGGGGATGGCAGGTCCGGCACCCTTGGGCGGATCCCCAGTGCGCTGGACTGTACCGTACCGACGGGGTACATTTGTCCCCGGTCGGTCAGGACTTATTACTTAATGATTGGCAGGAAGCACTGGAAATGATTGGTCGCAGCTTTATGGGGGGGGCGGTGCGAGGATAGTGAATACCTCGCACCGGTGGCGGGGTAGAGAGCCAGCGCTCGCAGAAGCGGCGCGGGCTTGAACTGGTTTAGGAGCAGTGGGGGGCGAAGTGCTCCTCGGGGTGGGGCAAGACAGCCCGGTTGGGGGTCTCGGCCCGGTAGCGGGGGGTGGGAGCCGGCCTTTGCTACTAGTATGGCGAGGCAGGCGGCGGGGTTTGGGGGGGAGGAGGATGCTCCGCCTTGCTACTAAAATGGCGGGTGGGGGCATCGTCCGGCAAGGGGGTGTGGGGCTGGGTTATGTTGGAATGTTGCATAATCAGGCCCGTGTTGGGCCGGTTGTTACAGGTTGTAAATAAAGCTGCGACCAAAAGTTTGTACCAAATACTGTTGTTGGTTTATTTGTGGGGAAACTTATGATGGGGTTCTAAGACTGGGTAAAGGAGGCGAGGAGGGCCTCCGGGTTACCAGAGTTAATGCTCGAGGCCACGGGCCGGGTCCCGCGGCCGTCAGTAACCTGGGCCCGGGCCCGGCCTCGGCCTCCAGCACGTGACGGGGTTGCGTGAGGGGGGGGGGGGAAAGTGAGTGAGGCCGTAGGAGTGCGTCTTTTGAAATCGCTCCTTCGCGATGAAGGAGTGATTTCATTGGCCCACGTACTGAGGGGGTGCGGAGCAGTGACGGCGAGGAGCCGCGTGACTGTCCCCTTTTTGCCGCGGCTCCTCGTGAAGCGGACGCGTTCCCGCCCGCCCACCCCCTCTTGAGGTGGTGTTGTCTGTCGCAGCTGGCGGGGGCGGGGTAGAGAGCCAGCGCTCGCATAAGCGGCGCGGGCTTGAACTGGTTTAGGAGCAGTGGGGGGCGAAGTGCTCCTCGGGGTGGGGCGAGACAGCCCGGTTGGGGGTCTCGGCCCGGTAGCCGGGGGTGGGAGCCCGCATTTGCTACTAGTATGGCGAGGGAGGCGGCGGGGTTTGGGGGGGAGGAGGATGCTCCGCCTTGCTACTAAGATGGCGGGTGGGGGCATCGTCCGGCAAGGGGGTGTGGGGCTGGGTTATGTTGGAATGTTGTATATTCAGGCCCGTGTTGGGCCGGTTGTTACAGGTTGTAAATAAAGCTGCGACCAAAAGTTTGTACCAAATACTGTTGTTGGTTTATTTGTGGGGAAACTTATGATGGGGTTCTAAGACTGGGTAAAGGAGGCGAGGAGGGCCTCCGGGTTACCAGAGTTACTGCTAGGTACTTGTGACTTGGCCATTGTTGGAAGCAGGATACTGTGCTTGATGGACCTTGATCTGACCTAGCATGGCATATCTTATGTTCTCATGTTCTTATGTAAACTACACCACATCTGAATTATAAAGATGGACAATTTGTCATTCCTATAAAAAAGGGGAAGTGGGCAGGGACATATCTAACGCATCTCTAATCTTCATTCACAAAAAATCTCTGACTTACTTCTTGTTTGTTCTTCCACAAATTTTAACTCTCTCTCTCCATTTCCTTTCCATCACTCTTTTCAAATCCCCACTGTTGCAAACTGTTTTAGTGTATTGTACAAAAGGTGGTCAATCAAGTGAATACACAAAACAAAACAGAACCTTAGGTAATTGGATTTTAAGCACTGATGAGCAGGGACCATATTTTATGTGTCTGTACAGCGCTGTGTACACCTTGTAGCGCTATATAAATGATTAATAATAGCAGTAATGAAGTTGTGAAAGCAAAGCGTACATTAATTATTTTGACTTTATAATATATAGTTAGAAGTGCAACATTCCGATGTCACTGCGGGTGGGGGGGAGGGGCTGCGATGCCACATTTATAGTCGTGAGGCGTAGGCAGCTTTACGGAAATATTGTCGACTGACCCAAGCTATTTAAAGAAATGATTAATAAAAAGTCACTGAGGGTCATTGAGAGTCCAATGAGTAATTTTTAAGCATTAGTAGTTACTTTTAACAAACTGTCATCACCAATTGACATAAAACAGAATGAGCTAAAGGGTTCAGTGTGTCCGCCTGTGATTAGTTTTGAAGGTTTGCTAAATTTTCAGTTTGTTTGGTTTTCACATAGTTTCTTGCCAGGCAGAACAAATTTATGCTTCCCAAAAAAAGAAACCATTCAGTTGAGGGGAGTATCTTTTAGTGGCAATCACATGGTTTTCGACAATGTACAATAATTTAGTTCAGATTCCTTCTACTTATGGAGACTTCTTTCTTAGCATGGGTTTAGCTACTGGAATGAACTGGAGTACAGGCCCTGATGGGTTAGTTCAGAAAGTCACAAGTCACAACACATGCTCCAAGATCCTTTTAGGCAGTCAACAAATAGTGTGCGATGAGGTTTTCTTTCTATCACGATTAGAACAAACAAACCCCCCAAAATTAAATCCTAACTTTAAGGGGTATGTTTACTAAACAGCACTAACGTTGCAGTGGCAACGTTATCACGCGATAAGTGACATTATCACACGATAATTATCGCGTGATCACATCACTTATCGTGCGATAACATCTCCAGTGGCGTTAAGGTGCACAGAGGGTGGAGTAAGGCTCCCCAGAGGGCGGAGATAAGGGGTCAATGGGTGGAGAGAGGGCGGGGAGAGGCTCCAGACACACTAACGCTGTGAAATCAGGGTCTGAAAATTAACACCAGTGAAAACCTCGCGTTAAGAGGCACATTTGCAAGAGAGAGAAAACATTTCAGTCAGCAATGTACAGCAAAGGCTAGGAAACCAAGAAAAGTGATAGTAGTGATATATGTGCAGCAACAGCATAGTGCCCAAGTATGAAAGGGCACTACGGTGAGGCTGCAAATGGGGTACAGGGGGCTGCAGGCGGGACATGCAGTGGGGAAGCTGGGGCACAGGGTGGACTAGGCAGATGCCTAGGTGACACATAGGAATGTGGAAACGGAAAACCAGCAAGACAGCAACTGACCAAGGGCAAACATGTCCATGTGTCCCACAGTTTCCCAGGAGACAGTACACAGCAAGTACCCCAAAAGGCACATAACATTGGCAGGCGGTGCCGGGGAGAAGCGTGGATGTCTATGCAGGCACCCCTACCCCATATCACGCACCATAGGCAGCTGCCTACTGGCACACTGGATGGCCTGGGACTGCGTACCTCCAGCACCACCAGCACAAGGGCATGTCAGCATGGTGGCGGAGGGGTGCTGGTGGTGGAGGGGACAGTGGCATCTTCCACAGCAGACCAAGGCCAAGCCCTGTTTTGGTGGGTGCCGTGCACTGCAACAGACAAGGTCTGTCTGAAGAACAGTCATGGTATCCCCAGGGAATAACCTGCCTCTGTGGCGCGGGTAAACTTTTTGGATGTCCCCATGGCCGCCATATTCTGAAAGGTTACAAGTTTAGGATTCTGCCTATCCCCATGATATACCCACAGATGCCACACCCCATGGGAAAAACGTGCATCTCCTAAGCTGCTCATTATAGCAGTTTGCTGATGCACACTAGACTTAAATGCCAATGAGAAACGACAGCTGCTGCAAGCTAGACCTCATACCAGTCCTCTTCATGCTCTGAAAAGTGCTAGGTAAGTCCAGTGCGCCCCAATATGGTATAAAAGAATGTAAATGTGAATATGTATGTCAGGACATACCTTGCATCAAATGTTGCTTGGCATTAGGAACCGGCCCCAGTGATTCCTGTCCTGGTAATCTCTACAAACACGCCTTAAACTGCTAGAGATGGACTCTCACCAAGTCCACAAAATCCTAGGGGTATGTTTACTAAACAGCGATAAGTGATGTTATCGCGTGATAAAGTAACATTATCACGCGATAACGTTACTTATCGCGCGATAACATCCCAGGCAGCATTATGGTATGCAGAAGGTGGAGAGAGGGAAGAGAGAAGGGGTCAATGGGTGGGGAGTGGGTGGGGAGAGGCTCCTGCTACGCTAACGCTGTAGAATGAAGGGCCGAAAATTACCGCGAGTGAAAACCTCGCATTAGAGGCACATTTGCAGGAGAGAGAAACAATTTCAGTCAGCAATGTACAACAAAGGCAGGGAGACCAAGAAAAGTGATAGTAGTGCTACATGTGCAGCAACAGCATAATGCCCAAGTATGAAAGGGCACTATGGGGTACAGGGGGCTGCAGGCGGGACATGCAGTGGGGCAGCTGGGGCACAGGGTGGACTAGGCAGATCCCTAGGTTACACATAGGAACGCAGAAATGGAAAATAAGCAAGACAGCAACTAACCGTCAAACATGCCCATGAGTGTGTGTGCCACAGTGTCCCATCCAGGGGACAGTGCCCAGCAGGTACCCCAAAGGGCAGATAGCATTGGCAGGCAGTGCTGGGGGGAAGCGTGGATGTCTATGTAGGCATCCCTACCCCAGACCATAGGCAGCCGCCTACCAGCACACTCGATGGCCTGGGACTGTGCACCACTAGCACCACCGGCATAAGGGCATGTCAGCATGGTGGGGGAGGGATGCTGGTGGTGGAGCGGGCAGTGGCACCTGCCCACAGCAGACCAAGGCAAAGCCCTGTTTAGCTGGGTGGCGTGCAGTGCAACAGACAAGGTCTGTCTGAAAAACAGTCATGGTATCCCCAGGGAATAACCTACCTCTGTGGCAACGGTTTGGTGCAGTACACACAGCCAGTATGTTTAGGGGCAGAAGATCACAGGTTCGAGTCCCAGCTGTGGCTCCTGCAGACCATATCCCCATATTTTACCTTACAGAGTACATACACCATAAACATGTGCACTTCCTAGAGCAGAGGTTCCCAACTGCAGTCCTGGAGGGCCAAACACCATTCAGGTTTTCATGCTGTCCCTAATAAATATGCACGAGATGCATTTGAATGTATGGCCCCCATTGTATGCAAATGTATCTTATGCATATTCATTAGGGACAGCCTGAAAATCTAAATGGTGTTTGGCTCCCCAGAACCGGAGTTGGGAACCTCTGCCTTATAGCATCGGCTAACAGGGGCACAAACACCCACACCCACAGGCTCCACTATCCAAAGCATCATGGCTGTTGGGCCCTGTGCAGAACAGCAGCTACCACTACTAGCATCTGCATACCTTAGCAATGCCGTCATAAACATGGAAACACGCTCCATATATATCAAAAGGTTGCTATGATTAATTTCAGATAACAAATCCTAAATTAAGCATAATTTGTTAACAGAGATTCATCATAGCAACCTATTTGATTTATGTGGAGTGTGTTTCCTCTTTTCTGTTCTCTGACAGTGTTTACCAACCCAGAGAGTGACCCTAACAGTATTGAGTACCTTAGCAATGCCTGCACTGTGCCCAGGACTGGTGTGGCGGCCAGGGCTGCCAACCACCTCTATCTTTGCACAATGCTGAAATAGGTGTGGGAGCGTGTGTATGTCTATCCAGTGTTTTGTGGCTGCCTACACCTTACAGAGCTCACAATGATTGCACAGTTTCCAGTGTTAGCCTGCCAATGTGCATAATGAGGAGCAAGGTATTGTGGGTATGGGCCGGACAGGGCAGTCTGGGCAGGATGCATCTGCACAGGGCAAAGGGCAATGGCTGGGATATTGTAGTGGTCAACCACCACCTGCATGGACAGGGTGGCCACAGCATGTCATGCTGGGAGGTTACTCTCACTCTGACTGAGCAGTGACCATGGCATGTATAGTGCTATAAAGTGTTTCTCTCCAGTGATATCTGTGAGTTCCCTTTTCTGGGACCCAATCACTGACATAACTGCTTGGTGGTTGTGCTTACATCCAATGTCTTGGTGCACATAGTTTCTCTGGAAGCATATACTGGCTAGCAGACTGTCTGCAGTTAGCATGTGTATGGCTGGATTACTTTGCAGGATACAGACTCACTGTGCTGTCTGCTGGTGAATGTCAGATTGTGGTGGGAGAAGCTGAGCTTTGCCAGGCCTACTGTCAGTGCCCTATGTGATAAGTACAGCTCTGCATCACCTGCCATGGGCGGTGTCCATTCACCAACTGGACTGGGGTTGCTGGTTCCACAGCCCTTCATCATGTCCCTCTACTGCTTCCATTGCAAAGCTGTAGAACAGAGCTACTCAAATTCGGTCCTGGAGGTCTGCAATCCTGCAGGTTTTCGGGATATCCCTAATGAATATGCATGAGATATATATGCAGTAGAGATAGCCTGCCAACCTGACTGGTTTGTGGCCCTCCAGGGCTGGATTCGGAGACCCCTGCCTTACACCTCTGTCATTTAAGATTGTGAGTGGACAAGGTGCAGATGTCCAAGACATCAAAAAGGTTAGATAGAATTTGTCACATTCCTCCTTGCTTCTCACCACCACCAAAATATTGTCTATTAGATAGTTGTATATTTGTAGAGGTAGGGCTATAGCTATAGCATCTGAGGCCCACATATCTGAGTACTGGCATTTCTCATAGCAGCTATACCTGTTCCATCATGGTGTATGTTGGTCTGTATATACCACCACCTGTGAGGCAACCCTGCTTGCCTTCCCACAGCCAGCTTTATGACACTGCTCCCCTTGTAAGGGCTGTGTGGGCATGGGAGGAGGATCCCTGTGCCATTACATCAAGTAGCCAGACTCCAGATATATCACCACTCTCACAGCTCGCATTGATCCTGGCCTGCGTAGGGATTTAGGCCGCATGGGACAATCCAGGGAATGTTGGCACCACATCAGTCGTGTCTCCCAGTGCCAGGTACAGCGGACGTTTGGCTGCTCTATCACACTGCCAACACTATCTAATCTTATTAGAATACTCTATGTAAAATGATCCAGAAGGAATCAGCATAGGTTCCCTATGGCTAAATGTCAAAACATATCCCTGTTAATAATAGGGACCCTCAGAATAAGGGCATTCAGCAGTGCAAACAGCACTAATACATGCTCAACATCAACACCATTTGTCCCACAAAATGTGCATTATAGGCATGCATCAGTGCTGTTTTCACTGTTGAGTGCCCTTATTCTGAAGGTCCCTTATCATTGCCAGGGATATGTTTTGACATTTAATTATAGTGAATCCTCTCTGAGTTTGACTGCCCAATCACACTGGCACCCAGTGATGCTGCAGTCATCCATATGGTTCATGTACTGGCCAAGCTTTCATGTCCCCCCTGATTTGCAGATGAGCACACCAGATCCTCCAGTGCATCCCTCAAACCACACACACACACACACACACACACATTCTCACCTTCCTGAACCTATACATAACAGCTATGACATAATATAATTGCATGGGGAACCAGGACTACAGATATTATCTCTGTTTCTCACCCAAAAAGGAATCCTTTCCCTGCTCACGCCCATACTATCCCTGCATCAGCAGTCAAATTTTTCAGAACATAGGAATTGTTAGGGTCCCATAAATTGGCTCCTTTAGCACAAATTAGTGCATAGCCTGAATAAACACTATTGCTCTTAATATTTCTGTAAGGATGTTTATTAATGCGTCTATACTTTACAACATTCCCTCATTTCTGCTCTCTGTACCTTAAGACTGCATTTTGTGTTTTTTTCAGACTGCAGCCACAACAGTTCAAAACATACTTGTCACAACCATTCTTCAATATGGGCCACATTGCAGAGAACAGCAGAATATTTTCTAAGTCCTAGTCTTATTCCATATTTCAGCAAGAATAACGTGGACATTTCCAGGAAACAATATGTAAACAAGCCTTTCCTGAATAAGCTTTTTACATCTCCATGGCTGACCACACCCCTGTTTCGCCCTCTCCCACCCACATTCTGAGATCCTGTGCTAGCACCGTGCATGTGTATGTCAGCAGTGTTTCAGAATACGGTCTAGGACTTTTTCGGCACATAAACATCCCTGCTGCATGTACAAACCCCTTATTCGTGTACTGGAATGACCCCCTTAGTGTTTTTATTTCATTTTACTTAATTATTTTCAAATGAAACAAAAATGTAATTTCAAAAATAAAACAAAATAAAGCTAAAAACTGGTGCTCTCTTTGTCTGGCAAAGCCTCAGGTTGGCCAGTGCAATTTAAAAAAAAGACTGGCAGAGCAGGAGGGACTAGGAATTGCCCCTGCCCCTGAAGAAGCCGGGTGATGTAAGGCATAAGGTTGGCAGAGAGGACAGATGGGATGGGCCATGGGACTGAAAGGCCATCCACAAACCCAGGGGGCTTTTCTATACATTTGGACTGTAAGGCTTCTTTCTGAAGTAGTGGTAGCTTTAATTTTTTTTATGCAAACAAAAACAAAATTTCATTCAATTTTCTTTCATTATAAAATCTAATCGAAACAAAATGGGACATGTCATACAAATATTCCATTTCATTTCAAACTAGTGCATATCCTTGAATCTTTCTAGATCTGAAGAAGGTCTCCTTCCTGAGTTTAACATTTTGCCAGTTGCCAGGGTTATGTTGCTGCAAATCCTCAAAGCTCCACTGCTTCCTGCTTGAAAGATTTTTGACTATAAAGCCAAATGGGTGTGGTCTGTAAAACAACAAGAACCTTTGCTGCCTGTCAATCAACTCCCTCTGCAGGCAGTTTCCATGATTACTCAGTCTACAGATGGAACATAAGAACATCAGAACATAAGATATGCCATACTGGGTCAGACCAAGGTCCATCAAGCCCAGTATCCTGTTTCCAACAGTGGCCAATCTAGGTCATATGTACCTAGCAGTTTCCCCAAAAGAGACAGGTTCTGCAATTCTTGTACTGGGTCAAGCATTGATATCCTGGGTCCCTTCTTAATAATGGTTTATGGATCTTTCCTCCAGGAACTTGTCCAAACCTTTTTTAAACCCAGCTACACTAACAGCCTTTACTACATCCTCCGGTAACAAATTCCAGAGTTTGATTACACATTGAGTGAAAAAATATTTTCTTTTATTAGTCTTAAATAGTTTACCCTGTAGCTTCATTGCATGTCCCCTAGTCTTCCTATATTCTGATAACGTAAACAATCGATCTACGTTTACCCGTTCCACTCTGTTCATTAATTTATAGATTTCTATTATATCTCCCCTCAGCCGTCTCTTTTCCAGGTTAAAGAGCCCTAACCTTTTTAGCCTTTCTTCATAGGAGTATCCTTCCATCCCCTTTACCATTTTGGTGGCTCTTCTCTGAACCTTTTCTAATCCGGTCGCATGAGCTGTGGATCTTTCACAAAGCTAAGACTCTAATTTTCTTTCTCATCTCTGCTGGGTTCTAGCTACCGATATAGGGTTTAACTGTCTGTTTTGTGGGAATTGCTAATATTAAGTTTAACTGTGCTTATAAATTAAGCTTGGGGATATTCAGCCTACTGGGACCTGAGTATCCAGATAACAAAGGTTTAAATCTGTGGAGAAAGCTTGCTTCTTCAGGGAGGGAGAGGTGAAAGTTTTTGCTCCCATCTTACACCTGGCCAGTGGCCACACCTACGTGTCTGAGGCCGGCTGCATGAGCTGTAGATCTTTCACAAAGCTAAGACTCTAATTTTCTTTCTCATCTCTGCTGGGTTCTAGCTACCAATATAGAGTTTAACTGTCTGTTTTGTGGGAATTGCTAATATTAAGTTTAACTGTGCTTATAAATTAAGCTTGGGGATAATCCGACTGACTGCTTTTCTTGGTAGCCTTGGAGCAGATATCTATGGGTGCCCCCAACTCAGGAACAGCCTACTGGCCAGAGACACTTAGGCTCCCGCCCACTCTACCCCTCGCCCCACCCACCCCAGGGGCTGCATTGCCTATATAGCACTCGCATACTTTGCCATCTATCCCTTTAACTTGGGTTAGAGCCCACATCTTCTTCCTCCTTTCCTCTTCTTCCTCTTCTCCTTCTAGGACTGCTTATTCAGCATGTTGTGTATTCAGTGCAATAACTGCAGTACTTTCATTCTAAGACGACTCATTTGGAACCACAGAGCTGTCCTATGTGCCTCAGGTCAGCTGCCATGCATAAAGAACTGACTCTACTAAGGGAAGACGTAGCTGCCATGCATAAAGAGGTGACCCTACTGAGGGAGGAACTGGCTGCAATGAAGCGCACCTCTTCTAGGATACAAACTGAACAATGTCCACCACCACTCCCACAAAGCATCAAACACCCTAGGGACAAGTGGATCACAGTGGGTTCTGGTAGATTGCGACCTTTAATGCACAGACATCCTATGCATCAAAAGATATCCCTGCATAATGCCTTCTCTGCCTTGGCTAATGAGGATGAGGAACTGAAGGAGGAACTGGCTGCAATGAAGCGCACTTCTTCTAAGATATAAATGAACAAAGTCCACCACCGCTCCCACAAAGAATGAAACACCCCAGGAACAAATGGATCACAGTGGGTTCTGCTGGATTGCGACCTGTGACATAGAGGCATCTTATGCATCAAGAGATATCCCTGCATAATGCCTTCTCTGTCTTGGCGAATTAGGATGCCCAATCCAAAGAAACTGAAGGGCCCTTAAATGAGACAGACAATGCCCAATCTTCTGCTAAAGGAGCAAATATGAAGAAAACCTCACCAAAGAGCAAACTACTACTATTTGGTGATTCCATCATCAGTGACACCAACTTGGGAACACAGTTCAAAGGAGAGAAGATAGTCAAGTGCCTCCCAAGCTCTTCAGCCAGCAGGAATACAAACCACATTGTTGAACTACTTAGCGCAGAAAGTGAACACTCCAAACTTGATGTTGTTATTCACTGGGGCACAAATGACCTGGCTAGAAACAGTGCCTCTACAGTCCAAAAGGACTTCCAATCTCTGGAAGAGAAACTCAAGCCGATTGTCAACACTGTTGCATTCTCAGAGGTTCTACCTGTGCTTGGTAAAGGGGCAAAAAGGCTGCATCGCATTAACAGCTTTAATACATGGCTCCAGACCTGGTGCAAACAAGAAGGATTCTGTTTTATTGGCGACTGGGGTAACAGATGGAACAACAAGAGACTATACTGTGCTGATGGACTACATCTCTCTGTCGCAGGGAAAAGAATCCTAAGTGAAAAATTCAAGCAATATGTGGATATGCATTTAAACTAGAAAAAGGGGGTGACGGACGGGGAAGGTCAAGCTCTGGACGTCACCCCCTGCAAAAGCAGATTAAAATCAGAAACAGCCACACTTTTAAACTACACATCAAAAACAAGTGGGAAGATGTAGGCAGAACAAAATCAATGCAAAATACACACAAGCCAGTTAAATGCTGGAAAGCAATGAGCACAAATGCTCGAAGCTTAGCCAACAGAGTTCCGGACCTGGAAGCCCTAATGGTGGAAATGGATTTGGACATTGTGGCCATTACAGAAACATGGTTAAATGAATCACATGGTTGGGATATAGCCATACCTGGCTATAATCTATTCAGAAGAGACAGAGAAAATGGAAGAGGAGGAGGAGTAGCCTTGTATGTCAAAAGCAATATTAAAGCTACTGAAATGCAGGGGGCATGGGGAAAAGAAGAAGCACTCTGGATTGTGTTGGAAAGGAGATGGCACTGTCATCCATACTGCTCTAGTCTACAGACCTCCAACACAAATTGAAGAGATAGATAACAAATTGATTATAGATATTGCTAAGATAGCCACAAAGGGGGAAGCGATCATATTGGGTGACTTTAATCGACCTGATGTGGATTGGATTACTCCTTCTGCAAATCTGGAAAGAAGCAAAAAAATCATGGATGCTCTCCAAGATGCGTTACTTAGACAAATGCTGATGGAACCAACCAGGGAAAGCTCAACGCTGGATTTAGTGCTCACCAACGGTGATAGCGTGTCAAATGTCTGCGTGAGTGCCCCTGTGAGCATCAGCGATCATCACATGGTGTGGTTTGAGATAAAAGCCATGGTACAGGCCAATCATAGCAAGCTCAAAGTCCTAAAATTCAAAAACACCGACTTCAATAAAATGGCCGAGTACCTAAAGGAGGAGCTGACAGGGTGGAAGGAGATAAGGGAAGTGGAATTGCTATGGGCTAAACTAAAGGTGGCAATAAAAGGGGCAACAAATAAATATGTAACGAAAGTAAACAAAAACAAGAGGAGAAGAAAACCTATTTGGTTTTCCAAAGAAGTGGCTGCTCAAATAAAGGCAAAAAACACAGCTTTCACAAAATTCAAAAACTCGCAAACAGAGGAACACAGAAATGAATACAGGACCAAACTCAAAGAGACAAAGAGAGAAATAAGGATAGCAAAATCAAAGGCAGAAGAAAAGATGGCTAAAGATGTTAAGTGTGGCGACAAAACCTTCTTCAGGTATATTCGGGAAAGGAAGAAGATTGGAGGTGGAATTGCAGGACTCAGAAGTGCTGCGAATGGACTCGTGGAAAGTGACATTGAAAAAGTGAGATTGCTAAACAAATACTTCTGCTCTGTTTTTACTAAAGAAAGTCCTGGAGAAGGACCATCTGTGACGCCCAAATATAAAAATGGGAATGAAGTAGATTCCATGCCATTCACAGAAGATGATGTGTTAGAACAACTTGCGAAACTGAAAGTGGACAAGGCCATGGCACTGGATAGGATACATCCCAGGATACTGAAAGAGCTCAGAGAGGTTCTTGCAGGGCCGTTAAAGGATGTTTTCAACAGATCCTTGGAAACAGGAGAGGTTCCTCAGGACTGGAGAACGGCTGATGTCGTACCTCTACACAAAAGTGGTGACAGAGAAGAAGTGTCAAACTACAGGCCCGTGAGCCTTACCTCGGTGGCAGGAAAAGTAATGGAGGCGCTCCTGAAAGAGCGAATAGTGAACTTTCTCAAAACCAACAAGTTGCAAGACCCGAGGCAACATGGTTTTACTGAAGGACGATCTTGCTAAACAAATCTGATTGAGTTCTTTGACCGGGTGACCAGGGAGCAAAATCAGGGGCATGCGATGGATGTCATCTACCTGGATTTCAGCAAACCTTTGATACTGTTCCTCATAGGAGGCTTATCAATAAACTCAGTAGCTTGGGGATGGATCCTAAGATGGTAAATTGGATCAGAAATTGGTTGACTGACAGACGACATGGGGTGATGGTAAATGGAGCTCACTCGGATGAAGGGAGGATGATTAGCGGGGTGCCCCAGGGGTCGGTCCTGGGCCCAGCACTGTTCAATGTATTTGTGAGTGATATTGCTGAAGAACTGAATGGAAAAGTCTGTCTTTTTGCAGATGACATGAAAATTTGCAACAGAGTGGACTCCCCCGAGGGAGTGGTTAACATGAGGAAAGATCTACAAAAGCTGGAAGAATGGTCTAATGCTTGGCAATTAAGATTTAATGCAAAGAAGTGCAGAGTCATGCACTTGGGTAGCAGAAATCCAAGGGAAATGTACGCGATAAGGGGTGAGAGGTTGGTGTGCAGGGATCAGGAGAAAGACCTTGGTGTGATTATTTCTGAAGATCTCAAGGTGGCAAAACAGTGCGACAAGGCGGTGGCAAAAGCCAGGAGGATGTTGGGCTGCATACAAAGAGGAATCACCAGCAGAAAGGAAGAGGTACTTATGCCACTGTACAAGTCACTGGTGAGGCCTCACTTGGAGTACTGTGTTCAGTTTTGAAGACCGCATCTTGCAAAGGATGTAAAAAGACTGGAAACTGTTCAGAGGAAGGCGACCAAAATGATTTGGAGGCTGCGTCAGAAGCCTTATGAGAAGAGACTTGAAGGCCTAAACATGTACACTTTGGAGGAGAGGAGGGACAGGGGAGATATGATTCAGACCTTTAAATACTTAAAGGGAAATAATGAACAAACAAACCTCTTCCAAAGAAGGGGAAGCTGTAACAGGAAGCTGCAAGGTGGTAAATTGAAAGGCAAGGTCAGGAAATACTTTTTCACAGAAAGGGTGGTGGATGCTTGGAATGCCCTTCCGATGGAAGTGGTGGGGGCAAACACGGTGACGGAATTCAAAATGGCATGACACTAACAGGAAAAGTCCATAAACCATTATTAAAAAGGGACCCAGTATATCAATGCTTGACCCAATACAAGCATTGTGGAACCTGTGTCTTTTGGGGAAACTGCTAGGTATGTATGACCTAGATTGGTTAGCATCGGGTCATTCCAGGGTGGAACGGAGGCGGCACCCATCACTAACTGGGCAGCGGCGATATTGAGCTGTTGCCCTGTTAGCGATCCATGAGTAAAGTAAGGCGTGGCAAAGGCTGGCCTAACTTTACCCGTGGAAGCCAACCGAGCAGTGACTCAATGTCACCGCTGCCCTGTTAGCTTCCAGCTTTTGCGGTGACCCAGACATTCAATGCTGTGGCTGCATATTATTCAGGTTTCTTAAGTAATATTTTTATTGTGTCCAATTACAAATTACATATATCAAATTACATGTAGTTATTGTGACTTATAAAGAAATGGAAGTATAATGTCTATATCTCCATTAGTGACCGGGACATGTACGTAGACACTGCTAATACTCCACCTAATTCCCTAATTAGAATAATCTCACCAAGGCCAAGCTTTGACATCCACAGTGGCCAGTTGTGTCAGAGGTCATAAGTCATCCCATCTTACTCTTGGTCGTTTTCTTCTTCCTTGGATCTTCCTCTTCTTTCAGCTGCAGTCTCAAGCTTCTACCTTTTTAAAGGGCTTTCAGGTGGATAAGTTTCCGTTTTAGTTCTGGCCAGGAACTACAACCATTTGCTGGCTCATCTTTTGAAAGGGATATTACCCTGGGGGATGTAATTTCAGGTCCATCCTTTTGGTACATTAGTATCTTGCTTATCTTTGGCTAGGATCATTTCTCAGTTTACCAGCTGAATGATGACATCCTGGTCTTTTATCTGATTTTGATAGATGGTTCCACTTTTTCCCCCAGCTACTAATAGCTAGGTGGTTTCTGAGTGGTTGTTTTAAACAATCCTGTATGGTTTCTATTTGACTCATCTGTTGGCTTTATCTGTGGCGCTGTTCTGGATTAGATCTTGTTCTGACCTTTAGGCCTGGAGCCATTAATTTGAAAGAGTCAAGCTTCCATCTTCTTAAGTAAAGTACATTTCATACCTCTACTGGATTAACTTTGGATATCACAATCTTTGTATTTCTTTGGCAAAAATAACATATATATTTGTAGAAGTATAATAAAGTTTCTCTTGTAGAACCTGACACTGCTCAAGGATAGTTTGATATTTTGGTGATAGCCCAGCACAAGCCTTCATGATGGTTTGTTTCTTCCTTAATAGAATCAAAGAGTTTCTTTCAATTTTATAATACAACAACAAGTATCATTCTGTTTGTCGCTCAGGGCTAAAAGCAGATCTGTTCTGTGCTTAGACTATTGTCAAGGTATAGACTCATCACGCCTTGGCAGAGATACCTTATTATATTCTACTTTGGAGAGATACCAGACTCATCACTGCTTATGCTGAAGGATTTAAAATCCATTATATTACACATAATTGCTGCAGTTTTTCATTCTCCTTGGGGCAATTTCTCCAAATGGGTTAGTTTTGCACATACCATGACAGCAATGAACCTCGCTCCTAAGCCAGGGTATGTGGAGTATGATCTCAGTCTCTCAAATTTGCTGCTAACGCTCACCACACTACAGTGTAGGAGACCTAATAGCTCACTGTGGGAGCCAATTGCCTTCTAATCCAAAGGTCACCAGGTTTGAGGCCAAGCTATGACAACAATTAACAAAAGTAGAAAAAATATGTGAGTTTTTTCCTGGAGACATCTAGTAACCTTTCAGATGTTTTTCTTCTCCCAGGAAACAGCTTGAAGCAATCTATCACCACTCCCACAAAGAATTATACAAGCCAGGCATAAATGGGTCACAGTGGGTTCTGTTAGGTCACAAGCTGTAACACAGAAACACTCACCCCACCAAGAAATACCCCTGCAAAATGTATTCTCTGGCTTGGTAAATGAGGACGCTCACTTAATGGAAACTGAAGTGACCTTAGATGAGAAGGGTAACACCTAATGTACCACAAATGCTCCAGACATCATCAAAAAAATCTCACAATAGGAAACTGTTACTACTTGGAGACTCCATCATCAAAGGCATTAACTTGGGAACACAATTCAAAGTATAGAAAGTGGTCAAATGCCTCCCAGAATCTTTAACCAGCAGGAATACAAACAAAATTATTATTGAAGTCAGAGAGGAAAGAATTCTAAAACTGATGTTATCCACTGGGGAACAAATGATCTTGCTAGAAAAGTACCTCTGCAGGAGCAAAGAGACTTCCAAATTTTGGAAGAGAGACTTATTTATTTAGACAGTTTTGTATACCGCCTTATCCTTCAATCAAAGCGGTCACAACACAATTGGGGGATACATTTAACACGCGGGGATATGAGACACATACACTAATACTTACAGGGAACATGGGCAATGGAGGGTTAAGTGGCTTGCCCAAGACCACAAGGAGCATCTGTGGGACTAGAAACCCCAGTCCTTCCGGCCCAAGGCTGCTGTCCTCTAGTGGAATTTGAACCCCCAACCTTCTGGCCTGAAGTACCTTGCCCCAACCACTAGGCTACTCCTCCCTATGCTATAGCACTGACTTAAACCCATTGTCAGTGCTATAGCATTCTCAGAAATTCTACCTGTTCATGGTACTACTCTTGTTCATGGTACTACTCCTCCCTATGCTATAGCACTGACTTAAACCCATTGTCAGTGCTATAACATTCTCAGAAATTCTACCTGTTCATGGTAAAGGAGAAGAGATTGCATCACACAACCAACTTTAATACCATATGTGCTCCAAACCTATTGCAAACAAGCTTTTAGATATATAAGTTGCCAGGGCTATACATGCAACAAGAACTATAGTGTACTGATGGACTATATCTTTCTATGGCAGAAAAATGGATCCTAAATGAAAAATTCAGACAATATGTCAACATGAATGTCAGACAATATGGACCCGATTCTGAAACGAGGGTTGCGAGGCCTGATTTCCCCTCCAGCTCTCCCTGTATGTCCTGTGCATTAGGACGGGAAGAGCCGGTGGGGGGCGGGAAAGGGTGGGATCGGGGCAGGCCAGTCAAGCAGGATGTACAGAGCCGATGCAGGTCACGGCTCTGTATGTCCTCAAAGGTGGACTAAGCAGCAAAACCCGGCGATTGGGCCCAGGGATCCCCCGGCAGGCTTTGGGTCGGGTGGCGGGGAAAAGGGGGGCCGAGGAGGCGGGAGTTGTGGGTCCTCAGGCCCGATTTGGTTAACACAGGAACATTTTGTTCCCACAGTCTAGAACCGGGTCCAAAAGGGGCCCATCTTACTTGGGACCATCCGGACAGCCCAGACGTGCCTCTACCGAAATTGGGCTCTATGTCAACAGAAAGAGGGTGAAGAAACAACAGGAATGGGTGCAGTACAGGGCAGTCAAAAAATCTTTATTGGAAACCCCAACACATTTTGGCTATCTAAGCCTTCCTCAGGGGGTACAAGAAACCCTCAGCAAAAACATTACAATTAACTTGCAAATAGAAAGAATCATCATATTAACTCAAATATCAATAATAAAGGGAAAGGAAAGTCGGGAATAAAATCCATGCAAAATACAAGCAAGCCAACCAAAAATTGCCAGAAAACCATGAGAACAAATCCTCACCGTCTAGGCAACAAAGTTTCTGACCTGGAAGCCCTGATGGTGGAAATGGACTTGGACGTTGTGGCCATTGTGGAAACATAGTCCAATGAGTCTAATGAATGGGATATCACCATACCTGGATATAATCTATTTAGAAGAGATAGAAAGGGCAGAAAAGGAAGAGGAGTAGCTCTCTATGTCAGAAATAATATTAAAGTAGCTGAAATGCGGGAGGGCGTGGGGAAAAGAAGAAGTAGTGTGGATCATTTTGGAAAGAGGAAATGGCCTTACCATCCATACTAATGAGGTCTACAGACCTTCAAGTCAAACAGAAGAAATAGAGACTTGATTAATGATATTCCGAAAGTAGTAATGAAGGGAGAAGTAATGATACTGGCTGATTTTAATCTGCTGAATTTAGATTGGACTATGTCATCTGCAAATCTGGAAAAAAGTAGAAAGATCATGGGTCCCTTTGCTCAGACAATTGGTGATGGAACCCAACAGAGAAAGGTTGATGCTGGATCTAGTACTCTCCAATGGAGATAGCATGTTGAACGTTCGGGTGGGAGTCCATTTGAGCAGCAATGATCAAAAGACAGTATGGACTGAGGTAAAAGGCATTGCAGAGAACAATCGTAGCAAACTCAAAGTCCTAGATTTCAAAAATACTGACTTCAGTAAAATGAGAAAGTATCTGAAGGAGGAGCCAGCAGAGTGGAAGGAGGTAAGAGAAGTAGAAGGCAATTGGCTAAACAGAAAAAGGTTATAAAAAGGACAAAGATCTATAAGTAAGGAAAGTAAGCAAATAAAAATAAGAAGAAAAGAAAACCGATATGGTTCTCCAAAGAAGTAGCTGGAAAAATAAAGGCAACAAAATATAGCTTTCACAAAATTCAAAATATTACAAAGAGAGGAACACAGAAAATATACCAGATGAAACTGAATCAGGCAAAGAGAGAAATCTTGATGGCAAAAGCACACACAGAAGGAAAAAATGGTTAAAATCGGCTACAAAATAAAGGCAAAACATACAGCTTTCACAAATTTGAGAAGATCACAAAAGGAGCACAGAAAAGAAAGCAGATAAAGTTGAAAGAGGCAAAGAAAGAAATCTGGATGACAAAGCGCATGCAGAAGAAAAAATGGCTAAAGATGTGAAGCGAGGAGACAAAACTATTTTCAGGTATATTAGAGTGAGGAGGAAGGCCAGCTGTAGTATTACAAGACTCAAAAGTGCTGAGGACCTATTTATGGAAAGTGACCTGGAAAAAGTGGACATGTTAAACAGATATTTCTGTTTTGTGTTCATAAAAAAATACTGGAGAAGGAACACACATGATTGACAAAGATACTAATGGGAATGAAGTAGATACCACACCATTCATGGAAGATATTTTGTAAGCTTGCAAAACTGAAAGTGGACAAAGCCTTGGGACCAGATGAAATACATCCCAGGATATTGAAAGAGTTCTGGTGGGACATTTACAGGATGTGTTCAATAGATCCTTGAAGACAGAGAAGGTTCCACGGGATTGGAGAAGGACTGATGTGGGTTCCTTTTCACAAAACAGGAAACAGAAGAGGTCGAAAACTATAGGCCAGTAAGCCTTATCTCAATGGTGGGAAAGGTTATGGAGGCGCTGTTGAAAGAAAGGTTAGTGGACTTTCTTGAATCCAATGGGTTGCATGATTCAAAGCAACATGGTTTTACCAAAGGACGACCTTACTTACATAAATAAATTAATTTTACCAATATAAATAATTATTTCATACACTTCAACAAGGCACAAATGACCTCAGGATGGTCTATTATGTTGTCTAGGGACTGCAGAACATACTATGATGTGACATATGAACATAAGAAGTGTGGGCGATGTTCATTTTGTGGGATCATGGAAAACCACACGGGTTTCCATAGAAAGAAGAGCTGTTTGTATATACTAGGATACTTCTTGTAATACTTCTTTTGTGGTGTATGCGTTATGGTGCCCTTGTTCTAAATTATATATAGGCAAAACTACTCACTCTTTGAGGACACGGCTAGCTGAACACAAATATAGTATTAGTAAAGCCAGATTAGAAACACAGTTAGTTCAAAATTGCATTTCTTGTAGTCATGTTTTTGAAGATCTTCATTGCACGGTATTAGAATATATCCCCCCAGATATACGGAGAGGAGACAGAAGTAGTTTGTTACTTCAAAAAGAACAAAGATGGATATATGATTTGAAAACTCTAGATCCCAATGGATTAAATGATAAAATTGAATGGACGCCTTTTATTTAAATCAAGGTTGATTTACTGTGGAGTTCTGGTCTTATTCCTTGGTGTTTTTTGTGGTTTTTGGGGCTCGTCGTTGTTGAAGTTTGGGTTGTGATGTGTGTTGATTGGGGGTTGTGGAAAAACGTTGCGTCACCCTCTGTGAGCGAATCATAGGTTTAGATGTCTTTTAAAAGTTATTGACGTCAGATGCTATCGAGGTGCAAGTAGGGAGATACTATGTATCCGACATAGAGAAAGTGAAACGCCAATATTGTTACCTTGAAGAAACCTAATCGGCGAAACAAAAGCTTTTGTTGGGTTACTATATCTTTTGCCAGAATGGTGGGGTTATTGTACTTCTTTATTTATTTAGCTGTATTTATATCCCGCTTTTCACCAGGTCAAAGCGGTCAATTGGGGGATACATTTAACACGAGGGGATATGAGACACATACACTAATACTTAGAGGGAACATGGGCAATGGAGGGGTTAAGTGGCTTGCCCAAGACCACAAGGAGTGCCTACAGGACTAGAAATCCCAGTCCCTCCGGCCTGAGATTGCTGCCCCCAGGTGGGACTTGAACCCCTGGCCCTCCGGCCTGAAGTACCTTGTCCTAACCAACTAGACCACTCCTTATCTTTCCGGGATGGTGTACCTTCCAGGTGAATTGGCATTCGGATAAAAACCGCTGTATGATGTCTGCTTGCTAACATGAGCTGGATGTCTGAAAATATTCAGATAAGTGAATAAATTTCTATCGCAAAAGGTTTATATTGCACTGTTTAAAAGAAATTCTCTTTCTGTTCCTTTTAGGACAATAACTGAAGAATTGATGTGCTCCAGCTCTATGCTGTATTGCAGACACTTTTTATAAATCTTGGGAATCTCAGTAATTAAGGGGTATGTTTACTAAACTGCGGTAATGTTACATAACGCGCTATGTAACGTTAACGATCGTTAAGTAACGTTAACGCGTGTTATCGTTACTTAATGATCGTAGACGTTCCGCGGCGTGGTAAAACACCGCAGAAGGTGGACAGAGGGCGGACAGAAGGGGTCAATAGGCAGAGTGTGGGTGGGGAGAGGCTCCATTCACACTAACGCGCTGATCTGAAGTGCTGAATCCTAACGCGATTGAAAACCCGGCGTTAGATGCACATTTGCAGGGGAGAGAAACCATTTAAGTTTTCAGCAATGTACAGCATAGGCAGGGAAACCTCCAAAAAGTGATACGTGTGATACATGTGCACAGAACAAAAGGGCACATAAACATTGAAAATGACCTCAACAAACTGGAAAAAAACCTAACCAAGCTGGCCAATAGTGATAATATTGGGAAACAGCAAAAAACACTACCGAGAAAGCTCCCAAAAAAAAGATATTAAGCGTGGAAGGGTCTATGCTCTGTCCCCCGACAAGGTGAATGATCCCACAGTGAAATAGCGCTGATCAGGGCTTTCCCTTGTTATTGGAAAGGTGTCCTATGACGTGCACATGTCCCACAACAGCAGGGTGGGCATGTCGGAACGGGCAACTGGACAGATGCCGGAAAAGGGGATACAGAGGGCCGCAGGCGGCACATGCTGTGGTGCAGCTGGGCCACAGTGCGGACTAGGGTCATGCCTAGGTGGCCCATACGAATGCTGAAACAGCAGAGCAGCCAGACAGCAAATGATGAAGGCCCAACATGGGCACGACTGTGTTTCCCACAGTGTCACAGGGGATATTATCCAGCAGCTACCCCCAAGGGCACAGAAAAATGGCAGGCGGTGCTGGGGGGAAGCATGGATGTAAATGCAGGTGCCCCTACCCCAGAACCCGCACCATAGGCAGCCGCCTACCTGCAGACTGGATGGCCTGAGACTGCACACCACCAGCACCACCAGCAGAAGGGCATGGCAGCATGGTGGCAGAGGGGTGCTGGTGGCGGAGGGGGCAGCGACATCTGGCTGCAGCAGACCATGGCCTAGCCCCGTTTAGGTGGGTGCTATGCACTGCAACAGACAGGCCCTGTCTGACGAACAGTCATAGTATCACCAGGGAACACACTGCCTCTGTGGCAACACAGTGGTGCAGTGCACACAGCCAGTGTGTTCAGAAGCAGAAGATCACAGGTTCAAGTCCCAGCTGTGGTTCCTGCCAACCCAGTCTGCATATTTTATCCACTGCTAATACAGACAGAACCTTTATTGCAGATGACGTAAACATGCCCAAAACACCTACATTTTACCCTACAGAGCACAGACACCATAAATATGTGCATTACCTAGAGCAGAGTCTCTCAAATACAGTCCTGGAGGGCCAAACACCATTCAGGTTCCATGCTGTCTCTAATAAATATGGCTGTGCTGCATTTCTATGCGCCGCCCCCATGGTATGCAGATGTATCTCATGCATATTCATTAGGGACAGCATGAAAACCCGAACAGTGTTTGGCCCACCAGGACTGGAGTTGGGCACTTCTGCCCTAAAGCAGAGGCCAAGAGGGGCAGACACACCCGCACCCACAGGCTCCATTATCCGAAGCCTCCTGGAGAGGTAGGATGTTGGGCCCTGCGTGCATCTCCCAATACTAGCACTTGCATACCTTCGCAATGCCACCCTAAAAACAGGAATACGGTACACAGCTATCAAAAGGTTGCTATGATTACTGGCAGATAGCAATTCCAAAGTTAAGCACAATTTGCTGATTGAGCTGCATCATAGCAACCTTTCTGATGTCTGTGGAGTGTGCTTCAGGTCTGGTGTTTACCACCCTGGGGAGTGACCCCAACAGTATTGCGTACTATAGCCATGCCTGCACTGTGCCCAGGACTGGTGTGGTGGCCAGGGCTGCCAAACACCTCTATAGTTGCACAATGCTGGCATAGGTATGGGGAGTGTGTGTCTGTCTATCCAGTGTGTGGTGGCTGCTAACACCTTCCTCAGCCCACACTGCTAGCACTGATGCCAGTATTGGCTTGCCAATGTGCATAATTTATTTATTTATTTAGTATACACTTATATACCGCTACTTCCAGCGATCAGTAGCGGAAGGCCAGGAGGAGCAAGGTACTGTGGGTATAGCCTGGACAGGGTGGCCTGGCCTGTATGCATCAGCACAGGGCATAGGGCAATGGCTGGGACATTGTAGTGTCCGGCCATGACCTGCACCGGCAGGGTGGCCACAGCATGTCCTGCTGGGAGGTCACTCTCACCCTGACTGTGCAGTGACCACGGCATGGCTGGGTTCCCCCATAGTGCTATACAGTGCTTCTCTTAAGTGATATATATGGGTTCTGTTTTCTGTGGCCCAATCATTGACTTATCTGCTTGGTGGGTGTGCTCACGTCCCAGGTTTGGGTGTACACATCTCCTCCAGGAACATGCACTATGGTCTAGCTAGCAGACTGTCTGAAGTTTGTATGTGTGTGGCTGGAACACCTTGCAGGGTGCAGTGGCTGGTGATTCACTGTGCTTGCTGCTGGATAATGTCAGGTGGTGGTGGTGGGGGGCAACTGTCTGTCTGCCATTGCCTTATTTATGGATCCGTACAGATCTGCATTGACTGCCCTGTAGGATGTCTATTCCCCAGCAGGACTGGGGTTGATGGTCCTTCAACTGTCACCAATGCAGGGGGGTAGAATGTGGATCTGTTGGTGGGAGATCCTGTCCCCCACCCTGAGCCACAGAGAGTGGGTTGTGTGGTGGTATGTAATCCGCCTGTGGGTCCAACACCCCCCTTCACTTAAATCATGTGACCATGGCACCCACACAGGGTATGCACTTTTCTGGGTACATCATAGTCCACAAGGGCTAGATGTGAAATACAGATGGACATAGGCATATCCTAGGGGTGTTTGCAAGGCCTACCTATCACACATTGGTACTGATGGGGACCTGCAGCATAGCCTATCTCAGCAAAGCCAGGTGCTGTGAAAATGGTGCTGGGCACCCCACCTCACCCTCAGGGTGAGCACAGGACCCGCACACTGTGACAGTCTGTAGCTACTCTGTCCCACTAACACACACCGTCGGCACCCCCTACCAGGCTGAGGTGCTGTGGGGTGCATACCCCATCTTGTGATCATCTGTAGACTGCTGATTTGCATGTGCTGTGCATCATGGGTACGGGTGGGTTGACCCTATCCTGGTAACCACAGCAGAATGTTTGTGTGGTGCCATGCAGTCCTACTGTAGTCAGCCAGTGGTTTGTTAGCAGCTGTAGCCCACTGGTTACTTCACTGCCTGTAGAGCCAGAGATCTTGGGTTCATAAACCCACAGTGGGGTTCATTGATAGGGCTGTCTGAGGCATTGTCTATTTTTAATGTACATTAGTGCTGCCAGCTGAAACACCCTCAGAGTAGTCACTTTAGGGCGCCCTATGACGCGCCTTATAAGGTGCCCTATAAAGCGCCTTATAAAGCGCCTTATAAGGTGTCCTATAGGGGACATTATAGGCTGCCTTGACAGACAGCGCACTTTATAATGTGCCCTGTGGAGTGCCTTCTAGGGTGCCTTATGCGGCACCTTAGGTTACGCCACTGTGAGGGTGTGTTTGCTGGCAGCACTAATTAAAGTAAAACTAAAATTCCTCACAACCCAATACTTAACATAATGTCTCAGCTAGCCTTATTCATTAGGCACACTGGGGATTCAAACCCTTGACCCCATACCATCAGTCAGTGTAGTAACCACTGTGCTACAGCTCTGTTTCTGTGTTTGCATGTCTGCGCGCCTTCTTAAGATTAACGCGCGGTAACGTGCCACGGCTCCATCATGTAACGCTCTTTAATTTATGGCACCTTCTAACGCGCATTATCGGTAACGATGTACCGCCCATGTCCTTATTTGGGTATTTCTGCCTCTACCGCGGATCCTAACGTGAATGGCATTACCGCAGTTTAGTAAACATACTCCTAAATGTTTTGTTGGTAGTTGGTAAGGTCGTGTTAGATATTGTTAGCATTGTTGGATTGAGATTTGTGTTACAAATGTATACAGGCAGTGACCCATGATATGATGTCTGCTCTAAACCCTATGGTGACTAGTTCATCACATGTCGGGGTAAGACCATCCTGAGGTCATTTGTGCCTTGTTGAAGTGTATGAAATAATTATTTATATTGGTAAAATTAATTTACTTATGTAAGTAAGGTCAAGGGTATTGGTTTGTGTTGGATTTTGTGCAGTTCATTGTTTTTACCAAAGGACGACCATGCCTAATGAATCTAATTGGTTTCTTTGACTGGGTGATCAAAGAACTAGATTGAGAGCATACGATGGATGTAATCTACTTAGATTTCAGAAAAGCTTTTCATATTGTTCCTTATTGGAGACTTATGAATAAACTGAGCAGCCTGAGAAGGGGTCCCAAGGTGGTCAACTGGATCAGAAATTATTTGACTGACAGATGACAGAGGATGGTGGTATATGAAATTCACTCGGAAGAAAGGAAGGTGAGTAATGTAGTGCCTCATGGTACTGTTCCATGTCTTTGTGAGTGATATTGCCAAAGGGTTGAAAGGAAAAGTTTGCATTTTTACAGATGACACGAAGATTTGGAATAAGTAAACATCTCGGAGGGAGTAGACAACATGAGAAAAGTTCTACAAACACTAGAAGAATGGTCTAATGTTTGTGTATGTGATAGGGGGGAGTTGCTAGTGTGCACGGACCAGGAGAGGGATCGCGAAGTGATAGTGTTTGAGGATTTCAAGCAGGACCAGCACGTCCACTAGGCGGGCTAGGCAGTCACCTATGGCGGCAGACCATGGCAGGCAGCATGGTGGCTTTGTGCCACCCCTTTGATGTTCGCAGCAGGCCATGTGCTTCAGCATACATGGTCTGCCACCTCTGACCCTCCTCCGATGCAAGTTCCTGTCAGAGGAGAGTCAAAAGCAGTAAGCCATGTGTGCTGGAACACATGGATTGCTGCAGACACCAAAGTGGCAACAAAGCTGCCGCTTTTAAACTGCTGCTACTACTGCCAGCCCCCCTCCCCCCTCCCCCCTCCAGAAGATAGAATCGAAGATGATGGCAGGGGGGAGGGGCGGCACAACTGGGGCTCCTGCCTGGGACAGCAGAAACCTTTGGGCCAGCTCTGATCTCAAGGTGACGAAACAATTTGACAAGGCGGTTGCCAAAGCCAGAAGGATGCTAGGCTGCATAGAAAGAGCAATAACCAGCAGAAGGAAAGAGGTATTAATGCCCTGTACAAGCGAGGCCTCACTTGGAGTATTGTGTTCAGTTTTGGAGACCATATCTCACAAAGGATATAAAAAATTTTGAGATGGTTCAGAGGAAGGCAACTAAAATGATCTGCAACCTGCACCAGAAGATGTAGAATAAGAGACTTTAAGACCTAAATATGTATACCCTAGAGGAGAGGAGAAATAGAGGAAATTTGATACAGATGTTTAAATACTTAAATATATTAATGAACAAACCTTTTTCAAAGATGGGGAAGCTGTACAATATGAGGACATGAAAAGAAGCTGCAAGGAGGTAAACTTAAAAGCAAAATCAGGAAATATTTTTTCACAAAAATGGTGGTGAATAACTTGAATGCCCTTCCAGTGGAATGGTAGGAGCAAAACCATCCTTCTAGGTATTTTATAAAAGGCCTGGATTTCTAAGTTCCCCTCTCCATGATCTATTTAAAATGGGCCTTTATGGTACTATGGGGCCAATATTCGACCCATGGGAGTCAGTGCTTATGAAGTGTTGACTGCCATGGGCAAAAGTGAAACCAGATAGTCAGCGCCAGATGCTGGATATCTTCTACAGTATTATTGAATCTCTGATTTTGCCGCCAATCTCTTTTGCTATCCAGTCAGTGGCATTGTTTAGTCGCTAACTGTAGAGCAAGCCACAAAAATTTAAGACAGGCATTGAGCTATACCGACTTTTGGTGGTACATAGAAACATAGAAATACGATGGAAGATAAAGACCTATGGCCTATCCAGTCTGCCTTTCCATACCAACTGCTACAGTCCCTTTTTTTCCTTTAGAGACCTTCTGTGTTTGTCCCATACTTTCTTGAATTCATATCCAGTCTGAGTCTATACCACCTCCACTGAGAGGCTATGCATGCATCTACCACTCTTTCCATAAAGAAATATTTCCGCATATTACTCCTGAGTCTATCCACTTTTGCCTTCATCTTATGCCCCCTCATTGCAGAGCTGTCTTTCATTTGAAAGAGGCTCTCCTCCTGTGCATTTATACCACGGAGGTATGTAAACATCTCTATCATATCTCCTCTATCCCAGTTTTCCTCTAAAGTATGCATAGAGATCTTTAAGTCTGCCCCCATATGCCTTATGACAAGTCCACTATCCTTTATAGCAGGCACCCTCTGCACCAACTCCATCCTGTTTATATCCTTTTGAAGGTGTGGTCTCCAAAATTGCACACAATACTCCAAATGAGGTCTCCCAAAAGACTGATACAGAGGCACTATCACATTTTTCTTCCTGCTGGCCATTCCTCTCCTTATGCACCCAAGCATCTTTCTGGCTTTTGCCTGCTGCCTTTTCTGCCTCTTTAGCCACTTTAAGATCATCAGAAATAGTGAGGCCGCGGGCAGAGTCCTGGCGGCCGTTCGTAACCGGGCGCACGGCCCGGTGTGGGGACCCTGCGCGCGGCCGAAGGTGAGGTCGCGTAGGTGGGCAGTTTCAAACCCATTGGCTCCCAGCGAATGCAATCGCGCGGGAGCCAATGGAGGTGCGAGCCTGCAGTGTGGTAAGGGGAGGAGTTTGCCGGGGGGGCCTCCGCGTGGTCAATCGTGCTGGCGGAGGCCTGAGGGGTGCCGGCTTCCCTCCCGCCCGCCCAGGTGGGTTAAGCGAGGTGTTGCAGCTTTGGGGGGGTGGCGGGATCCCGGAGGTTTCCGGGGTCCGGAGCCTCATGGTACACTTGGGCGGGGCGGGGTGCCCCTGACCCGGACAAACCCTTGCCGACTTTTGCTAAGGCATGGCGAAGTCGGGGAAAAGGGGTTAGGAGACTTGCCGGGGCAAGTTTATGGCTGTAGCGGTGGGAAGGCACTTTGCTAAGGTATGGCTGGTGCGGCACTGCTATGATAGGAGTTTTGTTAAGGTTTATGATGTTGGTATATTGTTAATTGGTTAATGGTGAATAAAGCTGCGACCAGTTATGTTCCATGAACATTGGTGTGGTGTATTTTGTGGGATTGGGGGGGGGGGGAGTTGCTGATGAGGGGCCCGAAGCACCGGGTCCACTTGTCGCGGTTAACAATCACAAGTCAAGCTCTTCTTTTGTAGACAGAAGTACTTCACACCCTATACAACCCAAATGCATGACCCTGCTATTTTTAGCATTAAATCTCAGCTGCCAAATTCTCAACCATTCTTCAAGCTTGGCTAGATCCCTCCTCATGTTATCTACCCCTTCCCGGGTGTCTACTCTTATTTATTTATAAGTTCTTCTATACCGCTTTATCAATAAATCAAAGCAGTTTACATAGAACAAGAACCGTGTGTTATATATAGAACTTAGAACAATAACAAGAAGAACTGTGTTAAGGGTTTTACATATAAATGTTGTAAACATTAAGTAAACTTAGGGGATAGATGTGAATAACGGAGGAGCTAGCAAGGATCTGGAGTTGGGGTCCCTGCTAGAGCACATTGAGAGATGAGAAAGACTTGGTTGGTTATGCTCCGTGAGATCCTTTGAAGTGTTGTATGAATAGTTGTGTTTTTATTTGTTTACTTCTTAATCTTTCGGGGAGGGCATTCCATATGATAGGTGCTTGATGTGAGAATGCTCTCTTGCAGGTGGATTGGTTGCTTCTTGTGCATTCAGGGGGTATGATTAAGGTGTTGTATGAGGTGGCTCTTCTGATTCTACTACTCGGTACAGTTTGAATGAGTGATCTTAGATGAGGTGAGGATAAACCATTGAGGATTTTGAATGTATTTATAATGACTTTGTATATGATTCTGTTTGAGATGGGGAGCCAGTGAAGATGCCTCAGGATAGGGGTGATGTGTTCAGATCTAGGAGCTCCAAAGATGATACCGGCAGCAGCATTTTGTGCCATTTGGAGTTTGTATATGGTGTGCTTAGGTAAACCCTGGAGGATGCTATTACAAAAATGGAAGTGTGGGTTGATCTTTGCTTGTAGTACTGTGCAGAAGTCCTGTGGTGCGAGGAGAGGCTGCAGGTGATGGATTGTTCTTATTTTGTTGTATATGGATTTGGTTATGTTGCTGATGTGGGTAGCTAGACTTAGATGCTGGTCCAAAGTAATCCTGTTTCACTTTGAGGATTGCATTATTGCCTTCTAATATAGGTGGAGGGATGAAGCTCTTTTCTCTGGTAATGAAGAGAGTCTCAGTCTTTTTGTAATTTATAAGTAGGTTGTTTGTTGCTAACCACTCTGCAACTTCATTAAAGGATATAACTTACTGAGTGTAGGTAGGATTAGCTGTGTTATATGGAAGGTGCATCATAATTTCATCTGCATAAATGTGATAATGCACTCTGTGTTGTTGAAATATGTTGTAGATAGGATAAAGATAATATGTACAGTATCTTCATAATATACAATAATATATATAATATATATCTTCATAATATATAATATATATCTTCATCCTATCTTTAACAATAATAATGCTGAGAGAGCAGAGCCTTGAGGGACTCCTTGCTGCTGTTGGTATGGTTTGAGGTAACTGATCCTATTTTGACTTGTATTTGGTCTGTCAAATATAAATTGAACCATCTCAGAATTGTGCCTTGAATCCTAATTTCTTGTAGCCTTGTGAGAAGTGTCTTATGATGGATCAAGTCAAACGTCGCTGCAATGTCTAGCAATATTAGAATAAAGCCTTGGTTTGGCTTATCTATGCCTCTATTGAGGTTGTACATAAGTAAAATAAGCAATGTTTCTCCCCATGAGCTGGTCTGAACCTGTGCCAATGTGAGTCAAGAGGTGCATGTTTGTCTATATGGCCCTGGAGCTGATGTTGTATTACCTTTTCTATTACTTTTGCTAAGAATGGTAGGCTGGAAATTGTTCTGTATGAGTTTAGGTCTGCTCTGACTAGTGTAGAGCTCTTCAAAATTGGGTGGATGGAGGATTTCTTGAATTTCCTGGGCATATGTCCTTGTGTTAGTGAGAATTGCACTATTCTGAGAACTTTAGCTATTTTGACCCAACTTACTGGACATTGATTGAGAGGCAATGTGGCAGTGTTCAAGTTGCTGAAAATATCTTCTAAGTAGTCTTTGGAGATGGTTGGGAATGATTGCCATATCGTGGTTGTATTATTGTTGCCTCTATGTAGCAGTGGTGCAATGGGGTTATTGTATGCGAGCCTGTTCTGGTAGCAATTGGGTAGGGGTTGTGGGCTGGGGGTGTCCTGTGTTGTGGTGGTATTTGACTATTTCAAAGAGTTTCCTCGGTCGATTAAGTGAGCTCATAATGAGCTTTGTGTGGTAGTCCTTTCTGTGGATGTTGATTACCTGATGGTATTCTTGAAGCATGATCATGTAAATATTTTGGTGTTTGAGGGATTTTGAGTGTCTCCATTTGCGCTACAGTCTTCTCAGTTGTACAGTATCTTAACCTCTTAATGGGAAAAGCAGTACCGCCCAGCCAACTGCTGTCTGAGAATTAATTGCAGCATGGCGGGTTTCAGGCAGCATAGAACAGATAGCAGCGGTTGGTGTCTGGCTGGGACCCACACAGGCTCTTTTTCATACCTTATGCCTTTCAGCATGGCCCACTGGGGAGGACTCGCCGACATCTCTCAGGATGCGAAAACTGCAGGACCGATCGCATCTGGGTGTTCTCTACTCCATTTTGCCGCGGTGGCCACCGGCCAAGCACTGCCATCCCACAACACCTCAGGCATCACGAGTCCCCGTGACAAAGATGGAAGCCTCCCGCCAAACCAGAGTTGCCCAGCTGCACAAGGTCACGACTGCGCCTGCTCAAGCAGTGAAGCTGAGCTGTTCATGTAAGCGCAGCCATGACTGCATGTGTGTCCACCACCTTCGTTGGCCATACTTTTGAACAATAAGGGTTAACTCAACTAATAGATAAGTCGTTCAATATAACATACAAGTGACTTGGAGTATAAACCTGATCACTTAAAAACAATTTCTCAATTACTAGTGTCTTAAATGGTCTAGCACAATTTTGCAATGTGGAGAAGGTCTCAGACTCTACTCGGCACTCGACTCAAGGGCTTACGCCTACGCGTCAACGTGTGCCTTGTTTTGCATCAACGACCTTCAAGTCATAGACGAAGTATAATAACCCTGGGGATCTTATGGCTTGAGTGAATACTCTATAACACTACTTGCAAATCTTATCACTCAGCTGATGGTTCCCCACTGAACAGTCCTGTATTCCTCGATTCCTCGTACTATGTTGATCCCGACGCTTTCCTAAGGTACCATACGTGTGTTTCACGATCTCAGTTTCCTCAGGGGATTTATCATTGCTTTTCCACATGCTTTTCTGCTGCCCGCGTGCTGCAAAATACCTCCAGTATACTTCTCAGATTAAAACTCTATTACCGGCTGTGTGGAGGTATTTTGCAGCATGCGGGCAGCAGAAAAGCACGTGGAAAAGCAATGATAAATCCCCTGAGGAAACTGAGATCGTGAAACGCACGTATGGTACCTTAGGCAAGCGTCGGGATCAACATAGTATGAGGAATCGAGGAATACAGGACTGTTCAGTGGGGAACCATCAGCTGAGTGATAAGATTTGCAAGTAGTGTTATAGAGTATTCACTCAAGCCATAAGATCCCCAGGGTTATTATACTTCGTCTATGACGGGATCAACATAGTACGAGGAATTGAGGAATACAAGACTTTTCAGTGGGGAACCATCAGCAGAGTGATAAGATTTGCAAGTAGTGTAATAGAGTATTCACTCAAGCCATAAGATCCCCAGGGTTATTATACTTCGTCTATGACTTGAAGGTCGTTGATGCAAAACAAGGCACACATTGACTCGTAGGCGTAAGCCCTTGAGTCGAGTGCCGAGTAGAGTCTGAGACCTTCTCCACATTGCAAAATTGTGCTAGACCATTTAAGACACTAGTAATTGAGAAATATTTTTTAAGTGATCAGGTTTATACTCCAAGTCACTTGTATGTTATAATGAACGACTTATCTATTGGTTGAGTTAATGACTGCATGTGTGGCAGGGGAGTTTGCATCTTTGTCCTGAGATGCCAGAGATGCCGGGGGGGGGGGGGACAGTTGTGCTTGACCAGCGGCAGACAAATCAGTCTCGCAGATTTCACATCCTTAGAAGCGTCAGTGGGATGTGAGTTCATTCAGCTTCCCCATTTGCTAAATAGCTACAGGAAGCCGAGTTAACTCGGCTTCCCCAAGTAAGGGGTTAATCTGCCTGAGCTCCTGTGTGTACCAGACGGTACCTTGTTTTGACTTCTTAAGGTGTGTTGTATGTGTGGCAGAAGCAGCTTGTTCTATGACCTTATCCAGTGGTGTATAAGAGTCTCAATGCTGGAAGTATCTATATGCAGCTAGGGGTGGATTCCTCAATGAAGGTTTTCCTGTCAAATTTTCTAAAGTAGTGTGTAGAGAGCGGCACAATGTTTGGTATCAATGTGGAAGTATGACTTGGGATGTAAATGTTGATTGTGTAATGATCAGACCAGTGTACAGGCTGTAGTTGTGGGATGAAGGGATCAGGCCCATTGAATCCATTTGGGACAAATATTAGATCAAGGATATTTCTTTTGTTGTGTGTTTGTTCATTGATTATTTGCTGGAAGTCCAATGCATTCATGGCTTCATGGAAAGTTTGAGCATGTTTTGCTGGTGCCACAGAGAGGTTGAAGTCACACAGTAGAATTAATTGTTTCTTTTGTTATGTAAGCATATTAATTTGAGTTTTGCAGTGAGGTCCTGTGTATCTCCTCTTGGTGATCTGTATAATAGGCATAGGAGGTAGTACTTGAGAGGTTGTGAAGACCCTCAAGAGTGTCTTCAGGTTTGATTTTGTGATTATTAGTACCCCTCCACCTCTTCGTTCAGATCTAGGGAAGGTAAATAGGTCAAATTCCAGTGGTTTCAACTGGTTTAAGAGGATTGTATCAGTGTTTATGATCCATGATTCAGTAATACACATGACATCAAGATAGTTACTCATAGTATAGTCTGTTGTGATTGGTATTCTGTTCCGCATGGAGCGTGCATTTACTAGTGCACATTTTAGACTTGGTATATTGAATGGGCTTATTGTAGAATTTCTTTGCAGCATGTGTGTCTGAATGTGTATGAGGCTGTGATGGTTATGAATGTATCAGAAGGCTGATCTTAGGTATGATGTGTCTATCTTGCTGTGATTGTGGCTATGGATAACTGAGATGGTTTGTGTGTGGGTTATCAGGGATGCAACTTGAGGTGTTGAAAGGAGGATTCCTAGTGCAATGTGTATTGCAGGATAGTGCTTGAGTTCCATTCTAGCTTAGGTAGAGGTTTGTGATCTGGTTAAATTATTTTTGTTTTTCTTTTTCTTATTGAGCTAGGTGGGTTTGCAGGTTGCACTTGGCTTGTATAGAATTGTGGATATTATACAGGGTGCATAGGTTGAGAAGCTTACATTGCAGATGGTAAGAGGGTTCCAAGTAGCTGAGAAGTGTTTACTGACCGTTGCTTCAGGTTCTCGCTTAAGTGCCACACCTAATGGCCCTTTGGTGTGGCCCTTAGGTACAGGCATGCCAAGAGATGTATGTCCTTTTAAATGTAGGATTCCCTCCTCTTATCCTACATGAACGTCAGGGCTCACAGGAGATGCTGCTAGGAGGTTTGCCCTTCACATGATGTCCTGCAGTGAGGTACTTGGGCCGACGATCATGTGGTGGAAAGGGGGCTGCCCTGGGGAATCCTTTCCTTAAATGTAGGACTCCCTCCTCTTATCCCACATGATGCGGAGAGTCGCTGGTGATTGCCGCTGGTTTGAACTTGTGGGGAGGAGTTGGTTTCTGAGTCCTGAAAGTCAGGACTTGCAGGAAATGCCGCCAGGAGGTTTGCACGTCACATGATGTGATGCAGCAAGGTTCTCAGGCGACGATCACGTGGTGGAAAGGGGGCTGCCTTGGGGAATCCCTTCCTTTAAATATAGGACTCCCTCCTCTTACCCCACATGATGCAGAGAGTAGCCGTGATTGTTGATGATTTGAATTTGTGGGGAAGAGTTGGTTTCTGAGTCCTGAACATTGGGGCTCGCAGGAGATGCTGCCTGGAGGCTTGCCCGTCATACGATGTGCTGCAGTGATGTACTCGGGTCAGTGATCATGTGGTGAAAAGAGGGCTGCCCGGGCAATCCCTTCCTTTAAATGTAGGACTTTTGTAACATTTGCAAAAAGGCAAACCTTACCTAACAGCCCTTCCACAATATCGCTAACAAAAATGATCAAAAGAATCGGACCAAGGATAGATCCCTGCAGCACATCACTGTTAACATCCATCTCCTCAGGTTGAGCTCCATTTACCTGTATCCTTTGTTGCCTCCCACTTAATTCATTTCTAACCCAGTCAGTCACTTTAGAGTTCATCCTTAGGATGCACAATTTATTTATAAGTTGCCTATATGGAACAGTGTAAAAGGCTTTACTGAAGTCTAAGTACACCACATCTAGGACTCTCCTTCGATCTAACTCTCTGGTTGCCCAGTCGAAGATATTAATTAAATTTGTCTGACAAGACCTGCCTCTAGTAAACCATGCTGCCTTGGATTCTGCAATCTATTGGAGTCCAGAAACCTCACTATCCTCTGTTTTAGCATCATTTCCATTAATTTACTCACCAGAGAGGTCAGACTAACCAGCCTGTTGTTTCCATCCTCTTCTTTACTTCTGCTTTTGTGTAAAGGGACAACATGCGCCTTTCTCCAGTCCTCTTGGACCACTAATGACTTTAAGGAAGCATTGAAAGGGTCAGATAATGGAGCCGCTAGAACTTCCCTAAGTTCCTTCATAGTCTTGGATGTATTCCAGCCGGCCCCATCGCTTTATCTATTTTTAGTTTAGCTACCTCCTCATGAACACAGTCTTCTGAAAATAATTCAAGATCCCCCTCACTTTTGTTCCTATTTGTGGTTGTTTTCTGTAGTCCTGCTCCTGGCCCTTCATCTGTGAACACAGAAAAAAAGTATTTGCTAAGCAATTCCACTTTATCCTTATCAGCTTCTACATATTTCTCCCCTTCACCTTGAGTCTGACAATACTACTTTTACACTTCCTCGTCTCACTAACATATCTGAAAAATGTCTTGTCCCATCCCCCCACCCCCTTTTTACTGTTCTAGCTAATTTTTCTTTCATTTGTATCTTTGCTTTCCTGTCTACTTTCCTAGCTTCTCTTCGCTTTTCCAAATATTGATGCTTGTCTTACACTTTCTGTGATCTCTGGAATTTTTTGAAGGCCATCCTCTTTTCTTCACCTTTTCAGCTACTTTTTTAGGAAGCATAGTGACCTCCTTTTACTTTTACATTTATTTACTTTCCTCATAAAAAGGTTTGTTACCCTTACAATATCCCCTTTCAGTTTTGCCCATGGCTTTTCTACATCCCCCAGTTGTTCCAATTAGCCATTGACTGCATAGCACTGGGACTGATCTAACCCCACCCATGAACTGCCTCGGCACTATCCATATTGTGCCAAGGCAGTCTGTGGGGATATTCAATGGCATAAATGCTTTTGAATATTGGGTCCTATGTTACTGTGATCTCTAGAATTGCACGCAGCATTCCAAATCAGGTCTTACCAGAGACTTATACAAAGGTACTTTTCCTACTGATCATTTCCCTCCCTCTGCATCTAAGCATCCTTCTGGTTTTTGCCATCGCCCTATTAAAGATGAGAACTTATGCTGAGTCAGACCAAGATCTATTGAGCTCAGAATCCTGTCTCCAACAATAGCCAGTCTGGGTCTCAATTACTCAGTAGATCCAAAACCGTAGATCTATTTCTGATAGTTCACTTCCAGGGACGATTAAAGACTCTCCCAAGTCTACCTGGCTAATAATATTTTATAGATTTTCCCTCTAGGAACCTGTCTAAACCTCTTTTAAACCTAAATTAGTTGTCTTGACCACATTGTCTGGCAACAAATTCCACAGCTTAATTATGCGCTATACGAAAAAGAAAACATTTCTACAATGTGTTTTCAGTCTGTTGGCCATTTATTTATTTATCCAGCTTGAAATGCCATTCCCAATTGGATTAGTTTCATAGAGTATCTTCTTGTTTTTGTGTTGTTTGAAAAGTTCAAACTGTTCCCTATTTAACCGTTCCGCCCCTTACATGATTTTATAAACTTATCTTACCCCACCTCATTCATCTTTTCTCCATGCTGAAGAGTCACAACCAGTGGTGAAATTGGGCCGGTTCAGGTGAACCAGTCCCTGCCGCAGCCCGCGTTTGCCAAACCGGGCTGAACATGGCATTGAAACTCCTGCACTGCAATGGTGGGAATCTCTGCACTGGACAATCTGTGAATGTATCAGGGGATCGTGACATCGGCAGAAGCCCCTAATGCCGTCAAAACAGTGTCAGGCAGGGAATCGGGCCACAGGGCAATGTCTGGGTTGCTGTATCTCGTTTGGGGATAGCAGCCCAAGCATACGGCTGCTGCAATACCTCCACACAAGGCACAGCAACCCGGCCATCACACACATGGGAGGTCTAAGACTGAACCGGTTTCTAGTCGGTTCGGATCCCACCACTGGTCACAACCTGTTTAGCCTTTCTTCTGGTCACCTTTCTCTTCACCTTTTCTAATTCTGCTATATCTTTTTTGAGATGGGGTGACCAGAAGTGCACACAATATGCAAAGCATGGTCACACCAGGGGAATTTACTGGCATTCTTGATGAGCTATTCACCATGGCCTTTCAGCAGACTCATACTGAATGAATCAACCCCATATACAGTATTTTATTTATTTATGCATATTTGCCATACTGTAATTCCACAAAAATATATGCTATCATTGTGGCTTAGAGGTTCATATTTATCAGAACAAATACAGAAACACAATAGCAATGAAAAGTAATATTCATAAAAGAAGAAATACCAGATCTGATATAATTAAAATGAGGGGGTGGGGGTAATGCAAAGGGAGAGGAATCGATAGTACAACATAATTAAAACCAAGATAAACATGGAGTAGAATAGAATGTGAGAACTCGTTTATCCAAACTTATCATATTTTGTTATTCAGAACAGTTTCTTTTCTAGTTCTCAAGTGCTTTTTTTCACATTTCATCTTACAAGTTTTATCAAGCTTAGAGATGTATAAGTGCAACCATCAGTACAAATACAAAAGAATCTGCGTGCTATAACCTTAAACACAAAGTAGATGTAAACCATTTGCCTCCTTAAAGGGCCATCTGTTCTGAATCCAGCAATAAATGACTGGTACAAACCAAAGGAACAAAACTTGCCTTGGAATTTTTTTTCTCCAAAGTTTTTACTGTTTTTGGTTACAGTAAGTAGAAGTGCAAAAACAGTTCAACAAACTAAAACCAGGCACATTTTCACCACGGATTTTCTCAGAATCCACAGAGAAATTCAGTCAGATTTTATGCTATGAATTTCAGGGGAAAATCCAGAGATATCCTTAGTGGATTTCTGTGGATATGCTGCAGAGTTTGCCAATACAGTCTCGTTTAAAGAAAGAAGAGATTCAACAATTCATTTGAGGAATTTGATTGCAAAACGTTTCACAGCCATATTTACATTCTGCTATTTGAATCCTTACAGGAAAATATTTCACAATTGCTACCATTATATCCTGTAGGAACAATCTGCTCACAACTTATTAATATCATTTACACTGTATTTTTTGTTGGACCTTTTCATTCAAAGCTGCTATGAAACAGCTGCTTTTAACGTATTAGGCCTTTTCATTCTTTTTATTGTGATCAATAATATTTGTTAAAATTTGGAAGACAGCTCTGTTAAAGCATAATGCATAGGAATATCCAGACTGCTGACCACGACATTTGAGTTTCAAATAGATGTATCTCATTCTGCTTTAGGGCTAAGATAATTACTTATCCTAAATCTCTCTTGCCTTGGTCTCCTCCATTTGTACTCTCAGACCATACCACATTACATTGGTGATGTATTTATATGTTTTTACACTTAAAACCCCTAATGCAGGTTTGTATGCTGAAACCTGACCAAGTCGGGTCCTTTAAATAAAATTTAGCTTTACGAAGACTTCACATGTGTGGCGGTGGTCATTCTCCACTCCTTTGTTGGACTGCTGGAGGATTTCAGGCTTAACAAAAAAAGGCTGCAGCGTTCTTTTAAACCACTGCCCTCTCTGTCCTCTACACTTCGGATTGGTCCCCATCTTCAAACACCTCATATCAAAATATACCAGTCAATTTGCTGGTTCAAACCCTTTAGATAAAAAGTGTCCAATGTGAAAATCCAGTATTGTTCTTTATAATTTAAACTAGCCTCTCGATCTGTTCTCCAGTTCTTAGGTACATGATCTAATATACACCATCGTAAATCTTGAAAAATATCATGTGAAGTCACACAATGTTCCACAATAAGAGCTGCTTCATTCACCATATGCAATTAGGATCGATGTTCTCTAAGTCGATGGATCATTGATCGTTTAGTGTGGCCAATGTATAATTTATTACCAAGACATTGAAGACCATAAACAACAAATGAAGTTCGAGAAGATGTTCACCATTGCAACTTAATAGGATAACGGGATCTCAAAACTCATCTATCAAACAAACATTTTGGTCCCATTACAACCCCCCCCATCCCCCCACAGTCCCAAAGAAATAGCAATTGATTACGTAACTAACCTATTGCCCCTATTGCCCTTCCCATTCCAGGTATCCCTAATGTATATGTTATACTGTTCTATGTACCATTATTGCATATAGTAATTAGTCTTTAAATAAGTTAGACTGTTCTATGTAACATCAGTTGTTGTAATGTACAACACTTTGGGGTATGTTTACTAAACTGCGGTAACGTTACATAACACGTGTTATGTAACGTTAACGATCGTTAAGTAACGTTAACACGCGTTATGAACCGTTAACGATCGTTAACGTCTCATAACGTGCGTTAACGTTACTTAACGATCATAGACGTTCCACGGCGCGGTAAAACACCGCAGAAGGTGGAGAGAGGGTGGAGAGAAGGGGTCAATGGGCGGAGTGTGAGCGGGGAGAGGCTCCATTCACACTAACGCGCTGATCTGAAGAGCTGAATCCTAACGCGATTGAAAACCTGCTGTTAGATGCACATTTGCAGGGGAGAGAAACCATTTAGTGTCAGCAATGTACAGCATAGGCAGGGAAACCTCCAAAAAAGTGATAAGTGTGATACATGTGCACAGAACAAAAGGGCACATAAACATTGAAAATGACCTCAACAAACTGGAAAAAAAACATAACCAAGCTGGCCAATAGTGATATTAATGGGAAACATCAACCCCTCCCCCCCCAAGAAATCTCCAAAAAAGAATATATTAATCGTGGAAGGGTCTATGCTCCGTCCCCATACAAGGTGAATGAGCCCACAGTGAAATAGTGCTGATGAGGGCTTTCCCTTGTTATTGGACAGGTGTCCTATGGCATGCACATGTCCAGCAACAGCAGGGTGGGCATGTCGGAATGGCAACTGGACAGATGCCGGAAAAGGGGATACAGAGGGCCGCAGGTGGCATATGCTGTGGTGAAACTGGGCCACAGTGCGGACTAGGGTGATGCCTAGGTGGCCCATATGAATGCTGAAACAGCAGAGCAGCCAGACAGCAACTGCTGAAGGCCCAACATGGACACAACTGTGTTTCCCACAGTGTCACAGGGGATAGTACCCAGCAGCTACCCCCAAGGGCACAGAACAATGGCAGGCGGTACGGGGGGAAGCGTGGACATCTATGCAGGCACCCCTACCCCAGAACTCGCACCATAGGCAGCCGCCTACCTGCACACTGGATGGCCTGAGAATGTGCACCACCAGCACCACCAGCAGAAGGGCATGGCAGCATGGTGGCGGAGGGGTGCTGGTGGCGGAGGGGGCAGTGGCATTTGGCCACAGCAGACCATGGCCTAGCCCCGTTTAGGTGGGTGCCATGCACTGCAACAGACAGGCTCCGTCTGACAAACAGTCATGGTATCTCCAGGGAATGAACTGTCCCTGTGGCAACACGGTGGTGCAGTATGCACAGCTAGTGTGCTCAGGAGCAGAGGGGCACAGGCTCAAGTCTCAGCTGTGGCTCCTGACAACCCTGTCCCCATATTTTACCCAGTAGTAAACCATGCTAATACAGACAGAACCTTTATTGCAGATAACAGAAACATGCCTGGGACACCCACATTTTACCCTACAGAGCACAGACACCAAAAACATGTGCATTACCTAGAACAGAGTCTCCCAAATGCAGTCCTGGAGGGTCAAACACCATTCAGGTTCCATGCTGTTGCTAATAAAGATGCCTGTGCTGCATTTCTATGTGCCGCCCCCATGGTATGCAGATATCTGCCATGCATATTCATTAGGGACAGCATGAAAACCCGAACAGTGTGTGGCCCACCAGGACCGGAGTTGGGTACCCCTGCCCTAGAGCAGCGACTAACAGGGGCAGAAACACCCACACCCACAGGCCCCATTAACCAAAGCCTCCAGGAGAGGCAGGATGTTGGGCCCTGCGTGCATCTCCCAATACTAGCACTTGCATGTCTTAGGAATGCCACCCTAAACCTGGGAATACGGTACACAGCTATCAAAAGGTTGACTATGATTACTGGCAGATAGCAATTCCAAAGTGAAGTACAAATTTATGAGTGAGCAGCATCATAGCAACCTGTCTTATGTCTGAGGAGTGTGCTACAGGTATTGTGTCTGACAGTGTTTACCACCCTGGGGAGTGACCCCAACAGTATTGTGTACCATAGCCATGCCTGCACTATGCCCAGGACTGGTGCGGTGGCCAGGGCTGCCAAACACCTCTATAGTTGCACAATGCTGGCATAGGTGTGGGGAGTATGTGTCTGTCTATTCAGTGTGTGGTGGCTGCAAACACCCTCCACAGCCCACACTGCTAGCACTGTTGCCAGTATTGGCCTGCCAATGTGCCTAATGAGGAGCAAGGTACTGTGGGAATAGCCTGGATAGGGTGGCCTGGCCTGGATTCATCTTTACAGAGCATAGGACAATGGCTGGGACATTGTCGTGCCCGGCCACCACCTGCACGGACAGGGTGGCCACAGCATGTCCTGCTGGGAAGTCACTCTCACCCTGACTGTGCAGTGACCACGGCATGGCTGGGTTCCCCCATAGTGCTATATAGTGTTTCTCCTAAGTGATATATATGGGTTCTGTTTTCTGGGGCCCAATCACTGACTTATCTGCTTGGTAGGTGTGCTCACATCCCCTCCAGGAACATGCACTATGGACTAGCTAGCAGACTGTCTGCAATTAGTATGTGTGTGGTTGGAACACCTTGCAGGGTGCAGTGGCTGGTGACTCACTGTACTTGCTGCTGGAGAATGTCAGATGGTGGTGGGGGGCAGCTGTGCATTTCCAGGCCTACTGTCTGTCTACCATTGCCTTGTTTATGGATGCATACAGATCTGCATTGAATGCCCTGTAGGGTGTCTATTCCACAGCAGGACTGTGGTTGATGGTCCCCTCTATTGTCACCATTGCAGGGGCATAGAATGTGGATCTGTTGGTGGGAGATCCTGTCCCCAATCCTGAGCCACAGAGGGTGGGTTGGGGGGTGTACATAATCCGCCTGTGGGTCCAAACACCTCCTTCAGCTAAATCATGTGAACATGGCACCCACACAGGTTATGCACTATTCTGGGTGCATCATACTCCACAAGGGCTAGATGTGAAATACAGATGGACACAGGCAAATCCTAGGTGTGTCTGCAAGGACTACCTATCACACACTGGCACTGATGGGGACCTGCAGTATAGCCTATCTCAACAAAGCCTGGTGCTGCGGAAATGTTGCTGGGCACCCCACCTCACTCTCAGGGTGAGCACAGAACCTGCACACTGTGACGGTCTCTAGCTACTCTGTACCAGTAACACACACAGTCGGTACCCCCTAGCAGGCTGAGGTGCTGTGGGGGGTGCACATGGTCAGTACCCCCTACCAGGCCGAGGTGCTGGGGGGGGGGGTGCATTCCGCATCTTGTGATCATCTGTAGACCGCTGATCTGCATGTGCAGTACATCATGGGTATGGGTGGTTTAACCCTATCCTGGTAACCACAGCAGACGGTTTGTGTGGTGACCTGCAGTCCCTCTGTAGCCAGCCAGGCATGTAGTAGCAGCTATAGAGCTGTAGCCCACTGGTAACTTCACTGCCTGTAGAGCCAGATGTTATGGGTTTGATCCCACTGTGGTGTTATTTGGTAGGGCTGTCTGAAGCATTTTCTTTTTTAATTTAAATTAGTGCTGCCAGCAAAAACACCCTCACAGTGCTGTCACCTTACGGTGCCTCATCAGGCGCCCTATAAAGCGCCCTCTATGGCGCCCTGTAAAGCATCCTATAAGGCATCTTATCAGGCACCCCATGGGGAACATTATAGGTTGTCTTGGTGGACAGAGCACTTTATAATGTGCCCTCTGGAGTGCCTTGTAGGGCGCCTTATGCGGCACCTTAGTTTACGGCCCTGTGAGGGTGTGTTTGCTGGCAGCACTAATTAAAATTACAAAACACAATGCTTCAGACAGCACTGATTTAAAGTAAAAGGTAATGTCTCAGCCAGCTTGTCTCATTAGACCCACAGGGGGATTGAACTCACAACCCCTGCACCCTCAGTCAGTGTATTAACTATTGTGCTACAGCTCTGGACACCTTGCTAGTTACGTTATCAAATGCCTTATGGGCGCCGTACAGGGCGCCTTGCGTGGCGCTTTACACGGCACTTTGTAACGCTCGTTAATTTATGGCGTCTTGTAACGAGCGTTATTTGTAACGATGTACCGCCCATGTCCTTATTTGGGATTTTTGCTTCTACCGCGGATCCTAACGCGAATCACATTACCTCAGTTTAGTAAACATACCCCTTTGACCCCGGTGAAAAGTGGTATAAAAAATTAGTCAAATAAAATAAATAAATAAATATTCTGTGAATCACGTTGAGAGAGAAAAAGATCTTCAGGTGCCAAGAAATACAGTCACAAACCATTCAAATGCGGCAGAAAGATAGCAGAATATTTCCAATCATGTTGAGCGCCACAAGCATATGGGAGATTTCCAAGCGCACCTTGACAAATACCCATACATGTTACATCTTTTGAACGCCAGAAGAAGGCTTTCTTGGGCACAATGCAAGTACTATGCTGAATGTTAGCAGTAAATTTGAGAAACTGTGATCATTCTGCACGTATCCTGGCTGAGGAGTGACATTTATTACTGTCATGGTATGTGCAAAACTAACAAATTCTCTTAGCACACTCACTACATACAAAACACCTTATTACGCCTTTAATTCACTTAAATAATTAGACCTAAAACTGCATAAGGGGTTAAAGAAGACCTCAAGATGGCTATATACCCTACATGTGGCGAAATAAATCACCATAGGGACTAGCAGACACTCACATCACAGGTCTCCAACCTCCCCTCTCTCTCTTTTCCTCATATAGATTTTTATAACATTATAAATTTATTAATTAATATTTGAACAAACCAACCCAATATTTATATCCAAAAAAGTACTTTTCAGGATTCCCAATATTGTCTCTATAAAAACAAAGCAGCGTCTCAACTTTCATTAAGGGACACCAGAACCCACTTGTTCTAAACTCGTATTCTGTTTTCCTGTAATAAAACAAAAGAACTAGTAAGTTCAGAGGTGGAATAAACAAACCGTCCCCTCGGCGACTCCTGGACGTACAGGGCTGTGAGCGGAATCGGCCCTGTACGTCTGGAGGCCGGTCCCACCCATGCCCCTCCCACTCTCAGCTCCCAGCATTCCCCGTCCCCCCCTGCATGCACAGGGGGGGGGGGGGACGAAGGCGGAATACCGGCAAGGTGGATAGCAAGCTAGCACTCCCTGTGGGATATGTTGCCCTGCTGCCTTATGGAATCGGGGCCATTGTGTATTTAGAATGCAGATGTATGGCAGGGGGAGGGGCAAGTTTATAAAACAGATGCACAAATGTATGCAGCTCAGCAGGGCTGGTGTGAGGGTAGTGGGCACCCTAGACAAACCTTCAACCTTCCATCCCACCCCACTGAGGTTTTGATAATTAAATTCAACACTCATGATCATCAACACACCACTCATGAGAACATAAGAAATACTATACTGGTTCAGACTAAGGTCCACCAAGCCCAGTATCCTGTTTCCAACAGTGGCCAATCTAGGTCACAAGTACCTTGCATATTCCCAAAAAGACACACAGGTTCCACAATGCTTGTATTGGAGTAAGCAGGGGATTTCCCGGGTCCTCTTTAATAATGGTTTATAGACCTTTCCTCCAGGAACTTGTCCAAATCTTTTTTAAACCCAAATACACAAACAGCTTTTACTACATCCACTGGTAACAAATTCCAGAGTTTGATTACGCATTAAGTGAAAAAATATTTTCTTTTATTAGTCTTAAATGGGTTATATTGTAGCTTCAATGTGTGTCACCTAGTCTTTCTACTTTTTGATGGCATAACAACCAGTCTACTTTGGACACATCATGCAAAGAGAGAGATCATTAGAGAAAGACATCATGCTTGGCAAGATAGAAGGTCAACGTAAAAAAGGAAGGCCAGCAATGAGATGGATCGATACAATAACAGCAGCTACGGGTACCAGTCTGTCAACAATGAGCCGCCTGACTCAAGACCGAACACAATTTAGGATGGCTATCCAGAGGGTCGCCATGAGTCGACTCCGACTCGACAGCACTTAACAACAACAACAACAACAACCAGTCTACGTTTATCCGTTACACTCCATTCATTAATTTATAGACCTCTATAATATCTCCCCTCAGCCATCTCTTTTCCAGGTTGAAGACCCCTAACCTTTTAAGTCTTTCCTCATAGGGGTATCTTTCCATCCCCTTTATCATTTTGCTAGCTCGTCTCTGTACCTTTTCTAATTCTGCTATATCCTTTTTAAAATATGGTGACCACAAATGCACACAATATTCAAGGTGCAATCACACTATGGAGCGATACAGATGCATTATAATATCCTTGGTTTTATTCTCCATTCCTTTCCTTATAATTCCTAGCATTCTATTTGCTTTCTTGGCCGTCACTGCACACTAGGTGGAGGGTTTCAATGTATTATTCACGATGACGCCTAAATCGTTTTCCTGGGTGGTGGTTCCTAATGTGAAACTTTGCATCATGTAACCATAGTTTGGGTTGTTCTTTCTTAGGTGCAGAACTTTGCACTTGTCCACATTAAATTTTGTCTGCCATTTGGATGTCCAGTCTTCCAATTTATCTCTTGAAATTTTTTCACAAACCTCTTGGGTTTTAACATTTTAATGATTTTGTGTTATCTGCAAATTTGATCACTTCGCTTGTTATTGCTATTTCCAGGTCATTTATGAATATGTTAAAAAGCAGCGGGCCCAGCACAAATCTCTGGGCTACTCTACTTTTCACCTTTCTCCATTAAAAAATTGTCCATTTAGTCCTACTCTCTGTTTTCTATCTTTTAACCAGTTCCTGATCCACAATACTACACTGCTTCCAATCCCAATACTTTTTAATTTTACCAAGAGCCTTTCATCTAGGCCCTTTTCAAGGCTTTCTGAAAATCCATATACATACACTATATCAACTGGCTAACCTTGGTCTGTTTTTTCACACATTCCATGTCTAAATTCATGTTGGCTTTCTCCCATTAAACCATGACTATCTATTTGTTCAATAATTTTATTCTTTTTAATAGTTTCTACTAATTTGCCCAGTACTGATGTCAGGTTTACAGGTCTGTGGTTTCCCAGATCACCCCTGGAACCCTTTTCAAAAACTGTTGTTACATTGGTCATTCTCCAGTCTTCAGGTATGTGTTTATGTTTATGTTTATTGAACTTAATATACCGCTCAACAAATATATATCAGAGCGGTTCACATGATAAACCAAATGTTAGAAAGAGAAAGAGGAAGTTACAATATTAACAGGAAAGCAAACGAGACAGAAACATTCAACATGACTAAGAGAGGAGAAAGAGGGAGAGGAGGAAAAGGGGGATGTGGGCTACACAGATGGGTCGGGGAGGTCGAAGGCAAGGGCAAAGAGATGGGTTTTGAGTTTATTTCTGAAAGTGGTGTGTGACTGTTTGAGCCAGATAGAGGAGGGTAGAGAATTCCATAGAGCAGGGCCGAGGAAAAAGAAAGCAGAGGAGCGAGTAGATTGGAGGCGAGCGCAAGCAGGTGAGGGGAGAAGAAGGCGGTTAAGATGTAGAGACTGTAAGGAACGGACTGGAGTGTGGAAGTGAACGAGAATCCGCAAGGTACTGCGGGGAGTGAGAGTAAAGGACACGGTGAAGGAGTGTTAGGACTTTAAAGCGGATACGAGATTTGATGGGGAGCCAGTGGAAATGGATGAGTAAAGGCGTAATGTGATCGCGAGGAGAGGAGTGGAAAATGAGACGAGCAGCAGTGTTTTGAAGACGCTGGAGACGGTGAAGTTGAGTGGTAGGGAGACCTGCTAAAATTGAGTTACAAAAGTCGACCCGGGACATGACCAAGGAGAGGAGAAGGGTGGTAAGTGCTTGTGCAGTGAGGAAAGGTCTGATGGCACGGATCTGTCGAAGGAAAAAGAATGAAGTTCTTGAAACATGGGCAAGGTGATCGCGAAAGGAGAGGTGAGAGTCAAAAAGAACCCCCAGGTAGCGGAAAGAAGAGACCAGAGGGACAGATGAACCAGAAAAAGAGGGGGCAATCTGGGGAGGAGTATTGCCATGGGAAAACCAGATGGCAAGAGTTTTTGTGAGGTTGAGATGAAGACAGTGGGTAGTGAGCCAGTTGGCAACAGCTGTTAGGCAGGTGTTTAGAGGGGAGAGATCAGGAGAGTGGGGAGAAGTGTGGAGAAGGACCAAGTCATCGGCGTAATAAAATTCAGAAATCCCATGTTGCTGAATTAGTAGGGCTAGGGGGGTGAGAAAGATGTTAAAGAGAAGGGGTGCCAAAACTGAGCCCTGAGGGACGCCGCAGGGAAGAGGAACGGGCTCGGAGGTGGGAGAGGAGGAGGTACTACTGATGAGTTTAATGATAGTTCACAGATTACTAACAGGTCTGCAATCTTATATTTCAGTTCTTTCAACTCCCTTGGATGTATACCATCTGGTCCAGGTGATTTGCTACTCTTCAGTTATCAAATAGTTGTAATATATCTTCCCGGTTTATCGATATTTCTTTCAGTTCTTCCAATACATCATCTTTAAATACCATTTCAGGCATGGGTAACTTTCTTACATCTTCTTCAATAAAGACTGAAGCAAAGGATTCATTTAGTCTCTCTGCTATGGTGTTGTCCTCACTTAGCGCCCCTTTTACCCTTCTGTCATCCAATGCTCCAACAGAGTCTCTCACAGGCTTTTTGCTATGAAAGTACTTGACAAAGTTTTTATTATGTGTTTTTGCTTCCACAGCAAACTCTTTTTCAAATTCTCTCTTTGCCTGCCTAATCAATGCCTTGCATTTAACTTGCCAGTGCTTATGTTGTTTCCCGTTTTCGTCATTTGGCTCCTTTTTCTATTTCCTGAAAGATACTTTTTTGGCAATAGCCTCTGACCTCACCTTTAAACCATGCTGACAGTTTTTTGACCTTCCTTCCACTTTCTTAAAGTGTGGAATGCATCTGGTCTGGGCTTCCAAGATAGTACTTTTAAACAATACCCAAGTTTGATGTAAATCTTTAACCTTTGCAGCTGCTCCTTTTAGTTTTTTCTTAGCTATTTCCCTCATTTTATCATAGTCTCCCTTTTGAAAATTAAAAGGTAGTACTGTAGATTTCTTTGTCATCCTTCATCCATTTGTTAAATGAAATGTGATTATGCTATGATCACTATTTCCAAGTAGACCCAAAACCCTTATCTTTTGCACCAGATCCTGTGTTCCACTAAGGACCGGGTCCCCCTGTTGTCAGTTCATGAACCAGCTGTTCATGTCATCTAGAAACTTTATCTCCCTAGCATGTCCTGTTGTGACACTGACCCAGTTGATACCAGGATAATTGAAACCACCCATTATTACTGTTTTGTTTTGCAGTGTGGAGTTCTGGTGACCTCTGGGTTTTCTTGGCAATGTATCACCTGAAGTAGATTGCCAGATCTTTTCTTCCAAGGCAATGGAGGGTAAAGTGACTTACCCAAGGTCACAAGGCATGCTAGTGGGAATTGAATTGTTGATATTCTGGGTACCAAGCAGATATTCCAACCACTAGGTTACTTCTCCATTTGCTACTACTGTGTCATAACTTTTGTTTGCTTCCCTGATTTTCTTTTAGCATTTCATCATCAATCTGTTCATTCTGGCCAGGCGGTGGGTAGTATACCCCCACTGCCATCGCCTTCCCCTTTTTACATGGGATTTCTTTTGTATCCATAGAGATTCTACAGTGTATTTTGTTTCCTGCAAAACGTTAACTTTATGTGACTCCTCACACAACAATCCTGTAGAAATGCATAGTTGGACATCATGCTATTAAAATTAAACTGTGCTTTGTATATATGCATGTGCTGATGACTCTTTGAGTTTCTGTGGATAGTGAGATCAATTATTTTGTTTTGATCATTACTGCTCTTTGCTGCCCCTCAAAACCTGCCTCCCAGGCAATTGCCTGGTCTTGAATAATGATTGGGGCAGCCTTGCAGCCCACTTCCAAGAGTATATCTTGACCTATCAAACCGATCTAAAATTACAGGGATGTGCATGGGAAACATTTTCAGTTCAGTTCATTTTTGGATCCCAAAAATCTTAGGGATATGTTTACTAAACTGCGGTAATGTCATTCGCGGTAGATTCCGCGGTAAAGGTGGAGATGCCCATATAAAGGCATGGGCGTCGCATCGTTACAGCAAGCTGACAGCTAACGTGCATTAAAAGATGCCTTAGACTAACGAGCTTTACAAGGCGCCTTGTAAAGCGCCTTGTTAGGCGCCTTGCAAGGCGCCCTGTAAGGTGCCGTATAAGGTGCCATGTAAGGTGCCTTATAAGGTGCCATGTAAGGTGCCTTATAAGGTGCCTTGTAAGGTGCCGTATAAGGTGCCATGTAAGGTGCCTTATAAGGTGCCTAGTAAAGTGCCTTATAAGGTGCCCTGTAAGGTGCCTAGTAAGGTGCCTTATAAGGTGCCTAGTAAGGTGCCCGGTAAGGTGCCTCACAAGTCGCCCTATAGGGCCTCCTAGGCTAAGCGCCATATTAGGCACCCTTGGACAAGGCACCGCAGAAGGCACCCTGGGCTATGGAACCATAGGTTTAGGTGGCCTAACAAGGTTATGGTGTTGTAGCTTAGTGTGCCCTAGGGACTGCAAGGTGCCTCAGGATGACATGCATGACCTGTGCGGAACAGAGACAGATGTAGCCCTAACACTAGATAGAGCACTCAGGAAAGGCAATGAACAGGTGAGTGAAGGAGGGAGAAGTGGGAGCCGCTGGACCTGCCATATCTTCGGGCAACCCATGTGCCTGCCAGTACCGATGACAAACATGGTGGGGCAGCTGTACCACAGCACAGGGTGTTGGCAATGTAAAGTGCCAGAAAAACAGTTGGTGGCAGACAATGGGAATACATGTCCCCCAGTGGAGGCAGAGGTGACAGGATAGTTACAATGATGGGTGGAAAGAGTAGTGGTGGTGCCATGCAGATCAGGCACAGGCAAGGCAAGCATGAAGAGGCGCAATACAGGAAAGGGTATGACATGGGGTGGCAGCCTGCACTGGCAGACAGGACTCTACACAGCTGACAGACGCAGATAGACGGACCAAGGGAATGTTGGCAATTGTGGCGAGGGTATTATGGGCTGGAAGCACAGCTCTGCAAAAATATGACCTCTACAGGTATGCACACTATATGAGTAGGACAGGCATGAGAGGGGGGAACAATGAGGTACTGAACCCATGAACACTGCCAAGAATGGCATTGTATTAACCAGTAGGCTATACCCCCATGGTGTATGTCACAGCAATGTCTGGGTACAGAAGAACTGCAGGTCACCGCACAAATTGTCTGCTCTGAGTGCCAGGATAGGGTAACCCCACCAGTACCCATGATGCAATGCACATGCTGAATAGCTGTCCACAGCTGATCACCAAATGGGGTATGCACCTCTCCGGTCCCCCAGCTTGGAAAGACGAACTGACAGTGCGTGATACTGGCACGGAGTAGCTACAGACCATGCCATTGTGCAGGTTCTGTGTTCACCCTGAGCGATGGGATGGGTGCCCAGCACTAGGTCCGCAGTACATGTGGTGCTAGAGATAGGTCCTGCTGTATATCCTCATTGCTGCCAGTGTTTGACAGGTGTTCCGTGCAGTGCAGCCGAAGGTAATTTGGTATCCATCTGTATCCTGCAGTCGCATGTGGCCCTGTGGGACCAGACACCAGCCGGATTAGTCTGCACCCCATGTGAGGGTCTGGCTGACATCGGCAGCTGTTATCAGGGCAGAGGGGTTCCTAGAATTGCATGAGGTGTGTGTAGCAGTGGCTGTATGGGTCACAGTGGTATACACTACATACCCAAAAGGGCCCACATCACCCTTTTGTAGGTAAAGAACAGTGCCCCCACCCCAGGAAAGCAACCTCCACCCTGTTTGTATGAGACAGCCCTCCAGGGTTGGTGGGCCAAAGCCATACCTATGACCTTAAAGGTATTCCAACCATGCACAGTCTAACTGCAGACAGTCCACCAAGAACTATGTGCAGCAAGCAGGCATCTCAGTGATGGGGGACCCCAGCACTTGGGAACACACATATATCACTAGAGACAAACAGTGTAGAGCGCTATGTGCGAACCTAGACCTGCCATGGTCACTGCTCGTTCAGAGTGAGTGCCCTCCCAGCATGCCATGCTGTGGCCACCCTGTCCATGCAGGTGGTGGTCAGGCATTACAGTGTCATAGCCACTGCCCCACACCCTGTGAATACCTTGCTCTTCATTATGCATCTAATCAGGCTAACGCTGGTAACAGTGGGACATTTTGGGCCCAGTGAAGTGTGGGCAGCCACAGAACAATGGATAGACATACAAACACGCTCACTCCTTTTGCAGCATTATACAAAGATAGGGGTGGTTGGCAGCCCTGCCCGCCACACTAGTCCTGAGCACAGTGCCAACATTGCAAAACTGTGCAGGGGGCAGTAGTAGTGCTCTGGTGATAACATCATCCCACTGCTGGGGCCAACAGCCTGCCGCTCCATGCATCATTGGATTGTGGAGCCTGTGTGAGTGGGTGTTTGCACCCCTGTTCTCCGCTGCTTTGGGCTTTGCACATGTTGCTGTTGTATCTGCATTGTAGGGTAAGATATAGGGATATGCTCTGCTGGAACCACAGCTGGGACTTGAACCTGTGAACCTCTGCTCCTGGACACACTGGCTGGGTGTACTGCACCACACTGATGCCATAGATGCATGGTAGTCCCTGGGGTTACCTGCACTTTTCCTCAGCCAGACCTTTTATGTTGAACTGCACACCACGTACTGATGCAGAGCATGGCCTAGGTCCACTGCAGGGAGGTGGCACTGCCCCCTCCAGTACGGGCACACGCCCCCCTGCCAAGCTGATGTGGCCATTTGCTGTCGGTGATGGTAGTGCGCAGTCCCAGGCCATCCACTGTGTAGGTAGGCGCCCGCCTAGGGAGCGTGTTCCGGGATGGGGGGGCATACATGGACATCCTCACATCCCCCCATCACTGCCTACCACTATTATGTCCCCTCCACATGGGGGCGGGATGGCTGGGGGGATGTCAGGTCTGTGCCCTAGCGACTATTGGCTAGGGTGGACCAGGTAGATATTGGTGGATTGTGTTTGGCCTTGGTTAACTGCTGTCTTGCTGATCTCCGGTGTCTATGTTCCTATGTGCCACCTAGGCGCCCGCCTGGTCCACCCTGTGCCCCAGCTGCCCATGCTACATGTCCCGCCTGCGGCCCCCTATGCCCCATTTGCACCATCGCCATAGTGGCCATTCATACTTTGGCACTATGGTATTGCTGTACATGGAGCACTACTATCACAGTTTTTGGGCTCCCTGCCTGGGCTGTACATTGCTGACACATAAATGGTTTCTCTCTCCTGCATATGTGCATCTAACGGCAGGTTTTCAATCGCGTTAGGATTCAGCTCTTCAGATCAGCACGTTAGTGCGAATGGAGCCTCTTCCCGCCCACACTCCGCCCATTGACCCCTTCTCTCCGCCCTCTCTCCACCTTCTGCAGTGTTTACCGCGCCGCGGAACATCAACGATCGTTAACGTTACGTAACGAGCGTTATGTAACGTTACCGCAGTTTAGTAAACATACCCCTTAGTTTCATTTAAGTCAAGGGGAAAAGCAATTTTGCAATGGAACAGTGGGGGTTTCATTCCATTTTTATTGGCAGTTTCTTAGAACTTGTTGCAGGCATCAGCTACAAAAGCTACAGCACTCCAAGACATCCAGGGTGGTATGAATACCCCACAGATCCCAAAGAGGTGCAAAGGGCACTAAAAATGGCATGAAGACCCTAAGCCACCATGAGAGAACTAAAGAGCACCACGTGAAGGCAGTGCCAGCAAAACATAGAGACCCCAAGACACTGTGGGAGAGGTAAACTAGTATCAGCATTATTATGAAGACCCCAAATCCTTTGGCTGGGGGCAAAGGAGTACCAAGAGGAGTAGGTTAGAGTCAGAGTTTTGTGGGGAAATAAACTCATTTGAGGGGCACATATAGGACTATCTGATTGTCTCCCTACATATGTTTGCCAGGGAGAATTTGACGAGAACCTACTTTCTGTCACAGTGGCAGAAAGATCACAGGAAAGCACTTAAAGTGCCTACTTTGAAAGGAAGATTAGAATAGAAACATAAAAACATGACGGTAGAAAAAAGATCACATGGACTATCTAGTCTGTCCTTCTATATCAACCACTACAAGAGTCCCCTCGTTTCCTTTAGAGATCCTCTGTGTTTGTCCCATGCTTCTCTGAATTCAAATACTGTCCTCATCTCTATCACCTCTACTGGGAGACTATTCCATGCATCTACCGCTCTTTCTGTAAAGAAATATTTCTGCATATTACTCCTGAGTCTGTCCCATTTCACCCTCATCCTATGTCCCCTCATAACAGAGCTTGCTTTCAATTGAAAAAGGCTTGCCTGTGCATTTATGCCACAGAGGTATTTAAATGTTTCAAACATATGGGGTGGATGAGTAGCCTAATGGTTAGAGCACAGGCTTGGGAACCAAGAAACCAGGGTTTGATTCCCACTAGTACTCCTTGTGGCCTTGGACAAGTCACTTAACCCTCCATTGCTCAGAATAATCCAAGTTATTAATGTCCCTATTTAATGTACATTACCAAGTTTAAGTTACAATGTAAACTGCTTTGAATGAAATGATAAAGCTGTATAAATACTTCCATTGTCCTGCCTTTTCTCTAATGTATACATTTTAAGGTCCTTAAGCCTATTTTCACATGTTTTATAACAAAGACCACTAATCATTTTAGTAGCAACCCTCTGCACCGACTCCAACTTATACAGAGGCACTATCGCTCCTTTCTTCTGCTGGCCATTCCTCTCCCTACGCACCCAAGCATCCTTCTAGCTTATACATTCATTTGCAGTTTCCCACTGTATTTGTTTATTTGCCACTTGCTTTTCCTTGTTTGCTGATCTAATTCTTTGAATAGTTCTTTATCTTTATACTTTTCTTTTAGTTTGTAGTTATGCTTTATGTGCAAATTTTAATTCTGTAAAACACTTAGATTCATTCATTTGAACTTGAACTTGGATAGTGACATAGACGAGGAGAGGAATGGGGTGGGGAGAAGGGTTAACTACTGGAACTAACAGAAGAGGCTGGGAAGCAGCAGGGCTCGGAGCAGCGAGGGCAGTGAAACAGACAGCAGCAGTGGCAACAGAGGGAGGAGGGGCTTCTTTTACGCTTTTTTTATATGAGGACAAAAGAACGAGGCAAACCTCATCATTTGCTCCCACCCCCGCCCTCACTGTCTCTGCTGCCGCTCCTCTCCGGGAACTCCAACGGCGACAAGGGCTTCAAACAGTCCTGCAGCGCTTTCCTAAATCTCTGGCACTGGGGTGTTGTTGGTGCTTCCGACCCCTCTGATGCCGATTTGCCTTCACAGGAAGAAACGAGCTGTTTTTGCAATGGTGAGCAGCAGCGGTGTATTTATCTCCTGCAGGAAAATAAAAGTGGCACCGTTTCTTTAAAGAGCAACTTTGACCTTGAGAAACTGCACCCAGGGGTTTAAATGCAGCAGAAAGCCTGTTTTTATATTCCCTTCTGATGGCATTTGATAGAGTGACTGTAATGGGATCAACTGCAACATGTGACCATCCAGAGATATTCTATTTATTTATTTACATTCTCTTATATACCACGCTATTCTGCATCAGTGCAGTTTACATTGAAGAAACTGAAATTACAGTGAACAGGGCATTATAACTTGGAGATAACTATTTTACAGGGAACATGGGCTATGGAGGGTTAAGTGGCTTGCCCAAGACCACAAGGAGCACCTGTGCGACTAGAAACCCCAGTCCTTCCGGCCCAAGGTTGCTGTCCTCTAGTGGGATTTGAACCCCTGACCTTCTGGCCTGAAGTACCTTGCCCCAACCACTAGGCCACTCCTCCACTCCTAGTCTGAGGGAGAAGTAAATCTATTTGGTTTGGAGTGTTCTTGGAGATAAAGTGAAGGTGCACATGTCCTTGGGTGGATAACCCTTTATTAGCTAATCATTGGGAGTGCAGAGAGTGCCAGGAGGAAGTGTATTCATTTCTCTTTGGGAAAGCAATGGAAGTATAAGATTAATCTTCTCATGGTAGCTGACAAACAAATACATCTTTTAAAACTGCCATTATTGCTGTTTTTAATTTGTGGGAAAATTAATTCTAAATCATTCAAGTGTACCCAGGGGAGACGAGGGAATAGGAAGATAACCCAGACATTCAAATATATCAAGAGCACAAATGATGCCCAGGAAGAATTCATTTTTTTGGTGGAAAACAACATCTGGAAAGGAATAGGCCCAGAAGCTACTTAAAGAAATGATTAGGCCAGCCTTGCAGCCCGGATTCCAAGGGCATATCTTGGCCTATCAAACCTGTCTAAAATTATAGGGATGTGCATGGGAAAATTTTCAGTTCAGTTCATTTTTGGATCCCAGAAAGCATGTAGGATGTAGGGTACAGTCTCCCCTTGGAGGTGGTGGGGCTAGAAAAAGGCATAGATCAAATCTCAAGGATTCCCTTAATGGTGGGAAGCAGGGGTAAAACGGGATCCAGAAGGATCTTCGTCATTCTAGAAGGTAGGGAAAAGTGGTAGAACAGATTGATCTGGGTGCCCCTATCTGCAGTCAATTTCTCTGTGCCTAAATGTTTTATTTTGGGGAAGTTCGGGGGTCATACCTTTCACATGTGCTAATAGATCTATTTGTCAACTTGCTAATAATAATTATTCTTTCCAGCACTATGGAAATTGTAATGAATTATATAAAAGGGGTCAAGAATGTCTGTCCATCTGGGTTGGTAAAACAGTTGCTTAACAGTGTTTTTAGGGGTGGTGGGGCAGGCAGTTTGATGGAGGTATAGGATAATTGTGGGGGGTAGTTTTTGGGGGTGGACCAGTTGGCAGGGTGGGGGGGTAGTTTGGGAGTATAGTTTTTGGGGGTGGGCCAATCTGCAGGTGATGAGGCAGTTGTCGGGGGATTTTCTTTTGTGGTTGCAGCATTTAGCGGGTTGGTTTGGCAGTTGTGAGGGAGTATTTTGGGGAGAGGGGGTACTGTTTGGGGTGGTGGGGGCAGTTTGAGGGTTTGGGAGAGTAGAGAATAGAGAGAGGGAGTTTGAAAGAAACAATTTCCTAACTGCTATGTTTCACTGTATGTAAATTCTATGCTACAGATACTGGAATTCCTTCTACCATAGAAATACATCCGGCTAGGTTTTGGGGGACTTATTTCTCTGGAACCCCCATCCAATTTGACCCATTTTTGAACTTGATGTGTGTTTTTACTAGGTTTTTTTCCATATGCCATGTTTCATCCTGTTCTGTTAAATTAAATTCATAGACATTTAAACTTTAGATGCAATTTAATAGGCAGCCAGTGAACATCAAACAATGCAGAAGTGATATGACTGTATTTTCTTACACCACTTATCACTAGAGTGGCAGCATTTTGGGCCAGTTGCAACGTTTTCAGAAAGTAGTCTGGCAAACCAATGTATAACATATTGCAATAGTCAAGATGGTGCAAAAACAACATTTGAACTACTATCATAAAATCTGTAAGTTCCATAAATATTCCAAGACGGCAAACTTGGTGCATCTTAGAAAAGACGCATTGTGTGACCTTAGCAAGATGACTATGAAATCAGAAATATGAATCAGTATAACACCTAAACAACATACATCATCCTTAACAACTAGTATTGATCATTTGTTTAGTGCTACAAGGCATATGCAGCGCTGTGCAGACATATGTAAAAGACGGTCCCTAATTTCCCCCTAATGTGATAGTGCTCGGGAAAAATAACTTCATTACTGTACACAACTCCATTTTATTTAATTCATTGCTAATTCATTGCTTTTCATCCATAATACAATTTGCTGAAAATGAGAGACTAGGTTCTGAGAGGAAAACCCTTCTGAAATAGTAAAAAAAATCAAATATTAACATAAAGACAATATACAAAAAGGAACTAGATAGATGTTAAATAAAACCGAAGATAGGGCCAAACCTTGTGGTACCCCACAGTCTAACTTATACAATAAGGGCCCTATTCTGAGAAAAACGTGCAGGGCGGATGTAAACGCACAACACGTGTACATTTGAAACGAATGTGGGATTCTCTGCCAGGATGCACAGATGTTCCCCCCTGCATCGGAATTGGGGTTATTCGTCTGCACCGCTAAATGTCCAACACCTACATAAGCGGGGGTACCGAGTATGTGCAAATGACACATGCAACCATCGTGCCATCTCGCGGACGTGTAGGTCCGAAAATGTGTCCACCTGCACAGTTGTCCATGTGTGACAGGAAACAGGAATCCCCCCCCCCCCCCTCAGCTGCTGTCAGAGCCTTGGAAAATGGCCACACAGCAAGTAAACTTCTCGGAGGCAGAGACCCGCCTGCTCTGTAGGATGGTCCTGGAGAATGAGAGTGCCCTGCTCCCCACAGGACACTGAAGGCCAGTCCTGGCTGCAGCACGCAGGGGCTGGGAAAGAATCAGGACCACCTAGCACAGTAAGTAGGGCAAAGCAGGAAAGGGAGGAGGCAGGGGAAATACATGTGGTGGGACAAGAACAGTGCAAAGAGCCAGGAAGTTGCTGCAAAGTAAAAGGGCAAAATAAGCAGGGGTAAGCTGGACCCACCACACAACCAAAGGACAGTAAACACACAAAACAGGGCCCACACAGGAAACAGGCAAACAGAAACACAATGGCCAAGAGGAAAGCATGGTGGAAAAAATGCAGAATGGACAAAATGGAAAGCAAATATGGAAAGGAAATATGAACACAGTGAAAAAAAACCTACTGTGTGTAACAGTGCAGTAATATGGCCCAATACTGTCAGTCAAAACACAGCACAGTGGAAACATAGATACATGATGCTACTAAAGACAACAAATGGCTGACCTAGGCTTCCCCCCACAACCAAACACCATACCCTGTGTCTGCCCCATGAAGTCTGATACTGTCCACAACAGCACCACCGCCAATAGGAAACTGCCCCATGCAGCCACCACTGTGTCCACAAAGAAACAGCCCTGCATATGACACCTGAGTATAACCCCTACCACTCCCATCCCATGACACTGTGCAGCACAGCATGCTCATGCCCAAGAAGGTCAGCTCCAGAGTGTAAATCATACGAATACTGCAAGGTGCACCACTCTGCCATTCGTCCCACAGCACATCAGGTAAACATTGGACATGAAAGAAGAAAAGAGACTCAGAATCCAAGGAGGTAGGGGCATTGGTAAAAGTGAACTTCGAACTGGCCCAATCCTCCTCACATCAACGGCTCTAACATATGCCTACCAATCGTCAGTTTGATATAATTCCATTTTTGTAAACTTGTGATTCCAAATCAAAAATATCAGTAGCAGCTGCCCCCTGCAAACTCTCAGAGCATAAAACATGCTAGAAATACAAAAAAAAAAGGAACACCTATCTTCCCAAGCCACCGCCTTCTACAGGCTCCCAGTCACCACTGAAAATCCTGCCATCTCAACCTCCTCGCCACCGGAATTGCCGACAGCTGCCTCTGACACAGGGTGTAATTATGCAGCATGCAGTATGCCAGGAATATCCTGCACTCCTTTTCTGGGGCATAGAGCAGCTCCCCATCAGACCAGTCAAGGCAGCGGAACTGGCCCTTGAGTAGACCAAATGTCTGCTCTATGATTGAGCATGTCAGCTGGTGCGACCGGTTGTATCTCACCTCCGCTGGGATGCATGGGTTGACGAGGGGGGTCATGAGCCACTCCTGCAGTGTGTAGCCTCTGTCACCTGCGTAGAGGAACGGTGGCAAGAATGTCAACAAGTAGCATCATGGCCAGCTACGCCGGTGTCATCATACCCATGCACCAGGTGCCACCCCACCAGGCCCAACATGCATGCCATGCTTGGGGCCAGCTAACCTTGACCCCTTTGCATCCCCATCTGTGGCACATCCCCGACCCCCCACCAAATCCTTGATGTGATTGTAGCTGGCCTCCCCTACCATGCAATGGTAAGGGAGCCTCTGGCCCCCCTAGCACATATGGACAACCCACAGCCATGGTGTGGCCACCCTGTGGACATTGCCTGCCTGCAGCCACATGGTGAGCCATGCCCCTGTGCCTCTGGGAGTATGCATGCATGTGCGTGTGACACCAACCTGTGTCTACTCACCAAGCAGCCAGCTACCACTGATGGTGCCATCCTTGAAGTCAGCATGTATCCCTGACTGTCCCAGGATGTAGGAATCATGGCATAAGCCAGGGAAGCATACCATGACATCCAGGATCTCCACCTGGGCATTATAGATGACCTGCATGTTCATAGAGTGGTAACACCTTCCGGTTCTTGAAGGCCACCTCGTGGGCCACATGGGTACAGTCGATGGCCCCGAGGACAGATGGGAACCTTGCAACCTCATGAATATGAACATGGTCAGCTGCTGCTGCAATGGGGTGCATGGAAAGGCAATGTAATGGGCACCACGTCTAACAAAGGCATCCGGGAGCTGGGTGATGCTGTGTGACACTGCCGCCTGGCTCAGACCCAATGCTGTTCCCACCACAGCCTGGAATGTGCCGGTCCCTAGGAATACCAGAGCTGCCAGCACCTTCACATGGACGAGCACTGTGTCCCATCTGTGTGTCTGTGCAGTGAGCTTGAGCCCCAGCTACTCACACAGCTCATGTATTGCCTCACGGTTGAACCTGTACTGTGTCCGTCACAGGTCATCGCTGATATCAAGGTAATGTGCACAGGGCCTGGGGACCCTGGCATATGGGTGATGGCATTCGGCACATCTCTGTTCATGGTTAGCGACCAACAGAAGGGCATTGGCAAACAGTTCTCTGGCCCTCTCCTGTGCCATCTCCTCACATCTGGCTGCTGCCCCTGGAACCTGTGTGAGGGTGAAAAAGGACATTCATCAATCTTGGCCCGGGGGGGTGCCACCTAATAGCCCCCTCTGATGCCCTATGTGGGTGTCAGGGGGCAAGAGATGTGTTGGGCCCCTTCTCCCCCCACATACACACTAGCAGGGCACCCAGTGGGTGGTCTGTCCACCATGCAACGCTGCGCGGGCACATATATGCCCATGGACATGGCTATTAGGACACACCATTGGATCTAGGTGAGCAGGTGCTGATTGGACACACTAACAAGCATGTGCCTGTGAGTTCAGAACATACATATAAATCCCCTGTATAGAGACCATGATTCAGTTGCAAAGGTTTGGGGCCATAGATGTGGGGGTGGTCTAGTGCACAGGGATGCCATGTGGTCAGCCCCTACCACATTCACATGCAAGCCAGTCGCCCCCTGCCCCAGACAGCCTCATGCCCAAACTGGCCTGCTCTGTGGTGAGTGCCTGCACAGGACACCTGGCCTCTGCACCCAGGTCTATGCATACCACTGTCTCCCACAGGGCCACAGGCACCACAAACATGCATCAGGGGAACAGGCCCCAGCACACATAGCATCGCAGTCACATCATCGACCCTGTCCACCTACCCTGTCAGTGGCAGTGTTGCTGTAACATCCATTACGTAGCACACAATCAGTTCCAATGATATCCTAGATGCGTTGCACACGGAAAAGCAAAATGTGTAGATCCACAACCGGAAAAGAATGAACGCGTGGATCCGTATCCGCATTTATACATCGACCGCGGAACATCGACGCACACGTGCACCATGACGTACAGACTTGTTCCGCATTCCAAGAGGTTGTAGGTATACGTCACTAGACATCTAACCGCTATAAAATGTGCAACCCCGCCTTGAACATGTCACTACGAAATGCCATTCTACTGTTACCCTAAAGGTAGCTTTGCAGCTCTGAAAGTGACAAAGGTGCTCCAAAGGTGTCATCTCGAAAGAGAAACTTCAGTGATGGTGAGCAGACCCTCTTCATTGAGGAAGTGCTTGCCAACCACAGGGTCCTCATGAGCACTGAGGAGGCACATGTAGGTGCCTACCAAAGGCAGTGCAGGTGGCTCACCATCTGCTGCAAGCTTAATGGAATATATCATAACAACGGTGACATCAAGGATGTCAAGAGCAAGTGGCGGCAGGTGAGATGCGAGGCCTGCAGGAAGGCACATACTGTGGGCCTGGATGGAGAGGGGGTGCATCTCACCGAGCTGGAGTGCATGTCCTCAACACTGTGGATGTTGCCACATTGGAGGGCTTTGAGGATGTGGACACCTCTCGGCGCCCACAGGTCCAAGGTATATGTCTGTGTTGACATTCACATGTTGCACGTCCCCCGCCCCAGGTCTGAACCCATGGTAAGGTGACCCCATGGACCACCCATTGCCTCCCTGGTTTGGGGTGGGACCCTATCACATCTCCCACCGCTGGCTCACTGGGTGACTCTGTGATGGCAAGGCCTCCCTGGCCTGCTTTGCACTCTCCCAGCTCCCTCATGGTGTCTCTGCAGCCATAGTGAACTGGTACAGCCCATGTAGGGGTGGGGGTGGGTTGCTGCATGCAGGGGTCTGCATTCAGCTGGTCCTCCGTGTTTCCTTCAGCAGGTGTCATCACAGATGCTGGACCCAGTGCTGCCTCACTACCGGCGACTCCACCACTGCCACCATCAGTGGACAGGGCTGTGGTGCCACCGGATAGGGTTGCATCACAGCCTGTGCCCCCTGTGGATGGAGGTGCAGAGTCAGCCACCACTGCAGAGCCTGAGGGCACCAACTCTGCTGACTCAGAGGACCAGCTTGCACCATCACCATCGCCTGAGCCCCAACCCCAGCCTGGTGGCAATAGTCACCATGGGCAGCGCCACTAACGCACATATAGTCAGTTAGTTGGGTGTGCCAAGCGCCTCATTGCCCAGCAGGATGGTCACGAGGTGCAGACACAGGAGAAGCTGCAACTCCTCCATCAAACTGTGCAACTGCGGGAACAGCAGCTGGCCCTTGGAGAGCAGCAGTTGGCGGTGCAGGAGGAGCAGTAACCAATCGCCTGACTGCCATCGTGTGCCTTCTAGGGGCCCACATCAATGTCCTGGTCCCCCAATTTTCCGGGCCTCAGGGCACGCCTCTGACACCGGCTGCTGCTACTGTGCCTCCTGCCACCGCTGATTTGCCTCACCCCTCTGCTCCACCATCCACCAGCAGAGTGGCCACATGGGCCACTGCGTGGGCCGCATCTGTGGTAGGGTCCTGCAGTGCAGGGCAGTCCTGCATCCTTGTCCCTGTGCCTGGGGTGTGGGGCCCCGCTGGTCTTCCTACCCTTCCATGAGGCATGTGGGGAGACTAGTGGGGAAAGCAGCAGCAGCCCAGTCTCATGGGGTGTGCCATCACCCACGCCACCCAGTGGCCATCCACTGAGGTACAGTGGTGGTGCCTCAGGGTGGGGGAGGGGGCAGGGGTGTGTCAGGGTACATAGGGGACACAGTAGGCCCGGGTAGAGTTTGCTGTCACAGGGGTGGTAGGGTGGGGGTGTGGGGTTGGGGGTGAGGGCGGGAGGGTTGGGGGTGAGGGCAGGAGGTTGGGGGGTGAGGGTAGGGGCAGTGTGTGATATGCTGTTAGGAGACACCTGGGTGTGGGGGGTGGGTTTGCCTGGGCACTGGTGATGGAAGTGTGGGTGTTTTATTCTATGTCATGCATGCAATAAATGGTTTTTCTCACAACTGCTGGGCTCTGTGTTACCCTCTGCCATGGTCGCTGTGGACATCTCTCTTTTGCCTGTGTTTCCCTGGAGCTGACTGTTCATTCTCCTGCACCTTGTACATGTCCTACCTCTATGTAGAACAGTATGCACATCTGCATCCTATGCACCCTGCTACCGCAGGCACACAGGTGGCATCACCCTCATGCCTCTCGTTGGGATGCGGTGAAGCGCAGAGCAGTATGTCCAGCTCTATGCTATAACATATTTTTTTCCTTTTTTAGTCCCTCCATATCTGTTATTCCAGGTTTTAGCAGGTATAACTTAGACATCCACGGGGAGACAACGGGGAGACAACTAGACATACATTGTATTTGTCAGAATATGGTCTGTACATTTTCAAGGCTGGCCATGCCCACGCTCCTCCCATCCACGCCCACATCCCACCCCCATCCAAATATTCACGCATAGCGATCTGGCACGTATATTTCGTGTTGCGTTCGGAATACCATCCATTCGTCTCTGCATTGCGCACGTCCCCAGCGTATATTTAAATGGCTTATTCATGATTCAGAATGACCCCCTAAGAGGCTGAAGTCTTGTTTGTAAAACAACCCTGTTGTTCACAACCTGCCAAGGAGGAATCAATCCACTGCAACACTCTTCCACCAGTTCCATGATCAAGTAGATGTCTTAATAATATTGTAGATACTACTGTATTGAAAGCTTCTGATATGTCAATGAAAAGCAATAAATATGTAACTTTTCCATTCTCTTTACAGTATTTCATAAAATTACATTTACTAAGGACACAAGTAATGTTTCACTACTTTTTGCTGGACAAAAACCATGTTGCTATTTGTCCAAGATTTTCTGTGTCTTAACAGATTCATCCAGTTATATATGCACTGTCTGCTCAATCAATTTTTCAAGAAAAGGAAAGCTCAAAATGGATTTATAATTGTATGTCTGTTAGATCTCCAGTTTAATCTTTAACAATCGTTCATACAGAAGCACGCTTCAGCAAGTTAGGAATTTCAGTTGGTTGTAAGGACATTTGCACCAAATAGCATAAAAAATACGACCCAAGTCTCTCATCATCTTTATAGACACAACTAAAATCATATTCAATCAGGGCTGGACGAACCACCAGGCAAACTAGGTGGTTGCCTAGGGCAGTTGTTTCAAGGGGGTGACAAAGAGCAAGTCATTCAAAGCTAAACAAAAGATTTTGATAGACAGGTGGGACATAAGGCTTAAGGTCTGCCTAGGGAGCTAATATCTTGAACCAGCTCTGGGGCCAGCCCTGTAATCAATGGACAATATATCAAGGGTGTCAAACTCCAGTCCTGGAGGGCCACAAACCAGTCAGGTTTTCAGGGTATCCCTAATGAATATGCATGAGATATATTTGCATGCACTGCCCCATTGTATGCTAATATATCTCATGCATATTCATTAGGGATGCCCTGAAAACCTGACTGGTTTGCGGCCCTCCAGGACTGGAGTTTGACACCCCTGATATATATTATTCATCCTTGATAACAACCTAGATATATCATCAACTGATACGTTTGCAAAAGTATCTCATATTACTGGAAACTTATTTTCAAGTATCATTTGATATTCTCTTTCTAAATCACGATTACCATCAATGCATTCATCATATTTTATCTTTTTAACAAAAACATTTACAAATGCTTTAGGCTCTAGATTTACCTGTTTTTATATTTCCTGTACCACGCACAGGGCCGGTGCTACCATTAGGTGAATTAGGTGATTGCCTAGAGCGCCGGCCCTCCTCATTGATGCCACTTGGGACAGGCCATGGCAGCAATGGCCGCAAACAAGCCCCACTGTGCTTCCCTTTCAACTTTGCTTCCGCCCCCTCAGAATGGTCAATGCCAACTCGCAAACAGGAAGTCAGCATCGGGCATCAGAGAAGGGGCTGAAGCAAACAAGCCCGCAGCACCGAAGTTGAAAGGTAAGCACCATGGGGATGTTTGCAGCCACTGGTCCGGAGAGGGATGGCAGCAGTAGCAATGGGCACCAGAGAGGAAAGGGAGCACGAGGGATGAGGTTCACCTAAGGTGCCCCATCTCCTTGAACTGGCCCTCACTATGCAATAAAAAATGTATAGTAGAAAATCGTTGTGAAGGTTTAGACAAATATGACCAGATCTTATTGGTAAAATATTATCGCTTTATAAGATATAATTTTTATTTCTATTGGTTAAATATATTTATACAGACAGGGTGATGGATACTTGGAATGCCCTCCTGATGGAAGTGGTGGGGGCAAATACAGTGGTGAAATTCAAAATGGCATGGGACAGACACAGTGGATCCCTTTATAGCAAGAGGATAAAATAAAAATAAACGTAACTATTTCTTATACCGGAGCAAATAGAGCGGGGTGACCTGCACAGAGCGGGGGGTACACCTACTTTTGCTACTTTACTGTGCAGACTGGATGGACTATACTGTTCTTTATCTGCCATCATATACTATGGGGTATGTTTACTAAACTGCGCTACTGTGCGGGGCACACTTGAGCGTGCGCTAAGGTACCTTAGCGCATGCTAATGATGCATTTTTGTGCCCCGCACACGTGCACGCCACACTAACGGGCCCGCTCATGTGCGCGTCGCGCAAATGAGCGATAGAGGCGTGGAAAGGCTCCCGGAGGGCGGAGGAAGGCTCCCCAGGGGCGGAGAGACAGGGTCAATGGGTGGAGAGTGGGAGGGGAGAGGCTCCCGCACAGGAGCGGGGCTGAAATACGAGTAAAATAATACCGCGAGTGAAAACCTCGCGGTAGAGCCGATTTAAAGAGAAGAGAAACCATTTCTGTCAGCAATGTACAGCAAAACCAGGGAAACCCACAAAATGTGAGCAGTGTGATACATGTGCACAGAACAAAATAGCAAATAAAAATTGAAAATGACCACAACAAAATTCTAAAAAATTATAATCCAGCTGGGCAACAGTGATAGTAATGGAAAGCATCAAAAATCACTTCCAAGAAAGAAATATGAATTTTAGAAGGGTCTACGCTCCGTCCCCATACAAGGTGAATGATCCCAAGTGAAATTGTGCAGAGCAGGGTTTCTGACTCCTTTGGCCAGGTTTCCTATCTCCAGGGACTGCACTGTCTCTGTGGCTACAGTGTGGTGCAGTGAACACAGACAGTGTGTTCAGGAACCAAAAATCACCAGTTCAAATCCCAGCTGGGGCTCCTGCAAACCCAATCCCCATATTTTACCCACCACTAAACCATGATAGTAAAGACCAACCTTTTTTGCAGATAACATAAGCATGGTCCAAACACCTCTATTTTACCCTACAGAGCACAGACACCAGAAACATGTGCATTACCTAGACCACAGTCCCCTCAATGCAGTCCTGGAGGGCCACATATCATTCAGCTGTGATGCTGTCACCAATATAAGGCCATGTCAGCATGGTGGCGGAGGGGTACCGTTGGTGGAGGGGGCAGTGGCTGCTGCCCACAGCAGACGGTGGCCTAGCCCCCTTCATGTGGGTGCAGTGCACTCCAACAGACAGGCCCTGTCTGACAAACAGCCATGGACTCCCCAGGGAATGCACTGCTTTTGTGCTAAGACAGTGGTGCAGCGGACACACCCAGTGCCTTTAGGACCGGAAGGCCACAGGTTCAAATCCCAGCTGGGGCTCCTGCCAACCCAATCCCCTTATTTTACCCATGAAGAAAACATGGTAGTAAAGACTGAACCATTATTGCTGAGAACATAAGCATGGGTCAAAAACCTCTATTTTACCCTACACAGCACAAACACCATAGAAATGTGCATTACCTACGGCAGAATCCCCCAAATGCAGTCCTGGCGGGCCACAAATCCATCAGGGTTTATGCTGTCTCCAATCTAAGGATGGAGCGGTACTGATGGTGGAGGTGGCAGCGGCTGGTGCCCACAGCAGACCATGGCCTAGCCCTGTCCAGGTGGGTGCCGTGCACTGCAACAAACAGGCCCTGTCAGATGTACAGTCATGGACTCCCCAGGGAATGCAGCATATCTGTGGCAACACGGTGCTGCAGTGCACACAGACAGTGTATGCAAAAACAAAAGGTCACAGGCTCAAAGCCCAGCTGGGGCTACTTCCAATCCAGTCCACATATTTTTCCCACAACTAAACCGTGATAGTAAGGACAAACCTTTATTGCAGAGAACATACGCATGGTTAATACGCCTATATTTTACCCTACCGAGCACAGACACCATAAAACAGGCACATTACCTAGAGCAGAGTCTCCCAAATGCAGTCCTGGAGGACCCCACACCATTCAGGTTCCATGCTGCCTCTAATAAAGATGCCTGTGCTGCATATCTATGCACAACCCCCATGGTATGCAGATGTATCTCATGCATATTCATGAGGGACAGCATGAAAACCCGAACAGTGTTTGGCACACCAGGACTGGAGTTGGGAACCTCTGCCATAAAGCAGCAGCCAACAGGGGCAGACACACCCACACCCACAGGCCCCATTGGCTAATGCCTCCTGGAGAGGCAGGACATTGGGCACTGCATGCATCTCCCAATACTAGCACTTGCATACCTTAGCAATGCCACCCTACACCTGGGTATACGGTACACACCTATCAAACGTTTCCTATGATTACTGGCAGATAGCAAGTCCTACGTTAAGCACAGTTTGTTCATTGAGCTCCATCATAACAATCTTTCTGATGTCTGCGGTGTGTGCTTCAGGTCTGGTCTCTGACAGTGTTTACCACCCTGGGGAGTGACCCCCAACAGTATTGCGTAGCATATCCATGCCTGTACTGTGCCCAGGACTGGTGGGCAGGGCTGCTAAACCCCTCTATAGTTTCACAATGCTGGCATAGGTGTGGGAGTGTGTGTCTGTCTATACAGTGTGTGGTGGCTGCAAACACCTTCCACAGCCCACACTGCCAGCACTGTTGCCAGTATTGGCCTGCCAATGTGCATAATGGGGAGCAAGGTACCATGGGTATAGCCCAGACAGGGTGGCCTGGCCAGGATGCACCTGCACAGGGCATAGGGCACTGGCTGGGACATTTTAGTGCCCGGCCACCAGCTACACAGACAGGGTGACCTCAGTATGTCCTGCTGGGAAATCACTCTCACCCTGACTGTGCAGTGACGACAGCATGGCTAGGCACCCCCATAGTGCTATGTAGTATTTCTGTCATGTGATGTTTATGGGTTTCTTTTGGGGCCCAGTCACTGATTTATCTGCTTGTTGTGTATGCTGACATCCCAGTTCTGGGTACATGCATTTCTACCAGGAACATGCACTATGGACTAGCTATCAGACTGTTTGCAGCTGGTATGTGTCTTGATGGAGCAGCTTGCAGGGTGCAGCGGCTGAAGGCTTGCTACAGGAGAATATCAGTTAGTGGTGGGGTGCAGCTTAGCATATCCAGGCTTAATGTCTGTCTGCTATTGTGCTATGGATAGGTACAGAACTGCATTGACTGCCCTGTAGGGTGTCTGTTCCCCAGCAAGACCGGGGTTGATGGTCCCATCTACTGCCACCATTGTAAGGAGATGGAATGTGGATCTGTTGATGGGAGACCCTGTTTGCTACCCTCAGCCCTGCAGGAGAAGGGTGGTGGTACATAATCCTCCTAGGGGTCCATAGGGACTACACCTGACTGAGACATCCAAGGTGTTTCTGCAAAAACCACCTATCTTACACATTAACACTGCTTTGGAACTCCAGCATTGCCTTTTTCATCCATGGAAGGTGCTGTGGACCTGGTGCTGGGTGCCTCACCGCACCCTCAGGGTGAGCACAGTACCCGCACAATGTGACGGTGTGTAGCTACTCTGTGCCAGTAAAACACATGGTCAGTACCCCCTACCAGGCCGAGGTGCTGTGGGGGTGCACATGGTCAGTTCCCACTACCAGGCCGAGGTGCTGTGGGGGTACATACCCCATCTTGTGTTTATCTGTGGACAGCTGATTTGCATGTGCAGTGCATCATGGGTACGGGTGGGCTAACCCTATCCTGGTGACCACAGCAGACTGTGTGGTGACATGCACTCCCTCTGCAGCCAGCCAGGGGCTTGCTAGCAGTTATAGAATTGTAGCACAATGGTTACTTCACTGCCTGTGGAGCTATAGGTTATGGGTTCAAACCCACGGGGTGTAATTTGATAGGACTGCCCAAAGTATTATCTCTTTTTAATGTACATTATTGCTTCCAGCAAAAACACCCTCATCGTACTGTACCCATAAGGTGCCTCAGAGGGCGCTTTACAGGGTGCCCTATAGGTTACCTTATGGTTACCATCCATATAAGGTGCACTATACGTTATCCTGTGGAGCAACTTATAGGGTGCCCTATAGGGGACATTTTAGGGTGCCGTGGCGGACAGTGCACTTTATAATGTGCCCTATGGAGTGCCTTATAGGCACTGTTCCCTCTAAGCTGTGCGCGTGTGCGTGCGCACACACTTTGCCAAGCGAGTGCACATACTTTACAACAGAGCGCACAAAAATTATGGTTCTGATTCTGATAGAAAACAACACAGACGTCTTAAAATTTTAAAGTTATTGTGTATTTACGGTTTTCACAAGTTCTACAATATGTTCTAGTGCAATCAATGTGGTGTACATACTGTATTCTGATGTGTAGTCAAATTTTAAAGTATATAACTCCGAGTGTCGTTATGTGGCGCACAAAAATGTAACCTTCCTTCAAAAGCTGCACAGCTGATATTTTATGCACACACAGCCTACAGAAAATTAGAGGGAACATTGTTTATAGGGTGCCTTATGCGGCACCTTCAATTACGGCACGTGAGGGCCTGTTTGCTGGCAGCAATTAATAAATACAACTAAAGTGCTGCAGGAAAAAATATGTACGTTGCAAAGCTGATGTCTCAGCCAGCCTTACATATTAGGCACACTGGGGAGCAAACTCATGACCCCTGTATCAGCAGTCAGTGCCTTAACCATTGTGCTCCACAGCTGCTCCTCTTTGCATGTCAGCACACCTACTTATGCTTTTCATTCCTTAAACTGCACAGTGCTGCCATAAAAAACATTGCTGTGACCTTGCGGTACCTCATACGGCACCCTATAAAGCGCCCTATAAGCAACATTCTAGGGTGCCTTATGGGGCGCCTTATGTTAACACGCTTTGAGAGTGCATTTGCTACTAGTAGTAATTAAAATAAAAATAAAATGCCTCCTAAAGCAAACTTCCCCATAATAGGTAATGCCTCAGCCAGTCTTCTTCATTGGGCATAGTGGGGGATTGAACCCATGATCCCTGCACCATTGGTCAGTGTCTTAGCCATTGTACTTTGGCTCTGTTCCTGTGCTTGTGCATCAGCGCACCGCCTTATGCCGCCCAATATTAAAATGCCTCCTAAAGCAATAGCGTGCTGCCTTATGCACATCAGCGCGCTGCCTTATGCCGCCCCATATTAAAATGCCTCCGTCAGTCTTCTTCATTGGGCACAGTGGGGGATTGAACCCCTAATCCCTGCACCATTGGTCAGTGTCTTAACCATTGTACTGTGGCTCTGCTCCTCTGCTTGCACATCAGCGCGCTGCTTATGCCTCCCGCGCAGCTTTCTCATGCGCTAATGTGCGGGGCGCACATGGGCGCCGCGCACATTAGCGCATGAATAATCCCGGTTTTGCTTTTTTCAGCCAGAAACGCCCACTCCTTATATGGCACCTGCACACTACCGCGGCCCGCACATTAGCGGGGTTTTAGTAAACATACCCCTATGTTACTATGTTGAAATTTGTCTGTTTTCCTGAAGCATTATAAACACAAACTTCACATGCCTTAGAAATTGCAGTGTTCCACCTGTCCAATCCTGTTAAAAATGATCATGAGAGAAGAATACTTATGTTGGACATCTCTGGTTGTTGGAAGAAATTAGTTTAAATTGATCAGCTTTTAAGTTGAAATATACTAATACATGACCTGTCCAAGGCAATCAATGACTCTCACAGAAGCTACAATGCAGATAGGCTGTATTTTCATTTGAGCTGAGAAGTAAATCTAAACTGTGCCTCTGTTATGCATTGGAAAGATTATGTGCTGCACAAAGCCTAAGCCCTCTATTGCCATCAGAAAATTATCACAATAAATCAAGGAAGACCCCACTATATACTGTATATTCTATAGTTTGACCCTAAACTTTCATTATTATCATTCACACTTTTTTTGTTGGATTGTTTGCCATGAAAAGAAATTCCTCTCTCACAGCAAACCTTCCTGTTTTCTCTTATATTAGGCACCCTTTGCCCAGAATAATTAGAAGTAGGCCGAGAGACAACACATTATGCGAACCCCCGGATACACTTATCTTATGATGAACTTCAGACAATGACGAATTTCTGTCAACAAACAATAATGCCCTTAAGAACAGCATTACGGTGGTTTCTCTTTCATTGAACTCGCGGCTTTCAGAAGTCAAGACTCCAAATTTAGTCCATTCTTTCTGTCTCTTGGCATGATCAAACAAATCTTTTAAATCTTCACGTCGACTCTATGGGGGATGTTTACTAAAGTGCGGTAAACGTGACTAACGCGCGTTATACGACATTAACGATCGTAAGTGCCGTATAACGCGCATACAGACGCGCTAACGACCGTTAACGTCATACTACGCGCGTTAACCGTAGTTAACGATCGTAAAGCTCCGCGGCGCGTTAAAACAGCGCAGAAGGTGGAGAGTGGGCGGAGAGAAGGGGTCAATGGGCGGAGAGTGGGTGGGGAGAGGCTCCCCTCATACTAACGCGCTGAATTTCAGAGCTCAATTCCAACGCGAATGAAAACCTGTCGTTAAAGGCATTTAAAGGGAAGAGAAACCATTTCCGTCAGCAATGTACAGAAAAACCGGGGAAACCCACAAAACGTGAGCAATGTGATACATGTGCACAGAACAAAATTTCACATAAAACGTTAAAAATGACCACAAGAAACATTTTAAAAAGCATAATTCAGCTGGGCAACAGTGATAGCAATGGGAAACAAGGAACAACACTCCCTGGAAAGCACCAAAATAAAAAGAAATGATGTGTGGAAGGGTCTACGCTCCGCAGACCCTTTCAAAGAGCATTACATTGTAATGGAGCTGTCCTGGGCATGTGGTGTAATGTTTCCCAATGATATCATTGTTGCCCAGCTTGGTTATGGGTGTGTGCCCCTTTTCTGAGGTCCTTTCTGAGGTTTATGTGCACCTTTGTCTGCATACAAGGTAAATGAGGCCACAGTAAACCTGTTGCAGAGCAGGGTTTCTGACTCGTGAGGCCGGTTTAACTAACTCCAGGGACTGCACTGTCTCTGTGGCCACAATGTGGTGCAACAGACACAGCCAATGCCTGTAAGACCAGAGGGTCACAGGTTCAAATCCCAGCTGGGGCTCCTGCCAACCCAGTCCCCATAGTTTTACCCACCACTAAACAGTGATAGTAAAGACACTCCTTTATTGCAGAGAACATACGCATGGCCTATATTTTACCACACCAAACACAGACACCAGAAACAGGCACATTACCTAAAGCAGAGTCCCGCAAATGCAGTCCTGGAGGGCCCCACACCATTCCGGTTTCATGCTGCCTCTAATAAAGATGCCTGTGCTGCATAGCTATGCACCACCCCCATGGTATGCAGATGTAGCTCATGCATATTTATGAGGGACAGCATGAAAACCCGAACAGTGTTTGGAACACCAGGACTGGAGTTGGGGAACTCTGCCATAAAGCAGCAGCCAACAGGGACACACACCCACCCACAGGCCCCATTGGTCAATGCCACCTGGAGAGGCAAGACATTGGGCCCTGCCTGTATCTCCCAACACTAGCAGTTGCATACCTTAGCAATGCCACCCTACACCTGGGTATATGGTACACAGCTATCAAATGTTTCCTATGATAACTGTCAGATATCAATTCCTATGTTAAGCACATTTTGCTCATTGAGCTCCACCATAACAGTCATTCTGATGTCTGCGGTGTGTGCTGCAGGTCTGGTCTCTGACAGTGTTCACCACCCTGGGGAGTGACCCCCCAACAGTCTTGTGTACCATATCCATGCCTGTACTATGCCCAGGACTGGTGTGGTGGGTATGGCTGCTGACCACCTCTATAGTAGCACAATGCTGGCATAGGTGTGGGGGTGGCTGTCTGTCTATCCAGTGTGTGGAGGCTGCAAACACCTTCCACAGCCCACACTGCCAGCAATGTTGCCAGTATTGGGCTGCCAATGTGCATAATGAGGAGCAAGGTACCATGGGTATAGGCCGGACAGGGTGGCCTGGCCAGGGTGCATCTGCACAGGGCATAGGGCAGTGACAGGCACATTGCAGTGCCCGACCACCACCTACACAGACAAGGTGACCTCAGTATATCCTGCTGAGAGATCACTCACCCTGACTGTGCAGTGACCACAGCATGGCTAGGCACTCCCATAGTGCTATCTAGTATTTTCCTCATGTGATAAATATGGGTTTCATTTTGGGGCCCAGTAACTGATGTATCTGCTTGCTGTGTATGCTGACATCCCAGTTCTGGGTGCAGGCATCTCCACTGGGCACTAGCAGACTGTTTGCAGCTAGTAGGTGTTGTGATGGAGTGGCTGATGGCTTGCACCAGGGGAATATCAGATAGTGGTGGGGTGCAGCCTAATGTCTGTCTGCTATTGTGTTATGGCTGTGTACAGAGCTGCATTGACTGCCCTGTGGGGTGTCTTTTCCTCAGCAGAACTAGGGTTAATGTTCCCCTCTACTGCCACCTTTGCAGGGAGGTAGACTGTGGAACTTTTGATGGGAGACCCTGCTTGCCACCCTCAGCCCTGGGGGAGGGGGGGGGTGGTGCATGGGGGCTACACCTGACTGAAACAGACAGAGATGTCAAAGGTGGCCCTGCAGAACCTACCTATCTCACACATTAACACTGCTTTGGACCTGGTGCTGGGCGCCTCACTGCACCCTCAGGGTGAGCACAGTACCCGCACAATGTGACGGTGTGTAGCTACTCTGTGCCAGTACAACACACGGTCAGTACCCCCTATCAGGCCGAGGTGCTGTGGGGGTGCACATGGTCAGTCCCCCCTACCAGGCCGAGGTGCTGTGGGGGTGCATTCCCCATGGTGTGTATCTGTGGACAGCTGATTTGCATGTGCAGTGCATCATGGGTGTGACTGGCACAATCCAACCCTGTGAAACCCCAGCACCTGCTCACAGGCTCTGATAAACCATAGGCCATCACACGTACATCTGCTAGCATAATGCATAGGTGCAAGACACCCTACAGAGTCTGTAAAATAAGATGCCCACACTGGTAAAAACACACGTACCCACGCACGATTGTACGTGCGCAGCTACGCACGTACCACTGCACGCAACTTCGCACGCACCAACGTACGTGGCTAGGCACACTCCGAGGGTGTTTTTCTGACACCAATACTCAGCGTAACGAAAAACATGCCTCCTCTTTCCCTCTGTAATGTACAGGGTGATGCCTGGGACAGCCTTCTGCGTTAGGCACACTGGGGACTCGAACCCATGCTGCCTGTAACAGCAGTCAGTACCGTAACCATTGTGCTACAGCTCTGTTTCAGTGCTTTGTGTCTGTACGTCTTCTTACAATTAACGCGCAGTAACGCGGCACGGCGCCCGGTAACGCTCGTTAATTTTTCTAACGCGCGGTAGTGGTGACGATGTACCGACCATGTCCTTATTTGGGGTTTCTTTCACTACCGCAGCTCCTAACGCGAATTGCACTAACGCAGTTTACTAAACATACCCCTATGTATCCGAGCACCATGCAGTCTGAATACAATGCGACACAGCGCCGTGTTTCAAGCCTCTGCCAATCCGCGGCTCTTCTTCAAGCAAACTCTCTGTTCTGCAACCGTTGTCAACATCGCTAGTCACCTAGGGGTATGTTTACTAAACTGCGGTAATGTCATTCGCATTAGGTTCCGCGGTAAAGGTACAGATGTCCATATAAAGGGGTGGGCGGTGCATCATTACAGCAAGCCGTATCAGCTAACACATGTTACAAACTAACGCGTGCTACAAGGCGCCTCATAAGGCACCTTACAAGGCACCTTACAAGGCACATTACAAGGCCTTGTAGGGCGCCTTGTTAGATGCCTTGTAAGGTGCCGTATAAGTAAGGTGCTTTAAAAGGCGCCTTGTAGGGCGCCTTGTTAGGTGCCATATAAGTAAGGTGCCTTATAAGGTACCTTGGAAGGTGCCTTAGAAGGTGCCGTATAAGTAAGGTGCCTTGTTAGGTGCCCTATAAGGTGCCTTATAAGGTGCCTTGTTAGGTGCCTTGTAAGGTGTCTCATAAGGTGCTTTGTAGGGTGCCCTATACAGTAGGGCTCCTTAGACTATGCGCCATATTAGGCACCCCTGGACAGGGCACCCTGGGTTATGGAACCATAGGTTAAGGTGGCCTAACAAGGTTATGGTGCCTAGGTTAGTGTACCCTAAGGGCTGCAAGGTGCCGCAGGATGACATGCATGACCTGTGAGGAACAGAGACAGATGTAGCCCTAACACTAGATAGAGCGCTCAGGAAAGGCAATGAACAGGTGAGTGAAGAAGGGAGAGCTGGGAGCCGCTGGACCCGCCATATCTGCGGGCATCCCATGTGGCTGCCTGTACTGATGACAAACATGGTGGAGGCAACTGTACCACAGCACAGGGTGTTGGCAATGTAAAGTACTGGAAAGACAGTTGGTGGCAGATGATGGGAATAAGTGTCCCCCAGTGGAGGCGGAAGTGGCAGGATAGTTACAATGATGGGTGGACAGAAGAGTGGTGGTGCCGCCATGCAGATCAGGCACAGGCGAGGCAAGCATGAAGATGCGCAATGCAGGAAAGGGTAGCAGTGCATGAACATAAGAACATAAGATATGCCATAATGGGTCAGACCAAGGTCCATCAAGCCCAGTATTCTGTTTCCAACAGTGGCCAATCTAGGTCATATGTACCTAGCAGTTTCCCCAAGGGACACAGGTTCCACAATGCTTGCATTGGTTCAAGCATTGATATCCTGGGTCCCTTCTTAATAATGGTTTATGGACCTTTCCTCCAGGAACTTGTCCAAACCTTTTTTAAACCCAGCTACATTAACAGCCTTTACTACATCCTCAGGTAACAAATTCCAGAGTTTGATTACACTTTGAGTGAAAAAAATATTTTCTTTTATTAGTCTTAAATAGTTTACCCTGTAGCTTCATTGCATGTCCCCTAGTCTTTCTATATTCTGATAAGGTAAACAATCGATCTACATTTACCCGTTCCACTCCGTTCATTAATTTATAGACTTCTATCATATCTCCCCTCAGCCGTCTCTTTTCCAGGTTAAAGAGCCCTAACCTTTTTAGCCTTTCTTCATAGGAGTATCCTTCCATCCCATTTACCGTTTTGGTGGCTCTTCTCTGAACCTTTTCTAAAATCGCTATATCCTTTTTAAGATACGGCGACCAGAATTGCACAAATATTCAAGGTGCGGTCTCGCCATGGAACGATATAGAGGCATTATAATATCTTTTGTTTTATTTTCCATTCCTTTCCTTATCATAACTAGCATTCTATTTGCTCTCTTGGCCGCCGCTGCACACTGGGCCGAGGGTTTTAACATGGTATCCACAATGACGCCTAAATCTTTTTCCTGGGTGGTGGTTCCTAATGTGGAACCTTGCATCGTGTAACCATAGTTTGGGTTGTACTTCCCTAGGTGCATAACCTTGCACTTGTCCACATTAAATTTCATCTGCCATTTTGATGCCCAGTCTTCCAATTTATCAAGATCCTCTTGCAATTTTCCACAATCCTCTTGGGTTTTAACAACTTTAAATAGTTTTGTGTCATCTGCAAATTTGATAACCTCACTCGTTATTCCACTTTCCAGGTCATTTATGAATATGTCAAAAAGCAGCGGACCCAGCACAGATCCCTGGGGTACACCACTATTCACCTTGCTCCATTGGGAAAATTGGCCATTGGCCTACCCTCTGCTTTCTATCTTTTAACCAGTTCCACAATAGTACACTGCTTCCTATCCCATGACTCTTTAGTTTTGCCAAAAGTCTCTCATGAGGGACCTTGTCAAAGGCTTTCTGAAAGTCCAGATACACAATATCAACCGACTCACCTTTGTCCACCTGATTATTCACTCCTTCAAAAAAACATAACAGATTAGTAAGACAAGATCTTCCTTGTCTAAAGCCATGTTGGCTGTCTCCCATTAGGTCATGACTATCTACATGCTGAGTAATTTTATTCTTTATGATGGTTTCTACCATTTTTCCCGGTACTGATGTCAGGCTCACCAGTCTGTAGTTTCCCGTAAAACCCCTGGAACCTTTTTTAAAAATTTGTGTTACATTGGCGATCCTCCAATCTTCAGGTATTAGAGATGATTTTAATGATAGTTCACAGATTACTAATAGCAGGTCTGCAATCTCGTATTTCAGTTCTTTCAATACCCTTGGATGTATACCATCCGGCCCAGGTGATTTGCTACTCTTCAGTTTATCTAATAGTTGTAATACATCTTCCCGATGTATCGATATTTCCTTCAATTCTTCCGCACCTTTAAATACCACTTCAGTCATGGGTAACATCCCTACATCTTCCTCAGTAAAGACTGAAGCAAAGAATTCATTCAGTCTCTCCGCTATTGCCTTGTCGCCTCTTAGTGCTCCTTTAACCCCTTTATCATCTAATGGACCAACTAACTCTCTCACAGGTTTTTTGCTATGAATGTACTTGAAAAGGACTTTACTTCGCGTTTTTGCTTCCGCAGCAAGCTTCTTCTCAAATTCTCCCTTTGCCTGCCTTATCAATGCCTTGCATTGACTTGCCAGTGCTTGTGCTGTTTCCAGGTTTCGTCGTTTGGCTCTTTTTTCCATTTCCTGAAAGATGCTTTTTTGGCAACAACAGCCTCTCTGACCTCACTTTTAAACCATGCTGGCAGTTTTTTGGACTTCCTTCCATTTTTCTTAAAGCGTGGAATACAGCTGGTCTGGGCTTTCAAGATAGTATTTTTCAACAACAGCCAAGCCTGATGTACGTCTTTAACCTTTGCAACTGCTCCTTTTAGTTTTTTCTTAACTGTTTTCCTCATTTTATCATAGTCTCCCTTTCGAAAGTTAAAAGGTAGTACTGTGGATTTCCTTACTATCCCTCCTCCACTAATTAAATCAAAGGCGATCATGCTATGATCACTATTGCCAAGTGGCCCCAACAACCTTATCTCTTGCACTAGATCTGGTGTTCCACTAAGGATTAGGTCTAATATGGCTTCCCCTCTGGTCGGTTCATGAACCAGCTGCTCCAAGAAGCAGTCATTTATTTCATCTAGGAACTTTATCTCCCTAGCATGCCCTGCCGTGACACTGACCCAGTTGATACCGGGGTAGTTGAAATCACCCATTATTATTACTGTGCTGTAACTTTTGTTAGCTTCCTTGATTTCTTTGAGCATTTCATCATCCATTTGGTCATTCTGGCCAGGCGCTCGATAGTATACCCCCACTGCCATTGCCTTCCCCCTTTTACATGGAATTTCAATCCATATAGATTCTACAGCAGATTTTGTTTCCTGCAAAACTTTAATCCTTTCTGACTCAATGCCCTCTCTAACATAGAGAGCAACCCCTCCACCAATTTGATCAGCTCTATCATTACGATATAGTTTGTACCCAGGTATCACAGTGTCCCACTGGTTGTCCTCCTTCCACCATGTCTCTGATATTCCAATCATATCTAACCTTTCATTTAGTGCTATATATTCTAACTCTCCCATCTTATTTTTTAGACTTCTAGCATTTGCACACAAGAATTTTAGAGAATGTATTTTATTCATATTAATTTGGCTATTGTTAGACATGAGTAATTTGGGATCTTTAAGCTCTGTCTGCTCCATACTTGAGGGCATTTGGGCTACTTTACTCTTTTGTGGAACCTCTCTGCTTTTGGTAGTATCCTTCAAAGATACATTCTTCCGAACCATCCGCTCTTGGGCGACTGTCGGCTTTCCCCTAATATCTAGTTTAAAAGCTGCTCTATCTCCTTTTTAAAAGTTAATGCCAGCAGCCTGGTTCCATCCCGGTTAAGGTGAAGCCCATCCCTTCGAAAGAGCCCCTCCTTTCCCCAGAATGTTCCCCAGTTCCTAACAAATCCAAAACCCTCATCTCTGCACCATTGTCTCATCCACGCATTGAGACTCCGGAGCTCTGCCTGCCTTTTGGGTCCTGCGCGTGGAACAGGAAGCATTTCAAAGAATGCTACCCTGGAAGTTCTGGATTTCAACTTCCTACCTAAAAGCCTAAATTTAGCCTCCAGAACCTCCCTACCACATTTTCCTATGTCATTGGTACCGACATGTACCAAGACAGCAGACTCCTCCCCAGCACTATCTAAGACCTTATCTAGGTGGTGTGTGAGGTCCGCTACCTTCGCACCAGGCAGGCATGTTACCAGGTGATCCTCACATCCACCAGCCACCCAGCTATCTACATGCCTAATGATCGAATCACCAACTATAACGGCTGTCCTAACCCTTCCCTCATAGGCATATGGCCCTGGAGAAACTTCCTCGGTGCGAGAGGGCTTTACATCACCTGGAGGACAGGTCCTTGTTACAGGATCACTTCCTGCCACACCAGGGTGATGCTCTCCTGTCACGTGACCTCTCTCCTCCATGGCAACAGGGATGCTGCCAGACTGGAGGTGGGACTTCAGGACTATATCCCTGTAGATCTCATCTATGTACCTCTCTGTCTGTCTTATGCTATCCAAGTCTGCTACTTTAGCCTCTAGAGAACGGACTTGTTCCCTGAGAGCAAAGAGCTCCTTGCACCTAGTGCACACGTAAGACCTCTCACCAAATGGGAGAAAATCATACATGTGACACTCAATACAAAAGACTGGAAAGCCCCCATCCCGTTGCTGGACTGCTGTCTGCATCTTAGTTTTAAGTTTGTGTTTAGATCTAAGTTCTTTACTTACTAAGGGTTGCTATGGATATTTATACTAATAAAACTGTGGGCTATGTTTACTAAACGTGAATAACGCGCGTAGTATGACGTTAATGACCGTAAGTGCCGTATAACGCGCGTACCGACGCGCTAACGACCGTTAACGTCATACTACGCGCGGTAACCGTAGTTAACGATCGTAAAGCTCCGCGGCGCGTTAAAACAGCGCAGAAGGTGGAGAGTGGGCGGAGAGAAGGGGTCAATGGGCGGAGAGTGGGCGGAGAGAGGCTCCCCTCATACTAACGCGCGGAGTGTCAGAGCTCACCTCCAACGCAAATGAAAACCTGTCGTTAAAGGCATTTAAAGGGAAGAGAAACCATTTACGTCAGCAATGTACAGAAAACCGGGGAAACCCACAAAACGTGAGCAGTGTGATACATGTGCACACAACAAAATATCACATAAAACGTTAAAAATGACCACAAGAAACATTTTAAAAAGCAGAATTCAGCTGGGCAACAGTGATAGCAATGGGCAACAAGGAACAACACTCCCTGGAAAGCACCAAAATAAAAGGAAATGATGTGTGGAAGGGTCTACGCTCCGCAGACCCTTGCAAAGAGCATTACATTGTAAAGGAGCTCTCCTGGGTGTGTGGTGTAATGTTTCCCAATGATATCATTGTTGCCCAGCTTGGTTATGGGTGTGTGCCCCTTTTGTGAGGTCATTTCTGCGGTTTATGTGCACCTTTGTCTGCATACAAGGTAAATGAGGCCACAGTAAACCTGTTGCAGAGCAGGGTTTCTGACTCGTCAGGCCGGTTTAACTAACTCCAGGGACTGCACAGTCTCTGTGGCCACAGTGTGGTGCAACAGACACAGCCAGTGCCTGTAAGACCAGAGGGTCACAGGTTCAAATCCCAGTTGGGGCTCCTGCCAACCCAGTCCCCATAGTTCTACCCACCACTAAACAGTGATAGTAAAGACACTCCTGTAGTGCAGAGAACATACGCATGGCCTATATTTTACCACACCAAACACAGACACCAGAAACAGGCACATTACCTATAGCAGAGTCCCGCAAATGCAGTCCTGGAGGGCCCCACAACATTCCGGTGTCATGCTGCCTCTAATAAAGATGCCTGTGCTGCATAGCTATGCACCACCCCCATGGTATGCAGATGTAGCTCATGCATATTTATGAGAGACAGCATGAAAACCCGAACAGTGTGTGGAACACCAGGACTGGAGTTGGGGAACTCTGCCGTAAAGCAGCAGCCAACAGGGCCACACACCCACCCACAGGCCCCATTGGCCAATGCCAGCTGGAGAGGCAAGACATTGGGCCCTGCCTGTATCTCCCAATACTAGCAGTTGCATACCTTAGCAATGCCACCCTACACCTGGGTATATGGTACACAGCTATCAAACGTTTCCTCTGATAACTGGCAGATATCAATTCCTACGTTAAGCACATTTTGCTCATTGAGCTCCACCATAACAATCATTCTGATGTCTGCGGTGTGTGCTGCAGGTCTGGTCTCTGACAGTGTTCACAACCCTGGGGAGTGACCCCCCAACAGTCTTGTGTACCATATCCATGCCTGTACTATGCCCAGGACTGGTGTGGTGGTATGGCTGCTGACCACCTCTATAGTAGCACAATGCTGGCATAGGTGTGGGGGTGGCTGTCTGTCTATCCAGTGTGTGGTGGCTGCAAACACCTTCAACAGCCCACACTGCCAGCACTGTTGCCAGTATTGGGCTGCCAATGTGCATAATGAGGAGCAAGGTACCATGGGTATAGGCCGGACAGGGTGGCCTGGCCAGGGTGCATCTGCACAGGGCATAGGGCAGTGACAGGCACATTGTAGTGCCCGGCCACCAACTACACAGACAGGGTGACCTCAGTATATCCTGCTGAGAGATCACTCTCACCCTGACTGTGCAGTGACCACAGCATGGCTAGGCACTCCCATAGTGCTATCCAGTATTTCTCTCATGTGATACATATGGGTTTTCTTCTGGGGCCCAGTCACTGATGTATCTGCCTGCTGTGTATGCTGACATCCCAGTTCTGGGTGCAGGCATCTCCACTGGGCACTAGCAGACTGTTTGCAGCTGGTAGGTGTTGTGATGGAGTGGCTTGCAGGGTGCAGTGGCTGATGGCTTGCACCAGGGGAATATCAGATAGTGGTGGGGTGCAGCATACCATATCCAGGCCTAATGTCTGTCTGCTATTGTGTTATGGCTGTGTACAGAGCTGCATTGACTGCCCTGTGGGGTGTCTGTTCCCCAGCAGGACTGGGGTTCATGTTCCCCTCTACTGCCACCGTTGCAGCACGGTAGACTGTGGATCTTTTGATAGGAGACCCTGTTTGCCTCCCTCAGCCCTGGGGGAGGGGTGTGGTGGTGGTGCATGGGGGCTGTACCTGACTGAAACAGACAGAAATGTCCAAGGTGTTCCTGCAGAAACTACCTATCTCACACAGTAACACTGCTTTGGACATGCGCCATGGCCGGTGCTGTGGACCTAGTGCTGGGCGCCTCACTGCACCCTCAGGGTGAGCACAGTACCCGCACAATGTGACGGTGTGTAGCTGCTCTGTGCCAGTACAACACACAGTCGGTACCCCCTACCAGGCCGAGGTGCTGTGGGGGTGCATTCCCCATGGTGTGTATCTGTGGACAGCTGCTTTGCATGTGCAGTGCATCATGGGTGTGACTGGCCCAATCCAACCCTGTGAAACACCAGCACCTGCTCACAGGCTCTGATAAGCCATAGGCCATCACACGTACATCTGTTAGCATAATGCATAGGTGCAGGACGCCCTACAAAGTCTGTAATATAAGATGCCCACACTGGTAAAAACACACGTACCCACGCACGTAAGCAAACACGTACCCACGCACGAATGTACGCGCGTCGCTACGCACGTACCAACGTACGTGGCTAGGCACATTCCGAGGGTGTTTTTCTGACACCAATACTCAGCGTAACGAAAAGCATGCCTCCTCTTTCCTTCTGTAATGTACAGGGTGATGCCTGAGATAGCCTTCTGTGTTAGGCACACTGGGGGCTCGAACCCATGCTGCCTGTAACAGTGGTCAGTACCGTAACCATTGTGCTACAGCTCTGTTTCAGTGCTTTGTGTCTGTACGTCTTCTTATGATTAACGCGCAGTAACGTGGCACGGCGCCCGGTAGCGCTCGTTAATTTTGCTAACGCGCGGTAGTGGTAACGATGTACCGCCCCTGTCCTTATTTGGGGTTTCTTTCACTACCGCGGCTCCTACCGCGAACTGCACTAACGCGATTTAGTAAACATAGCCCTGTACCTAATACGTGTAATATACCTTGTTCACCTGAAGCTTAACTAATCTCAGGTCCTTAGTGTATGACTGATTTGGGTAATGAGCTTCACCTGAGAGCACCTCCTGTCTTGTAAGATGTGTAAGTACCTATAAAGCTACGATTATCCCAGGGGAGGGAGGGAAATAACACTTATTAAAAGAGGGCTGCTACACAGTACCCTGTCTTGTGCTGCTGAGGTAAGCTATATTCTGATTTGATTTAAATTATAGCTCTTAGCTTCTGCTAGGCTCTAACTTCTTATGAAATTTAAACTACAAGCTCTCTGCTGGGTTCTAAATTTAACCAGAAAGCTCTCTTCTGTGTTTTAAATTTAAGCTAAAAGTACTTTGCTGATGCTAGGCCCTGAGTGACTATTAAATTTAGACTACAAGCTCTCTGCTGGGTTCCAAATGTAACCAGAAAGCTCTCTTCTGTGTTTTAAATTTAAGCTAAAAGTACTTTGCTGTTACTAGGCCCTGAGTGACTATTACATTTAAACTACAAGCTCTTTGCTGGGTATGAAATGTAACCAGAAAGTTCTGCTCTGTGTTTTAAAACTAAAAGTACTTTTCTGATGCTAGGCCCTGAGTGACTATTAAATGTAAACTACAAGCTCTCTGCTGGGTTCCAAATGTAACCAGAAAGCTCTCTTCTGTGTTTTAAATTTAAACTAAAAATACTTTGCTTTTACTAGGCCCTGAGTGACTATTAAATTTAGACTACAAGCTCTCTGCTGGTTTCCAAATGTAACCAGAAAGCTCTCTTCTGTGTTTTAAATTTAAGCTAAAAGTACTTTGCTGATGCTAGGCCCTGAGTGACTATTAAATTTAGACTACAAGCTCTCTGCTGGGTTCCAAATGTAACCAGAAAGCTCTCTTCTGTGTTTTAAATTTAAGCTAAAAGTACTTTGCTGTTACTAGGCCCTGAGTGACTATTACATTTAAACTACAAGCTCTTTGCTGGGTATGAAATGTAACCAGAAAGTTCTGCTCTGTGTTTTAAAACTAAAAGTACTTTTCTGATGCTAGGCCCTGAGTGACTATTAAATGTAAACTACAAGCTCTCTGCTGGGTTCCAAATGTAACCAGAAAGCTCTCTTCTGTGTTTTAAATTTAAACTAAAAATACTTTGCTTTTACTAGGCCCTGAGTGACTATTAAATTTAAACTACAAGCTCTCTGCTGGGTATGAAATGTAACCAGAAAGTTCTCCTCTGTGTTTTAAATTTAAACTTAAACTGCTGCTACTAGGCCCTGAGTGATTTAACAAAAATAGTGTGTTCACAGATTAATTAGCTTTAATACAAAGAATTCCTTTTAGAAAATTACCAGAAGTATATACTCACAGTTGCAGATCTCTCTCCAGAAGTAACAGTCCCTTTTTCTAGTCCTTCAAGACATGGGGTGGCAGCCTGCACAGGCAGACAAGACTCTACACAGCTGACAGACACAGATAGACGGACCGAGGGAATGTTGGCAATTGTTGCGAAGGTATTATGGGCTGGAAGCACAGCTCTGCAAAAATATGACTGTTATAGGCATGCACACTATTTGAGTAAGACAGGCATAAGAGGAGGGAATAATGAGGAATTGAACCCATGCACACTGTCAAGAATGGCATTGTATTAACCAGTAGGCTATGCCTCTGTGGTGTATATCATAGCAATGGCTGGGTACAGAAGGACTGCAGGTCACCACAAAAACTGTCTGCTCTGAGTGCCAGGATAGGGTAACCCCACCAGTACCCATGATGCAATGCACATGCTGAATAGCTGTCTACAGCTGATCAGCAAATGGGGTCTGTACCTCTCCGGTACCTCAGCTTGGAAAGACGAACTGACAGTGCATGATACTGGCACAGAGTAGCTACAGACCATGCCATTGGGCAGGTTCTGTGTTCTCCCTGAGGGACAGGATGGGTGCCCAGCACTAGGTCCGCAGTACATGTGGTGCTAGAGATAGGCCCTGCAGTACATCCCCATCACTGCCAGTGTATGACAGGTGTTCCTTGCAGTGCAGCTGAAGGTAATTTGGTGTCCATCTGTATCCTGCAGTCACATATGGTCCTCTGGGACCAGACACCACCCAGAATAGTGTGTACCCTGTGTTAGGGTCTGGCTGACATGGGCACCTGCTATCAGGGCAGAGGGGTTTCTAGACCTGCATGAGGTTTGTGCAGCAGTGTTTTGATAGTTCAAAGTGGTATACACTACATACCCCAAAGGGCTCACATCACCCTTCCTGTAGGTAAGGAACAGGTGCCTCAGACCCTGTTAAGCAACCTCCATCCTTCTGGTATGCAACAGCCCTCCAGAGTTGGTGGGCTAAAGCCATACCTGTGGCTGGGGCAGTGGCAGACCAGCAGCAATGATGGGGTTAGCTCTGGAAAACCCCAACTGCCTCACAACACTGTCTGCCAATCACCAGCAGACTGCACCATATAGATGCTCTGACCATGCACAGTCTAACTGCAGACAGTCCACTAGCCAGTCCATAGTGCATGCTCATAGAGGAATTATGTGCACTAAGCAGGCAACTCACTGTTTGTGGCCCCAGCACTGGAGACACAACAAGATCACTGGAGGCAGATAATATAGAGTGCTGTGTGGGAACCTAGATATGCCATGGTCACTGCTTGGTCAGAGTGAGTGCCCTCCCAGCATGCCATGCTGTGGCCACCCTGTCCATGCAGGCGGTGGTCAGGCACTACAGTGTCCTAGCCATTGCCCCACACCTGGTGAAGATGCATCCTGGCCAATCCGCCCTGTCCGGGCCATACCCACAACACTTTGCTCCTCATTATGCACATATTCAGGCTAACGCTGGTAACAGTGGGACATTGTGGGCCCGGTGAGGTGTGGGCAGCCACAAAACAATGGATAGACATACACACACACACTCTTATTGCAGCATTGTGGACATATAGGGGTGGTTGGCAACCCTGCCCGCCACACTGGTCCTGATCACAGTGCCGACATTGCTAAACTGTGCAGGAGGTAGTAGTAGTGCCCTGGTGATAACTGCAGCTCAATGCTGGGGCCAACAGCTTGACTCTCCATGCATCTTTGGATTATGGAGCCTGTGTGAGTGGGTGTTTGTACCCCTCTTCGCCGCTGCTTTGGGCTTTGCACATGTTGCTGTTGTATCTGCATTGTAGGGTAAGACAAAGGGATATGCTCTGCAGGAACCACAGCTGGGGCTTGAACCTGTGACCCTCTGCTGCTGGACACACTCACTTGGGTGTACTGCACCACACTGTTGCCACAGATGCATGGTGGTCCCTGGAGATACCTGTACCTTTCCTCAGCCAGACCTTTTATGTTGCACTGCACACCACGTACTGGTACAGGACATGGCCTAGGTCCACTGCAGGCAGGTGCCACTGCCTCCTCCAGCACAGGCACACACACCCCTGCCATGCTGACATGGCCATATGCTGTCGGTGCTGGTAGTGCGCAGTCCCAGGCCATCCACTGTGTGGGTAGGTGGTCGCCTAGGGAGCGGGGTCTGGGGCATGGGGCATACATGAGCATCCTCACATCCCCCCCCCCCCCATCACTGCATACCAATAGTCTGTTCTTTCTGCTTGGGGGAGGGCTGGCTGGGGGTATGTCAGGTCAGTGCCATGGCAACTGTTAGCTCGGGTGGACCAGGTAGATGTAAGTGGATTGTGTTTGGACTTTGTCAGCTGCTGTCATGATGATTTCCGGTTTCTATGTTCCTATGTGCCACCTAGGTGCCCGCCTAGTCCACCCTGTTCCCCTGCTGCCCCCACTACATGTCCCACCTGCAGACTCCTATGCCCCACTTGCACCATCGCCATAGTGGCCTTTCACACTTGGGCACTATGCTGGTGCTGGACATGGAGCACTACTATCACGTCTCTTGGGCTCCCTGTCTATGCTATACATTGCTGACACTTAAATGGTTTCTCTCTCCTGCAAATGTGCATCTAACGGCAGGTTTTCATTCGCTGTAGGATTCAGCCCTTCAGTTCAGCGCATTAGTGTGCAGGGAGCCTCTCACCGCCCACTCCCCGCCCATTGACCCCTTCCCCCGCCCTCTCTCTACCCTCTGCGGTGTTTACCGCGGCCGGGGATGTTAACGATCGTTAAGTAACGTTAACGCGCATTAACGTTACATACCGCGCATTGACGTTACATAACGTGCAGTCTGTAATGTTACCGCAGTTTAGTAAACATACCTCCTAGACTGTGAAAAATCAAAGCACTGAGTAACCATTTCTTATAGCATCAGATGATATTGATCAAGAATTAATCACGTGTCCATCCTTTAGAATCCTTTGATATCTCTCGATGTCTGTCTACATTGTACCAGCCTTATTAAAGTAAGTTCCACCAATCTATATCTAAATTTAACCCATCAGGTGTCATTGTATGGAGTTTAAAAATCCATGATTTTTGGTCTATCAAGTAAAGAGCATATAACTCCTATCTTAAAGGAGCTTCATTGGTTACCAATATCATCTCGTATTAAATACAAAACAGTAATTTATATTTTCAAGATAAAGCAACAATGTTCTGCAAAAAGTCTGACGTATCTTATCCGGTCAGATATTAGCAACAGACCTAGGAGAAGTGTATCTGAAAATAGAATCAGCTCCTCAAATGACATCAGAAAAACACGCAAGGAGACCTCTGAGAGAGCTTTCTCGTTTGCTGCGACTTCCATCTGGAACTCCCTACCTAATGATCTGAGAGCAGCTCAGGACATCAAAGACTTTAGAAAACAACTGAAAACAGTTTTGTTTACGGAGCACTACGGTCATGCAATCAACTAATTAATTTTTAAGAAAGCAATTATTTATATATACATTGTACAATAGCTCACTTTATAGTATAGCTCACAATATATATAGTGCACCTTTTCCCAAGACATTTAATCATATATTTACAAACTATGTATATATTATCACAGATTTTTTCACTATTACTAATTTTCTCTTTTGTTAAACCGCTTTGATTGTATGATAAGGCGGTATAAAAATCCAATTAAATAAAATAAATAAATAAATGATTGCTCAAGATATTGTAATTTTTATATCCTTTCTCCACCTCTTGGGTTAGGAGGAACATGATTAATTCTCCTCCACTTTAATTCACCGAAAGAGTGTCCACCTGCATGCAACGAGTAACCATGGGAACTCATGAAACTTTGGTGCTTACCCTGGAGCGATGTTCCTGAAGACATGATTTCATTGGTCTGGTAGTTCTACCCACATATGTTAATTGACAGGGACAACGGAATAAATAAACTACAAATGCGGTCAAACAAGATGTTCTCTACCGATCTTTATAAATGATATCGGTAGATGGATCTTTCCATTCTGATCCAGTCAACGTATTCCGACAAAAGTCGCAGATCGAGCATGAGAAATGACCCAAATCTTTATTCTGAGTTATAATCCATCTATTGATGTTGTAGTATGTACTACAAAATCGCTGATAGAAAACAAGAGTGTAATGTTAAAATATGCCAATGTTTTTTTTAATATTGTTGTTACTGCAGCCGAATTTTACATAAACGGTAAAACTCCTACAAAATTTTTGGAAGCTTCAGTTGATTTACTATTAGAAGGTTCAGTTGATTTACTATTAGAATCAGGAGCTTGCCACCATTCAGGATAGTTAAATTGTGCTTTCTTATATGCTTGACGTATAATAGAGTGAGGATATCCTCTATCTAGCAGTCATTGACTTAAATCTCTAGCATGCTTATGGAATTCTATTGTGGAGGTACAGAGCCGCCTGAGTCTTAAAAACTGTCCTAAAGGTAAACCTCTCCTTAATAGACCTGGTTGATAACTCTGATACCTTAATAAAGTTTTCTTTGAATAGCCTTTCAATACAAGGTCATAGACAAACCTTCCTTATCTTTATAAATCCACAAATCCAAAAATTCTATATGTGAAGTGTGATATTTTGGTGTAAATTGGATATTTGTTTTGATGGCATTTACCCATCCAAAAATCCCTGAAAGTCTGCCTCAGTCCCTGTCCAAAGAAAAAAGACGTCATCCAAAAGCGAGTCCAAAAGGGAATTTTAGAAAACCATGCAGATGTATAAATGTGAGACTCCTCAAAATGGGACATATGCAGCAAGTGGAGTACTAACTCTTATCCTCAACATGAAAATTAAAATTTCCCATTAAAATCACATTAATTAAATTGCATTCAATTGTCCCCAACCATTCAATAAATAGTAATAAATCTATAGTCATGTTATACAGTAGAACACAGATGCCCCATGTACCATTAAAAATAAGAAAAGCAACAGAAAATTCAATACTGAACAAAGAATACTATTAAAATTTTAAATCTGAATATGCCATGATCAATATACCTCCACCCTGATCTCTTTGACAAGTTCTCTGAAATAAACAGAGCCTATGGGGTATGTTTACTAAACCGTCTTAATGTTACCAGCGCTAGTTGCAGCGATAATGTGAAGAATGCCATATAAGGAGTGGGCGTTCTGGCGGCAAGGTAGCAAGAATCTGTATCGCTCGATAGTGTGCGCCGTGGCACATTAACGCACGTTAACCCTAAGTTCATGCCAGCGCAGTGCTAGAAGCTATAAAGATGTAGCCCACTGGTTACTGCAATGACTGTGGAGGCAGAGATAATGGGTTTGATCCCACAGTGGTGTTATGTAAGAAGGCTGTCTGAGGCAATTCCTTTTAATCTAAATCAGTGCTGTCTGAGGCATTTCCTTTTTTAAGTTAAATCAGTGCTGCCAGCAAAAACACACTCACAGTGCCGTAACATAAGGTGCCGCATAAAGCGCCTTATAAGGCACTCCACAGGGCACATTATAAAGTGCCCTGTCCGCCAAGGCGCCTTCTAATGTGCCCTATAGGGCACTTAATAGGGCGCCTTATAGAGCGCTTTATAGGGGGCCTGATAGGGCGCCTTATGAGGCACCTTAAGGTTACAGCACTGTGAGGGTGCATTTTGCTGGCAGCACTGATGTAAATTAAAAGGAAAAGCCTCAGACAGCCTTATTAAATAACACCACTGTGGGATCAAACCCATGATCTCTGCTGCCACAGTCATTGAAGTAACCAGTGGGCTACATCTCTATAGCATCTAACACACTTCTGGCTGGCTACAGAAAGACTGCAGGTCACCACACAAACTGTCTGCAGTGGTTACCAGGATAGAGTAAACCCAACCGTACCCATGATGCACTGCACATGCAGATCAGCAGTCTACATTTGATCATAAGATGGGGTATGCACCCCCACAGCACCTCGGCCTGGTATGGGGAACTGACCGTGTGTGTTACTGGCACAGAGTAGCTACAGACTGTGACATTGTGCGGGTCCTGTGCACACCATGAGGGTAGGTGGGGCGCCCAGCACCAGGTCCGCAGCACCTGGCTTGGCTGAGATAGGCTATGCTGCAGGTCCCCATCAGTGCCAGTGTGTGATAGGTAGTCCTTGCAGACACACCTATAATACACCTGTGTCCATCTGTATTTCCCAATCACGTCTAGCCCTTGTGGACTATGATGCACCCAGAATAGTGCATATCCTGAGTGGGTGCCATGGTCACATGTTATAAGTGAAGGGGGGGTGTTGGGACCCAAAAGCGGATTATGTAGCACCACCCAACCTGCCCTCTGTGACTCAGGGTGGGGGACAGGATCTCCCACCAACAGATACACATTCTATGTTTATGTTTATGTTTATTCAATTTGATATACCGCCCTTCTATGATAAGCAAGGCGGTTTACATTTCATAAAATACAGTAGAGGCACGAGGCCTAGCGGAAAAGGAAAGGAACTACAATCAATGACAGGACAGTAGAAGAACAGGAGAGAGAAGACAAGACATAAAGGAGACAGTTACATGAAGGGTGAGGGGAGGTCGAAGGCCAGGGAAAAGAGGTGGGTCTTCAGGTTACGCTTAAAGGAGGTATGATCAGGATCTAAGCGGAGGGAGGGGGAGGGAGTTCCAGAGGGCAGGACCGATGAAGAAAAAGGCAGAGGAACAGGTGGAATGCAGATGAGCAAGGGAGGGGGAGAGGAGGTTAAGGCAGTTGAGGTGAAAGGAGCGAGGAGTGTGTCTGGGAGTGTGAAATGCAATGAGATCAGCTAGGTATTGTGGGGTGCTAGTGTGGAGAGCCCTGTGAACAAGAGAGAGAAGTTTGAATTGAGCACGGAAGGGAACCGGTAACCAATGAAGATGAAAGAGAAGAGGCGTTACATGGTCTCTGAGGGAGGAGTGGGTAATGAGGCGTATGGCAGTATTTTGAATTCACAAGCACCGGCACCTACAGGGCAGTCAATGGCAGACAGGCAGAATGCTGGAAAAGCTCAGCTGCCCCCCACCACTATCTGACATTCACCAGCAAAGAGCACAGTCAGTCTCTACCCACTGCACAGGGTTCCAGCCATATACATGCAAACTGCAGGCAATCTGCTAGCTAGTACATGTTCCTGGAGAAACTGTGCACACCCAAAAATGGGATGTGAACACACACACCAAGCAGGTATGTCAGTGATTGAGCACCAGAAAAGAGAACCCATAAACATCACTTGAGACAAATACTGCATAACACTATGAGGGAACCTAGCCATGCCATGGTCACTGCTCAGTCAGGGTGAGAGTGACCTCCCAGCATAAAATGCTGTGGCCACCCCGTCCATGCAGGTGGTGATCGGGCACTACAATGTCCAGCCATTGCCCTATGCCCTGTGCAGATGCATCCTGCCCAGGCCACCCTGTCCGGGTCATACCCACAGTAACTTGCTCCTCATTATGCACATTGGCAGGCTAACAGTGGAAACAGTGCAAGCAGTGTGGGCTCAGTAAGGTGTAGGCAGCCACAACACACTGGATAGACATACACACACTCCCACACCTATGCCAGCATTGTGCAAATATAGAGGTTTTTTGCAGCCCTGGCCACCACACCAGTCCTGGGCATAGTGCAGGCATGGCTATGGTAAGCAATACTGTTGGGGTCACTCCCCGGGGTGGTAAACACTGTCAGAAACCAAAACTGAAACACACTCCACATATATCAGAAAGGTTGCTATGATGCAGCTCTGTCAACAAATGTTTAAGTTAGGATTTGTTATCTGCCATTAATCATAGAAACCTTTTGATATATGTGTAATGTGTTCCCAAGTTTAGGGTGGCATTGCTAAGGTATGCAGGTGCCAGTATTGGGAGATGCTGCTCCGCGTAGGGCCCAACAGCCTGACTCTCCATGAGGCTTTGGATAGTGGAGCCTGTGGGTGTGGGTGTTTGTGCCCCTGTTGGCTGCTGCTCTAGGGCAGAGGTTCCCAACTCCGGTCCTGGTGGGCCAAATACTGATCAGGTTTTCATGCTGTCCCTAATGAATATGCATGAGATACATTTGCATACAATAGGGGCGGTGCATACAAATGCAGCACAGGCATATTTATTAGGGACAGCATGACACCTGAATGGTGTTTGGCACTCCATGACTGCAGTTGGGAAACTCTGCTCTAGGGATTGCACATGTTAATGTGTCTGTGCTCTGTAGGGTAAAATATAGGTGTTTCAGGCATGTTAATTTTATCTGCAATAAAGGTTCCATCTTTATTACCACGGTTTAGTACTGGGTAAGATATGTGGACAAGGTTGGCAGAAGCCACAGCTGGGACTTGAACCTGTGACCTTCTGCCCCTGAACACACTAGCCGTGTGTACTGCACCAAACTGTTGCCACAGGGGCAGATCTTTCCCTGGGGATACCATGACTCTTCGTCAGACAGATATTGTCTATTGCAGTGGACAGCACCCACCTAAACGGGACTTGGCCGTGGACTGCTGTGGGCAGATACCACTGCCCACTCCGCCACCAGCACCCCTCCGCCACCATGCTGACATGCCCTTCTGCCGGTGGTGCTGGTGGTGTGCAGTCCCAGGCCATCCAGTGTGCCAGTAGGCAGCTGCCTATGGTGTGTGATATGGGGTAGGGGTGCCTGCATAGACATGAACGCTTCCCTCCTGGCACCGCCTGCCAATGTTATGTGCCCTTTGGGGTACTTGCTGGGTACTATCCCCTGGGACACTGTGGGACACACACTCGTGGCCATGTTTGTCCTTGGTCAGTTGCTCTCCTGCTGGTTTTCCGCTTCCACATTCCTATGTGTCACCTAGGCATCTCCTAGCCCATCCTGTGCCCCAGCTGCCACACTGCATGTCCCGCCTGCAGCCCCCTGTACCCCATTTGCAGCCTCACTGTAGTGTCCTCTCGTACTTGGGCACTATGATGTTGCTGCACATGTATCACTACTATCACTTTACTTGGTTTCGTTGCCTTTGCTGCACATTGCTGACTGAAATGGTCTCTCTCCCCTGCAAATGTGCCTCTAGCACGAGGTTTTCACTGGCGCTAATTTTCAGACCTTCATTTCACGGCGTTAGTGTGCATGGGGCCTCTCCCCGCCCACTCTCCACCCATTGACCCCTTATTTCCACCCCTAGGGAGCCTTACTCCGCCCTCTGGGGAGCCTTACTCCACCCTCTGCGCACCTTAATGCCGCAGGAGACGTTATCGCACGATACGTGACGTTCTCGCACGGTAATGCACCATTAGCGCGCGATAACATCATGTATCACGCGATAACGTCACAGCTGCGATGTTAGCGCCGTTTAGTAAACATACCCCTAAGACTTCTAAGTCCCATACTAATTCACTTACATGTATGTCATCGGCAGCAGCTAGTCAAGTTACTGGAAGACCAATGACATCAGACTTTAAAGTGGCTATTATAATGTTAATTAATGGAATTTTATTTCTAACCGATCTAACATTAATACATGCTAAAGATAAAGATATCTCAGCAGGTAAAAAGGGGCAAACTTCATCCAAGCATAAGTTGCTAATGTCACAAGATTTGGCATTAGAACAGCTCTAGTAGTTTATGTACCCTCCTCAAGTCTCTATAGCAACCCCATCCCAGTACAACCCGAATATTGGAAAGAGTATCAAAACACATTGTTTCCATCATCTGTTGAATAATATCACATGGGAAGAAAAACAAGGATAAGAAAAAATAACCACCAAAATTTAACTGACAAAATTTGGAAGCCTATAATGCCATTATTTATTTAAGTATTTAGCTCACTACTTTTCCAGTAAAGGTTCAAGGCAAGTTACATTCAGTCTTTATATATGTCTGTACAGTGCTGCGTATGCCCTGTAGTGTTATTTTTATTTAGTTATTTAGCCAGTTTTGCATACCACCTTATCCTTCAATCAAAGTGGTTAGGGACATAACAAAGGGTCTACATTCAACAGAGGCTAACAAGACATACATATATTGCTGGGGGATGAGTCCCAGGTCTGAGTCGTTGGTGTTTAGTGGCTGCATCGGCAAGATGTGGTGATTAAGAGTTATGGTACTTGTTCAAATGAGTCCATGAACAGGTGGGTTTTGAGGGATTTGCGGAAGTCCTTGAGGTCATTTTGTGCTTAGTTCAGGGAGACAGTTCCATAGGTCCGGCACCAAGAGTGAAATCACTCTTCTGGAAGTTGTTTGCTTTGTCTTGTGGTATCCGGCTGGAGTGCAGAGTCTATTGCTTCCTTGGGTTCGCCTGGGTCTGCTGCTTGTGTCTTTGGTTATTATGGTCTGTAAAACTTCTGCTGAGCAGTGGTGTATGATCTTGAAAATGATTAGTGTTGCTGGGAATTTTGCCCGTGCAATTATAGGTAGCCAGTGCAACTGTCGGAGTACTGGTGTTATGTGCTCATATTTGGCTGTGCCTGTGATTATGCGCGCGCAGTATTTTGAACCAGTTGAATTGGGTGGACAGTCTGCTTGGGTAACCCCTGATATAATGAATTTCCGTAGTCCAGTATGGGGGTGATGACTGCCTGGCATACGGTGCGGAAATTTTCTTAGCTGAGGATTGGCTTGAGTCGTCTGATGCTCTTTAAATGGTGGTATGCTTTCGCTGCAATCTTGTTTATGTGGGATTGGAGATTCAGGTTCTTGTCTAGGGTGACACCTAGATATTTTACTTCATCCTTTGTTGTTATTGTGTATATTGTATATTGTACATAAATGACTAATATTATTATTAGTAGTAGTAGTAGTAGCACAGTAGTTATCTTCCTACCCGAGGAGTGCTCATAATCTGTTTGTACCGGAGGTAATGGAGGGTTAAGTGACTTGCCCAAGGCCACAAAGAGTATTTGGGGCATGTCAAGAGACATGCTAAGGGATGTGACCTGCCCCTTAGGCATGCCCCTACAGCACGATGCCTGAGGTGCCATGCCTCAGATCTTCACATCACTTTAACATTCCAGTGGATGACATCATCAGTGTGAAACTGTCCTTCCAAAAGTCACAACAGCAGTCTGTTTTGCAGTACCCAAAGCAGGTAACTGTATAGTAAACTGCACTGTGCATTCAAAGGCCACAAGGCTACTGGCCAAGATTACTTTGATGCCTCAGTCCTTTGCTTCACTTCAAAATCCTGGCATCAATATGGTTTACTGTATGTCCTATAGTTATAATATTATCCTGAAGACTGTCCTTGGGTAGATGGAAGGTCAATTGCTCATCGTCTGCATACAGTTTAAAAATCACCCTCAACTCAATAGCAATGAACAGATAGGGCCAAAAGTAGATTGAATAAAACAGGGGATAGAGAAAACCCTTGCTGGACACCCAGTTTGACCATATACTCGTTTCCCAGCTTCACTTGCTTATCTCAGTTACTCGGGCATAACTTAAATCACAATATAACTCTTCCTCAACAACCTATGTCCTGCAGACTTCATAATAGCAGCTGATTATTAATCATATCAAAAGCACTTGAAATATCAAGTAAAATTTATTTATTCAACAGGTTTTTTTATACCGCTTTATCCTTAAGTCAAAGCGGTTCACATCACAACTCAGAATAGTTTACATTAAACAATTTTAAAGGGTGTGTGCGGCATGCATGGAGGGTTGAACATCATGAACCACTTACAAGGCTGGAATCCAGCGTAAGGAAGGGAGTCTGTGGGTATGTAAAATCAATAAATACAGATCTCCACCATCCATGCTTATAAGCAAGGTATCCTGCAATTGCTGAAGGACGAGTTGTTCCAAAATCTTACTGAGCAATGACAGATTAGAAATTAGTCTAAACTTTCCAGATATGCTAAATCCTTGCTTCCCTATTTTACTAATGTCACAACCATTGATTTAGGCTGCAAGGAACGGAGCCTTCACATAAGGAAGCATTTATAATCAAAGACAAAATTGGACCAAATTTCTCTTTAAGGGGGGAGGGAGAAGTTATTAAAGTGTGTTATAGGACTAACACACAATATTTGACCCTTAATGCATGTTAAAAGGGCAATTATTTTACTGTGCATTATTTTACTGTACAAGCATAACACACAATAATTTACCCCCAATGTGCATTGAGTAATAATGAGATGCAAATGTATGCATCTCAATATTAATCAAATGGAACAATGCAGCTTGCATTGAACAACGCAAGCTGTGTTATTCTTGGGAAAAAAACGCCTGCTCAAATCTGTCATTATTTTCCCATTGCTAACCCCCTGAACCCTGCCCCCCCCCCAAAAAAAAAGACAAATTGCAAGATCCTCCTCCTTCAAACCTTCTCAGACCTCAATTACCTAAATCCCTCCCCTCCCCCCCCCCCCCCCCAAAGCCATCCCAGACCATCCTGAATGAATCCCTGGTGGTGTAGGGGTACTCAGCAGCAGTGATTCCCTCTTGCTCCTGCCAGGACTGGCAGCAGGTTCAAAATGGTGGCCACAACCCCTAGTGCTAGTCTTGTGGCACTACCACTAGAGGGCAAAATACTTTCTTGACAGAAATAGTTATCTCCAAGTTATAATGCCCTGTTCAATGTAATCTTAGTTTGTTCATTGTAAACCGCCTTGATATCATGAAAGGCGGTATATAAGAAATGTTAAATAAATAAATAAAAAAAAGTATTTCAACATTTCAGGCAAAAGCATTTAGACATGCTTTGGGCCTTAGATGACAGCAGCTGTGTGCACTCCCCCCAGGTGGACAAGAAGACCGGTTTCCTGTTTGGGGACACCTTGCCATAAACCACTTTAGTACTGATCCATTGATACCCATGCTGAACAAGCTATAAAGTTGAGCAATTCTGAGTGGACATTCTACTACTCAGGCATGTGTCAATTGGGGGTACCTGCTATAACTGGCATACGCCTGAGCAGAGAGCGTACTACATTGGTTTCAGTAGCCAATCCTTTATTCCGAAATTTTTTTGCCCACTGATGTGCACTGCAAGCTTGATTACCTGAAATGTTATAAACAACCGGAGGGCTTTTAATTCTGTCTAATCCAACAAAAGTTGGAAAGAATTATATAAAAGGTGTCAAGAATGTCTGTCTGTCCATCTGTTTGTCTGTCCAGAGGCAAAATAACGCTTTGAAAATTTAATAGAACGTGATGATGCTTGGCAGGTGGCAAAAAATGGTAGAAACACTCATCGAGTTAAAAAAATGGGCCAAATGAGACTGGGGGGTACAGAGAAATAAGCCCCACAAACAACTAGCCCAATGTATTTATATAGGAGAAAGAGTTCCAGCTTCTGTAGCCACAAAAACTGACTTACCATGAAGCAGAGCCGTTAGGGATCATTCTTTTCAAACTCCTTCTCCCTGTTCTCTAGTCTCCCAATCCCTCTCACTGCCCCCTCCCACATAATTACCCTATCATCCCACACACTGTCTCACCCCCAAAAATGCTCCCTTTCAACTGCTAAATCAACCCAAATGCTGCGACCACAAAATATACCTCCTCACAACTGCCTCACCACCCTGCAAACTGGGCCACCCCCCAAAAACTACACCACAACTGTCCTACCATATTTATAACTATCCCCACCCCAAAAAATAACCTCCCGCAACTGCACCACTACCTTGCCAACTGGCCCACCCTCTAAAGATTAACCCTGTGCTGCCCCCACACACAAACTGCTCTACCCCAAAAACCTACAACACGCAGCTGCCCTACCAGCCTACACACTGCACCACCCCTACAAAACACTCCTTTGCAACTGCCCTACCACCCCACGAACTGCCCCACTCCTAAAAATTACTTCCAACTGCCCCACCAGCTCACAAAATGCCTCTCCCCATAACTACCCTCTCGCAACTGTCCCACCATCTCAACAATTGTCCCTACCTCTGCCCCACAACTCAAAAACTCATCCATTCCAAAAAACTACTGCCCTGCAATTGCCCCACCCCAAAAACTACCCTTCATAACTACCCCACCAACCCCACACTGCCACTACTCTTAAAAAAACACTCCTTCACAACTGGCCTACAACCCCACAAACTGCCTCACTCCCAAATCTACTCCCCTGTATCAGCCCCACAACCCTGCAAACTGCCCCACCCACCAATTATATCCTCCTGCAACTGCCCTAATTTCAATAACTCCTCCTATGCAAATGCCCCACCCCTTAAACTCCCCACTGTAACTGCCCTACCACCTTACACACTGCACCACCCCTACGAAACACTCCTTTGCAACTGCCCTACCACCCCATAAACCGCCCCACCCCTAAAATTTACCTCCAACAACTGCCCACCAGCTCACAAAATGCCTCTCCCCATAACTATCCTCTCGCAACTGCCCCACCATCTCAACAATTGTCCCGACCTCTGTCTCAGCACTTCAAAAACTCACCCATTCCAAAAACCTACTGCCCTGCAATTGGTCCACCCCAAAAACTACCCCTAATAACTACTCCACCAACCCCACACTGCCACTATTCATAAAAACACTCCTTTGCAACTGGCCTATCACCCTGCAAATTACCCCTCCTCAAAAACTATCTCCCCCATGTTGCCACCAAACCTCAAAACTACGTCCTCTGCAAATGCTCCACTGTCTTCAACTTCCCCAGCAAAGACATAGCACATAATCAGCACACACAGACTATGCAACAGAGATATCCTATCTCTCCGATCGTTCACAACAGCTCCATACAGGTTCACAAATCTCAAAACCCTTCAAGCTCCTGCAAGGCCTATCTCAGAATTCCGCTCTCCTATCCCTACTTTTTAACATCTTTATCCAGCCCCAGTGCAAGATCATCCAAAGCCACAAAGTCCTATATCATTTTTACACAGATGATATCCTCATCTACTCCTCTACCGTCAACAATCCTGACTATACAACAATTAGCAGATGTCTAGAAGCAATCACACAATGGCTTACCATCCACAACCTGATTATCAACCCTAACAAAACAGAGGTCCTGCATGTCACTAGACACCTCACCTTCTCTCTGTCAAACACTATCACTCTTGCATGGTAAAACTAATAAACTAATAAACTAATAAATAACTTAGCGCCAACTATACTCAATACACTCATCAAGATAGAAATAGATAAAAGATCACAAAGAAGTAGAAACACTAACACTATAGCAGTACCAAAAGACTACACAAAAGCAAAAAAACAAACCAACATGAGAGCGTTCTCACACTCAGCTCCTATCCTCTGGAATAACCTTCCTGACAACATTCGCTCACTATCAGACATAAAGGAATTTAGAAAAAAACTGAAAACCCATTTATTCTCATTGCATTACAACCAAGGATCAGAGACTGGCCAGACGACACAAAGAGACGCAGGTTAACTACTACAATTCAAACAACATATACCCACGTGCCTGAAGCCTATATAAAGTATACAACCACACGCGACATATGATACAATTTGTATATATTTACTATGTATATATGTTATAATAGTTTAATAATTTACTGTTTAAATTTATACCGTTATCTGTATCTAGTTCATCTGTTCTATGTAAAATGACTTGGTATGATACTATCCATACCATATAACACACTGTTCATTGTAAACCGCACTTGATACTTGTGAAAGAGCGGTATAGAAATAGTTGTTAAATAAATAAAAAATAAAATAAATAAATAAAATAAAACACAAAGTCCAATACCTAGTCATAATCCTTGATCAGAGCTTAAATGTCAATGCCCAAATCAAACAAGTAACTAAAACAGTATATCACCACATCAAGACCCTGAGGAATCTCAAACCTCTACTAGATCACAACGATTTCAGGAATGTCTGCCAAGCTCTCAACACTCCCATCTTCGACTATGCTAATTTACATCAAGCAGGGGTGTTTTTTAAAAATACTATATTGGAGGCCAGACTAGCTGTATTCCACGCTTTAAGAAAAGTAGAAGGAAGTCCAAAAAACTGGCAGCATGGTTTAAAGGTGAGGTCAGAGAGGCTGTTGTTGCCAAAAAAGCATCTTTCAGGATATGGAAAAAGAAATCAAATGTCGAAAACTGGAAACAACATAAGCACTGGCAAGTTAGATGCAAGGTATTGATAAGGCAGGCAAAGAGAGAATTTGAGAAAAAGCTTGCTGTGAAAACAAAAAAGTAAAGGCTGTTAGTGTAGCTGGGTTTAAAAAAGGTTTGGACAAGTTCCTGGAGGAAAGGTTCATAAACCATTATTAAGAAGGGACCCAGGATATCAATGCTTGACCCAATACAAATATTGTGGAACCTGTGTCTTTTGGGGAAACTGCTAGGTACGTATGACCTAGATTTGCCACTGTTGGAAACAGGATACTGGGCTTGATGGACCTTGGTCTGACCCAATATGGCATATCTTATGTTCTTATACATAATAAAGACTTTTTCAAGTACATCCACAGCAAAAAAGCTGTGAGAGAATCAGTTGGACCATTATATGACAGAGGGGTAAAAAGAGCACTAAGCGGTATGTTTACTAAACTGCGTTAGTGTGATTCGCGTTAGGAGCCGCGTTAGTGGAAGAAATGCCAAAAAAGGACATGGGCGGTACATCGTTAGTGATAACGCACGTTATAACGCGCTGCGCAGCAACGATCGTTACAGGGTGCGTTACTGCGTGTTAAGCATAAGAAGGCGCGCAGACAACCAAATACAAAAGCAGAGCTGTAGCACAATGGTTACTACATGGACCGATGGTACAAGGGTCATGGGTTCAATTCCCCAGTGTGCCTAGTGAATAAGGCTGGTTGAGGTGTCATGTGTAACCCTTTGAAAGCCTACTATAATATTTTAATCCACAGTCAGCAGCAGGGTTAATGTTTGCATATGTCAGGAAAATTGTACCCGTCTTATTCAATATGTCCCAATAGTGACGTTCCCTCTGCCATGGTCATGTATTATATACCATTTGATAGGAATATTTAGGCAGAAGTTTGGATCCCGAATGTTTTGGGCTTGGCCTGGAAAGGGTTAAGTATTGGGCTGTGAGGAAGTTTAGTTGTACTGTAATAGTGCTGCCAGCAAACACACCCTCACAGTGGCGTAACCTAAGGTGCCACATAAGGCACCCTAGAAGGCACTCCATAGGGCACATTATAAAGTGCGCTGTCTGCCAAGGCACCCTATAATGTCCCCTATAGGACAGCATATAAGGCACCTTATAAGACGCTTTATAGGGCGCCATATAAGACGCTTTATAGGGCGCCTTACGAGCCACCCTAAGGTGACAGTACCCTGAGGGTGGTTCTGCTGGCAGCACTAATATATAATAAAAATAGACAATGCCTAAGACAGCCCTATCGATGAACCCCACTGCGGGTTGTGAACCCATGACCTCTGGCTCCATGGGCAGTGAAGTAACCAGTGGGCTAGAGCTGCTAATAAACACCTGGCTGGCTACAGGAGGACTGCACGGCACCACACCCACATTCTGCTGTGGTTACCAGGGAGATTACATACCACCACCCAACCCACCCTCTGGGGCTCAGGGTGGGGGACAGTATCTCCCGCCCACAGATCTACTTTCTACCCCCCTGCAATGGTGGCAGTAGAGGGGACCATCACCGCAGTCCTGCTAGGGATCAAACACCCTACAGGGCAGGCAATGCAGAGCAGTACACATCCATAACACAATAGCAGACAGACGGCAGGTCTGGAAATGCTCAGCTGCCCCCACCACTATCTGACATTCTCCAGCAGCAAGCCTCCAGCCGCTGCACCCTGCACGGTGTTCAAGCAAGACACATACTAGCTGCAGACAGTCCGCCAGCTAGTCAATAGTGCATGATCCTGGAGAAGATGCATGTACCCAGAACGGGGATATCAGCATACACACTAAGCAGATAAGTCAGTGATTGGGCCCCAAAAAGAAACCCATAAATATCACATAAGAAAAATACTAGATAGCACTATGGGGGAACCTAGCCATGCCATGGTCACTGCTCAGTCAGGGTGAGAGTGACCTCCCAGCAGGACATGCTATGGCCACCCTGTCCGTGCAGGTGGTACCGGGCACTACAATGTCCGGCCATTGCCCTATGCCCTGTGCAGATGCAGCCAGGCCAGGCCACCCTATCCAGGCTATTCCCACGGTACCTTGCTCCTCATTATGCACATTGGCAGGCCAATACTGGCAACAGTGCTAGCAGTGTGGGCTGTGGAGGGTGTTGACAGCCACCACACACTGGATAGACAGACACACACTCCCCACACCTATGCCAGCATTGTGCAACTATAGAGGTGTTGGGCAGCCGAGGCCACCACACCAGTCCTGGGCACAGTGCAGGCATGGCTATGGTACGCAATACTGTAGGTGTCACCCCCCAGATTGGTAAACACTGTCAGACACAAGACCTGTAGCACACTCCACAAACATCAGAAAGGTTGCTATGATGCAGCTCACTCCGAAAATTGTACTTAACCTAGGAATTGCTATCTGCCAGTAATCATAGCAACCTTTTGATAGCTGTGTACCATATTCCCAGGTTTAGGGTGGCATTACTAAGGTATGCAAGTGCTAGTATTGGGAGATGCACGCAGAGCCCAAAGTCCTGCCTCTCCAGGAGGCTTTGGATAATGGGGCCTGTGGGTGCGGGTGTGTCTGCCCCTGTTGGCTGCTGCTTTACGGCAGAGGTTCCCAACTCCAGTCCTGCGGTGCCAAACACTGTTCGGGTTTTCATGCTGTCCCTCATGAATATGCATGAGATACATCTGCATACCATGGGGGTGGCGCATAGAAATGCAGCACAGGCATCTTTATCAGAGGCAGCATGGAACCTGAATGGTGTTTGGCCCTCCAGGACTGCATTTGGGAGGCTCTGCTCTAGGTAATGTGCATGTTTATGGTGTCTGTGCTCTGTAGGGTAAAATGTAGGTGTTTTGGGCATGTTTACGTCATCTGCAAGAAAGGTTCTGTCTCTATTAGCACATTATAGTAGTGGGTAAAACATGAGGACTGGGTTGGTGGAAACCACAGCTGGGACTTGAACCTGTGACCTCCAGCTTCTGAATACACTGGTTTTGTGCACTGCACCACCATGATATCACAGAGATGGTGCATTCCCTGGTGATACCATGACTGTTGGTCAGACAGGGCCTGTCTGTTGCAGTGCATGGCACCCACCTACACAGGGCTAGGCCACGGTCTGCTCTGGGCAACTGCCACTGCCCCCTCCACCACCTGCTGGGTACTATCCCCTGTGACACTTTGGGAAACCCACTCATGCCCATGTTGGACCTTCATCAGTTGCTGTCTGGCTGCTCCGCTGTTTCAGCATTCGTATGGGCCACCTAGGCATCACCCTAGTCCGCACTGTGGCCCAGCTCCACCACAGCATGTGCCGCCTGCGGCCCTCTGTATCCCCTTCTCCGGCATCTGTCCTGTTGCCATTCCGACATGCCCGCCCTGATGTTGCGGGACATGTGCACCTGTCCGATGGTGGGGAAAACCCTAAGCAGCGCTATGTCACTGTGGGCTCATTCGCCTTGTATGGGGACGGCGTATAGACCCTTCCACGATTTATATCTGTTTTATGGAACTTACTCGGGGGGGGAGGTTGATGTTTCTCATTGATACCATTATTGGCCAGCTTGGTTATTGTTTTTTTCCAGTCTGTTGGGGTCATTTTCAGTGTTTCTGTGCCCTTTTGTTCTGTGCACATGTATCACACTTATCACTGCATTTTGGTTTCCCTGCCTGGGCTGTACATTGCTGACACTGAAATGGTTTCTCTCCCCTGTAATGTGCCTTTAACGGCAGGTTTTAATTCGCGTTGGAATTCAGCCCTGAAATTCAGCACGTTAGTGTGAGGGGAGCCTCTCCCCGCCCACTCTCCGCCCATTGACCCCTTCTCTCCGCTCTCTCTCCACCTTCTGCGGTGTTTTACCGCGCCGCAGAGCATTACGATCGTTAATGCATCATAACGCACGTTATGATGTGCTAACGATCGTTAATGTTACATAACGCACGTTATGACATGCTAGCAATCGTTAACGTTACATAACGCGTGTTATGTATGTTTACCGCAGTTTAGTAAACATACCCCTAAGAGGGGACAAGGCCATAGCGGAGAGAGTGAATGAATTCTTTGCTTCGGTCTTTACTGAGGAAGATATAGGGATGTTACCCATGACTGAAATGGTATTCAAAGGTGATGCTGCAGAAGAATTGAAAGAAATATCGATACACCAGGAAGATGTGTTACAACTATTTGATAAACTGAACAGTAGCAAATCACCTGGACTGGATGGTATACATACAAGGGTGTTGAAAGAACTGAAATATGAGATTGCAGACCTACTATTAGCAATCTGTGAACTATCATCTGTGAAGATTGGAGAATGGCCAATGTAACGCCAATTTTTAAAAAGGGTTCCAGGGGTCATCCAGGAAACTACAGACCGGTGAGCCTGATGTCAATACCAGGAAAAACAGTATAAACCATTATAAAGAACAAAGTTACTGAACATGTAGATAGTCCTGGCTTAATGGGAGACAGCCAACATGGCTTTAGCCAAGGAAGGTCTTGTCTTACTAATCTGTTATGTTTTTTTGAAAGTGTGAATAAACAGGTAGGCAAAGGTGAGTCGGTTGATATAGTGTATCTGGATTTTCAGAAAGCCTTTGACAAGGTCTCTTATGTGAGACTTTTGGCAAAATTAAAAAGTAATGGGATAGGAGGCTGTGTACTATTGTGGATCAGGAACTGGTTAAACGCTAGAAAGCAGAGGGTAGGGCTAAATGGACAACTTTCCCAATGGAGAAGGATGAATAGTGGAGTACTCCAGGGATCTGTGCTGTGTCCGCTGCTTTTTAACATATTCATAAATGACCTGGAAATGGGAATAACGAGTGAGTGATGACACAAAATTATTCAAAGTTGTTAAAACCTATGAGGATTGTGAAAAATTGCAAGAGGACCTTGATAAATTGGAAGACTAGGGATCCAAATGACAGATGAAATTTAATGTGGACAAGTGCAAAGTTATGCACCTAGGAAAGAACAACCCAAACTATGGTTACATGATGCAAGGTTCCACATTAGGAACCACCACCAAGGTAAAAGATTTAGGCATCATTGTGAATAACATGTTGAAACCCTCCGCTCAGTGTGCAGCGGCGGCCAAGAGAGCAAATAGAATGCTAGGTATCATAAGGAAAGGAATGGAGAATAAAACAAAGGATATTATAATGCCTCTCTATCGTTCCATGGTGCGACCGCACCTTGAAAATTGTGTGCAATTCTGGTCACCATATCTTAAAAATTATATAGCGTAATTAGAAAAGGTACAGAGAAGAGCCACCAAAATGATGAAGGAGATGGAAGGATACCCCTATGAAGAGAGGCTAAAAAGGTTTGTTTTTGGTTTTTTTTCGTGCTGTTAAGTCAGTGTTGACTCATAGTGACACAACTACCTCTGGGTTTTCTTGGCAATGTATCACTGGAAGTAGATTGCCAGCCTTTTCTTCTGAGGCAATGGAGGGTAATGTGACTTGCCCAGAGTCAGAAGGAGTGCCAGTGGGAATTAAACCCTTGATCTTCTGGGTACTAAGCAGTTGCTCTAACCACTAGGCTACTCCTCCACTCCTGAAAGGTTTGTAGTTGTTGTTAATTGCCATCGAGTCGATGTCGACTCATGGCAACCCTCTGGATAGTTGTCCTAAATTGTGTTCGGTCTTCAGACTGGTACCCGTAGCTGCTCTTATTGTATTGATCCATCTCATTGCTGGCCTTCCTCTTTTGCGTTGACCTTCGATCTTCCCAAGCATGATGTCTTTCTCTAATTATCTCTCCCTTCGTATGTTGTGTCCAAGGTATGAGAGTCGAAGTCTTGTCATCTGAGCTTCTAAAGAAAGCTTAGGTTTGATCTCCTCTAGTACTGACTGGTTTGTTCTTTGGGCAGTCCATGGTGTACACAGTATTCACCGCCAGCACCATAATTCAAAGCCATCCATTTTCTTCCTGTCTATCTTTTTCACTGTCCAGCTTTCACATCCATATGATGTTATTGAAAATACCATGGCTTGAACAAGTCGAATCTTTGTATGGAGAGAGACATCTCTTTTCTTGAGAATCTTGTCTAGGTCTTTCATAGCCATTCTGCCAAGAGCAATGCATCGTCAGATTTCTTGACTGCTTGTTGCTTCTTTATTGATAATTGATCCAAGTATCTTAAAGTTGTCCACGATTTCAATTTCTTCTCCTTCAATGATGAACTTGTTGATTTTGCCAATTGTCATGATCTCTGTCTTCTTTACATGAAGGTGCAGGCCCATTTAGAGACTATGTTCTTTGATTGTGAGAAGCAAATGTTTCAGATCATCTTCACTTTCAGCCAGTAATATGGTATCATCAGCATAGCGAAGGTTGTTGATGAGTCTTCCACCAATCTTCACACCTCTGTTTTCATACAATCCTGCTTTTCTGATGATTTGTTCTGCATATAAATTAAACAGGTAGGGGGAAAGTATGCAGCCTTGTCTTATACCTTATCTTATTTTAAACCATTCTGTTTCTCCTTGTTCCGTTCGAACTGTTGCTTCTTGATCAATGTACAGATTGTGCAAGAGAACGATCAGGTGTTCTGATATACCCATGCTTCTTAATGTGGCCCAGAGTTTCTCATAGTTTACATAGTCAAAAGCCTTTCTATAGTCGATAAAGCTTGATGGACCTTGGTCTGACCCAGTATGGCATATCTTATGTTCTTATGTTCTTATCATATATCAAGGACTCCCAAAATCCTCACTACAACCACTACAACTGGCACAGAATGTAGCAGCAAGGCTCATCATGGGTCCCTCAAGACAAGACCACATAACGCCCATCCTAAAACAGCTTCATTGGCTTCCTATACTCAGCAGAGTGAAATATAAAGTGGCTCTAACAATCTTCAAAGCAATGCTACAAATTTCTGCCCACACCTTGTATCTATGCTCACCAAGCCGCACACGCAAAGAACCCGCAGAAGTGTCAACAACAGCCTACTCACAGTACCCTTGACAATTACCCACACTAACAGCACGATCTCCAACACAGCCTTCTATTACTATGCACCCATCATCTGGAACGTTCTTCCTCCCGAACTCCGCTCACAATCAGACACTGTAGACTTCCGCCAAAGACTAAAAACACTGCTGTTCCAGGAATACTTCAGTTCAGTGACATAGCCACAACAGCCTTTGGATGCATACACACAATTACATTTCACTATCTACAATGTTAATAGGTTCTTTTGTTTATAATGTTCAAAGTTATAGAGTTTCAGTCTAGTAGGCCATCCAACACATGTTCTATGTAAAGTTAACGTTCCTTGTTTCTCTTGTTCTATGTAAACCGCCATGACTGGTAGATACGGCGGTATAAAAGTGTTGTTAAATGAATAAATAAATATACACATGCACCACACCACACACAATCACATGAACAACACTGATACACACAAACACAAGGATTGCAAATAATTACCTAAGTATGATGTACTGCATTTTACATAAGTAACTTATGTATTTCATTTTATTTGCTGTTATTGCTGCTGTGAAAGCTACTGACTAACTGTGCTTCTTATGCCTTATTGTCATCTAGAATCTGTTGCCATGGGCAGGGTTAGAATAAGGGACTGGAAAAGTAGGAATATACCTAAGGCCCAAAGTTTAGGGGCTGCAGTCAGATGTTTTCAGCACTCGGGACATAAGAATTGACAACTATCTGGCTTTTTTCATAAATCTACTGTTTTTTACATTAATGTCTCGAAGATAGAAGGAAGACTAATATGTCTGAACATTTTTTGCAGTTTAAAACCTCTATCAGCAGTTCTCTAATCCTCCCCCCTATGTGAATGAGCCCGCCCTGCCTCAACATCAGAGATTGTGGATAGGATTCAGCCAATGAGAAAGCTGCGGGACAAAGCAATGGAATGCTGCTCGAGTCCCAGGAAGGGAGGAGATGAACTGGAGGAAGTTCCCATGCTGTAGAAGTTTAGTTTCTGCTTGCAATGGGAGATGGAAGAGAAATGAAGCCCCCCTTCCCCCCTCCCTCAAAAACAATGCCTCAATGCAGTTCTCTAGGAAAAGAAGTTCCAAAAGCTGCACTATACCAACACTGATTTACAGTAACAGAACAGTTATACAATTGTACCTGTCAAAGAGCCCTCCCCTCTTAATCTCCTCTCCTAATCACAGATAATAAACATACATACATACATACACACAAGCACAGGCATATAAATACAAACATTCACACATACATGCAACGCGTCCACGTCAGCCTCCAGGTCCTCCCATTGCCCTCCTGTCAATCAGGAACCGGTGTCCCGCCTCCCGGACGTGTGCAACGCGTCCACGTCAGCCTCCAGGTACCACTCAGAATTTAAAGAGCTCAGTGGCGGTGTTTCGTACTGCGGTGGCGCGCGGCGAAGGAGCACGTCCAAGGAGTAGGATGTGCTCCTTGGGCGAGCTCCTTGGGGTGACGACGGGGGCACTCTGTGCCATCAGCCTGAACACTGCACTTTGCTCCATCGGATTTACCTTCTCTCTATTGCACTCATCGCAACACTATTACTTTTGCCCAACCCTGTTCCCCCTCTACCTGGGTCTCCTGTATCAGATACAGGCCTCTCAGTTCCATTTAGCATGGCCGCTATCCCAGTTTTCTGAGGCCACCGCCCACCTATTCCTCCTCCAACACCGTCAGGGTTCTCAACGCGCAGCCCACACAATCTTCTTCCATACCATTCTTCCCAGCCTCTTCCGATCCTTCCCACCGTAGCTTCCCAGGCCGTTACAATGGTAACACTTTCATTTTCCCTTCTAAATTGTCGATCTCTTCGTGCAAAGACCCATCTAGTTCACGACCTTCTGACTCAGCACTCCTTAGATGCACTTTTCTTTTTTTTTAAACTTTTATTTTCATTTTGCAACAAACAAAAGAAACAACACACCAAAGGAGACAAAACAAGTATACAATAAAGAAAAGTAAACCCAATTACCCCCCACCCCCACGCTTCTTCTCTAGCTGATTATGTCAGCATGTGAGCGCTTCCATACAACAGTGATTATACATCAAAACAATCAAAAGAGTATCTGCGATACAGAATAATCATGGGACAAAGATATATACAAATTTAGACAGTCAGATGAGAGCATTGAGCAGAATGTACATAGTCATTGAGCATCTTCCATTTAGACCGATGATGAGGAGTCTGAATGGGGGAAGCAAACATACGAGGTATTTGTTCATATTTACTGTAGAGACAGACATGATTCCACCATTCATTGGGGCTCAGCTGGGAGCTATTTTTCCAGTATTTCGTAATTAGGGAAATAGCAATGCCAAGCATAAAGTCCAAAAGGAAGTAAGCCGTTTTTGGAAGAGAGGGGATCCCCGCAGCTGAGCGAAGTCCCACTATCCTCCAAGAAAGGGGCTCTTGAAAGTGCAAAATAGACTGGATACGACCCCAGACCCGACGCCAGTAATACTGTAGTGCGGGGCATTCATACATAACATGAGGTAGTGAACCAATGGCCGCATGGCATGTCCAACAACTATTGCCCTGAGTAGTGTTCCATTTGGCTAATCTGTCAGGAGTGTAAAAACACCGGTGGGCTAGAAAGAAGAGTGTCTGAGTGAGTGAGGCGGATCGGGAGACCCGTGTCACTCTACTCCAGACAAGGCTCCATTGCTCCGGGGTCAAAGTCACATGCAATTCTCTCTCCCATGCTTTCTGCGCTATAGGAGTATCTCTAGTTATAGCATTACATAAGGTTTTGTAAAAATTGGATGCTACACCCGGTGAACTACCGATAGATCGGATAGTCTCCAACCAACTTTGTGTAGGGGAGGCCGATGGCGGGAGCACCTTAGCACTCCGAAGACAATGCTGAAGTTGCACCAACTGAAAGTAGTGTTTCGCTGGGAGACCAAATTCAATTTGCAATTCACTAAAAGTTTTCCAGCGACCTTCATGGAACAACTGACTAGGAATCCAAATGCCCCTAGTGTACCAGGGGCTCCACGCCATCGGCTTATTTTGTATTCGAAATCGAGTGTTATACCAAAGTGGGAGCTTGTCTAACGGACAGAGTCGGGAGTCTAAAGAGTGCATAAGATTATTAAAGGCACCTAAGGTGTCTAAAAGCATTGGTGGAAAGTGGGAGTCTGATGGGAGAGTCATACCAGGGAGAAAAGTAAGAGGAATCGGTTTGCAAAGGTCCTCTTCTATGTCTAGCCACACAGGTCTACTCGGTACTGGATCTTCCAGCCAGCGAGCGCCTTGTTTGAGAAGAAAAGATTGATGATACTTCAGGAAATCAGGGAATCTGACACCCCCATTTTCCTTATCTGCTTGCAGCTTATGTTTCGCTATCCTAGGTGTCTTGTTTTGCCACAAGTATCTAGTCAGAAGGCCCTCTATATCTTTATATATATGTCGAGGGAAGAGACAGGGCAACATTTCTAAGATATAATTCACTTTCGGAACAATCATCATTTTTACGGTTTCTAATCGACCCCACCAGGTAAGTGTTAAAGGAGTCCAGCGGTGAGTGAGCGCCCGGACTTTAGAGGTTAAGTCTTTGGCATTGAAGGAGATAGTGTCTTCCAAAGGAGAACAATAGTGAACCCCAAGGTATTTGACCATGCGAGGTTGCCATAAAAAGGGGAAGGGTTGCATATCTGCCTGATGAAGCAAAGGATTTAATGGAAAGGCTACCGACTTGGTCCAATTTATCTTATAACCGGACAGTTGTGAGTATTTACCAATTTGCTCTAGGACAGCCGGTACTGAGTCTATAGAGACAAAAAGCATAAGGTCATCAGCATACGCTGAAATTTTGATTTCCCTATGGGTGAAGGGGACTCCATGAATCTCCTCCGATTGCCGGATTAGTAAAGCCAAGGGTTCAAGTGCAAGACCGAAGAGAAGTGGAGACAGTGGGCATCCCTGGCGAGTGCCGCGTTGAAGGGGAAAAGGCTGAGACTTTAAAGCATTGGCACATATACTGGCTTGAGGCTGTGCGTACATGGTGCGAAGACAACGGAGAAAACCTTCCCCGAATCCGTACCAGCGGAGGACTGCAAACAGGAAGGGCCACTCTAAGCGATCAAAGGCCTTCTCAGCATCAAGTGAGAGGCCAACAAATGGGCGATCAAGATTAACTGCGGTAGTCAGTACATGGCATAGAGTCCGAGCATTGTCAGCAGTTGATCTACCAGGAATGAAACCGCATTGATCTGGGTGTATTAAGGTAGGCATCCTATCCGAGAGCCGGGTAGAGAGAATGGTGGCAAATATTTTATAGTCCGCGTTTAGGAGGGAAATTGGACGATAATTAGCTGTTAGTTGCGGATCTCTCCCCTCTTTCTCAAAAACTACTACATTTGCCATTGAAAAGGACCCAGAAGGAGAACCCTCCTCGGCCAGAGCAGAAAAATAAATTTTCAAAACTGGAGCTAAGTCAGCGTGAAAAGTTTTGTAGAATTCAGCAGGGAGACCGTCTGGGCCTGCGGCTCGACCTGAGGCACATTTCTTGATAGCAGAATGAATTTCTGAGACAGTAAATGGTGTGTCCAAGGCCACTCTATCTTCGTCAGATAGGGTCGGTCTTTGTACCCCTGAAAGTAAGCGTTCAAATACATCTGGCTCAAAATCACATTCAGATTGATAAAGCCGAGTATAAAAATCACGAAAGAGTTCTAAGATTTCGGTATCTTTAGTGACCAAGCCCCCCCCCCGACGGATTACGGAGGGCGGTGGTAACACGCTTGGCTTCTTTTTGACCTTTTAGGGCATTTGCTAATAATTTGCCAGCACGATTATTTTCCCGATAATATAGCCCTTGTTGTGATTCGATATTTTTAACAGCAGCAGTGTACAAAAGCTGATTGTATTGAAAACGCAAGCGTTGTAAACGGAGTAAAATACATGGGTCAGTACGGGACGTGAGGAGACGCTCCCCAGCTTGTATCTGCTGCTCTAGAATCAGTAAATGCTGCTTTCTTTGTTTCCCCTGCCGAATTTGATAGCTAGTTATAGTGGCGCGGATAGATGCTTTAAAACCCTCCCACCAAGCCCAGCTCGCTGTGTCATGGGGTGAGTTAAAATGAAAATAATCTTGGATAGCGGCCTTTATATCAATCTGAAAATCTTTTTGACCCAGTAGGGATCTATCAAAAAACCAAGCTCGGGGAGAATCATCCCGCGCAGTGACACGTAATGATAAAGATATGGCAGCATGATCTGAAATATGGAGAGGATGAGTCCTAGACGTGTCTACTTGAGAAATCAGTGCTTTGGAAATGAGAAAGAAATCTATTCTAGATTGGGAGTGATGGGGGGCAGAAAAGAAAGTGAACTCTAAGTCGGAGGGGTGAAGCAGCCTCCATATATCTACCAGCGCGAGATCTTGCATCAGAGCTGTAAGGGTAGCAAGACTCTTGGGTGGACTACTCGTTCTAGGCGGCTGTCTATCTATCAGAGGGTCTAACACTTGATTAAAATCACCACCAAGTATTAATGGAGTATTGGCAGAGGCCTGTGCCAACTGCGCAATACTTGCATAGTAAGCAGGGTTGTCCACATTCGGGGCATAAATGCAAATACATGTAAATTCACTATCTCCAACCTTAAGATGTACGCGGGCCCATCTACCCTCCTTGTCAGCGCTAGTATCAATTACAGTAGCTTGCAAAGATTTCTTAACCAGAATGGCTACCCCGCACCGTTTGGAAACGGCGGGAGAATAGGCAGCCACCATGTAAGGCTTAACATTGAGTTTCAGTGTTTCAGCAGAGTTTAAGTGCGTTTCCTGAAGAAACGCTAAATCAGCATGCTCATGGCTAAGATAGCTAAGGATTTTCTTTCTCTTGATTGGACTATTAATGCCCTTTACGTTGAGTGATAAGATTTTACATAAAGCCATTCAGACAAGTTAAAAATTCTGAGCATGATAGCGCACATAATTTCACAATGTCCCTCATATTGACTGTATCTGGCTGTACATATGGCATAAAAGAAAATAAGCTTAGATAATACAATGAAGCGCCCCACATTAAAAAAGAAAAACCGCAGCGCGGTAGAGAAGAAGCAGAACCCCAAAAATTACTGGCGACCATGTGTCTGCGGGGAGAAGCCCCAGAGAAGGCCGAAATTGAAAAAACACATAACCTGTAGGACTGTGCGTGCTCCGAATCCGACCGAGGCACACATCATGGAGGGATAGGAGACCACAAAACAAAAGTCATAGAAAGAAAGAAAGAAAGTCCAGGTAGTCTCTGTGTTGAACTATGACCGCCGCATCGGGCCCTTCAAAATGGCGGACAGAGCCGGCAAATAAAAGTCCAAGTCGTTGGATTAGCGCATCTGCTCTGCTTCTTTGGAGTCTAAAAATGTTGATAGTAGATCAGGATCTTCGAATGTCCTGGTTTGGTTGTGGAGAGTCACTCGGAGCTTCGCGGGATACAACAGGCCAAAGCGAGCCTGTAGCTGTTGAAGTCGAGGGCGAAAAGCAAGGAGTTTCTTCCGTCGGTCGACTGTAGGCTTTGCCAAATCAGGGAAGAAGGAGACTTTGTGACCTTCAAAGTCCAAATGATGGTTCGCCCGGGCAGCATTTAAAATTTGTTCCACTTGTTGATATCGTAGCAAGCGAAAGATAATAGGCCGGGGGGTCGTTCGGTTGAGCGCCATGTGGGTAGGAACACGGTGTGCTCGATCGATTTCCAGTTCTTTATGAAAGGTGATCTTCAGCAAGGAGGGAAGAGTTTTGAGCAGGAATTCTCTCATATCTCCCGCTTCCACCCCCTCCGGTATTCCAATGAGCCTCACATTGTTGCGACGGGCTCGATTATTGCTATCTTCTAACTCCTTTTGAAGATTCTGTATCTGGCGCTCGGCCTTGTCCAGTGTGCCCAAGCGCACCGCGTGCGAGTCGAGGACCCCCGCCATATTGTCCTGCTGTAATGAGAGACTTTCAAGTCGGTCCTGGAGCACTCCAAAGTCTTCTCGCATGGCTCTAAGCGCTTCTCCATTGGACTGCACCAATTCCTTCACGCCGCGTATTTCCTCTAAAATCTCCAGGTGCATTTCGGGGTTCTCCCGAAATGGAACCATCTTCTGTGGGGAGGACACCTCTGTTTTGGAGCGTTTTCCGTGAGAAGAAGAAGGAGACCCGAAGTCCAAGCGCGCTGGTTTATGGGCCGCCATCCCCCCCGAGGTACCCCGGTCAGCCCGGAGCGAAATAGTAAGTTTGTATAGGTATTATGTCAGGATTCTAAGTAGGCCTCTCGGGAGCTTCAGCGCGAAGCGTCTTACCCGCTGGACATCAGGCTCCGCCCTCCTTAGATGCACTTTTCATTACAGAATCCTGGTTTCGTGAGGGGGAAGATGGCCTTCTTCACCAATGCCTTCCTCCAGGTTACTCTGCTTTCCACACACCTCGTCTTTGTTGAACTGGTGGGGGTGTGGCACTGATTCATAGATCTTCCCTCTCCTTTTCGTTCATTTCACCCCCCCCCCCCTCACTATCCTGAATCCCTTCTATTTCGTTCAGACTCTTCTATCCCTGTATATTTTCTTCTTCTTTATGTTCCTCCCTCATTGCGCGCAGATTTCTGGGATTCTGGTTATCCTGGGTGACTTCAATGTGCACCTTAATTCCCAAACAAGGTCACGTGACAAGTCTCTCATCTCACTCTTCTCCGACTTATGCCTCACCCAACATGTAGCCTGCCCAACTCACACCTCCAGCCGTATGCTGTATCTCATCCTTACTCTTGAGTCCTCCCCCCACCTCCCATCCTGTATCCAGGCCTTCCCTCTCCCCTGGTCTGATCACCATTGCTTATTATTCTCTTTCCCCCTTCCGCCCCCAGGAACATCTAAGTCTTCCTCTTTGGCCCCTCTTTCTCAGACTCTCAAACATTACTTCACCCCACTCACTCTACAATGTTTCCCTCTGACTGACTCTCTTTTCCCCTCAGAGTTTGCTTCCCTTTCCGTGGATCAGCAGGTGGATACTTGGACCTCTATCCTCTCTGCTACCCTTGACACTCTAGCTCCTCTCCATCCTATCTCTCCTCGCTCCCCCTCTCATCACCCTTGGTATCATCCTGGCCTGTACTTGCACCGTACCCACCTCCGCCACGCAGAGCGCCTGTGGCGGAAAAAACCCTCTGTTGCTTCCGTCACTACGTTCCGTCAGGCACACCTTCTCTACCACTCTATGATAACTTCAGCCAAGCAATCATATTACTCACAACTCATAGCCTCCTCCTCGAACTCCTCTAGGCATCTCTTCCAGATCCTCAAATCCCTTTCCTCTCTTTCTACCTATGCCCTTCCGTCTTCACCACCCCACTCCATCCCCAGCTTTACCACCCTTGCTTCTTTCTTCGCTGATAAAGTCCTTTCTCTCCACTCCTCTTTTCCCATCTGCCCCCTCCCTCTCTCCCCTCCCCCTGACCCCTCTACTTCTCTTGCAGTAGCTTCTCCGCCCCCTTCCTGTACCTTTCCACACACTTGGGGCTCTTTCTGGCCTTGTTACTTCCACTGAACTTATTAAAGCTATTTCCTCTTCTCACCAGACCACTTGCCCCCTTGATCCCCTCCCTTCCTCCTGGCTTCTCAACTCTTCACTCATGCTCATTCTATATGTCCTTACTATAGTTAATTCCAGCCTCACTTCTGGTCATTTCCCCACCAGTTGGAAACATGCCATAGTTCGTCCTCTGTCAAAAAAGTCTACTCTTGATCCTGCCATCCCTGCCAATTGGTGGCCAGTAGCTAACCTCCCATTTCTCTCTAAAATTCTCAAAAAGCTTGTTTTCTCACAACTTGCCACTCATCTCGACTCTACCTTCTCACTTCACCCATGCCAATCGGGATTCCAAACTAGCCACAGCACCGAAACCATTCTCATAGCACTCCTTTCGGAACTTCACCGCGCTCACGACTGTGGTGATCTATCTCTTGCCGTTTCCTTGGATCTTTCCTCTGCCTTCGATGTTGTTGATCACTGCACTCTCCTTTCACGTTTGTCTGATCTGGGTGTCCACGGCATAGACTTGCAGTGGTTTCGGTCTTTTCTGTCTTCTCGCTCCTTTGCCATCCACTCAGGCTCTAACATCTCACCCTCACTCCCCTTGCATTGTGATGTTCCTCAGGGCTCTATTCTTGCCCCCCTACTCTTTAACGTCTTCCTTGCTCCTCTTGCTCTGCTCATACAACAAGCTGGAATTTCTGCCTATATTTATGCCGATGACATTCTCTTGGTCCACCACACTTCTTCTTCCTCACCAGATCTTGCTCCTCTCAATTCCTGTCTCACTTCCATTGCTTCCTAGTTTAATCAAAATTTTCTTCACGTCAACCCCTCCAAATCCTCTGCCATTTGGTTCTCCTTTGTGTCCCCTCCCCTGATCTATCCCCCGTTATGTCCACTGGCCCCATTCCCCTGGTTTCTACTCTTCAGTACCTGGGTGTCACCCTGGGCTCCTCCCTTTCTTTTCACCAACATATCTCTTCAGTGGTACGTACTTCCTTTTTTCATCTTCGTCGGATCAGGGCTATTCGGTCGTTTCTCCCTATTTCCTCTGTTACTACTCTTGTCTTGTCACTTGTGATCACCTACTTAGATTATTGTAATGCTATCTTCGCAGGTCTCCCTCGCTATCAGCTTCGGCGCCTTCAGTTAGTCCAAAACACAGCCGCTCACCTTATCACTCGCTCCCCTGCTCATTCCCATGTCACTCCCTGCCTCCTTTCTCTTCACTGGCTTCCGATCAAGGTTCGATTCATTTATAAACTCATCATCACGCACAAGGCTCTGCACAACAGCACTCCACTGTACCTGGCTGACATTATTCACCTTCAACCGGCTCCACATCTCCTTCGTTCCGCACACAGCAACCGTCTTTTCCTTCCCTCTCCCTCTCAGGCCCACCTTGAACTTACCCGTCATTCTGCATTCTTCTTTCTAAGCCCCGCTCTATGGAATTCGCTCCTGCACTCCCTCCACACTGAATTATCTTTCCCCCATTTCAAAGCACTTCTTAAAACACATCTCTTCTGCCAGGCCTACGATCTCCCTGCTTCCGCTGATGGCCTCACCTCCCCCAGTTGTGCCCCCCACCCGTTGTAACTTAGAAGCTTTATAATCCAGCCACTTTATAGTTTTCCCCTCCCTCTTGCCCTTTGTCTACCGTTAGTTCCATTATTATTATTATTTATTATTATTATTTAGTATACATTTGTATACCGCTACTTCCAGCGATCAGCAGCGTTTTTTGATTACAGATTGGAAATTGTCAAATCATGACAGGAAATTTAAGGAGATATTATTATTGTCTGATTCTGATGGAATTCTTCTATCTAAGCTTTATTATGTTCCTCAGGTTATTGACCATCGAAATGTGGAAGGAGATGAGGGGGTTCAGCCTGAGCGGTTGCTCCCATCTCCCCTTAACATTTCTGAATTTATTGAATCAGACAATGATGATATTCCCTCTAGAGCCACTCTTTTGGTTAGTTTTGTATTAGAGATGGATAAGGACAGGGTCTTCAGAGCTTATTTTCCCAAAAAGAATGAGAAATTTTGTGGTCAAACTGTTCAACTATTTCCGGATGTTTCTAGGGAGACCCAAAAACGACGTAAATCCTTTTTACAGCTTAGATCTCGGATTTTGGCTTTGGGTATGTTATTTTACTTGAAATTCCCTTGTAAATGTCATATTGTGTTCCAGGGGAAGAGATATATCTTTTCTGCAGTTGAAGAGTTAACCGCCTTTTTGGATAGCAGGACTTAATCTTTTTTAATTTCCTGTTAATTTCTTTTTCTGGGTTCATCGATAAGTCAAAGGAGTTTGGTCATTATTTTGTACAGCAGCCACCCAGATTTCTTACTAATTTGTTAATGTAAGCTCCTCCTTGATGTGGACTAGTGTTTTTGGTTTTGTTTATTTCTTCTGGATTGTCTAATGATATGATTATTGTGATGTAACATTTATTTCTTTGTAAATGTTGAAAATGCATAAATAAAATTTAAAAAAAAAACAAAAAAAAAAACCATCTCTTCTGCCAGGCCTACGATCTCCCTGCTTCCGCTGATGGCCTCACCTCCCCCAGCTGTGCCCCCCACCCGTTGTAACTTAGAAGCTTTATAATCCAGCCACTTTATAGTTTTCCCCTCCCTCTTGCCCTTTGTCTACCGTTAGTTCCATTATTATTATTATTTATTATTATTATTTAGTATACATTTGTATACCGCTACTTCCAGCGATCAGCAGCGTTTTTTGATTACAGATTGGAAATTGTCAAATCATGACAGGAAATTTTTGAGGTATAAACACATTGTCTGGTTCTGTCCCTGTGCTTTCTCTCGTTCTGGTTTTTTTTCTATCCCTGTCCTATATGCTAATGGAATTCCTTTCTTGCTTTGTTTTCAGTAGCCGATATATTTTTTTTTATTGTACGCTGCCCTGACGCTCCAGCATGGGCGGTATATCAAACTTCGCAAATAAAGATAAAGATAATGCACAGACACACATACAAGTACATATGCCGTGACACACAAACATATGCACATTCCTTCAAACATGCACAGACATACCAACCCACAAAGATACACACACACACCCAAACAAAATAGAGATACATACACAAAAAAAAACCCATGATGTATAAAACAGAGATACACATGCACACCACATTCACAAGACACACATAGGCAATACAGATACAAACAGAAGGGTGTGTGCATGTACACACACACTCACGGATTGGAAAGAATTCAATGAGCCATGCTCTACATTTTTCCCCACTTGTTTAAAATTAGCCAATGTTCATGAATCCTCATGGCTAATACTGTTCGTGTACTATGCAAAGTTTGGAAATCATGGAACCCTGACTGCTTAGGGTTCAAAAAAATCATAATTATAGTGATTGAGAAGCTACTATTGCCTCTAACACAAGGGTGTCCAACTCCAGTCCTGAAGGGCCACAATCCAGCCTGGTTTGCATACAATGGGGGAGGCACATGCAAATATAGCTCATGAATATTCATTAGGGACATCCTGAAAACCAAGTTGAATTGTGGCCCTCCAGGACCATTTGGACATCCCTGCTCTAACAGTTTAGCTAAAATTGAAATATTAATGATAGGCAGGTAAGTTTAATATTGCTGTAGTTCTTTACTGTTAGCTCTCAAAAGCAGAATCAAGACTATGGTGGTCATTTTAGAAGCCTTATTCTTAATTTGGATGTCTGAAAATGTGCACGTGAGTGTCCAAATCATGGAAACATCCCCATAGTCATTTTACAAGACGGCTCTAGAGATATCCCCAGTTTGCACATGTCTAAATATGGTAGTGGGCATGGCAAGGGCAGTCCATCGAACTTAAACGACCCACCTGCTTTCAGAAATGGCTGGCACATCTAGGGCCACGTCCATATCTGTACATGCTCTGGGCACAACTATCATCTGAAAAGTGCTTGTTTCGCCGCTATACCCCCTAGAGAGTGTATAGAGAGTTCTCAGGTATTCCCAGTGCAATCTACAACCACAACAACCTTTAATAGAAATTGGGGACACCTGTGTTGCAGTTCTTTCTCTGCCTCTTGCAGAATGACCATCTGGAATGTGTCCCCTGCCTGGAATACTGCAGCAGGAACATTTGTCTATGTACTGTGGGCGTCCCCGATGGCATCCATATCAGGGGCATCCAAATCATGCCCAGACTTGGACATGCCTGGTCTTTTTGGGCGCATTTTCATCTGGAAGTTGGCATTGGATGTTGGAGAGGGGGCAGACGTTTATAGGTAAATGCCTCAGAGCTGTTTTTGCCCATTGCCGCTGATGGACGTATCGAAGAGCGGCGGCGGCAGCAGCAATGGGCACCGGAGGGGGGCACATGGGATGACGTTCGCCTAGACACCTCATGTCTTTGTGCTAACCCTGACAATATTACTACTACTACTACTACTGACTATTTGTTTAGCGCTACAAGACATACGCAGCGCTGCACAGACATGTAAGAGACAGTCCCTGCTCATCAGAGCTTACAATCTAGTCAAGACAGACAGCACAGAAGGTGTAGAGAGGGATAAAACAAGGGGGAAAGGTAAAGAAACAAGGAGATCAGGTGAGTCAAGATCCAAAAGCAGCAATATATATATATATATATACACTATATATCCCAAACGTGTTTCATTTATTGTTGAATTAACATAGGCTGGCTGATCTGAAACCTAGTGGCCCTTTGGCAATCGACCATAAAATCTGATAAGTAAATCATCTTGTGGTTCACTGTTGACAGAGGTGTTACCCCCACCCCAAAGATTTTAACTTTTCCCACCATGCCCTATCCCACCTTGCCCTTGCATTACCCCATTTTAGCCCTGCCCATCCACACCCCACTTTAGTCTCCCAAAACAGCTGAATCATCAAACGTTTTTGGTGAGCATTGGCTGATGGTAGAGGAAATACATGGCTGCCAGGGCTCTGACACTATTGTTGCTCCTATCACTCAAAGTGAATCACAGCCAGTGCTCAGTACATTCCATACTCTCCTCATCTCCTCCAGTCTGGGAATAAGAGGATGAAAGACTTGACAGAACTGGACAAGTGGCTCTGCAGGGGGAGGAAGAGGTGCTGTGCGCAATATGTGTGCTACACTAAGTAGGGGCTGGCCAATCGTGCCCTAGATGCTGTCATTTCCCAAACTCAGCGACTCATGCTGTAGCTAGGAGGGAGAGAAATGTCTGACTGCACATGTACTCAGAAAGGAGCTCCTCTGTGTCTGTGAGCCGCCGCTGGCATCTCTTGGAGAAAGGTGCCGACAGCTGAACCCAAGTGCTCGTCTGGACATTAGCACTAAGAAGAGGCGACCTTTCTATTTACAGCCAGCCCCTGGACTCAGCAAAATTCTTCAGGATAAGGGACCAGTCAACATCAGAATGGGTCACGCTTCTATTTCTACACATTCTCATTCCTCATATGTAAGTCCTCCGATTGTGGAGGGAGGAATAGTTCTATCCAGAGCCAGGCGTAGAGTTAGAATGCTTTCAGGTGCAGCAATAAATGACTGAAGAAGACTGATGTATGTTCCACTGTGATGCAATATGAGATGAATATAGCAGTGCAAGAAAAGCAGTCATATGCACAGGCAGTCAGTAAAGGGAAAGCTTAACTCCTAGAGATGTGAAGTGGCATTTTAGAAAGGCCATCTAGGAACAAGCTGAAACATCCTTGGCAAAATGTCCAAAATACCAGGGTAGTGGCGGCAGTGAAGGTGGGCACATGTAAGTGCTTTCTGAAATCAGTGCGTTGATACCCCAAAAATGCCCACACTACTCAGGTAGGCAGGATTTTTAGATTGGCCACAGTTTGAGCACGCAGTACTTTTACTGCAGTGCACTTGGCTCATGCTGAACCCTCCCCTATCTGCAGGGCCAGCCCGAGGGTTTCTGCCACCCTAGGTGAGCATCCCAGCCATGCCACCCCTCCGCTGCCCACCGCCGCTTCTGACTTCTGGGGGACCACGGCGGCAATTTAAAAGTGGTGGCTTTGTTGTTGCTTTGGTGCCTGTGGCAGGCCATGTGTTTTGGCACACATGGCCTGCCACTTCCGACCCACCCTCCAACAGGATGTTGTGTCAGAGGGAGGTCAGAAGCAACAGGCCATGTGTACCGAAGCACATGGCCTGACATGGGTACCAAAGGGCTGGTACAAAACCACTGTGTCGGCTGCCAAGATCCATCACCCTAAGCGGTTGCCTAGCCCACCTAGTGGATGGGCCAGCCCTGCCTATCTGGTAGTGCATGTTAATAAACATGCTCCTAAGTGAGCACCAGGGTAACTGCCTGTTCCTTTAACTTAATTATCTAATAGAAACTAGACTCAGCAGAGCACACTGTCAGAGCTCCTGGCTCTCTCTGCAATCTGACAGAAGATAGTTACAGGAAGACAGGCAGGAATGGTGCTTATTCTAAAATGGAAGAGAAAGAGAGACAGAGAAAACAGCAGGAGATTTTTCGTCTTCAGACTCCAAATGGAAATAGCAACAGGAAAACCAGGAGAAGATCCTGCAGCCACAAAAGTAATCAGAAACGGTTGCACTGATATTAGGGCTCATTGGGTAATATAAAAGCAGGGAAATACCATTGCAGCCATTACCCAAAGGGTTGCTGTAGCCAAAGGCATACTCCTGCAACTACTCACTCTCATGTGATGACTATCCTAAAATGCGCACACTCCTTTAGAGGGGATCCAGAGGGGCCCTACTCATGACACACTTTAAAGGCCCTTTTACTACGCATTGAGAGCAAAGCATATCCCCAGCAGTTAACGCACAGAATGGTACCTTAAAGAGCAGCAGCGGCATTTGCAATAAATGCGGGTGCAGGTATCGTTAAGCACAGCCCCTCTAATTACCGCATTGACAGCGAGCGCGTGATATGTACCCCTACGCTAATTGCACTGTGCTCTTCATGTCAACACTCTGCTTCTAACGAGCCCATTTCCTGCCCCATTGCACAGTGGGCAATTAACGTGTATTTTAGCACACGGTAGCCATCGTGCCCGCATGGTAATGGTTACCATGACCCCAATACTCATGGTTATTGCACGCACAGCACACTAATAAAAGGACCCCTTAATCAGGCCTGATGACACATGAGGGTGCTAAGGCATACGGGATGTGAAACACACACTGCCATAAACGATACAGCGGAGTAAACCAATGTAATGGACATCCATTGCCCTCTGCACGGGGAAATGAAAGAGAAGTAATGCACTTTACTGTCTCAGCTTTTATCTGAATGCATTACTGCTGAAAAGTTCCTAGACAGGGAAGCTAATATAAACATGAATAATAAATAGCCAACAGACATATGAAAAGCTTCTAATCATTTTACTCATTTTCAGAAATGAAAACAATTTATTTTATATTGATCTTTAAAAGTCACTTCCAACAGAACACGTAGCCTTTAGTAATTGTCCTTAAACTTTCATCTAGATCTTGTGTGCAAGGAATTTTTCCATATTTTTTTATTGTCCTTTATGTGCAATTAGTCTCTTTAAATTGATTCCAGCGTGCAGCCGTCTATTTTCAGTGGTAAATGAGTAGCTACAAGAACACATGACGGGAAATACTATCCTAGGACTCTACGACACAGCTACTTTATGTATGTACAATGATTTGAATTCACCTCTTCCCTTCTGAACACACTACTAGGACACTTATCCACTCTTTAGTCACCTCCCGTCTAGATTATTGAATCCTCCTCCTTGCTGGTCTCCCTCTGAATCATCTCTCTCTCCTTCAATCTGATCAAAACTCAACTGCACGGCTAATCTTCCGCCAGCCTCTTCATGCTCATATTACCCCTCTTCTCAAGTCGCTTCACTGGCTCCCTATCCGTTTCCGTATCCAGTTCAAACTTCTCCTACTGACCTTTAAGTGCATTCATTCCGCTGCTCCTCACTACCTTTCCTCTCTTATCTCTCCCTACACCCCTCCTCGGGATTGATTCTATCTGTGCCCTTCTCTTCTACTGCCAAATCCAGACTTCGATCCTTCCACTTTGTTGCGCCTTACTGTATATACCTTAGTTGCAGGTTGTGCATGTATATGTGACAGGGGCATTTTTACTAAAATGTGGTAAGTTTTTGCACTTACAGCACACCAGGAGCAAAACTCGATGCATGGTAAGTGCAAAGGCCACATGCTCGCTCCAGAGGGCGGGCCCAGCATGTCCCCTGCAGTTACCACAGGGAAAGTTTCCTTACCAGACATTAAGGGAAACAGTGGTAAGCATGGGTGCATTTCACACCTCCTCTTGAGGTTGCCTTAACTGCACCCGCATTAACTGCAAAATTGACAGTGCCCAATAAGTACCTGCGCTAACTGCAATGCACAGTTCACGCCCATTCTCTGCCCATAATCTCCATCATGCATTAAGCTGTTATCTCAGGTTTTAACTGTGTGGCTGTTTTTAATGCTCTATACTATAGTCATTACCATGGACCCCCTCTAAGAGATACTGCATGTTAAAACACACGTTAACTGCTTAGCGCATTTCAGCAAAAGGGCTCCATAGTGCCCCGGTGATTATCATGTAAGCTGCAGAATTTTAACTCAGTGTCTTATGGCTTAGTGCATTTCATGTGACTGGGATAGCACTTGTGCTGGTAGATGTAGAATGAAATAGCATGGGGGATGTGTGTGTTAATCACTTCCCCATGGGGTATGGCCATGGGAGGAGACACAGAAATGTTATGATATCAAGCAAGAATGCAAAAGCCCTGTTTCAGAGGGAAAATTGTCTTTTATATCTCTTTTCTGCCATCATACAACAGATAGTGGAGGAGTAGCCTAGTGGTTAGAGCAACTGCCTCATACCCAGAAGATCAGGGGTTCAATTCCCACTGGTACTCCTTGTGACCTTGGGCAAGTCACTTTCCCCTCCATTGCCTCAGAAGAAAAGGCTGGCAATCTACTTCCCGTGATACATTGCTAAGAAAACCCACAGGTAGCTGGGTTGCTATGAGTCAACACTGACTTGATAGCACTTTAAAAAAAAAAAAGACAGATAGTATGCTTATTGAGCCCTGAAGTCAAGGAAAGAAAGAATAATTCCTTCATCTGCAGTCAGGACTGGGAGGAGAGGGCCATTCCTTTATCCAAGCGACGAGTTTCAAGTTTATTGTTAATTTGTATACCACACATCGATTCTAAGCAGCACAGTGATGTCCAAACTGCAGAGTTTATCTCCAGAGTCATTTTAGAAGCTGTCTGTGGGGATATCCCCAGCGTGAGGACGTCCAAACCTAAACAGGAGCATAGCCAGGGCACTCCCAGGGACCAAGACATCCCTGCCTGATCACAGAAACATAGCTGAAAACATCCAGAGGGCATAGAGAAGAAAGCACTCCAGTATCCTCAGTATGCAACATGATTTCAACTACAGCACCAGTGGGATCTGGACCCTGGCTATTCCTGTTTTTAACCCAATGCACTAACCATTATGCTTTCTAGACATCTAGATTCTGAAATATGGTTCTGGGGAGGTGTAAGAAGATACCCCTACAGACTTCCCTATCAGCTCGTCCAGGTTTGTGAAATCACGTCTGCACCTGGATGTGCCTGTATTGTTTTCAGATGTCCCAGATTGCACTGTGACGGATCTTCTAAAATTCCTCTCAAAATATACAATCTAAACTAGAAACAACAAAACAGGGGATAGAGGTCAGAGAGGATCTGGGGCAAATGGTGCTGTTGTCTCAGGGGGTTGGTGACCAGTGATTTTAAAAGTTGGTCCCATGCCTATGTGAGGGGTATTTGTATGTTTTCCCCCCATATACAGCTTTTTAAAATAGCGGCTCCCAGTGGACATTCAGAGACATATACATGCTGTCCCACATTTATTTTAAAAGAGGCTCTAGGTTTGATAGAGTCTCTTATAAAATACTGTTGGAATTCATAACATCAGAACTGCCATACTGGGTCAGACCAAAAGTCCATCAAGCCCAGTGTCCTGTTTCCAATAGTGGTCAATCCAGGTGACAATTACTTGACAGTTCCCAAAAATTAGCCAGTTCCATGTTACTTATCCCCAGAGAAAATCAATGGTTTTCTCTTGTACTAGCTTAATAATTGTTTATGGACTTTTCCTCCAGGAATTTGTCCAAACCTTTTTTAAATCCAGCTAGACTACCTGCTTTTTTCATGTCTGCCGGCAACAAGTTCCAAAGGCTAATTATAGGTTGAGAGAAGAATTATTTTCTTCTATCTGTTTTAAATATATTACTTTGTAGCTTCATGCCATGCCCTCTAGTCCTTGTTTTTTTGTTGTTGTTTCAGAGAGTAAACAATTGATTCCTGTCTACCAAATCCACTCCACTCGGGATTTTATAGACCTCTATCATATTTCCCCTAAGCCTTTTCTTCTGAAACAGGCTGAAGAGCCCTAATTTCTTTAGCTTTTCCTCATAGGAGAGTTGTTCCAACCCCTTTATCAATTTTGAAGCCCTTCTCTGTACCTTTTCTAATGGCACTATATCTCACTTGAGATTCAGAAACCAGAATTGCACACAATACTCAAGATGTGATCGTACCATGGAGTGATACAGAGGCATTAGGATATCTTTTATTTTATTTTTCTATTCCTTTCCTAATGATTCCTAGGATTCTGTTTGAATTTTTGGCCACTACCTCTGCACACTGAACTGAAGATTTCAATGTATTGGCTACAATCAGGCCTAGATGCTTTCTTCGGTGGTGACTCCTAACATAGTAACATAGTAAATGACGGCAGATAAAGACCAGCGTGGTCCATCTAGTCTGCCCAGCAATATGGCAGGAGTAGGTGCACCCCTTCCCATGTCTTTTAGAGAGTAGGTGCACCCCTACCCATGTCTTTGCTTAGTGGTGCACCCCTCCCCAAGTCTTCACCCCTCCCCATATCTTTGTTTCTTTGTTTGTTTAGGGGTGAACCCACCGCTCCTCCCCCCATCGCTCCATGTAGGACACTCCTATTTGTTGAGAAATTAGATAGTTCAGTTTATTTTGATTTAATCTTGTTGCTGTAAAGTGATCCACTGTGTCTGTCCCAGGCCACTTTGAATTCCGTCACTGTGTTTGCTCCCACCACCTCCATCAGGAGGGCATTGTGTATCTAGAGTTTGGATTATTCTTCCCTACATGCATCATTTTGCGCTTGCCCACATTATATTTCATCTAACATTTGGATGCCCAGTCTCCCAGACTCACCAGGTCCTCCTGCAATTTCTCACAATCCATATGCAGTTTAACAACTCTGAATACATAGTAGCAAAGTAACATAGTATATGATGGCATAAGAACATAAGACATGCCATACTGGTCAGACCAAGGTCCATCAAGCCCAGTATATTGTTTCCAACAGTGGCCAATCTAGGTCACAAGTACCTAGCAGCAGGTTCCACAATGCTTGTATTGTGGCAAGCAATGGATTTCCTGGGTCCCCTTTAATAATGGTTTATGGACCTTTCCTCCAGGAACTTCTCCAAACATTTTTTAAACCCAGCTACACTAACAGCTTTTACTACATCCTCCAGTAACGAATCCAGATACACTATATCAACCGACTCACCTTTGTCTACCTTTTTATCACACCTTAAAAAAAACATAACAGATTAGTAAGACAAGATCTTCCTTGGCTAAAGCCATGTTGGCTGTCTCCCATTAAGCCATGACTATCTACTTGTTCAGTAATTTTGTTCTTCATAATGGTTTCTACTATTTTTCCCAGAAGTGACGTATGGTACATCTAGTCTGCCCAATAATTTGGCTAGAGTGATTGTAACAGCAGCTCCATGCAGATCACCCCCCTCTATGACTGTCTTTAGGGTTGTACCTGCTGCTCCGTGCAGGTCAGTCCTCCTCTAAAAGATATTTAAGTTTATTTTGATTTCATCCTCTTGCTATAAATGGATCCACTGTGTCTGTTCCATGCCATTTTGAATTCCTTCACTGTACTTGCCCCTATAACCTCCATCTGGAGGGCATTCCATGCATCCACCACCTTTTCACTGAAAAAGTATTTCCTGATGTTGCTTTTAAGTTTACCGTCTTGCAACTTCATCATAAGCCTTCTAGTCTTAAAGCTTCCCCTTCTTTGAAAAAGATTTGTTTGTTCATTGATATCTAGGGTTGCCAGATACCTTTGGTCCAAAATCAGGACATTTTTTTCAAAAAATAACACTTTTCAAAAAAACATTTTATTTGGCATCAAACACAATAAAACATTATTTACATGTATTTATTTTTTGACGATATTTGATTTAGCAGATTTTTGCCAGCCAAAATCGTTTTGTGCATATCACCACAAGATAATGAATAGTTTATTTTAACTTGAAGCAAGCATTTTACAGTTTCAATATCCAATCAATCATTGCTTCTTGCACACTGAAAATTCTCGTTCCACAGCAGCGTTCAATGTGGGAATTGAAAACATTATGCTAACTAGTGTTTTCAAATTTACACATATTTTGCTTTCAAATAAAGTGGACCACCTTTTTATCAAATGGCAAATTATTAAATTCATCTGAAGATGTCTGTAACAATACGTTCAATTTGTTTGTTTCGTCAATGAATCTTTCATAAAAATGGTGGGTAACAGATATTCAGCTGATTTTCAAACTTCATCGTATTTAATACTAGCTTTTAGCATCAACCTAACAGTTGAAGATGGGTAATTGTCTAAGCTGAACCATTTACTAATGTAATTGTCAGCCATTGAATAAAATTCAGTGAATTCCTTCTTAGGTTTATTGGCTAAATTCGGATCATATAATTCTAAAGCTGCAAGCATAGAACTTGTAATGGTACCAACAAGGTTTTGCTGAAGTTGCTGTTTCATCTTCATTTGTATTATAATGTTCATCTTAATCATCTATCAAAATTTCACAGAAATTCAGGACAAGTCAGGACATTTTTCAAATCAGGACAAGTTTCTAAAAATCAATACAATCCTGATAAAGTCAGGACAACTGGCAACCCTATTGATAACCTTTAAGTATTTAAAAGTCTGTATCATATCTCCCCTGTCCTTCCTCTCCTCTAGGTTATACATATTTAGGTCTTCAAGTCTCTTCTCATACATCTTCTGGCTCAGGCTCCAAATCATTTTGGTCGCCTTCCTCTGAACCATTTCAAGACTTTTTATGTCCTTTGTGAAATACAGTCTCCAAAACTGAACAGAATACTCCAAGTGAGGACTCACCAACGACTTGTATAGGGGCATTAATACCTCCTCCTTTCTGCTGGTTATTCCTCTCTGTATGCAGCCCAGCATCCTTCTGGCTTTGGCTACTGCCTTGAGGCATTGATTCGCCACCGTGAGATTCTCAGACACTAGCACTCCAAGGTCCCTCTCCTAGTCCATGCACACCAACCTCTCTCTACCTATTGCATACATTTGCTTTGGATTTGTGCATTCCAAGTGCATGACTCTGCACTTCTTCACATTAAATCGTAACTGCCAGGCATTTGACCATTTTTCCAGGGTTTTTTAGATCTTTCCTCATGCTGTCCACTCCGTCAGAAGTGTCCACTCTGTTGCAAATTTTCTTGTCGTCTGCAAAAAAGCAGACTTTTGCATTCAGTCCTTCTGCAATGTCACTCACAAATACATTGAACAGTATCAGTTCCATGACCAATCCCTGAGGCACGCTACTACGCACCTTCCTTTCTTCTGAGTGAGTTCCATTTACTACTACCTTCTGTCATCTGTCAGTCATCCAATTTCTGATCCAGTTCATCACCTTGGGACCTATCCCCAGGCTGCTCAGTTTATTGATAAGCCTCCTTTGAGGAACAGTATCAAAGGCTTTGCTGAAATCTAGGTATATCACATCTATAGCAGGCCCCTGATCTAGTTCTCTGGTCATCCAGTCTTAGAACTTAATCAAATTTGATTGGCATGATTTTTCCCTAGTAAAACCATGTTGCCTCGGATCATGCAATCCATTGGTTTCCAGAAAGTCCACTATTCTTTCATTCAAGAGCACTTCCATTACTTTTTCCACCATAGAGGTACATCTTACCAGCCTATAGTTTGTCACCTCTTTCCTATTACGTACCACTTTTGTGAAGAGGTACCACATCAGCCCTTCTTCAGTATTGCGGAACCTCTCCCGTTTCCAAGGATCTATTAAAAATGTCCTTTAAAGGCCCTGCCAGAACATCTCTGAGCATTTTCAGTATCCTGGGATTGTTCTAGTGGTTGATATGGAAGGACAGACTAGATAGGCCATGTCGTCTTTTTCTGTCATCATGTTTCTATGTTTCTATATCCCACCTGTCCCATGGCCTTGTCCGTTTCCAGTTTTGCAAGCTGTTCAAACACATCATCTTCTGTGAATGGTGTGGTACCTACTCCATTTCCATTTGTATATTTGTCACTCATTTATGGTCCTTCTCTAGGATTTTCTTTCGTGAAAACAGAACAGAAGTATTTGTTTAGCATTTTCACTTTTTCAATGTCACTTTAGGAAAATCCATCCTTGGCACTTTTGAGTCTTGCAAGTCCACCTCTGATCTTCCTCTTCTCCCAAATATACCTGAAAAAAAGTTTTGTCTCCACACTTCACATCTTTAGCCATTTTTTCACCTTTGTTTTTGGCATCCTTATTTCTCTTTGTCTCTTTTAGCTTTATCCTAAGAACATAAGATATGCCATATTGGGTCAGACCAAGATCCATCAAGCCCAGTACCCTGTTTCCAACAGCAGCCAATCGAGATCACAAGAACCTAGCAGTACCTGTATTCTTTTCTGTGTTCCTCTTTTTGAAATCTTCTGAATTTTGTGAAAGCTGGGGGGGGGTTTTGCCTTTATTTGTGCAGCCACTTCTTTGGAGAACCATATAGGTTTCCTTTTCCTCTTGTTTTTATTTACTTTCCTTACATATATATACATACATATACATACAAGTTTTATGTAAATGAACTTGCATTTCCCATGCATTTCATACCTTGTTCTTTGCACACCGTGCTTGATCTTTGGAAAGTACGGTATAAAAATGTTTATTAAATAAATAAAAAAATAAATAAATATATCTGTTGCCTCTTTTATTTCCTCTTTCAATTTAGCCCACTGCAATTCCATGTCCCTTATCTCCTCCCACCCTGCCAATTTCCCCTTCAGGGCATTTTCCCATTTTACTGAAGTCAGCGTTTTTTGAAGTCCAGGACTTTGAGTTTGTTGTGATTGGACTCTGCCTTAACTTTTACCTCAAACCATACCGTGTGATAATCACGGCTGCTCAAACCACACCATGTGATGATCATGCTATCTCCATTGGTGAGTACTAAATCCAGCATAGAACTTTCCCTGGCCGATTCCATAAGCAGTTGTCTGAGCAATTGTTCTTGGAAGACATCCCCAATCTTTTTACTTCTTTCCAGATTTGCAGAAGGAATACGCCAATCCACATCAGGTAGATTAAAGTCACCTAATATGATCACTTCTCCCTTCTTAGCTACCTTTGCAATATCAGTGATCAAGTCTCTATCCATGTCCTCAGTTTGATTTCATAAGATCATAAGATATGCCATACTGAATCAGACCAAGGTCCATCAAGCCCAGTATCCTGTTTCCAACAGTGGCCAATCTAGGTTACAAGTACCTAGCAGTTTCCCCAAGGGGCACACAGGTTCCACAATGCTTGTATTGGGACAAGCAGTGCATTTCCCGAGTCCCTTTTAATAATGGTTTATGGACTTTTCCTCCAGGAACGTGTCAAAACCTTTTTTAAACCCAGCTACACTAACAGTTTTTACTACACCCTTCGGTAAGGAATTCCAGAGTTTGATTATGCGTTGGGTTAAAAAATATTTTCTCTTATTAGTCATAAATGGATTGGAGGCCTGTAGACTACACCAGTGTGGATGACAGTGTCATCTCCTCTTTCTAACACAATCCACAGAGCTTCTTCTTTTTCCAATATCCCCTGCATTTCAGCGACTTTAATATTGCTTTTGACATATAGGGCTACTCCTCCTCCTTTTCTGCCTTCTCTAGCTCTTCTAAATAAATTATAGCCAGCTATGGCTATATCCCATTCATGTGACTCATTAAACCAGGTTTCTATAGTGGCAACAATGTCCAAGTCCATTTCCACCATCAGGGCTTCCAGGTCAGGAACTTTGCTGGCTAGACTTCGAGCATTTGTGCTCACTGACTTTCAGCTAGTGTTGATTGGCTTGCTTGTATTTTGGAAAGATTTTGTTCCAGACTCCTCTTGCCTCTTGTCAGTGATGTGTGGATTAATATGATGACTATTACCATTGTTATTATGTTCTTGCTGGGAATGATGACCTGGACTTGTTTTTTCCCATCCGTCACCCCCTTTCCCCAGTTTAAATGTTTGTCCACATATTGCCTGAATTTTTCACTTAGGATCCTTTTTCCTGCCACAGAGAGATGCAGTCCATCACCACAGTGTGACCTCTTGTTGTTGCCTATATATCTAAATCCTTGTTGTTTACCCTGAGTTTGGAGCCACATATTAAAACTGGTTATGTGATGGAGTCTCTCTTCCCCCTTATCATGAACAGGTAGAACTTCTAAGAATGCTATAGTGCTGACAATGGGTTTAGATTCCCTTCCCAAAAGCTGAAAGTTCCTTTGTACTGTAGAGACAATGAGCTCGATATTGAGTTAGGCGCAGGTCGCTAACCAAGAAGCACGCAATATTGCTGCTGTCCAGTTATCAATCGTTGCTACCTCCGATCCTCCCCAGAATGCCCCCGACACACCCCGATGCTAAGTGGTTAGCATTGGGGAGTGTAAGGGAGAAGAGAGGGGATATTCAACGGCAATAACCGGGTTAGTGTCGTTGAATATCCCGGATAGCAGCATTTACACTGTTTACAGGGATGTAAACCATGTAAATGCCTTTCGAATATTAGGCTCAATGTTTCTAGCCAGGTCATTTGTACCCAAGTGGATAACAACATCAGTTTTGGAATGCTTACTTTCCACACTGACTATGCCAACAATTTGGTTTGTATTCCTGCTGACTGAATAGCCTGGGACACATTTGAGCATCTTCTGTCGTTTGTACTCTGTTCCCAAGTTAATCCCTCTGATAATGGAATTTCCAAGTGGTAACAGTTTCCTGTTTTGTGATTTTTTCTTCATGTTTGGTGCATTATCAGTAGATTGGGCATTAACCTTCTTATTTAAGGCCACTTCATTTTCCACTAATTGAGCACTCTCATTTTCCAAAGCAGAGAAGACATTATGCAGGGATATCTCTTGATGGAGAGGGTGTCTCCATGTTCCAGGTCACAACCTACCAAAGCCCATTGTGATCCATTTGCTGCTGGGATGTTTGATTCATTCTGGAAGCGGTATTGGATTGCCTTCAATTTGTACCCTAGGGAAGGTGCACTTCATTGCAGCTAATTCTTCCCTTAATAGAACTAATTCTTTATGCATAGCAGATAGTTTGAGACATAGACGACAAGCTCTAAGGCTCCAACTGTGGTGGAGGCACCACAGCAATTGCAACTGTGGTGAAGGCACCACAGCAATTGCATTAAATACATGACAAGTTGATTAAGACTGTTATAAAGTAGTTTTAGCACAAAAGGTGTGCATTCCACCTAATTGGAGGACAGATGTCTATCCAAGATATGAAGACTATATAGGCAATTCAACTCTGAGGTGGGTGGGGAGAGGGCAGGTGGGAATTTAAGTGCCCCAGGCCAGTAGACCTTGTGTGGGTCATTCTGAACCGTGAATAAGCCATTTGTACGTACGCCAAGGACGTGCGCCATGCGGAAATGTCTATATGATATTCAAAGCACAACACGAAATACACGTGCCAGACCAATATAGGGATGGGACGTGGGCATGGATGGGAGGAACGTAGTCCTGACCGACCCTGAAAACGCACAAACTATATTCTGACAAGTCCCGTGTATGTCTAGTTCTTTCCCCATGGACATCTGAGTTATACCTGATAAAACCTGGAATAACAGACATGGAGGGACTAAAAAAAGGAAAAGAAACATTACTGCATAGAGCTGGGCATACTACTCTGCGCATCAACACATCCCAATGAAAGGTATGAGGGTGATGCTACCATGTGTGCCTGCGGTAGCAGGGTGCACAGGATGCAGATGTACATACTGTTCTGCACAAAGGAGGGACATGAGAATGAACAGTCACATGAGAATGAACAGTCAGCATCAGGGAAACACAGGCAAAAGAGACAGATGCCTACAGTGACCATGGCAGAGGGAAACACAGAGCCCAGCGGTTATTGCGTGCATGACATAGAATGAAACACCCACACTACCATCACCAGTGCCCAGGCAAATCCACCCCACACACCCAGGTGCCCCTCCAACAGCATGTCACACACTGCCCCCACCCTCACCCTCACCCTCACCCCCAACCCCACACCCCCACCCCCAACCCCACATCCATACCCCACCACCCCTGTGACAGCAAACACTGCCCGGGCCTACCGCCATTCTCCACGTAGCCCTCCCCTGCCCAGAAGCACCACCACTGTGCCTCAGTAGATGGCCACTGGGTGGCGCGGGTAATGGCAAACCCGCTGAGACTAGGCTGCTGCTGCTGCTGCTCTCCTCACTGGTCTCAAGTGCTGCATGGAATGGTGGGAAGACCAGCGGGGGCCCCACACCCTGCGGCACAGGACTCAGGATTTAGGAATGCCCTACACTGCTGGACCCCACCACAGATGCAGCACACACAGTGGACCATTTGGCCACTCTGCTGGTGGATGGTGGGGCAGAGGGGTGAAGCACATCAGTGATGGCAGGAGGAACAGTAGCAACAGCCGGTGTCAGATGCATGCCCTGAGGTCCAGCCAACTGGGCAACCAGGACATCAATGCGGACCCCTAGGTGGCACATGGAGGCAGTCAAGTGATTGGTTGCTGCCAGCTGCACTTCCTCCACCGCCAACCGCCACTGTACAAGGGTCAGCTGCTGTTCTCAGAATTGCACAGTCCGATGGAGGAGTTGCAGCTTCTCCTGTGCCTACACCTCATGACCCTCCTGCTGGGTGATGAGGCACTCGGCACACCCAACCAACTGTCCTTATGTGCGTTGGTGGTGCTGCCCATGGTGACCACTGCCATCAGGCTGGGGTTGGTGCTCAGGCGATGGTGATGGTGCAAGCTGGTCCTCTCAGTCAGCAGAGTTGGTGTCATCAGGATCTGCAGCGGTGGATATAATAATGCCTGTGTATCGTTGCATGGTGTGACTGCACCTTGAATATTGTGTGCAGTTCCGTATCTTAAAAAGGATATAGCATTATTAAAAATGGTACAGAGATGAGCAACCAAAATGGTAAAGGGGATGGAAAGATACCCCTATGAGGAGAGGTTAAAAGGTTAGGGCTTTTCAACCTGGAAAAGGGACGGCTTAGGGGAGATATGATAGAGGTATATATTAATGAATGGAGTGGAACAGGTAAACATAGATTGATTGTGTACGTCATCAAAATGTAGAAAGACTAGGGGACATGCAATGAAGCTACAGTGTGACCTATTTAAGACTAATAAGAGAAAATATTTTTTCATTCAACGCATAATCAAACTCTAGAATTCATTACCGGAGGATGAAGTAAAAGCTGTTAGTATAGCTGGGTTTAAAAAAGGTTTGGACAAGTTCCTGGAGGAAAGGTCCATAAACCATTATTAAAGGGGACCCAGGAAATCCACTGCTTGCCACAATACAAGCTTTGTGGAACCTGTGTCCTTTGGGGAAACTGCTAGGTATTTGTGACCTAGATTGACCACTGATGGAAACAGGATACTGGGCTTGATGGGCCTTGGTCTGACCCTGTATGGCATATCCAGTTCGGACGTCCATCCCCATTATTCGCTGTACTGAATGACCCCCATAGTGACTGATTTGGCTGTTTGGGCTACCTGATTTACATAAGAACATAAGATATGCCATACTGGGTCAGACCAAGGTCCATCAAGCCCAGTATCCTATTTCCAACAGTGGCCAATCCAGGTCACAAGTACCTAGCAGTTTCTCCAAAAGACACAGGTTCCTCAATGCTTGTATTGGGTCAAGCAGTGATATCCCGGATCCCTTTTAATAATGGTTTATGGACCTTTCCTCTAGGAACTTGTCCAAACCTTTTTTAAACCCAGCTACACTAACAGCTCTTACTACATCCTCCGGTAACAAATTCCAGAGTTTGATTACACGTTGAGTGAAAAAATATTTTCTCTTATTAGTTTTAAATAGGTTACCCTGTAGCTTCATTGCATGTCCCCTAGTCTTTTTATATTCTGATGATGTAAACAATCAATCTACGTTTACCCGTTCCACTCCATTCATTAATTTATAGACCTCTATCATATCTCCCCTCAGCCGTCTCTTTTCCAGGTTAAAGAGCCCTAACCTTTTTAGCCTCTCTTCATAGGAGTAGCCTTCCATCCCCTTTACCATTTTGGTAGCTCTTCTCTGTACCTTTTCTAATAACTCTATATCCTTTTTAAGATATGGCGACCAGAATTGCACACAATATTCAAGGTGCGGTCGCACCATGGAACGATACAGAGGCATTATAATATCCTTTGTTTTATTTTCCATTTCCTTTCAACATTTGTGGGTGTTTTTTTGGTTTGGATAGTTTTCTGTACCCAGTTTTTGTATTTAAATATGGCCTCTGTACACACTGACACATTCGCATTTTCAGAGGAACAGCTAAAACAAATTTTAATGAGATTAGCTCTCTTTGAGGATGGAGGTGATTTTGACTACTCCTCTTCATGATGAGACTTAAAAGCTACACATAAGAGACACATTCTTCCATTAAAGCCGCCACTAAATCCAATTCAGCCTCTTCCATTAAAGCCTCAATATCTGGGATCTTATTTTCCATTCTATGGGCATTTATACACATGCTTTCCAGAAGGGGCAACATTTAGAAAGCAGTGTGTATAATTGCATGGGAAATAAGGCTTTAATGGAAGAGGCTGACTTGGATTTAGTGCCACTTACAGAGAAATGGTTCACGGGCATGACTGGGATGTAATTATACCGGGCTATACTTTATTCAGGAAGGACAGGGGAGGAAGAAGGGGAGGAGGAGTGGTACCATATGTAAAAAATAATATTAAAGCTATAGAATTGCAGAGCTTAAAAGGTAGCGAGAAGGCACTGTGGTTTAAACTAGAAAGAGGGAAATCCATTTGCACTGGAGTGATATACAGATCTCCATCACAGGGAGAAAAAGTGGATTAAGATATAATAGAAGACATATGAAGTATTGCCATGAAAGAAGTGCTACTGATAGGTGATTTCAATATGCCAGATGTTGATTGACACATACCTGCTGCGGGAGAGCTATTCCAGCAACTGGTAACAGCACCTACACATGAAGGGGCCATATTGGACTTGGTGCTTATCAATGGTGAAAATGTTTCTGTTGTCACAGAGGGAGATAAAATCCATTCAAAAGCGAGGGTCCTAGACTTTAGGAAAACTAATTTTGCCAAAATGAGACAATACCTCAAGGAGTCATTAGCGGGATGGGAACTGCCAGAGGATGTAGAAAAGCAATGGACAAAACTAAAAGGGGATATTTTGAGGGCAACAAACCTTTTTGTTAGAAAGTCAAATAAATGTAAAAGGTAAAGGAAGCCACTAAGGTTCTCAAAAGAAGTAGCTGAAAAGGTGAAGAAAAAGAGGGAGGCCTTCATAAAATACAAGAGATCGCAGAGAGAGGAAGACAGGCATCTATATTTGGAAAAACTTAGAGAAGCTAGCAAAGTAGTCAGGAAAGCCAAGATAAAAAAAGAAGAAGAAATAGCCAATGCATTAAAATGGAGGGATAAGACATTTTTCAGATATGTTAGTGAGACGAGGAAGGGCAAAATTAGTATTGTCATACTCAAGGATGAAGGGGAGGAATATGTAGAAGCTGATGAGGATAAAGCAGAATTGCTTAACAAATATTTCTGTTCTGTGTTCACAGATGAAGGGTCAGGAGCAGGACCTCAGAAAATACCCACAAGCAGGAACAGAAGTGACGGGGATCTTGAAAGATTTTCAGAAGACTGTGTTTGTGAGGAACTACCTAAAGTAAAAGTAGACAGAGCGATGGGACCAGATGAGATACATCCGAGAATAGTGAAGGAACTTGGGGACGTTCTAGCAGCTCCACAAAACTGAGCTTTTCAATGCTCCTTTGGAGTCAGGAGTGGTGCCAGAGGACTGGAGAAAGGCACATGTAGTCCCTTTATACAAATGTGGAAGCAAGGGTGAGGTTCAAAACTACAAGCCGGTTAGTCTAACCTTGGTGGTGAGTGAATTATTAGAAACGCTGCTAAAAGTGAAAATAGTGGATTGCAGGATCCGAGGTAGCTTGGGTTTACAAGAGCAGGTCTTATCAGACAAATGTGATTGATTTCTTTGACTGAGTGACCAGGGAAGTTGGACCAAGGGAGAGCCCTAGATGAGGTATACTTAGATTTCAGTAAAGCCGTTGACGCTGTTCCGCACAGGTAACTTATAAACAAACTGAGCACCCTAGGAATGGACCCTAAAGTGACTGACTGGGTTAGAAAATGATTGGGTGGGAGGTGACAAAGGGTACAGTTAAATGGAGCTCACTCTGAGGAGAAGGAAGTTACTAGTTGTGTGCTGCAGGGATCTGTCTTTGATCCGATTCTTTTTAACATCTTTATTAGTGATATTGCAGAAGGGCTGTCGGGTAAGGTTTGCCTCTTTGCGGATGATAACAAAATCTGCAATAGAGTAGATACCCAGGAAGGAGTAGATAACATGAGGAGGGAGCTAGCTAAGCTTGAAGACTGACCAAGAATTCGGCAACTGAGATTTAATACTAAAAAATGCAGGGTCATGCACTTGGGCTGCAAAAATCCAAGGGAGCAGTACAGTGTAGGGGGTGAAGTAGTTCTGTCCACAAAAGAAGAGCGAGACCCGGGTATGATTGTTTCAGATGATCTTAAAGGTAGAATAGGTGACGGCGAAAGCCAGAAGGATGCTTGCGTGTATAGGCAGAGGAATGGCCAGCAGAAAAAAGGAGGTGCTAGTGCCTCTGTAAGTCTCTGGTGTGACCTCCTTTTGAGTATTGTGTGCAATTCTGGAGACCACACCTTGAAAAGGATATAAACAGGGTGGAGTCGGTGCAGAGAGTGGCTACTAAAATGGTTAGTGGTCTTCGTTATAAAGCATATGAGAACAAGCTTAAAGATCTTAATATATATACGTTAGAGCAGTGGTTCTTAACCCAATCTTCTGGGACCCCCAGGCCAGTCAGGTTTTCAGGATATCCACAAAGAATATGCATGAGAAAGATCTGCATGCACTGCTTCCATTGTATGTAAATCGATGTCATGCATATTCATTGTGGATAGCCTAAAAAGCAAACTGGGCTGGAGATCCCAGAGGACTGAGTTGAGAACCACTGCATTAGAGGAAAGGCAAGATAGAGGAGATATGATAGAGTCATTTAAATACCTCCATGGCATAAATGCACAAGAGGAGAGCCTCTTTTGATTGAAAGCAAACTCTGCTACAACGGGACATAGGATGAGGGTGAAAGGGGATAGACTCAGGAGTAATATGCGGAAATATTTCTTTACGGAAAGAGTGGTAGATGCGGGGATTAGTCTCCCAGTGGAGGTAGTAGAAACGTGGACAGTATCTGAATTCAAAAAAGCATGGGACAAACACAGAGGATCTCTTAAAGGAAAAAGGGGATTATTGTAGTTGATATGGAAGGGCAGACTAGATAGGCCATTTGGTCTTTTTCTGCTGTCATATTTCTGTGTTTCACTGTTTCATTCGGGCACAGTTGCACGGAGCTATCATAGAAACATAGAAATATGACGACAGAAAAGTATCCTAGTACAATATCTACGTGCATGGATTATCCCTAGGGGCCTACAAGTTCACAGGCCACCTAAATTGTTTATGGATGAAGCTGATTTTCTTTCTAAGTGGAAAGATATATTGAACAAATGTTCTATGGATTTGATGACTCTGCTGGTTGAGAGGACTTCAACAGAGGAGGAAGTTATTTCTGAACAGATTAAGAATTTAGAAGAAAAATTACAATTTGAATCTGGTCAGGAACAGGCAAAGACTCAACTAGATGAGCTTACGATTCAGATGACACAGTTCAAAGAACATCTCAAATTCTTGAAAGTCAAAAAATGTAACCATGATCAAGCGATTATTCCAAAGATCAGGTATATTCATGGATGTCTCAACCAGCTCCTACGGCTTCTAAGCGAATCACGTTTGATTATACATCAAGGGAACCAGGGGAAAGCGAGGATGATTTTGAATCTGCTCGCTACCAACGTCCCCGTGATTTTTTTGGACAAGGGTCATAAATATCGAGCAGACAAATTCAGAGGCCAAGGACCATGCAATTGTTATAACGCAGGAAATTAGCGCAGCTCTGTGACCTGCTCATAAGCTCGTCAACAGTTGTGAACCTCTTGAATACACCTCTGACTCCTCAAGAGAGGGTCCTGAATCTGGAGTTGTCATTTGTGCCCACAGTCCCCTATGACTTATTTCAGACTTGAGTTTCGTTATACCAATTTTTTCGTAAATTACAGGTCAACTTGTTTTGTGCCTCACACTCGGTCCCTCAGGATGACTCAGTGATTCACAGTCCCTCTAAATGCATCTGCCCAGTTCTCATCAATCCGGTTCTATCTACCTCTCAAAATTTGGTTTTGAAAGATCTCACATTGTTTGAGCCCTCCATGACTAAGCATCACTATAACATGACAACAGCAAAACACCAAGCGTTACTTGAATTATCGGATTCTGGAAATTTTGTAGTCAGGAATACTAATAAGGGAGGAGCAACAGTGCTGCTCTCTAATGAACAATATCATCTGGAGTTTTCTACTCATCTAAATAACACTCGCTATTATCAAATATTATTGGATGACCCCACCCCGATGCTGCAGGGTCAGATTTCTACTCTTACCATTGAGACCTTTAGGGCAGGCTGGTATATGTCTAAAGAACAAAATTTTTGCAAAGGCCCCATCCTAAAATACCATTTATTTACATGGAGGCACATTCCAATGTGGCCGTCCAGGCCCTTGTGCATCCAATCAGAATCAAGACATCCAGAGGTAGACCCAATTCTGATCCCACAGGGGCCAGATGTGCCCACGGGATCAGAATCAGATCTAGGGCCTGAACGCTCAGGCCGAGCCCCAATTCCAAACGACCTGCACGCACAGCCACTTGTCCGGCTACCTCAGTCAGGCCCCTGAATGGAGCCACCATGCAATAGCATCCCATCTCCTTGGCACTGCGGCTCCATTCAGGAGCCACAAATGCCAGCCACCACCGATTCATTTCATTCCCTGTAGCCAGAATCTCGATCAAGCTCCCATGGCCAGGGTCCAGCTACATGGAACTTCCTGCACCCCTTACCTTTTGTTCCTGGCCCAGCAGCTTGATCCCCCAACATCCAGGGGAACTTATTCCACCTCTGCGGTGGAATAAGCCCCCCATCTAAGTTCACGGCTCTGGACATACATACCCCTCCCTCACTCTGTCTCCGGAATGCCCCCTCTCACCCTGTCTAAGCCTTCCCATACAAATGGGTTGTTCGTACGGGGAGTCTTTATCTGGGGCCGGCAGGGAGGCGAATAGTGGGAATGGACATCCCAATGGGACATCCATTGCCGCTATTCGAGGGACAGAATGACCCCCTATGGAGCCTAAGATTCATAAATCTTTGACAAGTCCCCCCAGATGCCCCACTGTATCCTGCCGTGATTCCATCCCGTATGGCAAATATTTTGTTCTTATGCTCTCCCTTGTGTTTGTTTGATAGAGGTAGGAACAGAGATGTGCTGTGTTGTATTTTGCTTTCTTTAGTATAGCAGAGGTATATCAGTGCACATGGAAGGCTAAAAGAGAAATGTGATGCTATCGGGTGGACAGGAATTAACTTGTGGAATGCCTGTTGAAGTTTTGCATCACAGGCTGATGAGAAATTTAAAAAAGAGGCAGAATGATACCTGTCAGCAGATTTTATGCTTGAACGGCTTCCTTGGATTATAGGTTTGTTTTTGTTTCTCTTTTTGGGTGGGGAAGATTCACAGCATGCAGTGGTGCATTAAAAGTTGTTCATCTCTATTTATTTTTTTAACCGACATAAGACTTTGAAAGGACCAAGGTGCTTATTATGTGGTAAACACCAAACCCTATATACCAAATGGTTTATGATCACAGTTGCCTATGTAAATACAGCATTCGCCATGTTGCTGAAGAATAATGAGTTATTAGGCATTCTCTCAGTATGCACTGAAGTGTGACAAGTGGTGCAGTCTTTTCAGTCAGATACTTATACCAGAAAAGATCATACCACCTGGCGTGTGGCATTAGGCAGATTGTATCAAGCACTCTATTAGGGCCGCACCTAACAGGATTACTTCTTTCACTAACACGGATACTGTGTTTTGGCTGCAGAAGCAGAGAGATAAAGAGGGAAAGGAGATCTACTATGTCTCCCTAATAGCCCTCTCCCTGGTTGTTTCTGAGGGAGGTGGAGGTCAAAGGTGGAGGTCAGCTGTGGCTTCTCTTGTAACAATACCAAGGATTTGAGCAAAGAGGGTTTTACAATGAGGCATACATATCCACTCACTCTGTCATCAAGCACACGCTTAGATTGTTAAAAGGTCAATTCAAATGGCATCTTATAGTATTTTCTTCACAAAGTCACTAACCTTTGTTTGCTGGTTGTGTGCTTCATACTACAGCAGCAAGGCATCATCTTAAGAGCTGATGCCTATGAGCTTTTGGGTCCCTGGTGCTTTTGAGAGATGGTTTCAGAGTTCTGGGGCTCTTGTTTAAATGTTTCTCCTATTTTTGCGGCCTGCAGGGCACTTGGGTGTGTGTTACATTGACATAGTCACCAAAAGGACCGTGTTAGTGCTACTGAATATCCTGGTCACTGCAATTCATGCAGTTAGCAGGTCCACTAACCGCATTCATTGCAATGAATATTGGGCCCATAGTTGTTAATCTTATTCAGTAAATATGAAGAGCCTAGGATCATTCCTTAAACGTAATTCTAAGTTGAGCTGGTAACCAGCACTATTCCTGTAATATAGATGACGTAAGAAACTATCCCTTAAAGCCTCCAACTATCTTTGTTGCAATATTTTGAATTAATTGCATGCAAGATATCAGTCTCTGTGGGAGACCCACTAAAACTGCATTGCCAAAATTAAGGCGAGATAATATTTATTTCTAGTCAATTACTCTGAAAAACTGTAGGTTTTAAGGTGGCTTGCGCACCTTTGCAAGGGCCTTTGGTAAACTGAATAACTACATCAAAATAATTCACATGGTCAATTTCATAATGTATTTATCAATTTTGATAGGAAAATGTTATTTGTTTTAATTTCATAGCGATATCTATTTATATGTATTTTCTGTAACTCTTTATCTCATGGATTCCGTTCTCTCCGCCACTGTTTCTCCAATCTCTTTCCATGGTGCCATTCTTGAATGATCTTTCTTCACTTCTTCATTCAATCATAAGCAAGTTATATACTTTACATAGTAGCATAGTATATGCTGGCAGTTAAAGACCAGTATGATCCATCTAGTCTGCACAATAAGGTGGTTAGAGTGGTTGTAACTGTCGCTCAATGTAGGTCACCCCCACTATGCCTCTGTTTAGAGTTGTACCCGTCGCTCTGTGCAGGTCACCCCCCCCCCACCCTTTTTATTTATTGAAATATAAAAGATATTTAAGTTTGCTTTGATTTCATCCTTTTGCTATAAAAGGATCCACTGTGTGTGTCCCATGCCATTTTGAATTCTGCCACTGTATTTGCCCCCACCACTTCCATTGGGAGGGCATTCCAAGCATCCACCACCCTTTCAGTGAAAAAGTATTTCCTGATGTTGCTTTTAAGTTTACCGCCTTGCAGCTTCATGTTATGCTCCCTAGTTTTACAGCTGCCCCTTATTTGAAAAAGGTTTGTTTGTTCATTAATGCCCTTTAAGTATTTACACATCTGTATCATATCTCCCCTGTCCCTCCTCCAGAGTGTACATATTTAGGTCTTCAAATCTCTTTGCACATGTCTTCTGGTGCAGGCTCCAAATCATTTTGGTCACCTTCCTCTGAACCGTTTCAAGTCTTTTTATATTTTTTGTGAGATATAGGGCCTGATTCTGAGATGTGAATTGTGAAACCGTCCTGCCCCTATTCCCCCTCCAACTGTCCCCACACGGCCAGAGCAGCAGGACGGGGAGAGTTGGCAGGGGGCAGGAGGGGGCGGAGTGTGGGCAGAGTGGGGGTGGGCCGAGGCGGCAGGATGTTCACGGCCGACTCCGGTCACGGTCCTGTATGTCCTGTGGGGTGAGGGGAACATGCTGATTATTCCACCTCAAAGGTGGAAAGATCAGTACAAACTGGGCAATTGTGGCTGTCATGCCCCCTCCCCCCGGGGCCGGCGCCGGGTGCAGGGAGGTCCCCACCACCCAATCCAGGCCCTGGCTGCCCAGCCGTGGGTCGGGCAGCAGGATTGAAGAGAGTCTGTGCCGTGGGAGCCAGGAGTGCCTGCAGGGAGGATGTCTCCGCAGGCATGAAGGAGCATGCCTAGCCATCCACGGGCCCCATTCTGTATGCTACAGGAATATCTTGCTCCCACAGTACAGAATCGGTCCTAATGGGCCCATCCTGCTCGGGGCCGTCTGGACAGCCTGGACGTGCCCCTTTCAGAATCAGGCTCATGGTCTCCAAAACTGAGCACAATACTCCAAGTGAGGCCTCACCAACTTGTATAAGGGCATTAATACCTCCTCCTTTCTGCTGGTTATTCCTCTCTATATGCAGCCCAGCATCCTTCTGGCTTTGGCTACCGCCTTGTCGTATTGTTTGCCACCTTGAGATCCTCAGACACTATGCCCTCTCCTGGACCATGCACACCAACCTCTCACCCCCTATCACATACAATTCCTTTGAATTTCAACCAAACAACTAGCTCACACGCTTTCTCACTGTACTCATCAGGCCTCTGGAATAGCCTTCCTAGAAAACTCAAAAACATAGATGACCACTCACTTCCCAAAGGAAGTAAAAACTCTGCCCTTTAAAGCCCATTTTGATGAAAAAAAACATAACACAAGTATAGACGCATGTTACGGCAGCTGATAATCTCTCCACACTTCTTCACGCATATAACAATGTTGGACAATCTCCTTTTAGCTTTACAGGATCTCAGTCCCACCGTTAAATATACTTGCTGTTAAACAAACATATTATACTTCCATGTACCACATTATGTAAACATAACCATGTAATATAAGTTAAATATTAAAACTTGCTTACTAAAAATTAACTCTCTGTTAATTGACCAAAACGGACTTGCATTTTCATACAACAGACTCCTCAAGTACCAACAATCTTGATATCGTATCCATTGCAAACGACCAATGCGCCATCAACCTTCTATATAGAGCTCCCTCATCCTCAACTGACGATCTCTGCAACATCCTCGACCTAGCAGCCAACACTCGCAACCTCAACTTATCAAACTGGATACTAGGAGATTTCAATCTCCCATCACTTCACTCCAGTCATGCCACTGCCCTCCTAGAAGCAATTAATGATCTGGGCTACAGACAAATTATCAACAAACCCACCCACACCAAAGGGAACATACTGGACATGATTTTTGCCCCTCTGTCAGTACAAGAACCAAATGAAAAACTGGTGACATCACTCACCTCTGTACCATGGTCAGATCACAAGCTAATCAATTTCAGCATACCTATCAACAACAGTTCACTACACAACAATGGAACTTCAAGCAACACCACTTCTCGAAACTTCAGAGCCTTCAATAAAGATCTCATACTGGCAGAAACTCTTCCCCTATACAACAATGCAACCCTCAACCTCGACAATTTAATCTCCTCATGGAATAAGAGTCTTAGCTCTATTGCTCATAACCTACAAAGAACAACATCTCAAAGAATAGAAAACATTCTCCTTGGTTCTCTCCTGAACTATGTGTCTCCCGCTCACATTTACGGAAACTAGAGAAAAGATGGAGGTGGTCCCACTCCGCCGGAGACCAGTCAGCGTACAGAACCCACCTTGCAATCTACAGAGAGGCTATCCTAACAAATATGAAACAATACCATACCGACACCCTCAAAAGATCACTAAACAAACCACGTGACCTTTTCGAACTAGTTAAATCATTCTCTAAGGAACCATCCCCATGTCAACCTGAAGAGATCCACCCACAAGAGTTTGCCAACCATTTACAATCCAAGCTACTTCAAACTGATAAAGTTAACACGTTCATAGCACAAGACACCGCCAGTCCAACTTCCCTTTCTAAGTTCTCCACACCATCCAAGAAACTTGTGGAAGATACTATCGCAGCCCTCAACACCACGACTGCACAAACCGACCCCTGCCCCGCTTATTGGATTAAAAATTTACGAACAGAGCTCAGCCCACTTATCACAAAAATGATGAACTTATCTTTCACAAATGGATCCTTCCCTGCAGCACTCAAGCAAACATCCATCAGACCTCTGTTAAAGAACCCTAAACTGGACCCAAGCAAAGTCAAATCCTACAGACCCATAGCCAGTATACCTCTCTTAGCCAAAATAATCGAAAAGGAAGCACAAAGGCAACTACAAGACCATATAGATTTAGCCTCCCCACTAGACCATCGCCAACATGGCTTCAGGGAATACCATGGCGTCGAAACCCTACTTACCTCTCTCTTCAATAAAATTGTCACAGGTATCGACAACATCCATCAAGGTTTCGCTCTCATCTTCATAGACATCGCGGCAGCCTTTGACTCTGTACACCATGGTCTGCTAGTAGAACGACTAAAAGAAAAGGGCATAAATGGCATCGCCCTCGATTGGTGCAGATCATACCTTGAAGGCAGATAGCAGCATGTAAAATCAGGATCAAGATCTTCCGAACCCTTCCATCAACGACAAGGCGTCCCCCAAGGGTCTTCCCTTTCATCTCTCTTATTTAATATTTACATGCAACCTATTTTCAACATTATCAGATCATTCAAGGTCGATTGTCTAATTTATGCTTATGACATCCTCCTCTTCATGCCATTTTCCACAGAACAAATGGACCTTTCACCACTGATTGAATGCTTCAACGCAGTCTCCGAATGGCTTCTGTCACAAAACCTCAGGATCCAACACAAAAAGTCTGAGGTGCTATTCATCACCAGAGACCAGAGTTTCTGCCCTCCACCTCATATAAAGGTTAAAGAAGCTGAACTCCAAACCAAATCAGCAATTCGGTACTTAGGGGTCACCCTCGATCAACGACTAGATATGAAAACCCATATATCCAACATAGTCAGAGCCATATATTTCAAAATCCGGTCACTCAGACACCTGCAATCCCTTCTAAGCCCTGAAGACTTCCGGACAATATATCAAGCCCTGATCTTGCCACACTTTGACTTTGCCAACGCTATTCTCCAAGGTCTCCCTCAATCAACTCTCAATCCGTTGCAACTTGCCATGAATGCCGCAGCCAGAGTCTTAGTGGGAGCAGCAAGATGCTTTGACCCGGTGAAAAGCGGGATAAAAATGCAGTTAAATAAATAAATAACGCCTATCCTAATACAACTTCATTGGCTCCCCATACAAGGAAGGCTTACATTCAAATCTTTGTTACTCACCTTCAAATCCATCCATGGCATCACCTCCCCCTCATTAACCGACATCATCCAGCCCATTCCTCCCAACAGAATAAGGAGAACCCCATCTACAAATGCGCTAGTAATACCAAAGGCTTCAACAAAGTACACAACCGCAACATCTAACAGGGCATTCAGTATCTATGCCCCAAAATGTTGGAACGCATTACCACCAGGCATCCGTGCGATTACTGACTTAACACAATTCAGAAAGGCTCTCAAATTCCATTTATTTACTCAGTACTACCAGATTAACCCAACCCCTACCTAATTGCCTCTCCCCTTACCCCCTCAAGTTAACATATCAACCCTACTGTACACATGTACACCCTAAATTCTCAGACTCGATCTCATTGTACATATGTAAGTAGTTCAGTTTGTATCCCCCTTGTTATCCAAGTTGTTACTCCTGTTCTCTGTAAAGCATAAACATGTTATCCAAGTTGTTACTCCTGTTCTATGTGAAGCCAAGCAGTTTGTTATGGTCATTTTGTTGTATGTAAACCGCGCTGACAATAGTGCGGTATATAAGAAATTGTAATAAATAAATAAATAAATTGTTTTGTTCCATGTTTCTTATTCCTTGTTTATTGTAAACTGCAAACTTTAAAATTTGTTACATGTAAACCACATTGACTTTAGGAAATGCGGTATATAAAAAATGCTAAATAAATAAATACATTGAACAATAAGGTATGCCACTACGCACTTTCCTTTCTTCTGAACCACCACCTGTCATCTGTCAGTCAACCAATTTCAGAACCAGTTCACCACCTTGGACCCATCCCCAGGCTACTCAGTTTATTGATAAGCCTCCTACGAGGAACAGTATCAAAGGTTTTGCTGAAATCTAGGTATATCACATCCATCGCATGCCCCTGATCTAGTTCTCTGGTTACCCAGTCAAAGAAATCAAATTTGTTTGGCATGATCTTCCTCTGGTAAAACCATGTTGCCTCGGATCATGTAATCCATTGGTTTCCAGAAAGTCCACTATTCTTTCTTTCAAGAGCTCCTCCATTACTTTTCCCACCACAGAGGTAAGGCTTACCAGCCTATAACGTGTCACCTCTTCCCTTTTACCACATCAGCCCTTCTCCAGTTCTGCGGAACCTCTCCCATTTCCAAGGATCTATTAAAACATCCTTTAAAGGCTCTGCCAGAACCTCTCTGAGCTTTTTCAGTTTCCTTGAATATATCACATCCAGTCCCATAGCCTTTCAGCTTTGCAAGCTGTTCAGACACATCATCTTCTGTGAATGGTGTGGTATCTACTCCATTCCCATTTGTATATTTGTCACTCATATGTGGTCCTTCTCCAGGATTTTCTTTCATGAAAACAGAACAGAAGTATTTGTGTAGGATTTTCACTTTGTCATTTTCCACAAATCTGTCCTCGGCACTTTTGAGTCTTGGAATTCCACCTCTGGTCTTCCTCTTCTCCAGAATACACCTGAAAAACATTTTGTCTCCACGCTTTACATCTTTAGCCATCTTTTCTTCCACCTTTATTTTTGCTATCCTTATTTATCTCTTTGTCTCTTTTAGCTTTATCCTATATTCTTTTCTGTGTTCCTCTCTTGGTGATCTTCTGAATTTTGTGAAAGCTGTGGTTTTTTGCATTTCATTCGACCATGTACCTTAGTTCTTTATTGCCTTCCATACAATGCCCAGAACCATTCAACTTGTATATAGTTCACCTTCTTAAAGGAGTCGGTTATTGATCACTTTGTTTGTTCGTATTCAAATACTTAATGTAATCTGTTATTGTGTTAACTTATATTTACTTATTCGTTACACTTGTTCTGTGTACTTTAACCTGTTCCTTGTAGTGAGTTGTTTTTCTGTAAACTGCGCTGATAATTTAAAGTGTGGTATATAAAACCAAATTTAATTAATTAGTTAATGTTCTGTACAACTAATGTATCCAACCCAGTTTCACACATATATAAGTTCATGTTTCCATGTAACCAACCCAACATCTTGTCATATGTACACTGCTTTGACGTGGCGAAAAGCAGTACAGTATATAAGCACAGCTAAATAAATGTGTGCAGCCACTTCTTTGGAGAACCATATAGGTTTCCTTTTCCTCTTATTTTTATTTACTTTCCTTACATATATATCTGTCACCCCTTTTATTTCCTCTTTTAGTTTAACCCACTGCAATTCCACTCCCCTTATCTCCTCCCACCCTGCCAATTTCTTCCTCAGGTACTTTCCCGTTGTACTGAAGTCAGCATTTTTGAAGTGTAGGACTTTGAGTTTGCTGTGATCGGACTCTGCCTTGGCTTCTACCTCAAACCATACTGTGTGATGATCACTGCTGTTCACATGGGCACCCACCCGAACATTCGACACGCTATCTCCATTAGTGAGTACTAAATCCAGCATAGAACTTTCTCAGGTTGGTTCCATCACCAGTTGTCTGAGCAATGCTTCTTGGAAGGCATCCATAATCTTTTTACATACATAATGGTCATTATACAATAAAACTTCCTTCAAAGGTATTAGTGTATCTATAGATTCTTGCACAGTTGGATTTCATTCTCCCACCAATCCCTCTATATCTATATTTTCCAATATGTCATGCCGTTTAAAAGATCTCAGATGTATATTTGACCCAATTTCCCTCTTTTCCATTAATCGTCTAATATGACTATCAAATGTATCTAAAATATATTGTTTCCCACCAAGTACAGCAAATCAGATAATGATCAGTTCATGGAACCATGTCTAAATCAGTGTTAATGAGGCCAGTCTTGGTATGCCTCTAGCCAGTCTGATTTTCAGGATACCCACAATAAATATGCATGAGATGGATCTACATGCACAGCCTCCATTGCATGCAAATCTGCTTTGTGCATCTTCATCGTGGATTGCCTAAAAACCAGACTGGCTAGGGATACACCAGGACCAGCTTGAGAAACACTGTTTATTTTCTTTAGCAATGCTTATATACTGATTTTCACTGGGTCAAAGTGGTGAACATTCAGGTATGGTATATATTTCCCTTGCTCCTGAAGGGCTCACAATCTGTGTTATGTACCTGTGGCAACAGAGGGTTAAGTGGCTTGCCCAAGGCCACAAGGAGTGCCTGTGGGACTAGAGACCTCAGTCCCTCCAGCCTGAGGTTGCTGTCCTCCAGTGGGATTTGAATCCCTGGCCCTCTGGCCTGAGGCAACTTGCCCCAAGCACTAGGCTACTCCTCCCTCCCTGTTCTAAATTAATATCAGATTAAACAAAAAACAGTCTTGGAACCATTTATGAAATACTAAATCTAGCATATGTCCTCTCTGAAGGGCGGGTTCTCCAAATGGATTAGTTTTGCGCATACCATTACAGTAATGAAGCTCACTCCTAATCTTGAGTAAATTCTCCTGATCCTGAGATAAGGTCATATCAGCTAACAGCTCTACAAAATGGTAATCCCAGGTATGAAAAGTTTCTTCAAAATTACCTAGTATGATTAAATTATCCACTAACAATAGTGCTTCCCCGGTGCTCCCCACCCTTTAGTTCTATCCATTCTACCACCTGACCTATATATGATTACCGTAGACCTCAATTACTAGAATATTTAACTCTATGTAAATACTTTGTAGATATCATGTGAATAGTTCCCCTGTTATCCCATTTTTTGAGTATTCCTTGTTCTATGTAAGCACATTGTGATATTAATGCATTGTTGCACTGTTCAGTTTTAATGTAAACCGCGCTGATTTCAATAGTGCGGTATATAAAAAATATAAATAAATAAATAAATAAATAAATGAAGGAATAGATCTATCTTGTTGAATCAACTCCAGAGGCTCAATGAACTAATAAAATATTTAAAACTTCTTCTGAAACATATTCCATAAAGATATATCCCAATCCTTCCTGACTCTGAAAATATTCATGTTTAAACTGTTTTTAAAAACAGCTGCCCCTCTTCCATGTTTCCTATATCTGTGACGCAGGAAACATGAAAACCCATCAGGGCACAGCTGAGATTCAATGAGTGAGTTTCCTTCTCTCAAACACGTTTCAGTTATAAAAACCAGTTCTGCACTTGAATCCTTAACAGTCCCATATATCAATTCTACTTTGTTTTTTATAGATCTTACAGTTAAAAGAAAAAAAGTAAACATTTGAGTTGAGCCGCAAGTAATATTCAAACAATTTAGCACAGCTAAAACATTTATCCTGCAGTCTAGATTTTTCACTTTTAATACCACAGTTCTTTCTATTACTTACTGTAACTGGAATAAAATTACTCAAGGGAGCATCGATATACCAACAGTCCCTCCTATTTTGTTTAAAATGACTCTTTTTATGAAAATCCTACCTATAGTGACCCATCATGCAACGAATTCTTCCATTCTGCATATATTCCACTAAAAAACACAATCAATTGAAATTTACACCTGATTAATTACTCAGTCCTAGTCCTAGTCCATTTAGGTTTCCACTAAAGGGTCATTTTAGAAGCCCTATTCATGATTGCCACATCTGAAAACGCCCATTCAGACGTGGAAATGGCATGGATGACCCCAGAACCATTTTAGAAAGGCCCAGATTTATACATGGTAGGTGCAATCATGTCCATGTCACACAAAGGATATGGCAGTGGCGTGTCCAGAACATTCCAACAAATATAAACATGTGCAGTGGAGTTTAGAACAGTGATGCACATCTGAAAAAACTGGTAAACACGTCAAGAATATACCTGCTCCCAGGCACGAATAAGCACAATAACAATGCTTGTTTTGGCAATCTAATAACTGTCAACAGAAGAAGAGAAAGCCCTCTCATCCCTCCAATACGTTTTGCTAATGGAAAACAAACTGCAAGTAGTTACAGAGACCTTTTTCCTGGCCGCCACGCCAATGTATGTCACTGCCATGGAATGCACATGCCTCTTTTGAAATACCATCGTGAGCATGTCTGTGTGTCCATATTGGACACATGCAAGTTTCTAAAATCTGGCAACAACTTTCAGAATTCCAGGCCATTATTTAGCATATCCCCATTTCTTTCTGTTTTGATGGAGACATTTATCTTTTAAGGTGGAGACAGGTCAGTTTTAGAAGGCACTTACACATGTCTACTTTCACTGCTATTCTCTCCATGGAATTCTGGACGTTTTGACTTGGATGTCCTAGATTTCACCTACATGGACTTTCTAAAATGCGCCTACATGGCCCTTATTTTTTAAGCATCTCCATGTGTAAATAGAATTTTTTTTTTTTTTATTTATAAAATTTATTCATATTACAACAAAACAATCATGCAACAAGCACATAATAAGTATTAAGGAAAAAAAAAAAAAGAAGAACATCACCAATTGAAGACCACTTCAAGAAGGAGAGCTACTGATTAAAAAGAACACTGAAAGGCCCCCAGAGAAATCTAAATCAATACTCCTGAAAGAGACTGAAACTCAAACTTTATCTTTTAAAAAATCAGTCAACTGCCTTGGATCAAAAAAGAGATATCTTTTACCCTGATAAATAATAAGGCATTTACATGGGAACCTAAGATGAAAGACTGCACCAACAGCCACCACACGTGGACGTAAGTCTAAAAAGGCTTTACGCCGCAACTGTGTGGCCCGAGATACATCAGGAAAAATTTGAATTGTTTGTCCACAAAACTTTTCAGATTTTTTTTTAAAGTAAGCCCGAAGAATTTTATCCTTATCCATTTCAGAGGTAAAAGATACCAATAAGGTAGCCCTGGAAGAGATGTTGTCAGAAGTAGTTTCTAAGAAAGCTGAAATGTCTAAAGTAGATGAAAGAACTTTATCAGTAACCACTTGTTCTAATGTGGAAGGATCCACTCCTACTCCCTCAGGTTGTTGACTTAAATTTCTCATAGGCAAAATAATAAATCTTTGACACAGCGGAAACCAAAAAGTCAGTAATTAACAAAATCTCTTTTAGATATTTTTGTAAAAGAATCAAAGGAGATAGATAGTGTGTGCAGGGAAAATTCAAAAACCGAAGGTTCCGAGACCGCAACACATTCTCTAAAACCTCATCTTGCCTATGCAAAGAAATACAGTCTTGAGCAAGGGAAGCTGAAACATCCTTATTAACTAAAACATCAGACTCTAAAGAAACAGCTCCCTGCTCAAGAGACAACATCCGTTTTTCGTGATCTGCAAGTTTTTGAACAGTAGCCTTAGAGAACTCAGAGACACGCTGCAGCGAAGATCCCAAAGTTGACTCGATACGGGACATAACCATCCAAATATCTTTCAGGGACAAGTCTGCAGGCGGCATTTGAGATTCACCAGGCTGTGTAAAAATCACCGCTGTAGGTAGAGGGGGAGGGAGTTCATTCCCTAACCGAAGAAAAGATCCTGACAACATATCAACTTCCTCAACAGGAGAAACCTTTGACGATACTAACATGTCCACAGAAGACAATTGTTTAGCCTCTTGAATGGGAGGAGTCAAACCCATTCCACGGGAATCGTCGCAAGAGGAAGAAGTACTTACAGATAAATTTACCGCCGCTCCATCCTCCATTAAGGCAGCAGGGCGAGAGGCTTCAGATTTTCCTACCACAACATGTGCATCCATCGGACCTCTCACTTTCACCGCCGGGGATTGGGCCGACTGAGGAAAATGCTTCCTTCTTTTCCCCATTACAGAGAGCCTCCTGCGCCGAAACTGGCGCCGAAGGGGCGCCAAAGGGGCAGGCCTGCCCCTTTGGTCACGCCCCTTCGGGCACGCGCCCACGGGACGCGTCCCGCGAGCTGGGCAGTGTAATATAGCCCAGGTAAGCTCCGCCCCCAGCCGGGAGCAGCCTCCAAGCTCCGGAAACCAGGCAGTTGAAAATAGGCAAAGTTCACAGGAAATAGCAGCACTCCTCGGCGTCACCGCGAACTGGGCAGTGTAATATAGCCCAGGTAAGCTCCGCCCTCAGCCGGGAGCAGCCTCCAAGCTCCGGGAACCAGGCAGTTGAAAATAGGCAAAGTTCACAGGAAATAGCAGCACTCCTCGGCGTCACCGCGAGCTGGGCAGTGTAATATAGCCCAGGTAAGCTCCGCCCCCAGCCGGGAGCAGCCTCCAAGCTCCGGGAACCAGGCAGTTGAAAATAGGCAAAGTTCACAGGAAATAGCAGCACTCCTCGGCGTCACCGCGAGCTGGGCAGTGTAATATAGCCCAGGTAAGCTCCGCCCCCAGCCGGGAGCAGCCTCCAAGCTCCGGGAACCAGGCAGTTGAAAATAGGCAAAGTTCACAGGAAATAGCAGCACTCCTCGGCGTCACCGCGAGCTGGGCAGTGTAATATAGCCCAGGTAAGCTCCGCCCCCAGCCGGGAGCAGCCTCCAAGCTCCGGGAACCAGGCAGTTGAAAATAGGCAAAGTTCACAGGAAATAGCAGCACTCCTCGGCGTCACCGCGAGCTGGGCAGTGTAATATAGCCCACGTAAGCTCCGCCCCCAGCCGGGAGCAGCCTCCAAGCTCCGGGAACCAGGCAGTTGAAAATAGGCAAAGTTCACAGGAAATAGCAGCACTCCTCCGTGTAAATAGAATTTTTTAAATGTGTAGATTGCCTCCATGAACAAATAGCTATTTTAGAAAGCTACTATTTAAATGTGGTAATCCACACCATGCAGCAATTTCAAGAAGACATGGTTAGAGTGTGGATAGGGATTGGTTTGGATGGGCCTAAAATATTGACATGCATTCCCCATTTTAAATGGGGAATATATGTGAATATCAAAAATTCTATATGTTTCATTTCATTTCATTTATTAAAATTTAATATATTGCCCTTTGAGGGGACATCAGAGCGGTTTACAATAAAATAATAAAATAGGGAGGAGTGGCCTAGTGGTTGGGGCAAGGTACCACGTGCCAGAAGGTTGGTGGTTCAAGTCCCACTAGAGGACAGCAACCTTGGGCCATAAGGACTGGGGTTTCTAGTCCCACAGGTGCTCCTTGTGGTCTTGGACAAGCCACTTAACCCTCCATTGACCATGTTCCCTGTAAGTATTAGTGTATGTGTCTCATATCCTCTTGTGTTAACTGTATCCCCCAACCGCTTTGACCCAGTGAAAAGTGGGATATAAATGCAGCTAAATAAATATCTAACATTTAGAAACAAGAGAGAGAACTCCAATAAAATACAGGAAAGTAAAATAGAACACATGGACAACAAGGAGCTGAAAGAGGTATAAGGTATGCACAAAAGGTAGGGGAATAGGGAGGAGTAAAGACAGAGAGGGAGAACTAGGGGTGGTTGAGATGGGAGGTCAAAGGCCATATGGAACAGATGGGCCTTCAGCTGTGACTTGAATTTGGGAAATTAAGGTTCTAACTGAAGATCCAGGGGGGGGGGGATTATTCCATAAAGAGGGGCCAAGAAAATAAAATGCAGAATGGTGAGTCAATTCTAAATGAGCCTGTGAAGGGGATGAGAGGTGATGTCGGTTCAAATGACTAGAGCAAAACGCATGGTGTGGTATGTGGAGTATGATGTGGAGAGGTATTGTAGAGTGCCAGAGTGGAGATCTTTGTGAACCAGGGTGAGTATCTTGAATTGAAAACATAGAAAAATGATGACAGAAAAAGACCACATGGCCTATCTAGTCTGTCCTTCCATATCAACCACTACAACATTCCCCTTTTTTCCTTTAGAGATTCTCTGTGTTTGTCCCATGCTTTTTTGAATTCAGATACTGTCCTCATCTCTACCACCTCCACTGGGAGACTATTCCACGGTAATGGATAGGGAGCCAGTGTAACTGGATTAATAAAGGGGTGACACAGAATGGGAGGCATGAAATAGTAATTTGGCGGAGGTGTTATGGATGAGTTGTAACCATTTTAGTTCGTATTAGGGGAGAATGACAAAGACAGAATTATAATAATCCAGATGCGTGAGAACAAGGGACACCACTAAAGTAGTCAGGTTATATATGCGCAGGATGGAGTGAACTGCTCTGATGCATCAGTAGAGAGTGAAAAGAGCACTGTATGATGGAACTGATGTGTTGGTGAAAGAAGAGAAGAATCCAAAATGACATCAAGGTAGCAAAAGGAAGGTGTCAACATATTACCATTGAATAGGGGTGAGATGGAGGGGGTGTCAGGGGACCAGAAAGACAGCTTACTGGTCTTGGATGGGTTAAGCTTAAGATGGTGTGAACTTAGCCAAGAGGTGATGTGGCACCTACCCTGAAGCATGTAACCCTTCACATCAACATCCTCTAATTTCTCCTTCCCAACATCAACATTCTCCTCCTATTCCCCTTGACATCAAGGAAACCCCTGACATCCCCCCAATAACAAGGACCCCCTGATCATCCTCCATGTCCCCCAATCTCATCCCTAGCTCTTACGGGGGTCTTTGGTGTCTAGTGGAGATTAGAAGTAATCCAGAGTCACTTCAGCTCTGTCAAAGTCCCGGCTTCAAAATATCACCTGTGATATCTAGCGGTAGTGTCACAGTGCTACTGATAGGGGCCAAACTGCCAAATAAGAGCAAAATGCAGTCCTCAGTGTGGACCTCTGCTCTTATTTTGGCAGCTTGACCCCTTGTGGTAGAACTGCAAGACTACCACTGGTGGTCACGGGCACAATTTTGAACCTAGGATTCTGATAGAGCAGGAGTAACTGGGAATTGCTCCTGCTCCTCACTAGACATCAGGGACCCCCAGTAAGAGCTAGAGTGGGATAAGGGGAAGGAAGAGTTGCTTTGGGCAGCGCCGGTTGGGGGCTCATCCTATCAGAAGGATGTTAGGGAAGGGTTCTTGCTGCTGGGTGTTGAAGGTGTTCCTTGATGTCAGAGTGGATCAGAGGAAGATGTTGATGTTGGGGGAGATTGAAGAAGGATGTTAATATTGGGAGAGTGTTCTGGGGGTGTCCTGAAGAGGATGTTGGTTTTAGAGGGGTGTCAGGAGAAGGTGATGATTATCAAGGGGGGAACGGGGGATAGGGGATTGTCTTGTTAGGGGGATGGATGCTGACAGCAGTTACAGTTATAAAAAGTTGCTTTCATGCACATTTGGGGGAAAGCTGGAAGCTGGCTGTCATCTGGCCTTCCTTCCACCTTTCTTAATGTGTGGGAAACATCTGATCTGGGCTTCCAAGATCATATTTTTAAATAACATCTCTGCATACTTGCATGTGTGTGCATGAATATTTGCATGTATGTGTCTGTGCATGCATGGACATGTTAGTATTTTTGTGGGCATGTATTTATATCTGTGTTGTTTACTCTATGTGTCTATGATTGGGAGATTAGATGGGAGGGCTGTTTGACAGGTGCAGTTCCATAATTGCAGCGTTACTGTGAATCACTGTTTGTATACTGCAGCTGTTGGAACAGCTTTCCTATAGAAATTCACTAAGAAGGTTTGGGGGGGGGGCCTTCATTTCTCTTCCATCTCTGACCACACACAGAAACTTAATTTGTACAGCAAAGAAACTCCCCCCGGCTCACCTGCGCCCTTCCTGTGACTAGAGTAGGATTCCACAACCTTCCCCTTGTTGCAACCTACCCACAGTCTCTTTTGCTAGTTACATTGGAAGCAGGCAGGGCAGGCTCACTCATACAGGGGGAGGATTAGGGAATTACAGATAGAGGTTTTAAACTCTGAAGAATGTACAGACATATTAGCCATCTCTGTAAATGTTTTCTTGGGCTTCTCCAGCTAGTATGAGAATCTTTGCAGTTTCCTGGGTCATGCTGTGTCTTCGTAACCGGAACCTATGTTTCAGGCATCTTACTGTGGCGTTCTTCAGGATGAAGCGGTTAAGCAGTCGGTGTCTGTTCTTTAATATAGCATCCCTCAAACCGGATTGGTGAGATTGAGGCAGGAAATTTGAATCTGAATTTTGATGAGAAAATTCATTGGAGAAAGAGAGGTCTCCAGTCTTTCTCTAATGGACTTTCCCACCAAAATTCAAATTCAAATTTCCTGCCTCAATCCCACCAATCTATATTAAAGAAGAGGCGTCCACTGCTTAATCATTCGCCCTGGAGAAAGCCACAGTATGGCTGAAACGTCGTTTCCAGTAACGAAGACATAGCATGACCCAGAAAACTGCAGTGATATTAGCCATCCTTCTAGTTTCCTGATATTAATGTGCACCCAGCTCCTGAGAAGCCTTACAGTTACCCTGTTTCAGATGATGTTTGTAGTTGTGAACTGAGCAACAGCTGTTACATCCAGCTGACACCCCTAAGTGGAAAGTTCCAGAAATAAAACTAACCTCATCCGATTCCTCTGTCTGCTAAAGCTTTTTTTTTTTCCTCTTGAAAGCAGAAAACGGAGGGAAAAGAATCTAATTTAAAAATAGTACCCAAGGATCAATTTGGTATTACAGGTGTTATAACAGGTAATGTAATGTATTTAATAAACAACTGTAGGATACAAGTTATTAAAATATTAAGATGTTTTTAATGTCTAGAATAAATAGAATAATTATTTAAAGCCCCTCACTGGTCTCCCTCTGAATCATCTTTCTGTCCTTCAATCTGTTCAAAACTCATCTGCACGGCTTATCCTCTGCCAGTATCGCCATGCTCATGTAACTCCTCTTCTCAAGTCACTTCACCAGATCCCTACTACTCATTTCCACATCCAGTTCAAACCTCTCCTACTGACAACGCCTCACTACCTTTCCTCTCTTATCTCACTCTATAGTCCTCCTCGGGAACTCCCTTTTATCTGTGTCCTTCTCTGCTACTGCCAACTCCAGACTTCGCCCATTCCACCTTGCTGCTCCATATGCCTGAACAAACTACCTGAGTCCGTGCCCCAGGCTCCTTCTCTGGCCCTATTCAAGTCCAGGCTGAAGACTCACCTCTTTGAGGCTGCTTTTCAATCCTGATGCGCCTCATTCTCCAGCCCACTACTTACGTTTATCTTGCCATCCTCTAGTCCCCAGTTTTGCAGTTTTTCTTTCTTTTATTGCTGAAGCTTGCTCACCTTTAATAAACTGGGTTAAAGCTCCTTTAACGTTTTCTGTTATGTTTGTTACAGGACCACCCGGTCTTTGTACAGCCTACCAGCTAAGCAGGAACCTTGCTAAAGTTAACCAGATTTGTCTAACATCTCCCTTTAGTGTGAAAGTTTATTTTTTGTGTGTTTTTTTGGGGGAAGGGGGGGGTTCTCTTTTTCAGGTTTAATAGTCTCTCTTGCTCTGGGGCACTCCTCATCCAGATCTTCCTCTTTGGTCCTCAAGCTCCTTCGGTAATCTTCCAAGGCAGCAGTGAAGGCACCCCACTCCCTATCTTTATTTAAACCAATTAAAAAAAAACCTACCTCCCTATTGCTAGGGCAAAAGGTTTCTTCTTTTACTGAAAGATGGCAACAGGATCTCTAATTTTGCAGAAACGTTACTTCTAGCTAGATAAAAGAATGGATAGTTCAGGATCTCTAACTAAACCCCGTTCCACACACACAGATGCATTTTCAAATTCCACTCTGGCAATATTAAATCCAAGCTTGTGCTTCACTAGAGATTAAATCGACGGAAACTCACAGGCTTCAGTTTGTGAATTCTCCCGAGAGACAGCCCTTGTGAGGTATGTTCAAAGACAGGAAAGCAACCAAACAAATTGTCACATCTCTTTACCTTTCTTGACAGCGTTCCCTCACAAAAAGGGAATTCTCAGAGGCACTTTCTCAGTTGAAAAGATAATCATTCAGCACAGTGTGCCAATAGGTTGCCAGATATATCTGCCTTTACCACCCTTTGTCTCATGCACGCTCTCACAAAGGTTCTCACTCAATTCACACAAAGCCTCAGCCATTTGGGAAACAGATATAAAATTTCAGTAAGGCCTACAAGCCCTTCTTCTGCAGTACCGAGGCACCACCACAGTTTACTGTGCCTGCTTTTCCAAAGCTCAGATGTCTCTATTACCCTCATAGGGGCAATTCTAGTTGACAAAATGTCAGTCAAGGTAGCATTAGACACTCAAAAGCTGTCAGGGAATCTTAGGGTATAGCCCAGCTCAGACAACCTCTCACAGACTCTGTCAGATTTTCCCTTTTAACTCGGTGATTCACTTACATATTCTGGTACTGTCAACTGTTAGTCATACCATTCTATCCTGAAGAAGGTTAAGTTAGCCAAAAAATATTCTAAGTTAGTCCAGTAAAAAGGTATCACCTTATTTTCCTTTTTGTTACTCTTTTTACTTAACTCCCTTTTAACTGAAATCAGTTTTCACTTAAAAACATCTTTTAGCTCTCCCCACAAAAGCAAAAGGTTTTTTTCACAAGAAAAGCCTTTACACTACCCAAACTCAGGGCCGGCACTACCATTATGCAAAACAGGCGGACGCCTGCAGCACCAGCCCTCCAAGGGCACCTGCTGTCACCCCTCTCTGAGACCTACAGTGGTGACATAGCCTAAAACAGCCCACCAGTGCTTTCCTCAAATCTTCAGAGCTGCAGGGCTGTTTGCTTCTACCCCCACCGATACCAACTTCTTGTTTGCATGACGGCGGAAGCAGCTTCCACTCCCATTCAAAAGGAAGTCAGCGTCGGATATCAATGCGGGCGGAAGCAAACAACCTGCGGTGCTGAAATTTTGAAGTAAGCGCCAAGTAACTGTTTTAGGCCATTGCTGCTGCTGTAGGTCCCAGAGAGGGACCATAGCAATGGGGAACAGGGGGGGGGGGGGGGGGCGTGCACCTTCCCTGTCTAGATCTGTCACTCAGGGCTAATGAGAACATTAAAAAAAGCAATTAAGCAAAATTAAACAGCAAGCACAGTCGTCCTCAGCCCTTCAGAAACACAACTCACTCATTTCTTCACCAAAAACACTTTTTTTTTAGCTAAGGCATGCTGACATCTGACACACTACCTGCCTCTTCTGCAGCTGAACCCCAGCGGACCAGTTAGGAATTCTCAGCTTCATGGGAACACTCTGCTGTAGGTAAGGATTCTTAATATCCCTCCACAGTAAATAGTTCCTGACAACCTTGAGTTTAATATTTTCAGATTGCTCTATAAGTTCTGTACTGTTTGTCAGCCATATTCTTATTAACCTAATCATTTCCATCTTGTTTAAAATTAAGGTTAAAATTAAGTCTAACAGATTTTTTTCAGGCAAGTGGGGGGAGGAAGGGACAAGGCATAGCGAAGGGAAGAGCCGTAATTACCTTCTGCCCCACAATCCATCCTATGACACCGGCAATATCAGTTCTAAACAGACAAATCAACAGAGAAAATTTAAAAAGTGCTGCATTTCCCCCTTACTGTGAAATTAATGGATGTACATTCTAAAAACTGACATATTCAAATCACTAAATTGAAAAGATATTATTTTCCAACACCTTCTGTCCCCACTGCTGGTATCGGGGACAGGAAGCTGCCAAAAAAGTGGGAATCGAGGACACAGCTCTAAAATCGGGGACAATCCCCAAAACTCAGGGACATGTGGTAACCTTATTTAAATAATAGTGGCCTAATCTTAACTTAATTGAAAGAGTTGCATCACCCAGCCTGCCACCCTCCCCCCCTCCCCCTTCCCCTCGTGCTTCTCCCGGCTCTCCTCTCTCTCCACAGCTCCGATCATGAGCTGCCTCATGTCTGTTTTACCCTGCTGCACATGTTCCAGCCGCACCCATGCGCAGGGTCTTTATACTTCTGGGTTCAAGGCCGCATTTAAATTTAGAATTTTTTTTTAATTTATTCAACCTCCTGGGACTTAAATGGTATTCACCCACCAACCCTTTATCAAAACAAAGCCTCCAGAGCTTCCACTTTTATCAGCCCCACTGCAAATCACAGAAAACTCTTTTATTTTTTAAATATATAAAATTCCTCCGGTGAACTTCAACACAGTATCAGCACCTGCCATAACCCAGTGCCAACACCTGCACCCCAGCGCCCTAATATACAGTAGGCCTCAATTTGCCCCGGTCCTCTGTATGGCCAGCTCCTAACAAGCTCTGTTGTTGTTAAGTGCCGTGGAGTCGGAGTCGACTCATGGCGACCCTCTGGATAGCTATCCTAAATTGTGTTCGGTCTTCAGTCAGGCGGCTCATTATTGACAGACTGGTACCCGTAGCTGCTGTTATTGTATCGATCCATCTCATTGCTGGCCTTCCTCTTTTGCATTGACCTTCTATCTTGTCAAGCATGATGCCTTTCTCTAATGATCTCTCTCTCTTCGCATGATGTGTCCAAAGTATGAAAGTCAAAGTCTTGTCATTTTTTTAAAGAAAGCATAGGTTTGATCTCCTCTAGTACCGAATGATTTGTTCTTCGGGCAGTACATGGTATACACAGTATTCGCCACCAGCACCATAAATCAAAGGCATCAATTTTCTTCCTGTCTATCTTTTTCACTGTCCAGCTTTCACATCCATATGATGTTATTGAAAATACCATGGCTTGAACAAGTCAAATCTTTGTATGGAGAGAGACATCTCTGCTCTTGAGAATCTTATCTAGGTCTTTCATAGCCATTCTGCCAAGAGCAATGCGTCTTCTGATTTCTTGACTGCTTGTTGCTTCTTTATTGATAGTTGATCCAAGTAGGTTAAAGTTGTTCATGATTTCAATTTCTTCTCCTTCAACGACGAACCTGTTGATTATGCCAGTTGTCATGATCTTTGTCTTCTTTACATTAAGGTGCAGGCCCATTTTGAGACTATGTTCTTTGATTGTGAGAAGCAAATGTTTCAGATCATCTTCACTTTCAGCCAGTAATGTGGTATCATCAGCATAGCAAAGGCTGTTGAGTCTTCCACCAATCTTCACACCTCTGTTGTCTTCATACAATCCTGCTTCTCTGATGATTTGTTCTGTTTATTTATTTATTTATTTACATTCTCTTATATACCGTGCTATTCCACATCAGTGTGGTTTACATTGAACAAACTGAAATTACATTGAACAGAGCATTATAAGTTGGAGATAACTATTTTACAGGGAACATGGGCTATGGAGGGTTAAGTGGCTTGCCCAAGACTACAAGGAGCACCTGTGGGACTAGAAACCCCAGTCCTTCCGGCCCAAGGTTGCTGTCCTCTAGTGGGATTTGAACCCCCAACCTTCCAGCCTGAGGAACCTTGCCCCAACCACTAGGCCACTCCTCCACTCCATATAAATTAAATATAAATTAAACAGGTAGGGAGAAAGTATGCAGCCTTGTCTTACACCTTTGCTTATTTTAAACCATTCTGTTTCTCCTTGTTCCGTTCGAACTGTTGCTTCTTGATCAATGTACAGATTGTGCAAGAGAACGACCAGGTGTTCTGGTATACCCATGCTTCTTAATGTGGCCCAGAGTTTCTTATGGTTTACACAGGCAAAAGCCTTGCTATAGTCAATAAAGCACAAATAGATATCCCTTTGGTATTCTTTATTCTTTTCAAGGATCCATCTCACATCCGCAATGATGTCTCTCGTTCCTCGCCCTTTCCTGAACCCTGCTTGCGCTTCAGGTAGTTCTTCTTCCAGGTATGGTTGTAGTCTCTTTGAATAATCTTCAGTAGAATCTTGCTGGCATGTGGGATCAGAGCGATTGTGCGATAATTTCCATAGTCAAGTGTGCGATAATTTCCATAGTCAGTTGGATCACCTTTCTTTAGTATTGGTATAAACACAGATCTTTTACAGTCAGTTGGCCAAGATATTGTCTTCCATATTTCTTGGCAGAGCCTTGTAAGTATGGTAACAGCTGCATCAGATTGCTGTAATACTTCTATGGGAATGATATCAATGCCTGGTGCTTTGTTCTTTGATAAGGCTTTCGATGCTGCTTCAACTTCTTCTTTCATCACCAATGGTTCCAGATCATAAGGTACAGGTTGAAACGGCGGTTGGTCCACTTGATCTTTATCATATAAAAACTCTGTATATTCCTTCCACCTTTTCTTGATCTTCACAGCATCATTCAAAATAGAACCTTGAGCATCTTGTAACATTCCAATTCAAGGCTGGAACTTTTTCTTTAACTTTCGTAGCTTTAGGAAAGCCGATCTTGTTCTTCCTTTAAAAGTTTCTGCTTCTATTTCCTTGCATGCGTCATTGTAGTTCTTTTCCTTGTCCTGTCTTGCTGCATGTTGGAAATCTCTGAGTTCTGCGATTGTCTTTCTTTCTCCTCTGGCATTAGCTTCTCTGCGTTTCTGGGCAATTTTCAAAGTTTCTTCCGTCATCCATTTTGGCCGTTTTTGCTTTTTCACCTTTTGTAGAGACTTCTCGCTTTCTTCCAACACAACCTTCCTGATGTCATTCCATAACTCTTCTGGAGCTCTGTCATTTGTATCTAAAGCAGCAAATAGATTTTTCAGGCAGTCTTTAAATTCCAGTGGTATATTCTCAAGGTCATATTTTGCTGCATTCATGAGTGGTTTGCTCTTTTTCAACTTTAGCTTGAGTTTGCATACTAGTAGTTGATGATCTGTACCACAGTCAGCTCCAGGTTTTGTCTTTGTTGATGTTACAGAGCTTTTCCATCATTGACTTCCACAGATGTAGTCAATTTGATTTTTATACAATCCATTGGGTGAAGTCCATGTGTACAGTCGCCGCTTGTGTTGCTGGAAGAAGGAGTTTGAGATGAATAGATCGTTGGTCTTGTAGAATTCTATCAGTCTTTCTCCAGCTTCATTTCTGTTGCCAAGTCCATATTTTCCAACTACTTTGTCTTCTTTGTTGACAACTTTTGCGTTCCAGTCACCCATGACTATCAGGATATCCTGTTTGCATGTTCTGTCAATTTCAGCTTGTACTTGTTCATAGAACTCTTCAATTTCATTCTCTTCTGCAACTGTTGTTGGGGCATATACTTGAATTATAGTTGTGTTGATAGGCATTCCTCGTAGACAAATAGAGATTAAGCGTTCGCCGACTGCATTGTATTTCATTACAGTTCTTGCAAGTTTCTTCTTTATTATAAATGCAACACCATTTCTTCTTTGTCTTTCATTTCCAGCATAGTAGACCATGTGATCATCTGATGCAAAGTGCCCGATGCCAGTCCATTTCAGTTCGCTGACACCCAACAGATCAATTTGTACACGTTTCATTTCATTCTTGACCACCTCGAACTTCCCTTGGTTCATGCTTCGTACTTTCCATGTTCCATCATTACAGCTTCTGACTCTCATTTCATGCGCAGCTACATCAGCAGTCAGATGTCCCTAGGGTTTTCATCCAACCACATCATAAATACTGGCTTTACTCTGAAAAGTCTTCAGCTCTTCCCCAGTAGCTAGTTGAGTGCCTTCCGACCTGGGGGTCTCATCTTCCAGCACTATAGCGCAATTTGTTTTGTTGTAGCTATCCATTGGGTTTTCATGGCAAGATACAGAAGTAGATTGCCGGGCCTTTCCTCCGCGCAGTTTAAGTTTGGTGTTGTTGCCGTTGTCACAGAAATGTGATCCTCCGCCGTCAACACTATCCCATTCTGCTGCTTCCCAGATGGGTGGTTTGTCTTGGTCTGGCATCTCAGCTGAGACCTGTCCATCTTGGGAGACCCTGCCAGTAGTTAAACTACCGATAGTTTAGCTCTCAGCATCACTGATGCACACAAGCCCTCACAGCACGACAAGCTGCAAACCAAGTGAGGGAACAAGCTCTACTCCTTTAAAAAAATCACGACCATGCTTCCACCTCATCGGGACCAACGACGTTAACAACTCTGATGCTGCCTCCAATGAAAATGATATAGTTCATGGCAGACACCCCCTTCTGCAGATAACATCCCCCCCCCCCCCCCCCAGAGCTGCCAAGTAAAAAAAAAAAAATCTTTATTTTAACCACTGGTTACGTTAATTGAAAAAGCAATAGAACCCTGGAACTCCTAACCTCCCGAGTGCTGAGCCCATCTGACAGAAACTCCCTAAACTAACCTTGCCCATAGCAACAGATATCAGTTTTGAGCGCACATAGCAACCAATAAGTAAGCAGTGCAATTCAGTCAGGAGCTTTCACAGTAGAAATAACAGCCAAGAAAGTACAATATACAGGGTGGCCCAAAAAAAGTGAGAACATCTCGTAGCATATAAGTTATTTAAAAATTCAAAAAGACAGATGTAAACGATTGTCAAATTAAAGAAAAAAAGATGGCAGACGTTATATAGCTAAAAAAGGTAAATAAGTAAACTATTTAAGCTTTTAATTTACGAGGTGTTCTCACTTTTTTGGGGCCACCCTGTATATGTGAATAATTTAAAATGTAGTACATCACAGTTAGGAAATTATATCTAATCTCTGCGTCTCTGGTGTGTGTGTAATTCTGTTGTGTGTTCTATATGTGCTAGGCAAGTGTGTCTATAAGGGAGGTAGCTGGGGGATAGGGCATTTGGGGGGATATCATTTTCAAGAGGTGGGGACAGATGCAGGGAGGTAGTTTTGGGGGTGGGGTAGTTAGCAGAATAGTTGGGCAATTCTGGTGGGGAGTGTTTGGAGATGAGGCAGTTGCATCAGGGGAGCTTTGGAGGGTGAAACCATTGCAAGGCTTTATTTTTCAGAGATGGGGTAGTTTGCTGGGTGGTGGTGTGATTGGAGGGTAGTTTTTGGGGGTGGAGCACTTGACAGGGTGGAATGGAAATTGTGGAGTGGTAGATTTTCAGGGTGGGGCCAGGTGGCGGGATGGTGTGGTAGATGCAGAGAAAGAGTTGGCTAGGGCAAATGAGGGGGAAAGTTGGCATTGTGATGGGACGGTTGCAGTGAGTAGTTTTTGGGGATGGGGCAGTTTGTGGGATGGTGGAGCATTGTGGGGAGCATATGTTTTATGGGTAGGGCAGTTTACAGGATGATAGGGCAGTGCAAGGGAGTATTTTTCAGTGGTAGTGTGTTGGGTGGTAGTGCCAGTTGTGTAGGAGTAGACTTTTGGGGTGCAGTGGCGGGGCAGTTGTGTTGGGATAATTTAGGAGTAGGTGCTATTTACAGGGTGGTTAAGCAGCTGGGAGGGATAGTTTTTGGGGATAGGGCAGTTTGCGGGTCGTGGGACAAACGTGAGGGGCAGTTAGCAAATTGTGTGGAGCAGTTTGTGAGGGTGGTAGGACAGTTACAAGGGAGTATTTTTTAGCTGTAGACTAGTGTGTAGGGTGGTGCAGTAGTTGCATGAAGATAGTTTTTAGGATGGAGCAGTTTGCAGGGAAGTGGGTTAGTTGCGGTAGGGTAGTGTTTGAGGTGGGGCAGTTTGCAGAGTGGTGGGCACTTACAGAGGCAAGTTTTTGGGGTTGGGGAAGTTGACAGAGTGGTAAGACAGTGACAGGATGATTAGGTTTAGATGGTGAGGGCAGCTTATAGAGTGTTGAGACAATTGTGTGGGCGTAATTTTTCATGTTGAGGGAATTCAATGGGATGGTTGAACAGCTTAAGGGAGTATTATTTAGGCAGTGGGGACTGTGCAGGATAGTGGGGCAGTTATGGGGGAGTTTTTTGGAAGTGGGTCAGTTTGTGGGGTTGGGAGAGTAGACATTAGGGAGAATGATCTTGAAAGGAGGAATTTTGTAACTAAGATTGTTTGCTACAGAAGCTAGAATTCAATCTCTCTGTTAAAGAAATATATTGGGCCATTTTTTTTTTTGCATAAAGGCTTGCCTAGGTTGTGTATCAGAGTCAAGCCTAGGTTGTGTATCAGAGTCATCTTAGTAGATCTTTGGGGTCCCTTTGACAGCTTTACAACCCTATACGTTTTTGCTGTTTAATGTTTTTTTATATTACAGTATGTGGTGCTTCCTTTAAAAGAGTTATTTTGCTTATGGTTTTAGTTTGTTTTGTCAGTGGGTCAGGCTGCATTTTGGTGGCTCCTCATATCTGAGGATAGGACATCTCAGACCAAGGTTAGTTTTTATGTTCTTATGGTCTTAATGGTTTGTTCTTTTTATTTTCATCATATGTTTTTTAATCTGTATTTATTATTATTATCATTCTTTCTGTAATTATATTTGTTTGGGATTGTGCTTTTATACTTTCCATGTCTGTTTGGTTTTTGTAGGTTTTTGTAGATTGCACAACATACAGGAAGGAGCATCTGACATTGCTTTTAGTGAATGTCCCTGATATAGACTTAGGCCAAAACATGTTGGGCTTTTTATAAAGACTTGTATGCGTATTTATGGTTTTATGTTTTATTTTTATGCATTAAATTATCTGGGCTTTTTATAAAGTTTTGTATGATTATTTATGTTTTAAATTATTTATGTCTATTTATTTGCTTGGAAATTTATTGGGCCCACCACTGTTATCGTGACTGTTTCTCCCTGTGATAGGTTTCCTCTATTTTTGTTTTGCACATACCATGACAGTCACGAACCTCACTTCTAAGCCAGAGAATATGGAGTATGATCTCAGGTTCTCAAATTTACTGCTAATGCTCAGCATAGTACTTGCATCATGCCAAGAACACCTCCTTCCCGAGTTTGTAAGATGCATGGGCAATTTATAAAGGAGTGCTTGGAAATTCTTCTTTATCAAGCCTATGGCACCCAACATGGTGGGCTATATTTTTGCCACAATTTTATTTTTGTTTCTGACTGCATTTCTTGGTACCTGGAGCTATGTAGAACAGGGAAGGATCCAGCATCTAACTATGGAATTTGGATGACTGATTAGCTCCTTTGAAAATCTCTTGCTGCTCAATTTGTTTGTCTATTTATTGCTCATCATTTTGGAAGTGAATTCACCTGGAACGGCAGGAAAGCCATTGCAGTCATGGCCTTAGAGAAGGAGCACAGGATAAATATTTATTTTATCCAAACAGGACCAGTGCAAGGGTATTGGCTGCTCTAGGCAAATCTTCAGCTTTACCTCCCCGGAAATTTTGATAATAAACTCAGCAATCACGATCATCCAAACACTATCCCTCTCACAATAATCCTGTAAAAATGCTAAATGAACATCTTACTTTTACATATTAAACTTTGCTTTGGAGGTACGTGTGTGCCTGCTTTCCTTGCAGATAAAAGGATGTGCTGAGGGCTATTTGAGTTTGGGTGACTGTCAGGATCTATCATTTTGCTTTGACTCCTGCTGCTCTTTGCTAGTCCTCAGAAGATACTGCCCCAGGCAACTGCCAATTCTTGCCTAATGGTTAGGCTGGCCCTGTCTCCAAACATCTAATCATAGCAAGAGCTGTACAGTACCTGGAGTGAAAAATAATTTCTTGCTAGCCAGTTTGTCCCCTCAGTCTATAGCAGAACGAATAAAATGGAGAAGGAACCTACGAAACAGTAAGCTCAAGCAGGATCACTTAGGGGTTCTGACCCAGGCCCTTCAAGCAAAAAAAATACAGCTGAGCCCAGCTGAAAGCAAAAAGCAAAGCTTTCTATAGCAGGGCTGATGTGGTACCTCTTCATAAAAGTGGCAGTAGGGAAGAAATGACAAATTACAGGCCAGTAATCCTTACCTCGGTGGTGGGAAAAGTAATGAAGGCTCTCCTGAAAGAGCGAATAGTGGACTTCCTCGAAACCAACAGGTTGCATGATCCGAGGCAACGTTGTTTTCCCAAAGGACAATCTTGCCAAACAAATCTGATTGAGTTCTTTGACTGGGTGACTAGAGAATTAGATCAAGAGCATGCGATGGATGTGATCTACCAAAATTTCAGCAAAGCCTTTGATACTGTTCCTCATAGGAGGCTTATCAATAAACTAAACAGCCTGGGGATGGGTTCCAAGTTGGTGAACTGGATCAGAAATTGGTTGACGGACAGACGACAGAAGCTAATGATAAAAGGAACTCATTCGGAGGAAAGGAAGGTGATTAGCGGTGTGCCCCAGGGTTCAGTCTTGGAATTGGTACTGTACCATAATATTTGTGAGAGATATTGCTGAAGGACTGAATGGAAAAGTCTGTCTTTTTGCAGATGACACGAAAATTTGCAACAGAGTGGACTCTGAGGGAGTGGATAACATGAGAAACAATCTACAAAAGCTGGAAGAATGGTCTAATGCTTGGTAGTTAAGATTTAATGTGCAGAAGTGCAGTCTCATGCACTTGGAAAGCAGAAATCCAAGGGAATTCTATGCGATGGGGGCGAGAGATTGGTGTGCACAGACCAGGTGAAGGACATCAGAGTGATTGTTTCTGAGGATCTCAAGGTGGCGAAACAGTGTGACAAGGCAGTGGCAAAAGCCAGAAGGATGCTGGGTTGCATACAGAGAGGAATTACCAGCAGAAAGGAAGAGGTACTAATGCCGCTGTATAAGTCTCTGGTGAGGACTCACTTGGAATATTGTGTTCAGTTTTGGAGACCATATCTCGCAAAGGATATAAAAAGGCTGGAAACAGTTCAGAGGAAGGCAACCAAAATGATTTGGAGCCTGCATCAGAAGACTTATGAGAACAGACTTGAAGACCAAAATATGTACCCTCTGGAGGAGAGGAGGGACAGGGGAGATAAAATTCAGACCTTTAAATACTTAAAGAGTATTAATGAACAAACCTCTTCCAAAGACGGGGAAGCTGTAAAACTAGAGGGCATAACATGAAGCTGGAAGGGGGTAAACTGAAAGGCAATGTCAGGAAATACTTTTTCACTGAAAGGGTGGTAGATGCTTGGAATGCCCTCCTGATGGAAGTAGTGGGGGCAAATACAGTGACAGAATTCAAAATGGCATGGGACAGACACAGTGGATCCCTTTATAGAAACAGGATAAAATCAAAACAAACATAACTACCTCTTATATCTCAGTAAAGAGGTGTGACCTACACAGAGCGGTGGGTATACCCCTAAAGAAAGGCATGGGGAGGGGTGATCTGCACGGAGCGGCAGGTGCACCTACCCTTCCCACCTTGCTGGGCAAACTAGATGGACCATACTGGTCTTTATCTGCCGTCATATACTATGTTACTATCTTACTATAAGACAAGAAAATGAATAACTGGCTTATCCTTGCAGGCTTTACAGCAGCATATCCTCAATTCAAAGATAAATTGTGTGAGCTTAGGTTGCAGATCTCTCTCTTCCTGGCTTGAGCCTCCCTCTTCTCTCTAGCCCTGGCTTTTTAACTTCCTCCCTTCCCTCCCCATCATCTTAAGTCAGATTCCTTAGGGGTATGTTTACTAAAACCCCGGTAATTTGCGGGCCGCGCTAGTGTGCGGATGCCATATAAGGAGTGGGCGTTTCAGGCTGAAAAAAGCAAAACTGGGATTAATCATGCGCTAATGTGCGTGGCGCTCAAGTGCGCCCCGCACATTAGCGCATGAGAAAGTTGCGTGGGAAGCAGAAGTGGCGCGCTGATGCACAAGCACAAGAAGAGAGCCACAGTACAATGGTTAAGACAGTGACCAATGATGCAGGCATCATGGGTTCAATCCCCCACTGCACCCAATGTAGAAGGCTGACTGAGGCATTACCTATTATGGGGAAGATTGCTTTAGGAGGCATTTTATTTTTATTTTAATTACTACTACTAGCAAACGCACTCTCAAAGTGTGTTAACATAAGGCGCCCCATAAGGCACATTTTAAAGTGCACTGTCCGCCAAGGTACCCTAGAATGTTGCTTATAGGGTGCTTTATAGGGTGCCGTATGAGTTACCGCAAAGTCACAGCACTGTTTTTGATGGCAGCACTGTGCAGTTTAAGGAATAAAAATCATAAGTAGGTGCGCTGACATGCAAGGAGGAGCAGCAGTGTAGCACAATGGTTAAGACACTGACCAATGATGCAGGAGTCATAGGTTCAATCCCCCACTGTGCCTAATGAAAAAGGCTGGCTGAGGCATTACCTGTTATAGGTAATAGTGCTGTGGGGGGCAGTTTATTTTTATTTTAATTAGTGCTGCCAGCAAACACACCCTCAAAGTATTGTAACATAAGGTGCTGCATAAGGCACCTCATAGGGTACCCCAGAAGGCACATTTTAAAGTGCACTGTCCGCCACGTCACCCTACAATGTTGCTGAAAGGGCGGCCTATAGGGTGCACTATGAGGCACAGCAAGGTCATAGCACTGTGTTTGATGGCAGCACTGTGCATTTAAACGCATGAAAATCTTAAGTAGGTGCGCTGACATGCAAGGAGGAGCAGCAGTGTAGCACAATGGTTAAGGCACTGATTGCTGATACAGGGGTCATGAGTTTGCTCCCCAGTGTGCCTAATACATAAGGCTGGCTGAGGCATCAGCTTTGCAATGTATGTATTGTTTCCTGCAGCACTTTATTTGTATTTTATTAATTGCTGCCATCAAACACGCCCTCACGTGCCGTAATTGAAGGTGCCGCATAAGGCACCCTATAAGGCAGTCCATAGGGCACATTATAAAGTGCACTGTCTGCCACAGCACCCTAAAATGTCCCCTATAGGGCACCCTATAAGTTGCTCCACAGGATAACATATAGTGCACCTTATATGGACGGTAACCATAAGGTGCCCTATAGGGCGCCCTATAAAGCGCCCTCTGAGGCACCTTATGGGTACAGTACGCTGAGGGTGTTTTTGCTGGCAGCAATAATGTACATTAAAAATAAATAATGCTTTGGGCAGCTCTATCAAATAACCCCACTGTGGGTTTGAACCCACAACCTCTGGCTCCACAGACAGTGAAATAACCATTGGGCTATAGCTCTATAGCTGCTAGCAAGCCCCTGGCTGGCTGCAGAGGGAGTGCATGTCACCACACAGACAGTCTGCTGTGGTCACCAGGATAGGGTTAGCACACCTGTACCCATGATGCACTGCACATGCAAATCAGCTGTCCACAGATAAACACAAGATGGGGTATGCACCCCCACAGCACCTCGGCCTGGTAGGGGGAACTGACCGTGTCCACCCCCACAGCACCTCGGCCTGGTAGGGGGTACTGACCTTGTGTTTTACTGGCACAGAGTAGCTACACACCGTCACATTGTGCAGGTACTGTGCTCACCCTGAGGGTGCGGTGAGGCACCCAGCACCAGGTCCACAGCACCTTCCATGGTAGACATAGGCCATGCTGGATATCCAAAGCAGTGGTAATGTGTGAGATAGGTAGTTTTTGCAGAAACACCTTGGATGGATATGTCTGTCTCAGTCAGCTGTAGCCCCCATGGACCACCACCCTTCTCCTCCAGGGCTGAGGGTGGCAAAAAGGGGTCTTCCATCAACAGATGCACATTCTACCTCCCTGCAATGGTGGCAGTAGAGGGGACCATCAACCCCGGTCTTGCTGGGGAACAGACTCCCTACAGGGCAATCAATGGAGCTCTGTACACATCCATGACACAAATAGCAGACAGAAATTAGGCCTGGATATGCTAAGCAGCACCCCCACCACTATCTACTATTCTTCTGCAGCAAGCCTTCAGCCACTGCACCCTGCAAGGCACTCCATCAAGACACATAGCAGCTGCAAACAGTCTGCTAGCTAGTCCATAGTGCATGTTTCTGGTGGAAATACATGCACCCAGAACAGGGATATCAGCATACACAACAAGCAGATAAGTCAGTGACTGGGCTCCAAAAGGAAACCCATAAATATCACATGAAAGAAATACTACATAGCACTATGGGGGTGCCTAGCCATGCTGTGGTCACTGCACAGTCAGGGTGAGAGTGATCTCCCAGCAGGACATACTAAGGTCACCCTGTCTGTGTAGGTGGTGGCCGGGCACTAAAATGTCCCAGCCAGTGCCCTATGCCCTGTGCAGATGCATCCTGGCCAGGCCACCCTGTCTGGCCTATACCCATGGTACCTTGCTCCTCATTATGCACATTGGCAGGCCAATACTGGCAACAGTGCTGGCAGTGTGGGCTGTGGAAGGTGTTTGCAGCCACCACACACTGTATAGACAGACACACACTCCCACACCTATGCCAGCATTGTGCTACTATAGAGGAGTTTAACAGCCCTTCCTGCCTGTACAGGCCTGTACTGTGCCTGTACTGTGCCCAGTCCTGGGCACAGTACAGGCATGGATATGGTATGCAATACTGTTGGGGGTCACTCCCCAGGGTGGTAAACACTGTCAGAGACCAGACCTGAAGCACACACCGCAGACATCAGAAAGATTGTTATGATAGACTCAATCAGCAAACTGTGCTTAACGTAGGAATTTCTATCTGCCAGTACTCATAGCAAATGTTTGATAGCTGTGTACCGTATACCCAGGTGTAGGGTGGCATTGCTAAGGTATGCAAGTGCTAGTATTGGGAGATGCATGCAGGGCCCAATGTCCTGCCTCTCCTGGAGGCATTGGCCAATGGGGCTTGAGGGTGTGGGTGTGGGTGTGTCTGTCCCTGTTGGTTGCTGCTTTACGGCAGAGGTTCCCAACTCCAGTCCTGGTGTGCCAAACACTGTTCGGGTTTTCATGCTGTCCCTCATGAATATGCATGAGCTACATCTGCATACCATGGGGGTGGTGCATAGATATGCAGCACAGGCATCTTTATTAGAGGCAGCATGGAACCTGAATGGTGTGGGGCCCTCCAGGACTGCATTTGGGAGACTCTGCTCTAGGTAATGTGCCTGTTTATGGTGTCTGTGCTCAGTGGGGTAAAATATAGGCGTATTAACCATGCGTATGTTCTCAGCATTAAAGGTTTGTCCTTACTATCATGGTTTAGTTTTGGAAAAAATATGTGGACTGGATTGGCAGGAGCCCCAGCTGGGCTTTGAACCTGTGACCTTCTGTTCTTGTACACACTGTCTGTGTGCACTGCACCACTGTGTTGCCACAGATATGCTGCATTCCCTGGGGAGTCCATGACTGTACATCCGACAGGGCCTGTAGGTTGCAGTGCACGGCACCCACCTGGACAGGGCTAGGCCATGGTCTGCTGTGGCCACCAGCTGCTGCCACCTCCACCACCAGTACCGCTCCATCCTTAGATTGGAGACAGCATAAACCCTGAAGGATTTGTGGCCCTCCAGGACTACATTTGGGGTAATCTGTTCTAGGTAATGTGCATGTTTCTGGTGTCTGTGCTCTGTAGGGTAAAATAGAGGTGTTTGAGCCATGCTTATGTTCTCTGCAATAAAGGTTCGTCTTTACTATCATGATATTATTAAGACTCTATTCTGTTCTATGTAATTATCTCTTGTATATAGTTTACCCCGGTTCTCCAAGTTTGTACTCCTGTTCGATGTAAACCAAACAGCTTGTTGTTATGGTCTTTATGTTATAATGTAAACCGCGCTGATGCCGAATAGTGCGGTATATAAGAACTTGTAATAATAATAATAATAATAATAATGATATAATTGTCGGTAAAATATGGGGACTGGATTGGTAGGAGCCCCAGCTGGGGCTTGAACCTGTGACCTTCTGTCTCTAAACATGCTGGTTGTGTGCACTGCACCATCATGTTGCCACAGAGACAGTGCATTCACTGATGATACCATGACTGCTTGTCCGGCAGGGCCTGTCTGTTGCAGTGCATTGCACCCACCTACACAGAGCTAGGTCATGGTCTGCTCTGGGCAGCTGCCACTGCCCCCCTCCACCTCCAGTACCCCTGTGCCACCATGCTGACATGCCCTTCTGCTGGTGGTGCTGGTGGTACGCAGTCTCATGCCGTCCTGTGTGCGGGTAGGCGGCTGCCTATGGTGCAGGTTCTGGGGTAGGGGTGCCTGCATATCTGTCCGCACGTCCCCCAATCACTGCCTGCCAATGTTCCGTGCCCTTGGGGGTACCTGCTGGGTACTATCCCCTGTGACACTGTGCTACACACTCTCGTGCCCATGTTGGGCACTCATCAGTTGCTGACTGGCTGCTGTTCAGTTTTAGCATTCCTAGGTGCCATCTAGGCATCTGCCTAGTCCGCACTGTGCCCCAGCTGCACCACAGCATGTGCCGCCTGCAGCCCTCTGTATACCCTTTCCCAGCATCTGTCCAATTGCCCATTCCGACCTGCCCACCCTGCGGTTGTGGAAATGTGCATGCCATAGGTAACCTGTCCAATGGAGAGGGAAACCCTGATCAGTGCTATTTCACTGTGGGATCATTCACCTTGTATGGGGACGGAGCGTAGACCCTTCTAAAATTCATATTTATTTTTTGGGGCATTTTTGGGAGTGTTTTTTGATGTTCCCCATTACTATCACTATTGCCCAGCTTGATTATAATTTTTTTATAATTTGTTGGGGTCATTTTTAATGTTTATTTGCCCTTTTGTTCCGTGCACATGTATCACACTGCTCACTTTTTGTAGGTTTCCCTGGTTTTGCTGTACATTGCTGACAGAAATGGTTTCTCTTCCCTTTAAATCGGCTCTACCGCGAGGTTTTCACTCGCGGTATTTTTTTAGTTGAATTTCAGCCCCGCTCCTGTGCGGGGAGCCTCTCCCCTCCCACTCTCCACCCATTGACCCCTTCCCTCCGCCCCTGGGGAGCCTTCCTCCGCCCTCCCGGAACCTTTCCACGCCTCTATCGCACAGTAGCGCGCCGCGCACATGAGCGGGCCCGTTAGTGCGGCGCTCACATGTGCGGGGCACAAAAATGCATCATTAGCGTGCGCTAAGGTACCTAAGGTACCTTAGCGCACGCTATTGTGCGCCACGCACGCTATTGTGCGCCACGTACTTGTGCGCCGTTTAGTAAACATACCCCTTAGTTATATTCTTGAAAAAACCCCCCCAAAGGTGGGTGTTTGAGAATGCATTGAAAAATGTAGAATCAAAGGTAAATGGTCACTGTATGCTGCTGAAGAGGTGTCTGCTGGGGAGGTCAGATGAGGAACAACATTAAAAGAGCAGCCTTCAGTAACAGTCACTACCCTAGCAGAGCTGGAAAGTAAACATTTAGAGGGGATATGCAAATCACTGCCTGTGCTGAAGGAGAAAGGGTAATATTTGCTCACATTTATATCTATTATTAAGATTTAACTTTAAATCTACAGGACCCGATTTTCGAAGGCATTTACATGGGTAACTTCCCTAGTTACCCATGTAAATGCCTTATCCGGGATTTTCGAAAAGCATCTACATGGGTAGTGCCTTTCGAAAATCCCGGATAAGTCCCTAACACACCCAGATGCTAAGCGGTTAGCATTGGGGTATCTTATGGGGGTTTCTGGGCAGAGCGGGAGCAGAGGAAAGGGCTTAATTGGTAGCAGCGATTTTAGATGCTACCCGCTTAGCCCTCTGTGCCTTAAAGATAGGCGAGGAAAAACTTCACCTATCCTTAAGGCGCAGGGGCTAAGCGGGTAGCATTGAAAATCTCTGCTACCCCTTTTGCCTCGGCAGCTGCCGACACATCCAGACAAACCTGAAAATCCGGGTTAAGGGTGTCAGTGGGAGGCTATGCACTGCTGCAGTGCATAGCCTGCCTAATTGAAAATCGGGCCCATAGGGAATAGGGTAGAGAAATAAAGTGCACAGACTAGCAGAGGGTGGAGAAGTAAATACTGGGGCCAGTAGAAATTGCTCACCCTAAGAGAAATGGTATCAGTTGGTATTGGCACCTGCAGCTCTGTCCAGAAAAGTTAGAGAAGAGTCATCTGGGATTTAGAGGCGTCAGGCTTCTTTATCTAAAAGAGCTTACCCCTCATCTGAGAAATGAGGAGGGAACTCCCCCTGCTCTGCAGGCCCTCCTCCTGAAGATGGCACTAGAAAGTCTCCTGGGAATTAGAGTGAAAATGCCAGCAGAGAGCCTCCTACAGAACCAATCGGGGGGGGGTAGCCAGGTCAGTCCCAGACACAGAAGTGCACCCAAGGGGGCGTTACATTCTTCTTAAGATGGGCTGAGCTAGGCTGTTATCCCTTAAGAAGGATCTGGGATTTCTCCTATATGCTTCACAGGACCAAAACAAATTATAAGCTTCCCTGAGTACAAGGCACTATAGAAAAATTACCAGTTTGGGTGAAGCTTCCAAGACATTAGAACGTTAATGAGCATAACATAGAAGGAAAGTGATATTGCTGTTAGTGGCTAGCAGTAATTTTCAAGGCTCACTGAAGTATCCCTGTGCACAGATATAACGGGACAGATCTGTAGCTTGGATGTGGCAGACTATTAGCCCAAGACAGACAACTCAGCTGTGGGTTGAACAATGGCCCCAAAGTGTCCTAGGGAAGATACCGCACAATCGTATCTTGCTGGAACTGCACAAAGTCATAAATCAGTCATTGGTACCACTTCCTTACTCTGTATAACTGCGCAAGTCTAATGTTGTCAGAGATTAGTGCTGGGAATACTGACAAATGTTTCACCAGAAGTTCAAATGCCTGTGCGAGCTGATGTCTAGCAGTATCCAGTCATTGTGATCTCTTATCTCACAGACAGTTGACATTATCGAGGAGGAAAACTGCAACTTGATTTATCTTTCTATTACCAAGAAAGCCTGTAATAGAAGAAGTTTAACCCTAACTGAGTAGGCTGTTAACAAACAAGAAATGTTCAACCTGAACATATTTATTAATTGTCTAAAAAATAAAATCATTTATTTTTAGCAACTGAGAATATAGATCCTCATAAAGCAGGGCAATTACTCATAAAAACAGAGGTGTGGGTAGCATGACTTCCTATATATGCACAACCTGTTCTCTTGTACACAGATGCCAAGTCACATATATTGTGTATATGATGTTGTTGTTGTTGTTGTTGTTAAGTGCCGTTGAGTTGGTGTTGACTCATGGCGACCTTCTGGATAGTTCTCCTAAACTGTGTTTGGTCTTCAGTCAGGTGGCTCATTGTTGATAGACTGGCACCCATAGCTGCTGTTATTGTATCGATCCATCTCATTGCTGGCCTTCATCTTTTGTGTTGACCTTCTACCTTGCCAAACATGGTGTCTTTCTCTAGTCATCTCTCTTCGCATGATGTGTCCAAAGTATGAAAGTCGAAGTCTTGTCATCTGAGCTTCTAAAGAAAGCTTAGGTTTGGTCTTCTCTAATACTAATTGGTTTGTTCTTTAGGCAGTCCATAGTATTCATCGCCAGCACCATAATTCAAAGGCATCAATTTTCTTCCTGTCTGTCTTTTTCACTGTCCAACTTTCGCATCCATATGAAGTTATTGAAAATACCATGGCTTGAACAAGTCAAATCTTTGTATGGAGAGAGACATCTCTGCTCTTGAGAATCTTATCTAGATCCTTCATAGCCATTCTGCCAAGAGCATCCCCTGCATGTCACCCTTCCTCATTTTTTCAATGTACGTTCTCTGTAATGGTTTGAGTTATAATGTAAACACTTTGATTTTATGATAAGGCGGTTTAAAAAACTTGTTAAATAAAATAAATAAATAAAATATGTCATCTGATTTCTTGACTGCTTGTTGCTTCTTTATTGATAGCTGATCCAAGTAGGTTAAAGTTATCCACTATTTCAATTTCTTCTCCATTAATGATGAACTTACTGATTTTGCCAGTTGTCAGGATCTTTGTCTTCTTTACATTAAGGTGCAGGCCCATTTTAAGACTATGGGGTATGTTTACTAAAAGGCCGGTAAAGTGCGGGCCGCGGTAGAGTGCGTGTGCCATATAAGGAGTGGGCGTTCCGTCCTGAAGAAGAAAAGCCGTGATTGACAGATGCGCTAAGGTGCGTGGTGCCCGTGTGCGCCCCGCACCTTACCGCAACTGAGAGCTGAACGGGAGGCATATGTGTCGCGCTGATCTGCAAACAGAAGAACAGAGCCACAGCACAATGGTTAAAGCACTGACCAATGGTGTGGGGATCAGTGGTTTGAACCCCCACAATGCTCAATGGCTTGCTGAGGCATTAGTTTATGAGGCAGAGAAATACTGGGCCGAATAAAGCAGCGCACTGATTTTTTTTGGCGGCACATCAATACTGGACGGCATAAGGCGGCGCGTTGATGTTTTTATGCGGCATATTAATACTGGGCGGCATAAAGCGGCACGCTGATGTTTCTGGCGGCATATTACTACTGGGCAGCATAAGGCGGCGCGCCGGTTTCGGCGGCAATCGCATACTGGAAGGTATAAGTGGGGCGCTGATGTGCAAACAGAAACACAGAGCCACAGGCACTTACCAATGGTGCAGGGATCAGGGGTTCGATCCCCCACTGTGCTCAATGAACAGGGCTTGGTGAGGTGATATTTTAGTGCAAATTTTGTTGTGACTATCCATTGGGTTTTCATGGCAAGATACAGAAGTAGATTGCTGGGCCTTTCTTTTGTGCAGTTTAAGTTTAGTGTTGTTGCCATTGTCACAGACATGTGATCCTCGGCCGCCAACACCGTCCCATTCTGCTGCTGCCCAGATGGGTGGCTTGTCTTGGTCTGGCATCTCAGCTGACACCTGTCCATCTTGGGAGACCCTGCCAGTAGTTAAGCTACCGATAGCTTAGCCCTCAGCAGCACTGATGCACACAAGCCCTCACAGCATGACAAGCTGCACAAGTGAGGGTGTGTATATGATACATATGATTAAAGGGGATCTCATCCTTTGATGCAGAGAGCTCCTCCTCTGATGCATTCTGGCAGGGTCTGGGGGATGATTGTAATGGAAAAGGGGGGGGGCATGAGCCTGGCAGGGTAGTAAGTGTGGCGAAGATGGTGAGTCTGGGGAATGAGTGCAATTGAAAGAGGCATGAGCTTGGGCAGGCTGGTTTATGCGATAAGAGGTGAGTCTGGGAGATGGCTGTGCTAGCGAGGGGCATGAACGAGGCGTGAGTCTGGAGGTTGGGTGTGATAGAGAGGGTCACAATCAAGACATGAGCCTGCATAGGGTGGCAAGTGTGGAGGGGCAGTAAGTCTGGGATGAGAGTGATTGGGGGGGGGGGGGTGTAAGCCTGGGCAATGTGGTAAATATGGATAGGGAGTGGTAAGTCTGGGGGATAGTTGTGATTGAAGGGGCATGAGCCTGAGTAGGGTAGAAATTGCAGCAAGGGTGGTGAGTCTGGAGTATGGGTGCAATTGAAGGAGGCATGATCCTGCATACGGTGGAAAATGTGGAGGTGGCAGTGAGTCTGGGGATGGGTATAATTGAGGGAGGGTTGAGCCTGGGCAGGGTGGTGAGTGTAGATAGGGAAAAGTAAGTCTGGGAGGGTGGTGTGATTGAGAATGGCATGTGAGATATAAGCCAGGGCACGATGGTAGCTGGCAAGTGAATAGGAGAGTCTGGGAGGGTAGTGTGATGTGCAAATATTCATGAAACTCTGTTTTGACTTTCAAGCTCAAGTGTCTCAGTCATGGGGAGTACTTCAGGTAATTACTTAAAAACACAGATTCACATATTTATATGTTTATGTTATTTGAGTGATTATTTAATTTGGTTACCACATGGGGTTATGTGAATTTTCATCTACTAAAATGGGTCACATTAGGGAAAGGTTTGGGAACCAGTGTAATAAAGTTATCTACATCTCACCCAAGGCACTGCCAGACCTCTCCAGTCTCCTTCATTCCCATGACGCACTGCTAGGGCAGCCACTGCCAGCCATAGAGAACCGAGGTGGACAAGAGTGAGCTTCTGGTGCAGAGAGGGAGTTGGTTGGCAGGAATTCCCCTTGGTTCCGGTTTGAGAAAGAGTCAGAAGAACGGGGATGGAAGGGACAAGGAGATTTTGTGGTGACGGAAAGTAGGGAATGGGATCAAGAAGGATATCTTGTATGTATTGAGGCAACTTAGGTATGTATTAGTGTTACTATGTTAGTGTGAATGTGTGTATGAGCTGTCTCATGTGCAAGCAATTTTACTGTTTAAACTTTGCAGATTTCCGGGTCATGCTGCATCTTCATAACTGGAATCAACGTTTCAGCCACCATACTATGGCTTTCTTCATGGTGAAGTGGTTAAGCAGTGGATGTCTCTTTTATATAGTAGTCCTCAAACTGGATTGGTGGGTTTGAGGTGGGAAATTTGAGTTTGAAATTTGGAGGGAAAGTCCATTAGAAAATGGCTGGAGACCTCTCCTTTCCCTTTTATATGTTTTTATGCTTTAGACCCCTGATGCAGGCTTTGATGCCAAAACTTGACCAAGTAGGGTCCTTTTATTAAAATTGCATTTGCATAGATACTGTTGGTGTGGCTGTGGTTATTCTCTGCTCCTCTGTTGGACTTAACATTTTTCTTGGAACAACCATTCACTTGGGGGGCTATCCATGCCAGTTGCATGCCCTGACTAACTTCCTGCCAGTTGTGCGGGGAAGTTAGTCAGGTCGGGGAAGAGGCGGCCTGGGGGCAGAGAGTGGGCGGGCAGTGGGCAGTTGCTGGCCCTGGACATACAGGGCTGATTCTAATGTTGGCCCTATACATCCAGGGCTGGCGAAATGGCCAGAGAAGTAATTTCACCCCCAGGGTGGAATAACTTCCCTGGACATTTCCTTTTGGTGTTTTGGTAAAGTCAGGGCGTGGAAGGGGCTGGGAGGGGGGGGGGGCAAAGTTAATAACCTGCAGCCCAACCCTGGCCCTAGGAGGCCGGATTGAGGGTCAGGCTGGGGGGAATTAAGTTTTCTAGCAGCAGCTGGCATCGTGGCTTTTAAATGGAGTCTTGGTGGAGTCTGCTTTGTTATAGAAATACTGGCCTGAGGAGGGCTGCACAGGACCCTTATAGAGTGACATCATCAAACCAGTGAGGTCTCAGTCTCCATCTGCCGGCCTACACATACATGCCTGTTCACGATTCTGATCCTGCAGAGCTAGTCATGCCCCGTGGGATCAGAATCGCGATCTCCTTTGTACATCCTGGGTCAGCCCGGACGTACAAAGGAGATGTATGTCAGGATCAGAATCGGACCCTTGGTGTTCTGGGTGAATGGACCCCTGTTCCCTGATTGGAGCTTGAGAAAGGCCCCCCCTCTCCCCCCCCCTTCCATTTTGGATGCCTTGGCCAATGGGAAGGGCAGAAAGACACTAGCTCATTCCTCACCTCAGGCAGCAGATGACCTTGAGCTGCCCCTAGTGGCAGAATCCTCAACATGCAAAAAATGTGTTTGCAGACCAATATTCACCAAAAACATAGTTACATCTTCATAGCTATCTTTTTTGCTAGGTCCTTGTAACTTAATTCCAGAGACAATTCTTTTACAGTGCTCATTTGCATCCATTGAAAAATTGTATGAAAACAAACCACACAGGTTAGCATATTGACCTTCACACCTCTTATCTCTCATTTCCAAGCATGTTCATGGAATATAATTAGAAGCTATGATTATTATTCATGGTACCTTTGAACTGCATTCAATTTTTACAAAATATTTTAAGATGACGGCACCTAGCAACAATAACAGAGGTGGTGGACACTTATGCAAAGTTATTCCATGGGCTTTTTCTACTTCAGTTTCTAAGGATATCTAGAATATACTTGTCACTTGGCCGTTGTAGAGTGGGATGTGTGGATTACTTCCAGACTAGAAGCCAACAAAAGGTGAATATTTCGAAAGGCAATATAGATTTTCTAGTCTCTGTTAAGTATGTGTGTGAGCGTGTGTGTCTGCAAATAGCCCTGCAGGACCTTTGCCCAGTCTATAAATCTAGCCCCAAGTCTGGTGTCTCAGATTTCAGTCCTTGTGGTGGTTATCATCCCAAAACAGGCCTCTTTGTTTCCAGAAATCACAAATGAGAAACTCCAGATTTCAATGCTGTGTGTTAGAAAAGAGTAGTGCAAACGCTCATCGAAGAATTGACAAGTCTACATGGCACAGGAGTGTGTTTATGTTAAAAGCAGTTGGAGTTATTACAGTATTAATTGATGTCGTAAATATAAAAAAATCACAGCGCTTCCACGCTTGGTTTAACTCTGGAGAATTCATGCTACCACCTTTCTCATTCTATTCACTGTCCCTATAGAGGCTTTTTGCACACACTGGTTAATTGCATTCATTACATCTAGAGCATCTGATTTTTTTCCCTTCTTGTTAGCCAAATGAGAGCTTTTAGCAATTGCTCTGTAATCAGAGGTTGTTCCATTCATCTCTTGCCTCTCTCAACACCCCCTCCCCCAAACTGCATAACATCATTCATACACCAATTATTGCACTTACACTTTAGGCCCTTGGTCTTCCCTCCCAGTCCCCAACTATTTCCAATGGGCCAGGTTTTCAAAATATCCCTATTGAATATGCATGAGACAGATTTGCACACAGTGGAGGTAGTGGGCATGCAAATCTCTGCCATGTATATTCATTAGGAATATCCTGAAAACCTGGCCAGTTAGCATTCCTCAAGGATTGGGAGTGAAGACCAAAGATGCAAGCAATGACGAGCATTGTTCTATATTCTTTTCAGAGCTGAGTGAGTAAAACAAATAAAATTCCCCTGTCAAATATAGGAAAACAAGAGTGGCCTAGTGGCTAGACTAATGGACTGGAAGCACTCGATGTTATCTTGAGAAAGTCACAGAAACATAAACTATGATAGAAGATAATGACCGACAAGGTCCATCTAACCTGCCAATTTTTCTTTCTGTTGCAATACTGCAAACTCAGTTTGATCTCGGACTTTATTCTTACCTCCTCACCATTAGGGAGCTGATGCAGAAAGCCGTGTGTTAGAGCTCTGCACAGCCTACAGTTTCCTAATACATGACTGAACAAAAAAATCTGTGCCCCAATGCAGTAAGTAAATAGTATGCAAAACATGTGCACTAACATGGAAGAGCACGCCAGATTCATGCACCCATGGTCTGCGCTAGCCACAGCAATATTTTGCACACAAAGTGTATCAGCACCCGGAGTTGCATGTGCATATAACCGTGCCTGCGCTGGAAAGCTATTATGTGCAGACGGTTTTTGCAATGCGATTATTTATGTGCAGAATAGCATTCCAGCACATGCACAGGTGGTATTACACATGATAAGGTAAGTGATACCTTCTGTGAAAGTTCCTCAGGCTCTGTTTCTATGGCCTGAGCGTCTATGTCTAGAGAGGCTGCCTAACGTTTAATTATCTAACTACGTGGGGAATAAATGCTATGTGTTAGCTTTGTGAAGCACTGAGCTATGTGTTTGGTTTTAGGGGATATATATGTAATATGTGAGGTGTTTCTGTACTTGATGGGTTCAAGGGGCTGATTTGTTGTGTGATATTTACAAAGTGTGTGCCGTGTCTGAAGGGAATTTTTTTGGATCCATCATGTCATAGAGCTAGTCCATAGCCTAATTTCTATCAGCCGGGTCAGATGGCTCACAGGAGCTGAGTTCCTTTTTCTCCCTTACATATGGGTGCTATCTCTGATTAATAGTCATGGTAGAATGAAGGTTTTGGGAATATAGATAATATATGTGCCATTCTGATAGAGTGTACACCTCAATAATAAGTCGTTCAATATTAACTCTATGGAAAATGAAGTAGATCCAAAATCCTTCCTTTTAATTAAATCAGAAGCACTCGTGACATTTAAGAAGGTCTCAGACTTATATCGGCACTACCTTTCAGACTGTCGTCTTGAATCAGTACTGTGCCTTACTGCATCAACGCCCTTCGATCTATTTCCAAAAGTGGAGCTAATTCCTGGAGAGCTGGTGTATGTCTGTTTCAAACTGACTTTATAGCTCCTTCCTTGTGGCCTTAGGCAAGTCACTTAACCCTTCTTTGCCTCAGAAGATAGGCCTGGAAATCTACGTCCGGTTACAATGCGAAAAAAACCCAGGAGCTGCTGGGTCACCAGGAGTCAGCATTGACTTGAAGACACACATTGATTTCTAATGAATTAGAACTAGCTGCTTTCAGGTGGCAAGGATTTTTGGCCCATCTGCTTCTCAGAAATCCACCCCAGGGACACTTCCAGTCTATCTGCTTTCCAAGCTCCTAGTCTATTTAGCAATTTACTCCGCCCTGGGGCTGTACTAGATTTTGCCAGTAATCTATTCTCTGCTCCTTGCTGTTTCCCCACCTCTTTCTAGACCTGGAAATCTGCCTCCCACAACTTTTGACTGACATATCTGCCTTGCAGGGCTGTGAGACATTGCCAGTAAAGGGTTTTTTTAGCTAAAAGTATTAATATCTAAAAAAAATACCCAGTTGTGTTCTATGATTACCATCGGCATGGTAACAAAGGATAACCTTGCAAAGTTTCACATCTAGGAAGAAATATTTTGACTTCTTAAAAAATATATAACATCCGCTAACTGCAACTTCTGGTAAATTCCTGTCCCCCAGTTACCAGTAATCTGTTTATCTCAACAGTGTATATATTGAATAACTGATAATATCTTAACAGTTCATTAAAACAATTTTGTCGTCCTGCCTATGGTTTGTGGTTGCTCAGCATGTAAGCAGTGCCTGCATTCCTTTGTCTCTGACTGATTGCCCTTCTTCGGATGCAATCATAAGAAAATGGATAAAAATAATCCCAAGTTTTAGGCGTAAAAGGTGTCTAGAAGTTATCCTTCCTAGTACACTGGCACAAACACACCTCAGGAAAACCAATTAATGTTTAACTAATCTTCCAACATCAGCTTCCAAAAGTTTATACTGAAAATATAATTATGACTAAAAGAAATTGAATCAGATTTTATCATCTGTATAGTGCTACAACACATGCGAAGCATTGTACATAAACATTTAATAGACTGTCCCTTCTCCACAGAGCTTATAAACAACACAAACAGGAGGGTAAGGTTCTCTTCTTGAAGGAAATGATTAAAAGACACATGGGTGTTAAACAGGAGAATAGGAGGTCAAGATCCAAAAGCAGCCTCAAAGATGTGGGGTTTTGGCCTGGATTTGAATAGGACCAGCGATGGAGTCCCATGCACTGACTCGGGTATTCTTTTCCAGGTATACAGTGCAGCAAGGTGGAAAGAACAGTCTGGAGTTGGTAGTAGAAAAGAAGGGCACAAAAGAAAAATATCTACTGCCCCTGAATGTGGAGAGATAGCCTAGTGATTAGAGCACTGACTTAGTAACCAAAAAACTAGGGTTCAGGTCCTACTGGCACTCCTTGTGGCCTTGGGCAAGTCACTTTACCCTTCATTGTCTCAGAAGAAAGTGTTGGTAATCTACTTCCAGTCACACTACCAAGAAAACCCAAGAGCTGCTAGGTCATCAGGAGTCAGCATTGACTTCAAGGTAAAAATTCAAATAAATAAGAGCAATTTGCTTCCTGAATGGAGTTCCAGAGGAGAGTTGTAAGGACAGATAAGTGAGGAGAGTGAATGCACTTGTACATTAGTAAGAGAATTTTGAACTGTGGAGTAGCTAGTGGTTCAAGCAATCACCTAACACCCAGAAGATTCCCACTGGCACACCTTGGGCAAATCACTTTATTTTTATTTATTTAAAAATTTAAATTCCCAAATAACACCTAGACAGATACCTAAAAACATACATAAAATTTACATCTGAATACAATAACCAAACATAACATAATATGAACATGCCTCAAAAACATATAAACCTGCTAACTTAACACACAGGAAATAGCCTAACATCACCTACATGATGCTGAAATAAATGCACTATCAATTTTTTTCAAAACACCAGAATATCTGATAAGCAGCACAATTCTGCTGGCAAAGCATTCCAAATTTGTGGGACAGCAATGAAAAATATCCTGTTATGAAGCAATTGAAAATTAATCTGCCAAAATAACAGAACATCTAACAGTGAAGTCTTCAGCAAGCATAAAACACGAGGAGGACAGTAAACTCGCAAAGAAGCCGACAAGCTAAGTGGCGCTCAGTGATTGAGAGACTTAAATACCAGCATGATGACTTTACCCTCCCTTATCATGGAAAAAAAAAGCCTGGCAATCTACTTCCAGTCATACCTTGCCAAGTAAATCCAGGGGCTGCTGGGTCACCAGGAGTCAGCACTGACTTGACAACAGTTTTAAAAAAAAGCAGAAATGGATAGGAACATTTATTTATTTATTTAACTAGGCTTATAGTATATACTGCTTTTTCACTGGGTCAAAGCAGTTTACAATGAACAGAAATAATTTTTTACAGGGAACAGATGAATATCTTACATAAACAGAACAGATTAACGTTACATTTAACAGTCAATAGTAATATGTCTAACATATAACTTCCTTATAATATAATGTATTTAATATATATGTTAACCAGTTATTTTCAGTCATCAAACTATATACAGATACAATAGCTATACCTATCGGTGTGTTTTATTTAACTATTTACAAATGTAGGTTCTTTTCTGCATGTGTCTGTTACAATGTAATCATGTCAGTGGGTAGATTATGTGGTTGGTCCAAAGTGGTTGGTGAATAAGTAGGTTTTCAAGCGTTTGCGGAAAGAGGGAAGGTCGGTGATGTTCCTTAGTGTGTCAGATAGAGAGTTCCAAAGGGATGGTGCAGGTCTGACTGGTCAAGGCTTGGTTTCTATAAAGTGGGGCGGATAGAGGAGAGGTTGAGACAGTCTGGCATTGTTCCTTGTTGTAGGGCTTCATTAGTTAATTTGCTGAGGAATGGGCTAAGTTCGTTCTTTGAAGCTTTTATCCAGTTAGCCAGGTATGGGTCAGGAGGTGAGGTGGAGGTGTTGAGAATTGTTAGAATATTTTCAATCTCTTTGTTAGTGACCATTCAAAAGGATGACGAGTGGCTAGTAACAGGTGTAAGAGTGGTAGACATGGAGGTGGTAAGGTTCTGGTGAGGTTGTAGCTGTTTGTAATGAGCAGTTAGTTGTTGTTGGTTGATGGTGGGCGTTTGATTGAGGTTGATGGGTGGCTGTGTGAGCCACTTGACTATGTCAAATAGTTCCCGTGGGATAGATGTTTTGATGATCTTGGTGTGATATTTCTTCTTGGCCTTATCTGTGGCTGTACGGTAGGTTTGAAGCAGTGTTAGGTAATTGTTGTGGTCTTTGATCCATGTAGTTTTTCACCATCTCCATTCTAGTTGTCTCAGTTTGGTTTTTAGTTATCGCAGGTTGTGTGAGTATCAAGGTGTTTTGGAGAGTATGGTGTTTTTTGGTTAATTTGTATCGATTGGGTGGTATTTTCACTGCCTCTCCAAGCACTTTGTTCTATACGTCTGTCAGTATTGTTGTATCAGTTGTGTTCATTTGTTGTGGATATAAGTGTGGATTTTGGCGGACAGTCAAGGCTGAGGTACAGTACTCCTCACGGGACATAAAATGGGAGAAGTGAGAGCATCCAAAGCAGCAGAGTATAGTATTATTGGAAAAGACTGATTCATCGATAGACTCAGATGACAACGTGAATGAGAGAGAGATGAAACAGCAATGGAGAGTACTGAAAGTTGAGTAGCCTGAAGATTCCAAAATATTTTGGAAATTGGATGAGAAATCTGAGGGCAAGCAGCTGGAGAAAAAGACAAGGTTGAGGTAGTGGCCATACTGGTGAGTAGGGATAGTAGAACCCAGCTAGAGGTTGAATGAGGAGATTAAGGCAAAGAGCTATGAGGCATGAGAGTCGCAGAGGTCATCAAAATGAATGTTAAAATCCCCAAGAATGAGGGAAGAGGAAGATGGTTCCAGAAAAAAAAGAAAGCAAGGGATCACAATAAGTAAGAAAGGAAGAGGTGGACTTGTCAGGGGCTTGATAAATGACAGCTACTGGAGAGATAATAAAGTAAATAGGGGAATGGAATGGACTTCATAGGAAGAAAAGGAGTGAGACTGAAGTGGAAGGAGAGGTTGAAACAGTTAAGAAAGAGAGAGTAGCAACCCAACCAAACTACCACCACGGCCAACTGGGTGAGGTATATAGGAGAAAAGATAGCCTCCATGATAGAAGGCAGCAACTGAGTTAGAGTCTTCCTTCAGTCTTCCTGAGTTAGTCTTCCTTCAGGGAGAGACAAAGTCTCAGTTAGGGCAAGCAGATGCAAAGCATTAGAATCAAAGAGGTTGCTGATGTAGGTAAGGTTGATGGAGGCATAGTGGACATTCCAAGGAGCTTTTGCCGTCACCTTTTCTAGATGGAGGAGTGGCTCAGTGGTTGGGACAGGTTACCCCAGGCCAGAGAGCCAGTGGTTCAATTCCCGCATGGGGATAAGTAACCTCAGGCCAGAGGGACTGGGGTCTCTAGTCCCATGGCCACTCCTTGTGGCCTTGGGCAAGCCACTTAACCCTTCATTGCCTCAGGTACACTTAGATTGTGAGCCCTGTGGGGACAAGGGAATAAAAAGTACCTGTTAGTATATATTTAAACCGCTCTGATGCATAAGTAAAGGGCGGTATATCAAATGCTTAAACCATAAACCATAAACATAATGCTTAAACCATAAATATAAACCATACCTGTTTAGCTACTTTAAGATAATCAGACACAACCACACCTAGGTCCTGCTCTTCTTTAATGGACAAAAGTACTTCACCCTCTATACTATATTGCTCCCTTGGATTGCTGCCACCCAAATGCATGACCTTACATTTTTTAACATTAAATCCCAGCTGCCAAATTCTAGACCATTCTTCAAGCTTAGCTAGATCCCAAATTAACTAATGAAGCCCTACAACAAGGAACAATGCCAGACTGTCTCAACCTCTCCTCTATCCGCCCCACTTTATAGGGGAGGGGAGGGGGGAGGGAAAGGGAGGGGAGGAGGGGAGGGGAGGGGGAGGGGAGGAGGGGAGGGGAGGGGAGGGGGGAGGGGGGCAGGGGAGGGGGGAGGGGGGCAGGGGAGGGGGAGGGGCGGGGGAAGGGGAGGGGAGGGAGGGGGTGTTTGGACCCATATAGGGGAGGGGGAGGGGAGGGAGGGGGAGGGGGAGGGGAGGGAGGGAGGGGGTGTTTGGACCCATAGGCAGATTATGTAGTACCACCCAACCTGCCCTCTGGGGCTCAGGGTGGGGAACAGGATCTCCCACTAACAGATCCACATTCTACATCCCTGCAATGGTGGCAGTAGAGGAGACCATCAACCCCAGTCCTGCTGGGGAACAGACACCCTACAGGGCAGTCAATGCAGATCTGTACGCATCCATAAAGCAAGAGCAGACAGACAGTAGGCCTGAAAATGCTCAACTGCCCCCCACCACTATCTGACAGTCCCCAGCAGCAAGCACAGTGAGTTTCCAGCCACTGCACCCTGCAAGGTGCTCCAGCCATACACATACTAACTGCAGACAGTCTGCTAGCTAGTCCATAGTGCATGTTTCTAGAGGAGATGTGAGCACACCCACCAAGCAGATAAGTCATGAATTAGACCCCAGAAAGAAAACCCATAAATATCACTTGAGAAAAATACTATACAGCACTATGGGGGAACCTAGCCATGCCATGGTCACTGCTCAGTCAGGGTAAGAGTGACCTCCCAGCAGGACATGCTGTGGCCACCCTGTCCGTTCAGGTGGTGGCTGGGCACTACAATGTCCCAGCCATTGCACTATGCCCTGTGCAGATGCATCCTGCCCAGGCCATCCTGGACGGGCTATACCCATAGTACCTTGCTCCTCATTATGCCCATTGGCAGGCTAACACTGGAAACAGTGCAAGCAGTGTGGGCTGCATAAGGTGTTGGCAGCCACCACACACTGGATAGATAGACACACACTCCCACACCTCTGCCAGCATTGTGCAAATATAGAGGCTTTTGGCAGCCCTGGCCACCGCACCAGTCCTGGGCACAGTGCAGGCATGGCTATGGTACGCAATACTGTTGGGGTCACTCCCCGGGGGGGTAAACACTGTCAGAAACCAGAACTGAAACACACTCCACAGACATCAGAAAGGTTGCTATGATGCAGTTCAATCAGCAGATTGTACTGAACTTAGGAATTGCTATCTGCCATTAATCATAGCAACCTTTTGATATATGTGTAACGTATTCCCAGGTTTAGGGCGGCATTGCTAAGGTATGCAAGTGCTAGTATTGGGAGATGCTGCTGCATGCAGGACCCAACAGCCTGACCCTCCATGAGGCTTTGGATAGTGGAGCCTGTGGGTGCAGGTGTTTCTGCCCCTGTTGGCCGCTGCTCTAGGGCAGAGGTTCCCAACTCCAGTCTTGGTGGGCCAAACACTGTTCTGGTTTTCATGCTGTCTCTAATGAATATGCATGAGATACATTTGCATACCATGGGGGCGGCACATAACAATGCAGCACAGGCATCTTTATTGGAGACAGCATGAAACCTGAATGGTGTTTGGCCCACCAGGACTACATTTGGGAAACTCTGCTCTAGGTATTGCATATGTCTATGGTGTCTGTGCTCTGTAGGGTAAAATGTAGGTGTTTGAGGCATGTTGCTGTTATCCGCAATAAAGGTTCCCTCTTTATTACCATGGTTTAGTAGTGGGTAAAATATGGGGACTGGGTTGGCAGGAACCACAGCTGGGACTTGAACCTGTGACTTTCTGCTCCTGAACACACTGGCTGTGTGTACTGCACCACCATGTTGCCACAGAGACAGTGCATTCCCTGTGGATACCCTGACTGTTCGTCAGACAGGGCCTGTCTGTTGCAGTGCATGGCACCCACCTACACAGGGCTAGGCCATGGTCTGCTGTGGGCAGCTGCCACTGCCCCCTCCACCACCAGTACCCCTCTGCCACCATGCTGACATGCCCTTCTGCTGGTGGTGCTTGTGGTGCGCAGTCTCAGGCCATCCAGTCTGCCGGTAGGCGGCTGCCTAAGGTGCGGGTTCTGGGGTAGGGGTGCCTGCATAGATGTCCACGCTTCCCCCCAGCTCCGCCTGCCAATGTTCTAAGCCCTTGGGGGTACCTGCTGGGTACTATCCCCTGTAACACTGTGGGAAACACACTCATTCCCATGTTGGGCCCTCATCAGTTGCTGTCTGGCTGCTCTACTGTTTCAGCATTCCTATGGGCCACCTGGGCATCACCCTAGTCCGCACTGTGGCCCAGCTGCACCACAGCATGTGCCGCCTGCAGACGTCTGTATCCCCTTTTCCAGCATCTGTCCAGTTGCCCGTTCTGACATGCCCACCCTGCTGTTGCGAAACATGTGCATGCCATAGGAAACCTGTCCAATAACAAGGGGAAACCCTGATCAGCACTATTTCACTGTGGGGTCATTCACCTTGTATGGGTACAGAGCATAGACCCTTACAAAATTAATATCTTTTTTTGGAGCTTTCTTGATAGTGTTTTTTGCTGTTTCCCATTAATATCACTATTGGCCAGCTTGGTTATTTTTTTTTCCATTTTGTTCAGGTCCTTTTCAATGTTTATTTGCCCTTTTGTTCCGTGCACATGTATCACACTTATCACTTTTTGTAGGTTTCCCTGGTTTTGCTGTACATTGTGGACGTAAATGGTTTCTCTTCCCTTTAAATCTGCTCTTACGCCAGGGTTTCACTGGCGTTAGTTTTCAGACCTGGAATCCACAGTGTTAGTGTGCAGGGAGCCTCTCCCCTCCTACTCTCCGCCCATTGACCCTCTCTCTCCGCCCCTGGGGAGCCTTCCTCCGCCCTCCGGGAGCCTTTCTCTGCCTTCAGCGCTCGTTTGCACTGCTGCGCGCTTTATCGTGCACTAAGGTACCTTTGCACCCGGTTAACCGCCATTATTGCATGATAATGTGCCTTATCGCCAGGAAGAGACACCTCCACGGCAACGTGCTCTGTCCAATCGGGACTGAGAGCAGCATTTAAAAAGCAGCCGCAAGCAGGCTGAAGCCCTTCTGAGCCGCCTCCACTCGCACGCTGCTAGCTCTCCCAGGTAAGGGATCGAGCCATCGGGACACCTCCACGGCAACGTGCTCTGTCCAATCGGGACTGAGAGCAGCATTTAAAAAGCAGCCGCAAGCAGGCTGAAGCCCTTCTGAGCCGCCTCCACTCGCACGCTGCTAGCTCTCCCAGGTAAGGGATCGAGCCATCGGGACACCTCCACGGCAACGTGCTCTGTCCAATCGGGACTGAGAGCAGCATTTAAAAAGCAGCCGCAAGCAGGCTGAAGCCCTTCTGAGCCGCCTCCACTCGCACGCTGCTAGCTCTCCCAGGTAAGGGATCGAGCCATCGGGACACCTCCACGGCAACGTGCTCTGTCCAATCGGGACTGAGAGCAGCATTTAAAAAGCAGCCGCAAGCAGGCTGAAGCCCTTCTGAGCCGCCTCCACTCGCACGCTGCTAGCTCTCCCAGGTAAGGGATCGAGCCATCGGGACACCTCCACGGCAACATGCTCTGTCCAATCGGGACTGAGAGCAGCATTTAAAAAGCAGCCGCAAGCAGGCTGAAGCCCTTCTGAGCCGCCTCCACTCGCACGCTGCTAGCTCTCCCAGGTAAGGGATCGAGCCATCGGGACACCTCCACGGCAACGTGCTCTGTCCAATCGGGACTGAGAGCAGCATTTAATAAGCAGACGCAAACAAGCGCGCCCGCGCCTTGCGGGCCCGCGCCTGAGGGCCGCGCAAGAGGGCCCTTTGGCACGGCCCTTAGGCGAAGGCTCTTACTACAAATACTAATCCAAATCTGACACACAGAAGACAACGAAGAACAAACTAATCATAACATCCCGGCACTGCTGAGCTCTCTTAGGATCGAGCTTGCGTACCTCACGTTATCACCCAGATCTTCAATGCAGCAAGTATAGACCTTTGAATATGTCTAAACAGATAGCCCGTCTATTTAGAATTACTAAATTAGATTGCTAAATTAGATTACTTTATACTGCTCTACCAACGCAGTTAGTTTATCTCCACTACCATCAGCTTGCTTCTCTAGCAACACTAGCTAAGATGTACAACCAGTAATCTGATACAAATACATAATCCATAGTATACTATAACAAGCATATATTGTTTAACTATACTAGAATTCTACTTCATCACCATACCTAGCTAATTACTAAGATATGTATCATGTCGAATCACTAGCAGCTATAAGTAATATGTAAACTGTTCTACTATTACAAGCCTTGTTATACCATCATATGCACACTACTTTGTATGTTATTGTTGCCAGTCATCCAAATATATTAATGCTAACACTATCATCTTATAAACTATTGGATGATTTTATAACTCTCAGTAAATCATTTATATTACTTGCTGATTGCTACTGTTGTCAGTAACCTCATCAAGAACCACTATCTGATTTACTGTTGTCAGTATTTCAGTTATAATTACTACTCCCTGATCCATACTATTGTCAGTAAATAATCTTCTTAATATTCTGCAGTACTTCACTATTACTGTTGTCAGTAAATAATCATCTTAATATTCTGCAGTACTTTACTATTACCAGTATATGATTGCACATACTGCTACTTTTACACATGACCTAATTACTGAAATATAAATCATCACACCTAATTCTTTCCTTACGAATTATCAAGTGTAACATCTCACAGGCTAAAACCTAAATTAATACTCCTGCAGTTCATAACAATTCACCATTATAGATAGATTGCTACCAGCAATCTATCAATAACCATTATAGATAGATTAACTACCAGCTTTAACTCTGTACATATTTGAAACCAATCTCTCCAAAATAAACAACAACCTAGCTCTTTGTGTAATACTGACACACATTTTACTTGCCACACTCCAAATATACATCACTCAAACTCTCTTCATATACACAAATGGCAAGCACAAAAACCATGCTGCTAAAAGCATCATACACCTGCATCCTCTTAACAATCCTAATTGACCTAACTCTAACGCTTAACAGTAAAAACTACAAGACAATCCCAATCATACACACAACAAATCGGAACATACTCCATAATGGCTATTATCACTCACAAAACCAAGCTAAAATAAACTACCACAGACTCATCCAAATAAAACAAACTAATCCACAACATGTCACACACAGCCAGACTACCACTACAAATCAACATCTTTATCATGTACCCTCATAAATGCTCGATCATTAAAAAATAAAATCCCTATAATTAATGATCTACTGACTGACTCAAAGCCTGATATACTATGTATAACAGAGACTTGGCTCTCAGATACAGATACAGTTATCCTAAATCAACTTAACAACTCCAACTACGATATCTTCTATACACATAGAGCCAACAAAAAAGGAGGTGGTGTATTGATTATGACAAATAAAACACTAAAAACTAAAAAAATTCTATCTAACTCAAACAACAACACCGACACTCTCATAATAAAAATAGACCAACTCAGAATCTGTTTAATTTATAGACCCCCCAACCAAAATGCAGATAGCCTCCACTCACTAATAGAACTCCTCAACTCATCATCGGAACAGAATCCACTAATTCCCCTAGGTGATTTCAACCTGCCCTCACTACCAATAAATGAATCCAACCTTTTTCTCGAAACGATATCTGATTTAGACTACCATCAAGTAATAAATATACCTACCCACACCAAGGGTGGCACTCTTGATCTTGTACTACTACCCAAAGCAATCTATAAATTGTTTAAACCAGACTCATTAGAATGTTCTCAAATACCGTGGTCTGATCATCACCTTATCAAACTAAACCTCAACTACAATATTAACTGCACCAAAAAACACGCAAGAAATGACCAGACAACAAAATTTAAGAAATTTAATGAAACTGAGTTTCTTGATTCCACAATCCCTCACCTTACTCTATCACCAACAAATCTGGATGAAGCCGTCAAAAACTGGCATACTACTATAAATAATGCAGCCAAAATAACCCAATGTAATAAAAAACCAACTCACTCAAAAAACAACTACACACCATGGTTCAATAGTACATTAAAACAAATGAAAAGAGTACTAAGAAATCTAGAACGCAAATGGCGTAAAACCAAATCTAACATTGCGAGAGAAATATATTACAATCACTTCACACTCTATAAAGACGTCATAGATAACTCAAAGAAAAATTACTACGCTACAATCCTATCAAAATCATATAATAGACCAAGAGAACTATTTTCCATTGTTAACAAGCTAACAAACACTTATCAAACCTCCAGCAAGGAAATCACTGACATCTCTGCACAAACTCTAGCTAATTATTACCAAAACAATACTAAATACTCACCAATGACCCTAGACCCTAGCTACAAACCCCTCCACATTCTAAATGAATGGCCAGAATTTCACACTATATCCAAAACATCATTAAAGAACATCATTCTCAATCTCAACACCACAACTTCTTATCTCGACCCCTGCCCAGTAATCTGGATAAAAAACACACTCCCAACTCTTATATCATTCATACTCCCTTTGGTCAATCTATCACTACTCCAAGGTTACCTCCCACCCTCACTTAAACATGTACAAATCAGACCAATCCTGAAGAATAACTCACTTGACAAAACTACCCCAAAATCTTACCAATCTATCTCAAGTATACCTTTCTTATCAAAAGTCATTGAAAAAACCGTACAGATACAGACACAAGATTTCCTAGATTCATCCTACCCTCTTGACGACCAACAATATGGATTTCGTCCCAAGCACGGAGTTGAAACACTTCTGACTGTTCTAACTGATACACTCCTAAGAGGAATAGACAACCACAAAAATGCCTTTATCCTCTTATTCATTGACATATCAGCCGCTTTTGATAGTGTTCACCACTCAATATTACTTAACAACTTAAGATACATAGGAATATACTCTATTGTTCATAAATGGTTCACCTCTTATCTGAGCAATAGAACCCAAAATGTCAGAATAGGTGATCAAACATCAGATTCATATAAATTTGAAACAGGTTTACCACAAGGCTCTGCGCTCTCAGCTCTGTTATTCAATATATACATAAAACCAGTTTGTGACATCTTTAAAAAATACGGTGTACTCTATCATCTATATGCAGATGATATTATGATGTACATCCCTTTTACAATTCCTAACATACCGTTGCAACTCCTATCAGATTGTTTTAATGAAATAACTTTATGGCTAAATGCCCACAATCTCCAAATAAATCAATCAAAAACTGAAGTACTAATAGTCACTAAAAATCAAGATTACACCCCACCAAGACATATAACTCTTCAAAACCACGAAATTAAAATAAAAAACGAAGTAAGATACTTAGGTGTCATTATAGATAAACATCTCACATTAGATACCCATATCAGGAACACCACAAAGAAAATTTATTTCAAACTCAAAACACTTAAACAACTTAGACCGCTTGTACACATACATGACTTCATCAGTATAATCCAAGCCACCATAACCCCCCACTTTGACTTTGCTAACCTTATATTACTAGGTACATCAAAAAATAATATTAAAAGACTGCAAATTGCACAAAACTCAGCAGCGAGGATTATAACGAAAACACACTCTCATCAACATATAACACCAATACTAGCGTCACTTCACTGGCTACCAATTCAAAGCCGGATAGAATACAAAACACTAATAACTACATTTAAAACACTATTTGATATGGCACCTGACACATTAAGTAACTTAATTACCAAAGAACATCCAAAACCTACTCAAAGAAAAGCTCAACGGAACAAACTCAAAACCCCTAAAGACTTCACAAAATCAAATAAATCAACAAACAACAGAGCGTTCTCACATGCAGCCCCAATAGCCTGGAATGCCCTCCCTATCGAACTAAGAATGTTAACAGAGATTAAAGAATTCCGCAAAAAATTGAAAACACACCTTTTCACAACACACTACAATAGTATAGACCAGCGATGGCGAACCTATGGCACGCGTGCCAGCTGTGGCACGCGAAGGCCTTGCAGCTGGCACGCGTGAAGGTCCGCAAAAAAAGAAAAAGCGGGCTCTGGCTGCTGCCGCGGACGCGGCAGCATGCAGTGTCCCGCGGGGCCCCCTCCGCCCGCTAAGCCCCTCTGCAAGGGCTTTCAGATTCGCGAGGGAGACAGCGTCTCCCTCGCGTCTCTGTTAAGCCCGCAGGGGTTAATGGGAAATTTCCCATCAGCCCCTTTAGACGCGAGGGACTGATGGGAAATTTCCCATTAGCCCCTGCGGGCTTAACAGAGACGCGAGGGAGACGCTGTCTCCCTCGCGAATCTGAAAGCCCTTGCAGAGGGGCTTAACGGGCGGAGGGGGCCCCGCGGGACACTGCATGCTGCCGCGTTCGCGGCAGCAGCCAGAGCCCGCTTTTTCTGTTTTTAAATTTGCCGGGGGGGGGGGGTTAGGACTGCTAATGGGGTAGGGGGGGGGGGGTTAGGACTGCTAATGGGCGAGGAGGGGGGGGGTTAGGACTGCTAATGGGCTAGGGGGGTTAGGACTGCTAATGGGCTGTGGGCTGATGGGGGCTGTCTGGAAATGGGGTGATGGGGGTTAGGACTGCTAATGGGCAGGGGGGGGGGTTAGGACTGCTAATGGGCAGGGGGGGGTTGGACTGCTAATGGGCTGGGGGGGGTTAGGACTGCTAATGGGCTAGGAGGGGGGGGGGTAGGACTGCTAATGGGCTAGGGGGGGTTAGGACTGCTAATGGGCTGTGGGCTGATGGGGGCTGTCGGGAAATGGGGTGATGGGGGGTTAGGACTGGAAATGGGCTATGGGGGGCGGTTAGGACTGCTAATGGGCTAGAGAGGGGGGGTTAAGACTGCTAATGGGCTAGGGGGGGGGTTAGGACTGCTAATGGGCTGGGGGGGTTAGGTCTGCTAATGGGCGAGGGGGGGTTAGTAGTGATAATGGGCTAGGAGGGTGGGGTTAGGACTGCTAATGGGCTAGGAGGGGGGGTTAGGACTGCTAATGGGCTAGGAGGGGGGGGGTTAGGACTGCTAATGGGCTAGGGGGGTTAGGACTGCTAATGGGCTAGGAGGGGGGGTTAGGACTGCTAATGGGCTAGGGGGGGGGTTAGGGTTAGGACTGCTAATGGGCTGGGGGGGGTTAGGACTGCTAATGGGCTAGGAGGGGGGGGGGGGTTAGGACTGCTAATGGGCTAGGGGGGGTTAGGACTGCTAATGGGCTGTGGGCTGATGGGGGCTGTCTGGAAATGGGGTGATGGGGGGTTAGGACTGCTAATGGGCAGGGGGGGTTAGGACTGCTAATGGGCTGGGGGGGTTTGGACTGCTAATGGGCAGGGGGGGGTTAGGACTGCTAATGGGCTAGGAGGGGGGGGGTTAGGACTGCTAATGGGCTAGGGGGGTTAGGACTGCTAATGGGCGGTGGTCTGATGGGGGCTGGAGCGAAATGGGGTGATGGGGGGTTAGGACTGCTAATGGGCTATGGGGGGGGTTAGGACTGCTAATGGGCTGGAGAGGGGGGGGTTAGGACTGCTAATGGGCTAGGGGGGGTTAGGACTGCTAATGGGCTGGGGGGGTTAGGACTGCCCATGGGCTAGGGGGGGTTAGGACTGCTAATGGGCTAGAGAGGGGGGGGGGGGTTAGGACTGCTAATGGGCTAGGAGGGGGGGTTAGGACTGCTAATGGTCTAGTGGGGGGGATAGGACTGCTAATGGGCTGGGGGGGGGGTTAGGACAGCTAATGGGCTAGGAGGGGGGGTTAGGACTCCTAATGGGCTAGGGGGGTTAGGACTGCTACTGGGCTAGGAGGGGGGGTTAGGACTGCTAATGGGCTAGGGGGGGTTAGGACTGCTAATGGGCTGTGGGCTGATGGGGGCTGTCTGGAAATGGGGTGATGGGGGTTAGGACTGGTAATGGGCTATGGGGGGGGTTAGGACTGCTAATGGGCTAGAGAGGGGGGTTAGGACTGGAAATGGGCTGTTGGGGAGGGGTTAGGACTTGAGCTGGGCTGTTGGGTGGGGTTAGGACTGGACCTGGGCTGATGGGGGGTTAACACTGGAGGTGGTCTGATGGGGTTAGGACTGGTAATGGGCTATGGGGGGGTTTAGGACTGATAATGGGCTATGGGGGGCTGGGACAAGAAATGGGCTGATGGGGAGGGGTTAGGACTTGAGGTGGGCTGATGGGGTTAGGACTGGTAATGGACTGTGGGCTGATGGGGGGGTTAGGACTGGCAATGGGCTATGGGGGGCTGACTGGAAGTGGGGGGTTAGGACTGGTAATGGGTTATAGGGGGGGGGCTTAAACTGAAAATGGGGTGATGGGGGGTTAGGACTGGAAGTGGGTTGATGAGGGGGGGATAGGACTGGTATTGGGTTGGGGGGCTGCTAGGACTGGAAATGGGCTGATGCAGGGACTAGAAGGGAATGGATGCTGGGTGAGGCTGGAACTAGAAGGGAGCTGGTGTTGGGGGAGGATTAGAATGGGATGGGGCTGGGAGAGTAAAATGGAGAGGGGAAAAATATTTTGTGTGGGAGGGATAAAAAATCTACAATTGGCCGGGTATTGGGAGAGTAAGTGGGGATTGAGGATGGAGGGGTAAATTTTGAGTAGATGAAATAGGAATGAGGAAAGAGCCAAAGGAGAAAGATTAGTATGTTAAAGCAGATGTAGAGAGAGAATGGAAAAAAAAAACAAGAAGACAGAAGAAAGGACAAATGGACAGCAGATGGAGAGTTAGCAGAAGACACGAAGAAACCAGAAGAAAGTGGCTGGAACAATTGCAACTGAAAAAAAATGCACAAAAGGTAGAAAAATATCTCTTTATTTTGAATTTATTAACTGGAATATGTCAGCTCTGGGAAATGTGCATCATTAATTTTTGCGCTTTGTTTAGTACAAGAGGAAATTAATATATAGTTTTATTTCTACAGTGTTGTTGTATATTCCAAGTTTGGCTTTTGGGGTTCCCAGTTTAATTATTGTCTTCCTGTTTCTAAATTGTGATTCCTTGTTTGGTGATGGTCTGTTCTGCATGTGTAACTGAGCTGAGGTATTCTGTTTATATAATTCCTATTTGACATTGCCACTTGTTCTTTCCCCAGTAGGTCATGTATTGTTGTTCTCTGAGATGTATTGGTTTAATATTTGCAGTGTTGCCTTTTGATAGGTAGAGTATGGTGCTTTGTGAGTCCTGGTAGTGCTGTTAGGATACGGCGGGTTTGCTATGGGTTCTAAATGGGCAGCGTTTGTAGTAGTTCCTAATGTGCCTGGCGGTTGGTACTGGATTATAGTAATGTAGAAACCTTTTAGTCTTTCTTTATCCATATACTCATTAAGAGGCATGTTTACTAAAAGTTAGTGTATGGTAACATTATGCAAATATTTATGCAAATGAAGCACCTTATGCAAATGGGGCTTTAATTGACGTGCTGGCACTTTGAGGAAATTCTTTGGTTTTGTGCGGCAGTTTGGGCACTCGGGCTCAAAAAGGTTAGCCATCACTGGTATAGACCAACCCCCAAATGAATTAGATAATGGCTAATCTCTATCTAACCATCATCTCTCTATAACTTTCCGCTCAGCATTTCACTATAACAGAAAAGATAATCCAACCCACATGAATCTGAACCACTCATTATGTTTATACTTCACATAAAATGTATATGTATATAATGTATATAGTGTTGCACTGTTCTGTGCCAAACTGTTTAGCATTCTCTATTAACTTTACATTGTATATAGTTTTGACGTTTCATGTAAAACAAACAATGTTTTGTTGACTGTTGTTTAATTGTGAACCGCAGCTGATCTCTGGAAGCTGCGGTATATAAGTGCTTGTTAAATAAATAAATAAATAAATGTGACAGCAGTGCAAATAGCACCCTTTAGTAAACATACCCCAAAGGGGCATGTTTACTAAACTGTGGTAATGTCACCAGCGTTAAGTGCAGCGTTAAGGTACCTGAAGCCATAAAAGGCAATGGGCAGGTAGGGGGAATTCCATCGAAAAGGGAGTAATGGGCATCATGGCTGTTTGGCATAAAAAAAGAACAAAAGGGAACCAAACCCATGACCCTTGGCTTGAGAGGCACCTGTACTAACCAGTAGGCTACACCTCACTGATCTGTTGTCTGCTGGATACAGAAGGATGATGTGTTGGGACAGCAGCTTAGACGTGCTTCCCCATGGCTGATGTGCAGTCCTATATTAATCTGAGACCTATTCTTCCTCTCAGATTCTCTTTCTGTTTTGTGCTACAGTATTTTCTACCATATGCATGTTGATGTTAGGATGGAGTGATCGTTTCTTATCTCCGGATATAGAAAGACTGCAGGTCACCGCAGGATATGTCTGCTGTGGTTGCCAGGATAGGTTAACCCACCAGTATCCATGATGCAATGCACATGCAGATTAGCAGTCTATAGCAGGTCACCAGATGGGGTATGCCTCTCGGCTGTAACTGTACCGGAGGGCGGAGAGAAGGTGGAGAGAGAGGGTCAATGGGCGGGGAGTGGGCAGGGAGAGGCCCCTGCTGCACTAACTGGAACAGTACTGCGGATGAAAACCTGTCGGTAAATGCACATTTGTAGGAGAGAGAAACTATTTCCTGTCAGCAACGTATATCACAGGCAGAGAGCCCAAAAACAGTGATAGTAGTGCTACATGTGCAGTGACAGCATAGTGTCCAAGTATAAAAGGGCACTATGGTGATACTGTAAAGGGGGCTGCAGGTGGGACATGTAGAGGGGGCAGGCGGGGTACAGGGCAGACCAGGCAGCCACCTAGGTGGCACAGAGGAACACAGAAAATGGAAACAGCAAGACACCGGCTGACCAAGGTCAAACTTGCACAGTAGTCTGTGCTCCACAGTGTCCCACCCAGGGGAGACGTACCCTGCAGGTACCTCAAACGTCACACAGGAAACACAATGCCTGTAATGGGGCAAGCAATGCACATCTGGGAACCACTCGAATAGGGGTCCGCGTACTCACCCCAGGATACATCCCAAACTGTCCGAACACCCAGCTATACGAACACCCGTCACACCAGCCCCTGGGAAGGACAGTGCAAGGAGCAGCCACGTGTTGCCTGACACATGTATATACCCATCAGTCCAAAGTAACCGCCTTGATTACAGGAGAAGGCGGTATATAAATCCTTTTAAATAAATAAAATAATAAAGTGGATACACTGTACCCACATTGCATACCCTAGCCTGTCCACAGTCTGCTGGCAGAACACAATCTATCTACCAGGCCCACCCTAGCCAATAGTTGCTAGATCACCGACCTGCCACCCCCAACCATCTCCCCCCATGTGGAAGGGCCATAATAGTGGCAGGCGGTGATGGGGGGAACGTGTGGATGTCCATGTATGCCCCCCCCCACCCCAGACCCCGCACCCTGGGCACCCGCCTACCTGCACAGTGGATGGACTGGGACTGCGCACCACCAGCACCAACAGCATATGGGCACATCAGCATGGTGGGGGAGAGGGCGTTGGTGGTGGAGTGGGCCATGACACCTGCCCACAGTGGACCAAAGCCATGCCCTGTACCAGTGCATGGTGTGCAGTGCAGCAAAGGTCTGTCGGATGAACAGCAAAGGTAGCCCCAGGGACTACTATGCTTCTGTGGCAACAGTGTGGTGCAGTACACACAGCCAGTGTGTCTTGGAACAGAAGGTCACAGCTGTGGCTCATGCAGACCATGTCCCTACATTTTACCCTACTTTGCAGATACAACATCATCATGTGCAGCACTACTAGCACCTGCATACCTTAGCAATGCCTGCACTGTGCCCAGGACCAGTGTGATGGGCAGGGATGCCAACCACCTCTATCTTTGAACAATGCCAACATAGGAGTGGGAGTGTGTGTATCTCTATCCATTGTTTTGTGGCTGCCTACTCCTCACTGGGCCCACAATGCTTATACTGATTCCAGTATTAGCCTGTCAATGTGCATAATGAGTAGCAAGGTATTGTGGGTATGGCGTGGACAGAGCGGACTGGGCATCTGCACACGGTGTGGGACAATGGCTGGGAGATTGTAGTGCCTGACTACCACCTGCATGGACAGGGTGGCCACAGCATGTCATGCTGGGAGGTCACTCTCACTCTGACTGAGCAGTGGCCATGGCATGTCTGGGTTCCCACATAGTGCTATACAGTGCTTCTCTTGAGTGATATCTGTGTGGTCTCTGCTCTGGGGCCAAATCACTGAGATATCTGCTTGGTGTCTGAGTGCACAGAGTTCCCCTGGGAAGATGCACTGTAGACTGGCTAGTGGACTGTCTGCATTTTGCATGTGTATGTCTGGAACGCCTTGCAGGGTGCAGACTGAGTATGCCCTCTGCTGGTGGATGTCAGTTTGTGGTGGGGGGCAGCTGAGCCCTTCCAGGCCAGTGCCCTTGTGATAAGTACAGATCTACATTAACAGCCCTGGTTGCTGGTTCTCACAGCCCATCATCATCTGCCTCCTTTGCAAAGATGTGGAGTATGAGTCTATTAGGAGGCCAGATCTGTCCACCACCCTGGCCAAGTGAGGACAGTCTGGTAGGTGGTGCTACATAACCTGCATATGGATCGAGACTCCCCCCTGCAACCACACTGGATAGGCACCAGTCTGGGTGCATCATGGTCTACAAGGGCTGGACATGATGCACCAGTCTGGGTGCATCATGGTCTACAAGGGCTGGACATGATGCACCAGTCTGGGTGCATCATGGTCTACAAGGGCTGGACATGACTGGGGAATGCAAGTGAAACCAGGAACAGCCTAGGTATGTCTGCAAGGAATACCTGACACACAGCAATGCCTATCTCATCCAACCCGGGTACTGCGGACCTGGTGCTGGGCACACCAGCTCACCCTCAGGGTGAGCACAGAGCCCACACAGTGGCATGGTCTGTAGCTACCCTGTGCCAGTAGCACACACTATTCCGTGCCAGTAACAAACATGGTCAGTACCCCCTACCACGGTGCGGTGCTGTAGAGGTGCATACCCCATCTGGTGACCTACTGTAGACTGATAATATGCATGTGCATTGCATCATGGATACTGGTGGGTTAACCATATCCTGGTAACCACAGCAGAGAGCAGACATGCCGTGCGGTGACCTGCAGTCTTTCTATATCCGGAGATAAGAAACGATCACTCCATCCTAACATCAACATGCATATGGTAGAAAATACTGTAGCACAAAACAGAAACAGAATCTGAGAGGAAGAATAGGTCTCAGATTAATATAGGACTGCACATCAGCCATGGGAAAGCCCCTCTAAGCTGCTGTCCCAACACATCATCCTTCTGTATCCAGCCATTGTAAATCAGAGAGCTGTGGAGGTGTAGCCTACTGGTTAGTACTGATACCTCCCAAGTAATGGGTTCGATTCCCTTTTGTTCTTTTTTTTTGTTCTTTTTTTTATGTCAAACCGCCATGACACCCATTGACCCCTTCTCTACACCCTCTCTCCACCCTCTGCGGGACTTACCACCACTGGCGACGTTAACGCATGCTAACGTTGCATCGGGTGACGTTAACATGCGTTAATGTCACTTAACGCACGATAACGTAGCTGCTGCTACGTTATCGCCATTTAGTAAACATACCCCATAGTCTCTCTTAGAGCCAGTGAAGTTTTTTTTTTTATTTATTTATTATTTATGAAATTATTCAAATTTAATCCAAGAAAGTTACCAACTATTCTTGACAGTAATAGAGCAAAAACACAAGAAAAAGAAAACAAGAGATTCATCATGCTCTACAAATACAATCAAGCAAAATATTCAGAGTGTCTGCTCACACTAGCCCACCACAAGGAAAGGGGGGGGGACTATCATCTTTTTAACAAAAAAAAAGGAAATAGCATCAAACGATACACCAAATAACCCAATTTAAATATTCAAGTGAGCACAGGTGGATCCTCGCTGGGGGATTCAGACCTCCTAGCACTAATGAAAGCAGTCAATTGAGGGGGATCATAAAACACATAAGAAACAGAATGGTATTTAACCAAAAACTTACACGGATGTTTCAAAAAGAAAAGCCCCCCCAATTACAAAACTCCAGGGCGCAGAAGAAGAAATTCCCTTCTGCGTTTCTGTGTTTCTCTCGCTAGATCAGGATAAATACGAATCATCAAGCCCCTAAACAATAAATTGCATTTTCTAAAGAAAAGCTTTAGAAACCATTCACGATCAGAATATAGTGCAAAGTGACTAACAAGGTAGAAGGAACTGGGGCCTCAGAATCAGACTCTTCTAATAATTCAGAGATATTTAACAAATTCCCCTGTTCCCTTTCCCCACCCAACCGAGACAAGTCAGGTTGTAATTTGGCTTTAGGTAAATAATAAACATTTACCATAGGTGGAATAAGCTCCAAGGCAACCCCCAGAACATCCACTAAATAATGACGAAACATCTCCTTAGGGGAAATAGTAGACAATTTAGGGAAATTAATTATTCTTAAATTATTTGCTCTAGAAGCATTCTCTAAATGTTCCAGTTTTACTTGCACAGAAGTTAAATTCTTTCTGAAAGCATCAGATTGATCAGCCAATTCCAAAATTATTCTCTGATTCTCCACCTCTTCAGAGCGAGCTTCCACCACTCGTCGTTCCAAATCCTCCACTAAAGAAATAGTGTTCGTCACCTTGCCTTCCAACGTAGAAATTCTGGGAACCAAGTCTTCTCCTAGCGAAACAATCGCCTGCCATATAGCTTCTAAGGTAAAGCTCTCAGGGCGCTGCAAGGAAAACACAGCTGAGGTCACAGGTACGGCGGAAGATTCCATAGGCACTAGTGTCCGGCCTCCAGATAGCACAGGTATAATTCGACCTGCGCTAATCCCACTCAACGGCACTGAGCCCAAAACTGGGCTATGCTGCTCAAAAGCTGCACTCTCCCGCTGCTGACACTCCACCACGCCTGACCCTCTCGAGCCGGGAACTTCACCCTTAGCCAAGGGGAGATCCAACTCCAGGAAATCCTCAGGTAGGAGCTGTCGGGAGATTTTCGGCGCCGGGCTCAAGGGAGAGAAGCTCCCGCCGAGTCACCCAACTCCGACGGGGAAGCAGCTCGGCGTTATTCCCCCTCAATCGGACCCCGGGCAGCACGGATCACAAAAGAATCAATAAGTCCAACAGAAAACGGAATAGAGGTCAAGGAGGGCTGGGAGGGTGCCGACCCACCTCTCCCCTTACGCTTCCTGCCCATAAGCAAAGAAAACGTGCTGCTGAACAGTTAGTTGGGAATCGCCATCTTGACTAAGCACCGCCCCCCCAGAGCCAGTGAAGTTTTTAATCTTTTCTCAGTCCAGCACCCTTGCTTCTGGGTAGTCAGTGCCTCAGGTCCTGATGGGCATCTCCATATTCACCATGAACGGAAAGAGCAAGAATAATGCCAAATGCTATAGGCTTCCCCATCACTTTCCACAGCCCTCCAAGGCAGGATTATGATGGCAAAGAGATACTGGAAAACCATTACTGGGAGTAGGCAGCATGAAATCTTACTATGTTTTGGTAATCAGCCAGGTATTTGTTACATGGATTTGCCACTTTGGAAATGGGATACTGGGCTTGGTGGACCATCAGTCTGACCCAGTATGGCAATTCTATGTCCTTATGTGCTTATGGCCAGCTTCTAGCTCCCTTAATGACCTATGCAAAGACAAAATGGAAAAAGAAAGGCTATAGAAGTATGAATAAATATTATTTGGTTTTCTTATAGAAAGAGTGCAAGAATTTAAAATATTTCAGAGGTTTAGAGGAAAAAAACGCAGTGCTTTCATTGAAATGAACTGTTCAAAATGAAAATATAACCTCAAGAGTCAAAAGGGGGTAAATGTGAAGGAGTCCTCAAAATAACATAGTAACATAGTATATGATGGCAGATAAAGACCAGTATGATCCATCTAGTCTACCCAGTAAGGTGGCTAGAGTAGGTGTACCCATCGCTCCATGCAGGATACCCCCATCTATTTGATGAAGTTAAGTTTATTTTGATTTTATCCCCTTGCTATAAAGGGATCCACTGTGTCTGTCCCATGCCATTTTGAATTCTAACACTGTATTTACCCCCACCACCTCCATTGAGAGGGCATTCCAAGCATTCATCACCCTGTCAGTGAAAAAGTATTCCCTGACGTTGTTTTTAAGTTGACCTCCTTGCAGCTTCATTTTATGCCCTCTAGTTTTACAGCTTCTCTATCTTTAAAAAAGGTTTGTTTGTTCATTAATACTTTTAAGTATTTAGACATCTGTATCATATCTCCTCTGTCTCTCCTGTCCTTTAGGATATACATATTTAGGTCTTCAAGTCTCTTCTCATACATCTTCTGGTGCAGGCTCCAAATCTGTTTGGTCGCCTTCCTCTGAACCTTTTCAAGTCTTTTTATAACCTATGTGAGATACGGTCTCTAAAACTGAGTACAATACTCTAAGTGAGGCCTCATCAACAACTTGTACAGAGGTTTTAATACCTCCTCCTTTCTGATGGTTATTCCTCTCTGTATGCAATCCAGCTTCCTTCTAGCTTTGGCTACTGCTTTGTCACATTGTTTCGCCACCTTGAGATCTTCAGGCACTATCACTCTGAGATCTTTCTCCTGGTCCATTCACACCAACCTCTCACCCCCTATCGCATACAATTCCTTTGGATTTTGCATCCCAAGTGCATGAATCTGCACTTCTTTGTATTAAATCTTAACTGCCAAGCAGTAGACCATTCTTCCAGTTTTTTTAGATCTTTTTTCATGTTGTCTACTCCTTCAGAGGAGTCCACTCTGTTTCAGATTTTCATGTCATCAGCAAAAAGGCAGACTTTTCCCTTCAATCCTTCAGCAATATCACCCACAAATACATTGAACGGTAACAGTCCCAGGACCAGTCCCTGGGGCACACCACTACTCAATTTCTTTCTTCTGAGCAAGTTCTATTAACCACCACCTTCTGTCGTCTATCAGTCAACCAATTTCTGATCCAATTCACCTCTTTGGGACCCATCCCCAGGCTGTCAATTTATTGATAAGCCTCCTATGAGGAACAGTATCTAGGGAGAACACATCCATCACATGCCCTTGATCTAGTTCCTTGGCCACCCGGTCAAAGAACTCAATCAAATTTGTCTGGCATGATAGTCCCTTGGTAAATCCAGGTTGCCTTGGATCATGCAACTCATTGGTTTCTAGTACTCACCAATGGAGACAGCGTGTCAAATGTCTGGGTGGGTGCTCATGTGAGCAGCAGCGATCATTACATGGTGTGTGAAGAGATACCACATTAGCCCTTCTCCAATCCTACAGAACCTCTCCCAATACCAAGGATCTATTTAAAATATCCTTTAAAGGCCCTGCCAGAACCTTTCAGTATCCTGGGATGTATCCTATCCAGTCCCATGGTCTTGTCCACTTTCAGTTGTGCATCATCTTCTGTGAATGATGTGGTATCTACTCCATTCCTATTTGCATATTTGTCAATCATACATTGTCCTTCTCCAGGATTTTCTTTAGTGAATACAGAACTGAAGTACTTGTTTAGATTTTTGCTTTTTCAATGTCACTTTCCACCAATTGGTCTTCAGCACTTTTGAGTCTTGCAAGTCCATCTATGATCTTCCCCTTCTCTTGAATATACCTGAAAAAAGGTTTTGGCTCCATGCTTCACATTAGCCATCTTTTCATCCACCTTTGCTTTTGCTATCCTTATTTCGCCCTTTGTCTCTTTTAGTTTTATTATGTATTCTTTTCTGTGTTTCTCTGTTTGTGATCTTTTGAATTTTATGAAAGCTGTGTTTTTTTGCCTTTATTTGTGTAGTCACTTCTTTGGAGAACCATACAGGTTTCCTTTTCCTCTTGTTTTCATTTATGTTCCTTACATATATATCCATTGCCCCTTTTATTGCCTCTTTTACTTTAGCCCGCTACAATTCTCTTATCTCCTCCCACCCTGCCAACTCCTCCTTCAGATATAGTACTTTCCCATTTTACTGAAGTCAGCGTTTTTGAAGTCTAGGACTTCGAATTTGCTGTGATTGGTTTACCTCAAACCACACCGCGTAATGATTGCTACTGCTCACATGGGCACCCACCCGGACCTTTGACACGCTATCTCCATTGGTGAGTACTAGATCCAGCGTCTAATTTTCCCTGGTTGGTTCCATCACCATTTGTCTGAGCAATGCTTCTTGGAAGGCATCCACGGTCTTTTTATTTCTTTCCAGATTTGCAGAAGAAAGCATAGTGACACTTAAAATATTTCCTGTCTGAAAACATTTTTACTGAATATTATTTCACAATGACTAGAGGGGTTTACAATGGAAACCACAACTTAATCTGAATGATGGCATTGCAAACATGATGCTATAACAACTTACTTTGAAAAATAAATCCAACAGGATAAAGTTCTCTAGGAGACTGGGAGTATGATGACACATTGGGTAGACAGTCAAAATTTGGCATGAGAAGAGATAAATTAACATATATATATTATGCAGAGAGAGTAAACTTTTAAAAGTAAAATTACAAAAAATTAAATCATAAGTCCAAGCATTTACTGAGAAACAATGAGTTTCTTTATCCTGTACGTACATGCTGTAACCACTCCTTGTACCTGGTGATAAGCATTACATTGGATCATTGCTCTTGTGCACTGATTTCCATGACCTCCGCCCATACTGTTGGGTGGCCAATATCACAGCATCTCCCCCTGGTGGCAGCAGCATGGGTGGAGGACTCCCGCTTAGCTCCATGGGAATGTTGCTATCATGCTTTCTATCATACAGCAAAAAGTGATGAAAATTAGCTACTATGGCATAGATGCGTTGTGGAGGTGGGAGAGTGTGCTGAGGCCTGTGGAGAAGACAGGATGGCTATGGCTACAGTAGCCCATGCCAGCCAAGTGGTGGCAATGAAGGTACTTCTTGAAGGAAGCACTTCTCCAGCCATAAAGTAGACCAGGGTTACCCTGCCCCACCCAAGCATGCTAACTGGGGAGAGGTATCAAAGACAAAAGAAGAAACAAGGCAAAAACAAAAAAACAATTAAGGCAAAAACAAAAAACAATTCCACTACTACCGGGCTCAATCAACCTTTAAAATCAGAGTAAAATAAAAGGTGGTCATTTGATCCCCATTGCTCAATGTCCATTGATCAAGTACTGTAGTTACTACTACAACTTATCATCTGTATAGTGCTACAGGGCATATTCAGGGCTGTACATATATATATATATATATATATATATATATATATATATATATATATATATATATATATATATATGAGAGACAGTCCTTGCTCAATAGAGCTTACAATCTATGCAAGACATGGGAGGAGTGGTCTAGTGGTTAGGACAAGGTACTTCAGGCTGGAGGACCAGGGGTTCAAGTCCCACCTGGAGACAGCAATCTCAGGCCGGAGGGACTGGGATTTCTAGTCCTATAAGCACTCCTTGTGGTCTTGGGCAAGCCACTTAACCCTCCATTGCCCATGTTCCCGGTAAGTATTAGCATATGTGTGTCATATCCCCTTGCGTTAAATGTATCCCCCAATTGACCGCTTTGACCCGGTGAAAAGCAGGATATAAGGTAGCTGGGTCGCTATGAGTCAACACTGACTTGATGGCACTTAAAAAAAAAATACATTGATCACCCTTATATTGCACTAGCTCCTTCTCTTGCATCTAGAGTTAGCTGATCTTTCCAGGAGATTTAAGCTGTTGCAATAAATCTAGTAGAACCACTTTCCGGTTATCATTTAGATGACACCTGCTCTGTTTCTAAAGATAAGTCTGCTATTCTTTCTTGGCCACTGGATATCATTATGAGTTCTAAGATATAGCAAATGGTAGAGAAGCCAAATTAGGAAACACCAGGGAGAAGATAAGGTCACTGGCAAGAGTTAACACAGCTCTAGATAGGAGTAAATTGCTAAATAGACTAGCAGCTTAGAAAGAATCCCTGGGGTGGATTTCGGAGAAGTGTGTTAGCCAGAACTCCTTACCACCTAAATACAACTAGTTCTAATAATTCGGTAGGGAGCTATAAAAACAGCTTGAAACAGAGTTGACTATTTTTATCTGTAGAATGGGTGGGCAGTTTTCAAGCAGCCCATTTCCATGAGTAAACAACTGTTTTACTCTCAGAAATGGCTTCATTATTATTTTGCTCATGTTTTAAAGCTATATTTTGTGTCACTTGCTTTGAATAAAAAGGTAGCACTGTAATATGCCACTACCTATTTCAAAGCCACCCATATGCTTCCTGAAAGTTACATATGGTGTAAGAAGTGGGATTTGAGACTGTGTTACAGATCTACGTGATCTCTGGAAAAAGGGAAAGGGGAACCGCAAAGAGTTGTTTGTGTCTCCCAGAACTGTTTGTGAACACAAAGTGGGATTAGGTAGAATAAAAAGAATGACTGTGCGCTCCCACCACACTTTGTACACACATGTGGGAGTGGTAGAGTTTTGTCATGGTAAGGATTATCATGTTCCCAGTCACTAACAGGTTTTGCATGCAAGAAAACAAGTTAGTGGGCATAAACTCTGGTTCATTCAAGTATCAAGCAGGTGGTACCTTTATGCTGACTGAACGCAAGACAACAAAACGGAGATGGAGACTAGCAAATGGCACCTCCATAGAACTTCTCAACTTTCACATTTCATTATGCCACCTTCCCAAGGGGCTAATAACATTGTGTGCCAAATTCCACACAAGAGTAAGCGCTCTGCCACTTTCTATACTGATTGCGCCAGCAGGTTCAATGCTGCATCTCCAAAGTCTGACCACTAGGCAGTCACCGAGTCTGCCTAGTGATAGAGCTGGCCCCGACTACACCTGAATGTAACTAACCTTCAAATACTACTAAAAAAAGGTGTGAGCTACTGCAAATCAAAATCCTTCACTTTATAAGCAAATGACTGCAAATGGGATGATTCTGGTAGCAAGCCTTAGGTCACAATGACTGATGAAGCGTGGCATTGGGTGGGAATTTCCAGTTAGGATAAAAGGTATTGTTTTTAAGGAATGGTGAAAATTCATAAAGGAACACTAGAAAATGAACAATGAATTCAACAGATTTATCAAAGCTCATTTGATTGTCTGCACAAGGTCTCTATTTCACGTCAAGTTCAGTCTGTGATTGTCCTGTCAAGACTGAGCAAGACTAGTCATAGAAAAGTCTGTGTCTCCTCTCACACTCCTCCATTAATAGATATAATCTGTTTTTCCTCTGCCAGGATCTTTCAGGGATGCCAAAATCTTGTGGCATTGCATACATACAGGATTTTGACCGCAGCAGGAGAAAAGAACAGGCTATAGAAACCTCACTCACTGGGATTCTTGAGATTTTTGAAGATTTAAACAATAGTCGGCCTCATAAAGCATTTAGGTCCAGGCTACTGGACAGTGCACAGATCAGTTTAACAACTTCTCAAGTAATAATGATCAGTGGGGAAGCCATTTTCTAGCACTTACTCTCCCTGCAAAGTTGTTGAAGATTCAAAGTAAAGACAAAGAATAAATTAAGAAAGGAGATATGGAGGCAGGACCAGATTTATCTCCTGAGTGTCCACAGGCAATGAGGGAGAGATACTCTGTTCCATCCCGCCGAGCCTGCCTCCTCTGCCAATGGGAGGAAGAGTACTCCACATCCCCCACCCCCACCCCACCGCTTGCCTCTTGCCATCTGCAATGGGGTAAGGGTAGGGATGCTCTCCGTCTCCTCTCCCCCTCCCCCCCCACCTTCTTCCTGAAGCAGCAGCAGCAACAGTGGAAAGTACATCGCAAAGCTTCAGCAGGGAGCCAGCAAATCCCTGTGCTCCAAACACCCCTACTGAGTTTCACCCCCTACTTTCATAGGGGCAGGAGGAGGGGGCGGAGCATCGCAGATCCTGTACGGAGGGCAAGGGCTTGCCTGCCTCGCACTGAGGCTTTATGAAGTACTTGCTACCACAGTTGCTCTTTCTGCCACTGTTCCAGGGCTGTTCCAGACTGAGACACAGCAGCAACTGCAACAATCTGGCACCCATCAGAAGACGGTGCCGGAGGCAGCTGCGTATGCCTAAATCTAGGCTTGTATGTAGATAAAGCCTAATGTTTGGAGCAGTGGACTGAAAGCCAGGGAAGTTCAGTTCAAATCCCACTGCTGCCCCCTGGGCAAGTCACTTAACCCTCTATTGCCTCAGGTACAAAGTTAGACTGTAAGTCAATGATTCCCAAACTGTGGATCAGGACTCCAAAAAGGATTGCATCGTCAGTGGATGGGGTTACAGAAGCAGAGATGCTCCCCCACCCTCTAAACCTCCATTGTGACCTTTGCCCAGTAATAGCAGTCAGTATGGAGTCTTTTTGTGGCACTCTAAGCAGGTCTGGTCTCTCCTTCCTCTGACGCGACGTCAGAGCAGGGAGGGACAGATCAGCTTAGCGCACCGGCGACTTGCACATCGGGCATGCCTCTTCTCTCCCTCCGCTGTCCAGAAAGTGGCTAGATGGAGGTGCGGGGGGGGGGGGCGCGCACCCAATATGCAAGTCACACAGGGCACGATTCATGCTCGGTACGGCCCTGGTTATGATCTACACTTTTTTTCTAAAATGTGCTTTCAGATGTGCACAAAGATGGGTTCCGAATTAGAAGCTAGGCATCAATGTAGACATTACATTGAAATCCTCAACTCAGTGTATGACAGCAGCCAAAAATCGAAGGAATATGAGAAATTATTCAGAAAGGAATAGACAACGAACCTGGCATATATAATAATGCTTCTGTATGGATCAATGGTGCGATTGTACCTTAAGTCTTATGTGCAATTCTCATTGCCCTATGTCAAAAATATATAGTAGAACTAGAAAAGATGCAGAGAAGGGCTACAAAAGTCGTAATAGAGATGGGATGGCTCCCCAGTGAGGCAAGGTTAGGACTCCAGCTTGGAGGATTGATGACAGCGAGGGAATATGATAAGGGTTTATAAAATTATGGGCCTGAAAAAAACTTAGGGGCTTGTTTACAAAGCTGCAGTAGCAGTTTCCGATCGTTTTCGGAGCCGCAGCCCCACTGATTTCAATGGGGCCGCGGCTCCGATAACGATTGGAAACCACTATCGCGGCTTTGTAAACAAGCCCTTTTTCCCTTCAAAGCAGAATGGGAGAGAAGCCTTAGTAAATCAGCTCTATGTGTAGTTTGAAGATATTAAATAGGGAAAGTTAGTTTCCCTTTTAAACTAGGACTAGCGGACACTTTATAAAACTACCTGGTAGCAAATCTGAAACAAATTTAAGAACATATTTCTTTTCAGGCAAAGCACAATTAAATTGTAGCAGATATTACTAGAGAATGTGATCAGCTCTTGTAAAGCTGAGTTTAAATAACGTTTGGAGAAATTTCTGGAAGAGAGATCAATTAACAATGATTAGCCTGGCAGACTTAGGGGTCACAATAGGAAAAGGCTCTTCCTCTGTGGTCCATTGAGCTCAGTATCCTGCCTCAATCAGTGACCAGTCCAGGCCACGACTACCTGTCAGATACCAAAAAGATCGGATTTCTCAAAACTCAAGGCCCTAGAACAAGGTTAGAGACTATAGCAGAGACTGATGAGCTTTTGGGTGATAAGGTAACTTACACAAATATAGATCATCCTGTCTATGGCAATCTGGACCTGGCGGTGGACAGTGATGAATCAATTTATGGTACTCTGGATATAGGTACAGACAGTGATGCAAGCACAGATAATGATGGAGAAACAGGACTGTGAATGTGCTATAGCCATATACCTTTACTCAGGTAAAAGAGAAATATATGCTTATTATAATGCCAGGCTTAAATGAAACATGCATTTTTAGATAGAAGCTTCTGTCTCTCTCTCTCTCTGTGAAAAATTGCTGACAGTTAATTGCAACAGAGATTAGCTAACAACGTTGTGTACATAGTTACTGGTGCAAAGGCTAGCTTCTGCAAAATCTTGGGATACAGACAGTTCTGCCTCTCTTTTGTGGTAGATGATAGGTCGAAAATTAGATAACAACTAACATCAGCATTATTGCATAAACTTTCCAAGAATCAGAGACCTTAGGTCAACATATAACTGCAAATCAAGTAAAGCTTGGGAAATTAACAGAATTTAGACAGTAATCAGCTTTTGTATAATGAAAGAATCACAGTGACACCTACTGTCACTTGGTAATTATAATTATGACCTTGTAATTTGTTTTTTTATGTATTTTTGCAAAGCATCAGCAGAAAAATAACCCTGTAAACAGATTTTATTCCAGACCTGTAATTTTGTAACATGAATAATATCATCCGATGTTAATCAAAAATTAACTATGTCAGCTGACACTTCTTAATAAAAGGCAGATCTCTGGCAGAAGATTTTTGAAGTATCCTGCCTCAATCAGTGACCAGTCCAGGCCACGACTACCTGTCAGATACCAAAAAGATCGGATTTCTCAAAACTCATTTCAAGGGATGAGCGATGGCTCTTCCAGGTCTACCTCATGAATACTTTTTAATAAATTTTTCATCCAGTTACTTGTCCAAACCTCTTTGGACCCTGCTATGTTAGTTGCCTTTCCCTCACCCACTGGGAGACATGGAGGGATATTTTATACCAGGGTACTCAGACAGGAAAGGTACATAAGCACATATTTTATAAGGTTGCCTATGCTCCTATGTGCCTCTGCAGGTCCTTTTAGAAGCCCTATTTACATAAGAACATAAGGAAAGCCATACTGGGTCAGACCAAGGTCCATCAAGCCCAGTATCCTGTTTCCAATAATGGCCAATCCAGGTCACAAGTACCTGGCAGGTTCTCAAAAAGGTACCAAGGTTCCATAATGCTCATCCCGGGATAAGCAGTGGATTTCTTGGGTCCTCCTTAATAATGGTTTCTGGACCTTTCCTCCAGGAACTTGCCCAAACCTTGCCCAACAGTGGCCAATCTAGGTCATACGTACCTAGCAGTTTCCCCAAAAGACACAGGTTCCGCAATGCTTGTACTGGGTCAAGCATTGATATCCTGGGTCCCTTCTTAATAATGGTTTATGGACCTTTCCTCCAGGAACTTGCTCAAACCTTCTGTAAACCCAGCTACACTAACAGCTTTTACCACATCTTCCGGTAACAAATTCCAGAGTTTCATCACGCCTTGAGTAAAAAAATATTTTATTAGTTTTGAATGGGCTACATTGTAGCTTAAGTGCATGTCCTCTAGTCCTTCTACTTTTTGATGGCATAAACAACTGATCTATGTTTACCCGTTCCATTCTATTCATAAATTTATAGACCTCTATCATATCCCTCCTCAGCCGTCTCTTTTCCAAGTTGAAGAGCCCTAACCTTTTAAGCCTCTCCTCATAGGGTTATCCTTCTATTCCCTTTATCATTTTTGCTGCTCTTCTCTGTATCTTTTCTAATTCTGCTATATCCTTTTCAAGATATGGCAACCAGAATTGCATACAATATTCAAGGTGTGGTCACACTATGAAATGATACAGAGGCATTATAATATCCTTGGTTTTATTCTCCATTCCTTTCCTTATGATTCCTAGCATTCTATTTGCTTTCTTTGCCACCGTTGCGCATTGGGTGGAGGGTTTCAGCGCATTATCCACAATGACGCCTAAATCTTTTTCCTGTATGGTGGTTTCTGAGGTGGTACCTTGGATCATGTAACCAAAGTTTGGGTTCTCCTTTTCTAGGTACATAACTTTGCATTTCTCCACACTAAATTTCATCTGCCATTTGGACGTCCAGTCTTCCAGTTTATCAAGGTCATCTTGCAATTTTTCACAATTCTCTTGTGTTTTAACAACTTTGAATAATTTTCTGTCATCTGCAAATCTGATCAGCTCACTCATTATTCCCATTTCCATGTCATTCATGAAGATGTTAAAAAACAGCAGGCCCAACACAGATTCCTAGGGTACCCTACTATTCACTTTTTTCCACTGAGAAAATTGTCCATTTAGCCCTATTCTCTGCTTTCTATCTTTTAACCAGCTCCTGATCCACAATACTGCACTGCCTCCAATCCCATGATTTTTTTAATTTCGCCAAGAATCTTTCATGAGGGACCTTGTCAAAGGTTTTCTGAAAATCCAGGTACACTATATCAACTAGCTCACCTCTGTCTACCTGTTTATTCACACCTTCAAAAAAGTAAAACCTTCAAAAAAAATAGACAACACTTTCCTTGGCTAAACCCATGTTGACTTTCTCCATTAAACCATGACTACCTACATGTTCAGTAATTTGTTCTTTATAATGGTTTCTACCATTTTGCCCACCAGTCTGTAGTTTCCCGGATCACCCCTGGAACCCTTTTTAAAAATTGGCATTACATTGGCCATTCTCCAATCTTACGATACTACAGATGATTTTAATGACAGTACACAGATTACTAACAGTAGGTCTTCAATCTCCAGGTGGTTTTGCTACTCTTCAGTTTGTCAAATAATTGCAATACATCTTGTTACAGTTTATTGATAGTTCTTTCAGTTCTTCCAATACATTACCTTTATATACCATTTCAGGAAAGAGTAACTTCCTTACATCTTCTTCAGTAAAGACTGAAGCAAAGAATTCATTCAGTCTCTCCATTATGGCTTTGTCCTCACTTAGTGCCCCTTTTACCCCTCTATCATTCAATGGTCCAACTGACTCAAAGGTGTTTTGCTATGACTGTACTTGAAAAAGGTTTTATTATGCATTTTTGCTTCCACAGCAAACTTTCTTTCAAATTCTTTCTTTGCCCGCCCTACCTAATTTGTCAATGCTTGTTGTTTCCCGTTTTCACCATTTGGGTCCTTTTTACATTTCCTGAAAGATGCTTTTTTGGCAACAACCGCCTCTTTGACCTCAGCCTTTAATCCATGCTGGCAGTTTTTTGTCCTTCCTTCCACTTTTCTTAACGTGTGGAATACATTTATTCTGGGCTTCAAAGATAGTACTTTTAAACAATGCTCCAACTTGATGTAAATCTTTAACCTTTCCAGCTGCTCCTTTTAGTTTTTTCTTAACAATTTTCCTCATTTTATCATAGTCTCCCTTTTGAAAATTAAAATATAGTACTGTGGATTTCCTTGACATCCTTCTTCCATTTATTAAATCAAATGCAATCATGCTATGATCACTATTGACAAGTGGCCCCAAAACCTTATCTCTTGCAACAGATCTTGTGTTCCACTGAGGACTAGGTCCAAAATAGTTTCTCCTATTGTCAGCTCATCAACCAGCTGCTCCAAGAACCAGTCATTTATTTAATCTAGAAACTTTATCTCCCTAGCACGTCCTGCTGTGACACTGACCCAGCCGATTCCGGGATATTTGAAATCACCCATTATTATTATGTTGTAACTTTTGTTAGCTTCCCTGATTTCTTTCAGAATTCCATCATCCGTCTATTCATTTTGGCCAGGCAGTCAGTAGTACACCTCCACTGCCATCGCCTTCCCCTTTTTACATGGAACTTCTATCCATAGAGATTCTACAGTGCATTTTGTTTCCTGCAAAATTTTAATCCTATGTGACTCAATGCCTTCTCTAACACAAAGTGCAACTCCTCCAACAATTTGATCTACTCTATCATTTCGATATAGTTTGTATCCAGATATCACAGTGTCTCATTGGTTGTCCTCCTTCCACCATGTCTCTGAGACGCCAATCATATCTAACCTTTCATTTAGTGCTATATATTCTAGCTCTCCCATCTTATTTTTTAGACTTCCAGCATTTGTATACCAGCATTTTAGAGATTGCATTTTATTCATATTAATCTGGTTATCAGTTGATAGGGGTAATTTGAAAATTTTCAGCTCTGTACTAAAGGGCATCTGGGTTATTTTTATCTTTATTGGAGCCTCTCTGTTAGAATGTTTTAATTTCCCTCTTTTGCTAGTGTCCTTCAAGGATACATTGCTCTGAACCATGTGCTCTTGGGCGCTTATCAGCTTTGCCCTTTTATTTAGCTTAAAAGCTACTCTATCTCCTTTTTAAAGGTTAATGCCAACAGCCTGGTTCCATCCCAGTTAAGGTAAAGCCCATCCCTTTGGAAGGGCCCCTCCCTTCCCCAGAATGTTGCCCAGTTCCTAACAAATCCAAAACCCTCTTCTTTGTACCATCATCTCATCCACGCATTGAGACTCCGGAGCTCTGCCTACCTTTTGGGTCCTGCATGTGAACAGAAAGCATTTCAGAGAATGCTACCCTAGAAGTTCTGGATTTCAACTTCCTACATAAAAGCCTAAATTCGGCCTCTAGAACCTCTCTTCCACACTTTCTTATGTCACTGATACCAACATGTACCAAGAGACAGACTCCCCCCCTGTCTAGGTGGTGCATGAGGTCTACTACCTTCGCACCAGGCAGGCATGTTATCAGGAGATCCTCACATCCACCAGCCACCCAGCTATCTACATGCCTAATGATCGAATCTCCAACTATAATGGCCATCCTAACCCTTCCCTCATTGGTATAAGGCCCTGGAGAAACCTCTTTGGTGCGAGAGGGTTTAGCATCTCCTGGTGGACATTTCCTAGTTACAGGATCACTTCCTGCCCCACCAAGGTGATGCTCTCCTTTCACGTGACCTCTCTCCTCTATGGCAACTGAGAAGCTGCCAGATTAGAGGTGGGACTTCAGTATTACATCCCTGTAGGTCTCATCTATGTACCTCTCTGTCTTACTTATGTCCGCCAAGTCTGTTACTCTAGTCTACAAAGATCAGACTCATTCACTGAGGGCAAAGAACTCCTTTCACATGGTGCACATGTAAGACCCTTCACCAATTGGGAGAAAATCGTACATGTGACACTCAATGCAAAAGACTACACAGCCCCTATCTCGCTGATAGACAGCTGTCTGCATCTTAATAATAAGTTAGAGCCAAGCAGCAGCAAAGAGCTATAATTTAAATCAAATAAGAATATAGCTTACCTCAGCAGCACAGGACAGGGTACTGTGTAGCAGCCCTCTTTTAATAAGTGTTATTTCCCTCCCTCCCTCCCCACACCCACCCACCCCTAGGAATCTCAGCACCATTGCACAACAACCAAACCATAATAATAGCTCAAAGAAAAGAAGACCCTCACCATGGTTCTCCCGAGTTGCGAGCTTCCCTCATACATCTACGAAAACTTGAAAAACGTTGGCGTCGATCACGCTCCACAGAGGACCAAACAGCTTACAAATTACATCTATCTACTCACAGAGAGTCAGGCATGGCTAAAATGAAGCAATTCCATACTGACACACTCAAAAGATCACTAAATAAACCACGTGATCTTTTCAATTTAGTCAAGACTTTATCAAAGGAACCATCGCCAGAACAACCCGAAGTGATTCACCCACAAGATTTCGCTGACAGCCCTTCTTCAAATTCTATTGCAGTTTGTCAATAGAATAGTTTGTCAACCGCAATAGAATTTGAAGAAGGGATGTGAGGATCGGGAGCCCGAAACGCAACGTTGGGTTATTGTTATATACACTTCTGAATAAGTTGCGGATTGCTGAAGAACATACGGCGATTTTCAGCCTTTGCACGAGTTGGTTAACAGCAATAACAGATGGGACACACAGTTGATGTCGACCGATGTCTGTTGGCGTCAGGTGAAAGTTAAGTGTTCCCTTGCTTTGGCTTGACCTTATTGCCATTTTGGATAGATTTGATTTGAGGCCAATTTGAGTAAACCCTGTGATGATTTTAATATCTCTTTAGGGTTGGTATAGGGGTCGTACTCCCCTTTTTAAAAAAAGATAAAAAGGAACATTATTGCTTCGAGTGGGTATGTACCTTCATGGCAATGGTTCCGACAAAAATTAGTTACACATTCCTTATGGTTTGGGCTCAATACCACTACGGCACAAACCGACCCCTGCCCCGCCTATTGGATAAAGGAGCTACGCAGTGAACTCAGCCCTTTAATCACATGAACCTTTCCCAAAAGCGCTCAAGCAAACATCCATTAGACCTCTGCTGAAAAACCCCAAGCTTGACCCACAAAAGGTTGAATCTTACAGACCCATAGCTAGTATACCCCTCCTAGCTAAAATAATTGAAAAGGAAGCACAAAGGCAAATACAAAATCACATTGATACCGCCTCCCCTCTAGACCACTGCCAACATGGCTTCAGGGAGTCCCACAGCATTGAAACCCTCCTTACCACCCTCTTCAATAATATTATCACAGGTATCGACAACATCCGCCAAGGTTTTGTTCTTATCTTCTTAGACATTGCTGCAGCTTTTGACTCGGTACATCACGATCTTCTCTTAGGGCGACTAAAAGAAAAGGGCATCAACGACATTGCTCTCGATTGGTGCAGGTCATACCTAGATGAGAGATGGCAGTATGTTATGTCAGGAGCAGCAGCATCTACACCTTTCCATCAAAGGCAGGGCATTCCACAAGGGTCTTCCTTATCATCACTCATGTTCAACATATACATACAACCCATCTGCAATATCATCAGGTCTTTCAAGGTCGACTGTTTGATATACGCAGATGACATCCTTCTCTACATGCCATTCTCCACAGTTCATATGGACCTCTCCCCGCTGACTAAATGTTTTGATGCAGTGTCTGAATGGCTTCAGTCTCAAAACCTCCGTATTCAACACAAGAAAACGGAGATGCTCTTCATCACGAGGGACCCTAATTTCACTCCCCCACCCCAAATAAAGGTGAAAGAGGCCGAGCTCCAAACAAAATCCACAATTCGATACCTAGGGGTTACCTTGGACCAACGTCTGGATATGAAGTTACATATAGCCAACATAGTTAGAGCGATATACTTCAAGATCCGGACACTCTGACACCTTCGCTCCTTACTTGATCCAGACGACTTCCGGACTATATACCAAGCACTAATCTTACCTCACTTCGATTATGCTAATGCCATTCTTCAAGATCTCCCACAGTCTACCTTGAACCCTTTACAACTTGCCATGAATGCCGCTGCCAGAGTCCTCTACGGAGCATCGAGGAGTGACCACGTAACACCTATCCTAAAGCAGCTCCACTGGCTCCCCAGCTGAGGGGAGATATGATATATAACACCCATCATGAAAGAACTGCACTGGTTACCATTACATGCCAGAATCCAGTATAAGTCTTTAGTTCTTACTTTCAAGGCCCTAAATAACTACCCCCCTACGCCAATCAGCAAACTTATCCATGGCACCCTGGAAAACAGAAAAAGGAGAACTACATCATTGAACACCTTAATAGTCCCAAAAATAATAACGAAGTGCACTAAGGCCACCTCCAACAGGGCCTTCTCCTTATTTGCACCTCTAAACTGGAATGCACTTCCGCACGAAATCCGTGCTATCAAAAACCTAATCCTATTCAGAAAAGCATTGAAATACCACTTATTCACAAAATGCTACCCAGAAGTCAACCTAGCCATTAACAATACTAGCACCTCAATACAACCAGAAAAGGGCTAGTTGGTCAATCTTCTCTCTAGTCCTATTAGTCAACCACATTGCAACATCTAAATCATGTTTTATATCACTGTATATATTATTTAAGTCAATCTGTACATAGTTCCCCCGGTTGTCCTATGTTGAATCTTCCTGTTCAATGTAAAACTCAATGTTACTTGTATGCATTGTAGTATGTTCTTGTTTCAATGTACACCGCACTGATTGAAATAGCGCGGTATAGAAAAATTGTTAAATAAATAAAATAAAATAAATAAATAAATACATGGAAAACTGTTGTTCAAGACCTTGTTACTCACTTTCAAGGCCATCAAAGGCATTACTTCCTCTTCACTAATAGACCTCATTCGACCATTCCACCTAACAGAGCTAGAAGAACCACATCTACAAACGCTCTAGTAATCCCTAAGGCATCAACAAAATGCACACTAGCAACATCAAACAGGGCTTTCAGCTTCTATGCTCCAAAATGCTGAAACACATTACCACCGGAGATTCGTGCTGTCACCGATCTAACCCTATTCAGAAAAGCACTCAAAGTCCACCTTTTCCCCCACTACTACCAGGTCAGCCAGACACCGACCTAACCACACCTCCTCCAATTCAGCCACCTGTGCTACAGGACGCTATCCAAACCCAGAGCATAAAGTATACTGTATATATGTAAATAGTTTCAGTTAACAATTCCCTATGTTATCCAAGTTGTCGTACCTGTTCTCTGTAAAACCAAACAGTATGTTGTTCTAGTCTATTGTTTAATGTAAACCGCGCTGATGCTAAATAGTGCGGTATATAAGAGCTTGTAATAAATAAATAATAAATAAATAATCGTAGCTTTATAGGTACTTACACATCTTAAAAGACAGGAGGTGCTCTCGGGTGAAGTTCATTACCCAAATCAGTCATACACTAAGGACCTGAGATTAATTAAGCTTCAGGTGAACAAGGTATATTAAACATATTAGGTACAGTTTTATTGGTATAATTATCTATAGCAACCCTTAGTAAGTAAAGAACTTAAAGATCTAAACAAAAACTTAAAACTAAGATGCAGACAGCAGTCCAGCAGCAAGATGGGGGCTTTCCAGTCTTTTGCTTTCAGTGTCACATGTATGATTTTCTCCCAGTTGGTGAGAGGTCTTAGGTGTGCACTAGGTGCAAGGAGCTCTTTGCTCTCAGGGAACGAGTCCGTTCTGTAGAGGCTAGAGTAGCAGACTTGGAAAACATAAGAAAGACAGAGAGGTACATAGACGAGACCTACAGGGATATAGTCCTCAAGTCCCACCTCCAGTCTGGCAGCATCCCTGTTGCCATAGAGGACAGAGGTCACGTGACAGGAGAGCATCACCCTGGTGTGGCAGGAAGTGATCCTGTAACTAGGACCTGTCCTCCAGGTGATGTAAAACCCTCTCTCACCAAGGAGGTTTCTCCAGGGCCATGTGCCCATGAGGGAAGGTTTAGGACAGCCGTTATAGTTGGTGATTCAATCATTAGGCATATAGATAGCTGGGTGGCTGGTGGACGTGAGGATCGCCTGGTAACATGCCTGCCTGGTGCAAAGGTAGCGGACCTCACGCGCCACCTAGATAAGGTCTTAGATAGTGCTGGGGAGGAGTCTGCTGTCTTGGTACATGTCGGTACCAATGACATAGGAAAATGTGGTAGGGAGGTTCTGGAGGCTAAATTTAGGCTTTTAGGTAGGAAGTTGAAATCCAGAACTTCCAGGGTAGCGTTCTCCGAAATGCTTCTCGTTCCACGTGTAGGACCCAAAAGGCAGGAAGAGCTCCGGAGTCTCAATGCATGGATGAGACAATCGTGCAGAGATGAGGGGGTTGGATTTGTTAGGAATTGGGGAACATTCTGGGGAAAGGAGGGGCTCTTCCAAAGGGATGGGCTTCACCTTAAACGGGATGGAACCAGGCTGCTGGCATTAACCTTTAAAAAGGAGATAGAGCAGCTTTTAAACTAGATAATAGGGGAAAGCCGACAGTCGCCCAAGAGCGGATGGTTTGGAAGAATGTATCCTTGAAGGATACTACGAAAAGCAGAGAGGTTCCAAAAAAGAGTAAAGTAGCCCAAAAGCCCTCGAGTATGGAGCAGACAGAGCTTAAAGATCCCAAATTACCCATGTCTACCAATAGCCAAATTAATATGAATAAAATGCTTGTATGCAAATACTAGAAGTCTAAAAAATAAGATGGGAGAGTTAGAATATATAGCACTAAATGAGAGGTTAGATATGATTGGGATATCAGAGACATGGTGGAAGGAGGACAACCAGTGGGACACTGTGATACCTGGGTACAAACTATATCGTAATGATAGAGCTGATCAAATTGGTGGAGGGGTTGCGCTCTATGTTAGAGAGGGCATTGAGTCAGAAAGGATTAAAGTTTTGCAGGAAACTAAATTTGCTGTAGAATCTCTATGGATTGAAATTCCATGTAAACAGGAGAAGGCGATGGCAGTGGGGGTGTACTATCGACCGCCTGGCCAGAATGAACAAATGGATGATGAAATGCTCAAAGAAATCAAGGAAGCTAACAAAAGTTACAGCGCGGTAATAATAATGGGTGATTTCAATTAACCCGGTATCGACTGGGTCAGTGTCACGGCAGGACATGCTAGGGAGATAAAGTTCCTAGATGACATAAATGACTGCTTCTTGGAGCAGCTGGTTCATGAACCGACCAGAGGGGAAGCCATATTAGACCTATTCCTTAGTGGAACACCAGATCTAGTGCAAGAGATAAGGGTGTTGGGGCCACTTGGCAATAGTGATCATAGCATGATCGCCTTTGATTTAATTAGTGGAGGAGGGATAGTAAGGAAATCCACAATACTACCTTTTAACTTTCGAAAGGGAGACTATGATAAAATGAGGAAAACAGTTAAGAAAAAACTAAAAGGAGCAGTGGCAAAGGTTAAAGACATACATCAAGCTTGGGTGTTGTTCAAAAATACTATCTTGGAAGCCCAGACCAGCTGTATTCCACGCTTTAAGAAAAGTGGAAGGAAGTCCAAAAAACTGCCAGCATGGTTTAAAGGTGAGGTCAGAGAGGCTGTTGTTGCCAAAAAAGCATCTTTCAGGAAATGGAAAAAAAGAGCCAAACGACGAAACCTGGAAACAGCACAAGCACTGGCAGGTCAAATGCAAGGCACTGATAAAGCAGGCAAAGGGAGAATTTGAGAAGAAGCTTGCTGCGGAAGCAAAAACGCGAAATAAAGATTTTTTTCAAGTACATTCGTAGCAAAAAACCTGTGAGAGAGTCAGTTGATCCATTAGATGATAGAGGAGTTAAAGGGGCACTAAGAGGCGACAAGGCGATAGCGGAGAGACTGAATGAATTCTTTGCTTCGGTCTTTACTGAGGAAGATATAGGGATGTTACCCATGACTGAAGTGGTATTTAAAAGTGCGGAAGAATTGAAGATCGGGAAGATGTATTACAACTATTAGATAAACTGAAGAGTAGCAAATCACCTGGGCCGGATGGTATACATCCAAGGTTGTTGAAAGAACTGAAATATGAGATTGCAGACCTGCTATTAGTAATCTGTGAACTATCATTAAAATCATCTCTAATACCTGAAGATTGGAGGATCGCCAATGTAACACCAATTTTTAAAAAGGGTTCCAGGGGTGATCCGGGAAACTACAGACCGGTGAGCCTCACGTCAGTACCGGGGAAAAAATGGTAGAAACCATCATAAAGAATAAAATTACTCAGCATGTAGATAGTCATGGCCTAATGGGAGACAGCCAACATGGCTTTAGACAAGGAAGATCTTGTCTTACTAATCTGTTATGTTTTTTTGAAAGTGTGAATAAACAGGTGGACAAAGGTGAGTCAGTTGATATAGTGTATCTGGACTTTCAGAAAGCCTTTGACAAGGTCCCTCATCAGAGACTTTTGGCAAAACTAAAGAGTCATGGGATAGGAGGCAGTGTACTATTGTGGATCAGGAACTGGTTAAAAGATAGAAAGCAGAGGTTTAGGCTAAATGGCCAATTTTCCCAATGTAGAAAGGTGAATAGTGGTGTACCCCAGGGATCTGTGCTGGGTCCGCTGCTTTTTGACATATTCATAAATGACCTGGAAAGTGGAATAACGAGTGAGGTTATCAAATTTGCAGATGACATAAAACTATTTAAAGTTGTTAAACCCCAAGAGGATTGTGGAAAATTGCAAGAGGATCTTGATAAATTGGAAGACTGGGCATCAAAATGGCAGATGAAATTTAAAGCGGACAAGGGCAAAGTTATGCACCTAGGGAAGAACAACCCAAACTATGGTTACACAATGCAAGGTTCCACATTAGGAACCGCCACCCAGGAAAAAGATTTAGGCGTCATTGTGGATAACATGTTAAAACCCTCGGCCCAGTGTGCAGCATCAGCCAAGAGATCAAATAGAATGCTAGGTATTATACGGAAAGGAATGGAAAATAAAACAAAAGATATTATAATGCCTCTATATCGTTCCATGGTGAGACCGCACCTTGAATATTGTGTGCAATTCTGGTCGCCGTATCTTAAAAAGGATATAGCGTTATTAGAAAAGGTTCAGAGAAGAGCCACCAAAATGGTAAAGGGGATGGAAGGATACTCCTATGAAGAAAGACTAAAAGGTTAGGGCTCTTTAACCTGGAAAAGAGACAGCTGAGGGGAGATATGATAGAAGTCTATAAATTAATGAACGGAGTGGAACGGGTAAACGTAGATCGATTGTTTACGTTATCAGAATATAGAAAGACTAGGGGACATGCAATGAAGCTACAAAGTAAACTATTTAAGGCTAATAAAAGCAAATATTTTTTCACTCAACGTGTAATCAAACTCTGGAATTTGTTACCGGAGGATGTAGTAAAGGCTGTTAGTGTAGCTGGGTTTAAAAAAGGTTTGGACAAGTTCCTGGAGGAAAGGTCCATAAACCATTATTAAGAAGGGACCCAGGATATCAATGCTTAACCCAGTACAAGTTTGGGGAAACTGCTAGGTACGTATGACCTAGATTGGCCACTGTTGGAAACAGGATACTGGGCTTGATGGACCTTGGTCTGACCCAGTATGGCATATCTTATGTTCTTATGTTCTTATATCGTAGTTTTAAGGCTTTGTTTAGCTATTTAAGTTGTCTGAAGTTACCAGAAATACTTGTACTGATACAACTATACTAAATAAGTTTAAGGGACTTTGTTCACCTCAAGATTAATTATTTTCAGGGCCTTAATTATTCTATTCCTGGTGAGGATAACTAGTTGAACCTGAAAGTGAATTTGACCACCTCTCTCCCTTTAATAGGTCTAAGAGCCTATAAATCTAAGATTATGTATGGGGATTATGTCTGGGGTGGGTGGGAGGGAATTAACACTTAGTAACACAGCCCTTGGTTTGATGGGGGAGCCTTTCAAATTGCTTCTTTGATCTGTCACTTGACTTTATTACCTATTTAAAACAATTTCAAGGGTCTCTTGCCCCTAACTGGAGGGCTTCTTTGTAAAGGTCTCTAGAAACAATTTATTTCTTTCTACTCAAAGAATATTTATGCTAAGCTATACTCTAATTTGCTTTAAATTAAAAGTTCTCTGTTGATTCTCAGTCCTGACTGAGTTTTAAGCTTAAACTAAAAGCTCTCTGCTGAGTTTTAAACTTAAAATAAAAGTTCTCTACTAAATTTAAACTAAAAGCTCTCTTCTGATAGTAGGCCCTGACTGAGTTAACAAATGCACTGGATTCTAAATTACACCGATTAATCATCTTTAATCCAAAGAATTCCCTTTTCCCCAAGATTTAGAGGATTTCCCAGAAGTAAATACTTACAAGTGCAGATTTTTTTCCAGCAGTAGCAGTCCCTTTTGGTATCTGAAAATGGCCATTCAGACATCCCACTCACATCCATGTCCCAAAAGTCAGTTTTCAATGACCCGTACTTATACGTGGTTGGTGCAAACACATCCACCTCGCATGGTGGCATGGCCAGGGCGGTGCAACAAAGATATACATGTGCACCTGAAGTTAGGCCAACACTGCATATCTCGATTTGCCAGTGGCATGTCTATACCTGCTCCAGGGCAGGAAGTGGAATCTGAAGTGCTCATTTCAGCAAACCAACAACCATAAAATGAAGAGGAGAATGTCCCACACTTCCCCAATATTTTTCGTTCCTTCATAAAAAACTGCATGTAGAAAGGCATTCATCGTAGCCCCCATGCTGCTGCACATCCCATTTGCAAGATGACAGGCGTTGACATGTATGTTGTGAATGATACCCAGCTCTGCGCACATCCATGTTCGCAGAGTCAGATGCCCTTTTTTCCTTTAGAGATCCTCTGTGTTTGTCCCATGCTCTTTTGAATTCAGATACTGTCCTCATCTCTACCACCTCCACTGGGAGACTATTCCACGGATCCACCACTCTTTCCGTAAAGAAATATTTCCACATATCCCTTTCACCCTCATCCTATGTCCCCTCAATCGAAAGAGGCTCTCCACCTGTGCATTAATGCCAGGGAGGTATTTAAACGTCTCAATTATATCACTTCTATCACACCTTTCCTCTAAGATGTACATATTAAGATCCTTAAGTCTGTCCTCATATGCTTTATAATGAAGACCACTAACCATTTTAGTAGCCACCCTCTGCACTGACTCCATCCTGTTTATATCCTTTTGAAGGTGCGGTCTCCAGAATTGCACACTATACTCCAAATGAGGTCGCACCAAAGACTTATACAGAGGCACTATCACCTCCTTTCTCCTGCTGACCATTCCTCTCCGTATGCACCCAAGCATCCTTCTAGCTTTTGCTATTGCCTTTTCTACCTGTTTAGCTACTTTATGATCATCAGACACAACCATGCCTAGGTCCCGCTCTTCTTTAGTGGACAAAAGTACTTCACCCCCTATACTATATTGCTCCTTTGGTTTGCTGCAGCCCAAATGCATGACCTTGCACTTTTTAACATTAAATCCCAGCTGCCAAATTCTAGACCATTCTTCAAGCTTAGCTAGATCCCTCCTCATGTTATCTACACCTTCCTGGGTGTCTACTCTTGCGGATTTTGGTATCATCCGCAAATCCACAAAGAGGCAAACCTTACTCGACAGCCCTTCCGCTGTATCACTAACAAAGATGTTAAAAGAATCGGACCAAGGACAGATCCTTGGGGCACACCACTGGTAACATCCTTCTCCTCAGAGTGAGCTCCATTTACTTGTACTCTTTGTCGCCTCCCACCCAACCAATTTCTTACCCAAGCAGTAACTTTAGGGTCCATCCCTAGGGTGCTCAGTTTGTTTATAAGTCGCCTGTGAGGAACAGTGTCAAAGGCTTTACTGAAATCTAAATACACCACAACTAGGGCTCTCCCTCGGTCCAACTCCCTGGTCACCCAGTCAAAGAAATCAATCAAATTTGTCTGACAAGACCTGCCTCTGGTGAATCCATGCTGCCTCGGATCCTGTAATCTGCTGGACTCCAGAAACCTCACTATTTTCTCTTTCAGCAGCGTTTCCAATAATCTCTTCCAGCAGCGTGTGTTGTATATTTTTTTTTCTTTTTGTGTTTTATTTTCCTCATGCTTTTGCTGTCATTATGCCTTTGCTGTACAAGTTTGCTCTTTGTATGATTATGTTAAAATTATGAAATAAATAAATTTAAAAAAAAGAAATCAACACATATAAAACATGTGAATAACTCCTGCTCCCACCCGCCAGGAGCACCTACAAATATAGGAAGCAATTTTAAAAGGGATGGGCCCAATTTACAGATGTAACAAGCTGATATACAGACCCGTAGGTGATTTCAGAAAAGCTACCACTTGCATGTCTATACCCATGGCACAGATTAGTCGGGGGTGTGGTTTAAGCAGATCTTTAAAGCACACATCTAGCCCCTATTTAGTAATGGAAAGTCACATATAGTTCAAAAACCGTCCCTTTTGGCATTCACACTTGCTGCTGGCTGTGTGTTTGGGCCTGGGCTTTGGGTTAAGGGAGGCAATTCTGCTTGGGACTAGATTTAAGATTTTGGTGCCCATTTGCAAGGTCAGATGGCAGAGCAGGAGGACGGGTGTCGGAAATTATTGTAAAATCAAAATAGAAGCAGACGATCACAGTGGAGCCACTTTGAAGAAGCACATGCCTCTGATTCTAAAGTAAGCGGGAGCAAGCTGCTCCTTGACACCTAGGCAGCTGCCTGTGTTGCCTATGCCTAAATCTGGTCCTGATTCTCCTCAGCTTTCTGACCTTGAAAACAATCTCAGAAAAGGAAAAAGATTGCATTTTGGAGCTTAACTCCTTAAATGGCTTGGATATACACTTTGGCAAAATCCTATGCTCCTATATACAGAAAGCAAAAATATCCCATTCTGTAAATGCCGATGTTTACACGCACAAAGCCGTGAGTGATGATGCCGCTCGTTTTTTGAATGTGTTTTATTGTAAAATTGCTATTCCTACGTTTATATGCCTATATCCCAGGGCAATTCTATGTGCCTTCTAGAGTGTATAAAACCGTTCCCCTTATAAAATTACCCCCTTATAGATCAGTTAAATAAGGATTTTCTAGTACTACTTGCTTTCCTTTGCGCACGTCTAAGCTCTGTACGAGTACTTAAGCGCGGTGAAACACTGTTAAAGGTCGCCAAGGTCTGTGCTGCACCAGTCAGGAAATAGTTAACGATCTCATTGTTTTCTTTGCCTGGGAGGCGTGTGTAGGGTTCCCCCCACCCCCCTCCTTATAGTTTTCTTTCAGTAATTCAGGGGAGGAGGAGAATGTCAATCCCACCCAGTCAGAAAATCTGAGACAGTAGGGTTTGGAAGGTGCCCTCCCCACTGTCTGGGTGAGCACGGAGCGGAGGAGGAAGCGCCGGGCAGCATGTGAATAGGAAAGGGCTCTGCGGTTGCCCGTCTGCTGCGGCTCGCACATGCCGGCACTTTTCAGCCCCAAGTGCTGCATCTTCCGAGAGTCAGAAGGCGAAGACTGAAGTGCGGCGGATCCGGGTAAAGTTTCCACAGCCTTCTAAACGCATTGTGCGCGTGTAGAAATGCAGCGATGTGCGGTAAATTCGCGTTTATGTAGGCTGAAACTGGTACATTCCCGTTTATGTGCAAGCGCCCCGTGCCAAAACGAGAAGCAAAGTCTTCACGATAAGACTGATTCTCTCTTAATTCTGTTAATTGTTGAAGCCGGTCGGTATTCAAGGTTTGCCCGTGGCAGGCTGCGCGCATCTACAGCTCTTTATCCCATTCACATGTAATATGGATGAGGCAACTTTGGGAACAAATCTCCGCCGTATGATAATTCATATTTACGACAAACACAAGTAAGCCCTTTTGAGGGTTGCCGGGGCTCTGGTACATGAGGATCATTGCTGGGGAGGGGGGCGCGGGGGTGTTTCCCAATTTTATTTCCGGAGAGTTGGCCGGAGAGTGGGGCGATGTACTAAGAGCTGATGCCCTGTAGCCGCTCCGATCGGACACATGTTGCGCCTAGTGCTGGGCGATACGTCTATTGTTTCTGTGGCGTTCGCGGCTTTCCTAGAGCTGGCTCTGCAAACCGAAAAGGACTTAGGGCATTTTTCCCTAAAGATCTTAAAAAAAGACTGACTCAGCCCTGGGGCTAATGGAGTGTATGACAGCACCGTCCCGGCAGCCCTGCAATGAGCTGGGCGTGCGTCTCACTCCGGCACAAAAATAACGTTTATCAGATTAAAAATAAAAACGTATATATCCGGCGACACTTTTTTATTGCGTTAGAGTAATATTTTTCTTGACGGGCTTTCTAAAGCTAACATCCCCTTCAGGTCAGAATAGGGTGTTAGCTGCCCAAAGATAAACGTGTAGTTAATCGTATTAAACGGTATCACTTTATATCATTTTACTCTTTATTCTTGAGCATTCAGGTGGGACTAGTACAGCAACTACACATTCACACACTTACTCACTCAGGGCCATGGGGCAGTTAAGAGAGCAGAAGGTATCCCCAGACCTACTGCCTCAAGAATTTAAATTCAGGCTGCAATCAACACCTTTCAGTGTTTTTCCAGGGCCCAACCCAAAGAGTCATTTTTAGAGCTGGGGTTCTCAACCCAGTCCTCCAGACACACCTAGCCAGTCAGATTTTCAGGGTAATTACAATGAATATGCATGAAATATTTGCATTCACTGCCTCCATTGTATGTAAATCTCTCATACATATTCATGGAGGTTATTCTGAAAGCCCGACTGGCTAGGTGTGCCTAAGGACCGGGTTGAGGACCCCCTACTTTAGAGGCTGTGATGCTTTTATTGGCCCAGCAGAAGACATTTACTGATCCTCAAGGATTGGAGACTGCAATAGTCTCTTATTGCTTCTTTTTTTCTGAAGCCATCAGTACAAGTGGCTTTCCTCCCATATTGCACCTCTGGAAAAATTGTATAAGTAGTGTGGTTTTCTAGAGTATAGTTAGAACCCCCAGTTTCTTGAGACAGATTTTTGGAAATTCTGCAGCAAAAGCGCAGCATAGTTGGATACATTTGAATTATTTTGCACATTAAATAATGCAGATATACAGTATGATGCATGTTGTTGTCGTTAAGTGCCGTCGAGTCGGTGTCGACTCAAAACGACCCTCTGGATAGTTGTCCTAAACTGTGTTCGGTCTTCAGTCAGGCGGCTCATTGTTGATGGCGTTGCACCCAGAGATGCTGTGACTGTATCGATCCATCTCATTGCCAGCCTTTTTTTGGTGTCTGAATGACTTATTTTGTTCTTTGGAGAATATTATGGGCAGGGGATGTCAAATATGGATGCAGGGGAGTTATCAAAGATAGGGACGAGGATTGGAGATGGGCAGGCGGGAAGAAGGGGATGAAGGAGGACAGGAATATTCTGGGATTTTTGGAGGATATGGAGGGGGAAGGAAGAGGATCTGTGTTCTTGGAAGAAGGATTCTCAGCTCGATGCAGAAGTTTCTGTGATGGCGTGGGTGCAGAATGCAGAAAGGAATCTAACGTGAGCCTTCGTCAATACGCAGACGCCTACACGAATGGCAGCACACCGCTCTTTTAAATCCATTGAAATGGTGGTAATAAAGCTATTAGCTAAGCAGCGCAGATGCAGAGGGCTGGGATGTTAACACGAGGTCTGAGGAGGCATTAAGGGTTAGCTCACGGGTCTGCGGTCAGTGCTGGTGAAGAACCTATGCCTGTTTCTTCAGCGAACAGCACCCACGGCATTTTTATGGCTTTGCTGAGGAGAGTGCTGGAGAAACCAGGGGAAGTGTGTTGGATCAATATTATGTGCATATGCTGGAATGCTTTCTGGTGCATAAACAGCAGTTTACTTCTGCACAGAAGTTCTGCAAATATGCCTCCTTTCTACGAAAAGCCTCGGGTATAAGTTTAACCAACTTCTCTTGAAAATATATCCTGCATGTCAGGTAATGCAGTCATAAATTTGACTGCAACTAACCCTATTTGTATCCAATTTGCACTATTCCCAACCACTTTTATCAAACAGAAGACATGAGAGAAGAGCAGAAATTACAGAGCACTTATTACAAACGTCAAAACTAGTGCACACATCAATGAAATATATACAGTCCTTTGCTGCAGCCTTCGTCTTCTATGTGATGCTCTTGCTTCGCTTACTGTAAGATCTCTTAGGGAGAGCGTGATTTATTGAAGAATGCCTTCATTGTTGCACCCCAGCTCTGGAAATCGTTGCCCTCTGACATCAGGGGATTGTCTAATTTAACGTTTCGTGAGAAGGCAAAGACCTATTTGTTTTCTCAGCCTTTAGCTTCATGAATGTTATGGCTTTAAGAGATGACATTTGTGTTTTAGGTAATAATTTATTCTATTTTGTCTGCTTTTGTGAGTATAATTTATTAGGGCTGTTCTATTGTAAGCCACATAGAAAGCTGTGATTTTGTGCCTTATCCTAGGAAAAGATGGAAAATCAAATGAATCTAAATAAATGTATCTTGCACATTTCAGTCTGAAAATATTTCTGGTTAATGAAAACCTCACAGAAAGTCTTTTTTTTTAATCCAAAAGTGTGGTTTAATTGGAAAGTTAATGTGTCCTTTAACTAACTGAATTGCAGGGCCCAATATTGCTACTACTGTTAATCATTTCTATAGCGCTACAAAGCGTACATAGTGCTGTAGAGATACGTATAAAAGATGGTCCCTGCTCATCAGAGCTTACAATCGAATCAAGACAGTACAAAAATTGAGAACAAGGGTACAAATAGGGAAAGGTAAGGAGAACAAGGGATCAGGATCAAAGGCAGCCCCAAAGAGGTGAGCCTTTAGCATGGATCTGAAGAGGGGGGAGAGATGAAACCTGATGTACAGATTCAGGTAGTTTGTTCCAGGCATAAGTAGCAGCAAGGTGAAAGGATCGACGTCGGGAATATCAAGGTCAGAGAGGTTCATGCGTCTAGCAGGTCCTGCTAACCCATATCAAACTCTTTTGAATATCGAGCCCATAATATTTTCTATCTTCCTAGCAATAATATAAGCTAAAGATAAAACTCCTCATTGCAAATGAGCAAGAAACTCCCCACTATTTCAATTAATGTAATTCTGAATCTAGGAATTTGTTTTCCTCTCTTTGATTAAAGTTGGGTCCCGAATCAACACATGCTAACTTTTTAACGTGGAAGACCCGTATTTTTAACAAAATGTCCCACTGCACAAAATGAGATGTGCACTAGATAACGTGGGTTTTCCACATTAAAAACTTAGGGCACATTCATAAGCAACAGTCTTCATTCTCTCTCTAATCTTTCTGGCCCTGAACACATCCCTTTGTGTTTTTCTGTGGTAGTCTGAAGCTCTTATCTACTTGCTGTCTGAGAGGCATTATATCAAGGACTGAAAGCATTCTTCCACACTCAGAAGGCTTTAGTACAAGCAGCGGAAAGCCAGAGGATTTTCCTCTTCTATTTTTTTGTGAAGGTTTGTTTTCATAAAGAATGGTTAATGACCGAGATACCCACTGTCTGCTCTAAGCTGCTGAAATGGTCCCGAAGCCTGATTCAGGCTGCTTGAGCGGTGACGTGTTGGTTTGTGTCTTGATTTTCGTTATGAAATCATCATTGTTGCCAGTCCTTTACACTAGTTCAGATTAATAATGACCCTTTGTGAGCACGGACCCTCACATCGTGCATGAAGCATCATCTGCTCTTCACTGCGCATGCCAAGCTGGGGGACATCCCAAATTACCGACCACGGAGTGTTTAGAACAGTACGGATATGGACTTGCAGAAGTGCATGTGGCTTTGCTAGCACCCAGAGAGGGAGGAACCGTTTTGCAGATGTACACGTGGGGAATGTGGGCGTCCCTGACTCTGCAGCGTCCGTGTGGAAGTACAAGCGGTCCTATGGGCCCGATATTCCAAGGGATTAACACGGTCAGTAGACCTACTAGCCGCGATAATCCCCCTAGCCAGGATTTTCAGCAACCCTAACACGGTTCGTGCCGATGAATTCCCACGGGTGCCGCCGTGGCACGCCCCAATGCTATCTGCTTCGTATCAGGGTGGTCCTGGCGCAGCACCCGGCGATAGCCAGTCAGCGGCAACATTGAGCCACTGCCCAGTTATCGCAAAGCGGCAAAGGTCAGACGCGGTAAAGGCTGGCCTAACTTTCACCGCAGAAGCTAACGAGGCAGCGGCTGAATATCGCTTTACGGCAATCTGGTTATTCAGTGCCAGGGCCGTAGCTGCCACCGCTGAATATTGGGCCCTACGTTTATCCAGGCCACTTTGCAAATCTCTAAGTATCAGTGCCACCATTGTATGTACTGCAGCAGCAATTTTGATGGTTCCTTTTTGTTGTTGCAGGCAGAGATAACAATGCGAGATTAAGGTACAGTTCTCTCTTAATCCCTCATGTAAAGGCCAGGCTGAAGCAAGCACTTTGCCTCTGAATTGGTATAAAATCCAGCCGGAAACGTTTTACCTATATACATGGGTTCTCTTTGTGAAATGGGGAGATCAGGTATAGATTTATTGCCCTCCAAAGCCATGCTCCAGCTATACCCTCTTGAAATCTCTGCATGGTGTGGATTTCCACACGCAAATAACGACTTTCTGAAATCACTATTTACACATGTATGCGATCTACACATGTCAAATGCTGGCATGTCCACATGGGAAAAACACATATGGCTTTTAAAATAATCTCCATAATTATAAATATATCTGTCTATATCTATTTATGTGTACAGCTATGCATGTAAAGATATTGTCACAGATCTATAGGGTTAGAAGCCCAGTGTCCTTTCTGTCCCATTCTGTGCCTTCGACGAAACCAGCTTGAAAACAAACTTCCAAAATGAAGTCTATACAATGCTTCTTTTGCCTTGGTTTGCCTTTTATTCTTTTTTTTAAATTAAGTATTCAAATAATATTACAGTAAAAAATATAAGGAGTGGAGGAGTAGCCTAGTGGTTAGAGCACTGGCTTGCTAACCAAGCAACCAGGGTTTGATTCCCGCTAGCACTCCTTGTGGCCTTGGGCAAGTTACTTAACCCTCCATTGCCTCGGAAGAAAGGCCTGGCAATCTACTTCCGGTGACACTGCCAAGAAAACCCAGGAGCTTCTGGGTCACCAGGAGTCAGGGCTGACTTGAAGGCACACATTGCATTTGCAAAAAATATAAACACACACAATATCTTAAATAAGAAAACAATCATGAGAAATCTTGTTACACAGATCACACAAATGGAGGAGGAGTCAAGAATTACACACCAGAGAAAGCTGGATTTCAGAAAATAACTAAGAAAATAAGAATAGAGAACCTTCATCCACTAAAATTAGCCCCCCCCCCCCCCAAACCCTGGAATATACCTCCATCAATTCATGAAATACCATTAAAGGCACATTTTTTCAAATGATCTCCAGTTGCAGTCGGGGGCATCCAATTGAAAACGAGCCCAAACAAGGCTGGTGACGTCCAATTTTCGGCACAATTTCAAAAATGTGGACATTTTTGGAGACATCTACCTAGACATCCTTGCAGCAATATTCCAGACAGCGAATGCATCCCAGAGGGCCATTCTGCACGTCAGAGGGAAAACTGCAACACAGGTGTTCCATTTCCTGTTAAAGGTCATTGTGATCGCGGACAGTCTGGGAATACCAAAGGACTGTCTGCTCTCCACCCTCCCGGGGATATACCAGCAAAATGAGCACGTTTTTGATGCTCAGTCATGCCCTGGAACAGGTACAGATTTGGACATGAGCCAAGACGTGTCACCCATTTCTGAAATCGGGCGCACATGTCTAAGTTTGTCAGACTGCCCTGGACACACCCACTGTGACATTTAGACATGCACTCTCCGGGGACGTCTCTAGACCCATCTATTAAAATGACTCCAGGGACGTCTCCGTGATTTGGACATTTGCATACACGTTTTTGGATATCCAGATTGCAATTAAGGCTTCTAAAATGACTCCCTTAGCATTTAAAAAAAAGCAAATGATTAGATTCAAAGACTATTAGCCTTTTATTCTTTTTCTGTTTATTACTTTTGCAAATTTTGGCTGTACAGTAAGCTGAATTTGGTTATTGTTTCTTCTCCGCTTTCTCTGTGTTCACTGTATATGCTTTACATCTCTTAGGTTGAGGCACGTCTGGATGCCGGTATTTTATAAAGTAAAGGATATATGCGCTCAAGGCCAGCCCATCCACCAGACAAACTAGGCAGCTGACTCTAATGGGTGACACAGCATGGTAACCCCTCAACAGTTTTCCATGCAGTGACTTCCTGCCACCACTTCAGCACCATGGCACACCGTAAAGCACCCGTGCGTGGTGGCACACTCCCAGCCTGCCGCTCCTGCCTCTGACAGGAAGCTATGTTGCAGGGGCAGGAGTATCAGGCCGTGAGTGCCCGCATGCACACGGGTGCTTTAAGGCCCACCACGCCACTGACGCAGCAGCTAAAAGTTGTTGCTTTGCAAAATCATGAAGGGGTTCCAGGGCAACCTCCCGTCCCCAAGGGAGATGATGGATGCTGAGGGGGGGTGGCGCGGCACAGCATGGGGGAGGTACAGCAGTAGGAGGGCCTGCCTAGGTCAGAAGAATCCTTTGAGCCAACTCTGCATGTGCTTCACTTTATAAAATAGACCCAGAAGTGTGTTTAGCCTGCGCAGGTGTTGACAAAATGACCCTCAAAATGTGGAAGTTGCAAATTCCACCACTCACACTGTAAATGCGGCATTTACATGTGCAAAAGCCTGAGTGATGCTGATATTTCTTTTCACGTGATTTGCTGTAAAGCAATTCTTCTTGCTCTAGGTGCTATATTTCCTGTTTTGCAAAAGGCTGTGCTTTCAGGGAGCCTTTTGTAAAATGCTCTGCAAATTGTGAACATGCAGACTTGGGTGTCTCTTTTCCTATCTAGACATTCTATGCCAAATCATGCTTTAAACTATTAGATATATAGGCACACACATTTATTTTTGTTTCTCTCTGTTCTTGTAGGTGTGGGACTTGAAAAAAAACACCGATTAACAAAGGAACAGTATTGTATTTTGTTACTAAGAATACCAGGATGGGCGCCTTCGGTCTGCGATTTTCTTTGCTCTTCGTGTTTGTTGGAATAGCCCTCAGTAGCACAGTAGAGGGATATTACACGAATCTCAGTGTCAGCAGAGAGGATGTCACCGTTTTCAGTGGGAATGCAACTGCCTTTCCTGTTCCTAACAATACTTCCAGGATATCACCCTCACCCAAGAATGGAAGCTTCTGTCACCAAAGGAGCACCATCAATCAGGTTTTCAAATATATTAACACAGTGATATCTTGCACTATTTTCATCGTTGGACTGGTCGGGAATGCAACTCTGCTGAGAATAATTTATCAGAACAAGTGTATGAGGAACGGCCCTAATGCACTGATAGCAAGCCTGGCTCTAGGAGACCTTATCTATATTGTCATTGATATCCCCATCAATGTCTTTAAGGTAAGAAGCAATGTCAAATACAATTACAGTTCTTTAAAAAGTACTAAACAGTCTGAGAACTTGTTATTTTATTGCTTGCATTGATGTGAATCTCCAAGAAGGAGAGAGATTCAGGGGGGGGGGGGTGTTAGAAAGTATTTCTTTATGGAAAGGGCGACGAGAGGTGATGGAGGCAAAAATAGTAACAGAATTCAAGAAAGCCTGCGACAGGCACTCTGGATCCTAGTTGTGATGAACTGACCGAAAAGCCAGTGGTCAACGGTACGTTTATACCTCTGCAAAAGGAAGACAACCAGGTAGACTAAATGGGCCCTAATGCGTGGTGAATGCTCCTGTGGTAAATAGCTGAATAGGTCAAAGCCCAAAGAAATAAAGCTTTTGGAAATCCTCTCCCATCTGTTAAAGGTTTGCCCTTTCTAGTAACAATATAGTTGTCCTTACAACTGGGCAGATTGCATATTTAGCATAGGGTGCTGCTCACTGAAATATTCCCTCATGATACACCATCTTGATTTCACTCCTCATACCAAAAGGCCTTAGACAAGAGCAGGATAAAGTCATGTATAATTCAATCATCCCACAGGATAGGGTTCAGTCCTTGAGGGCTGCAAACAGGCTGCGTTTGTGGGATAGCCCTATTGAATAGGCATGAGAGAGATTCGCATGCCAACTACCTCCACTGTATGCAAATCTATCTAATGCACAAGTTCAGTCCTTTCCCTTAATCATGCTGTTATATAACCCAGAGGTCACTGCAACCTTCATGTGGTCAATACAGTTACCAAAAAAAATATCAAATGTAATCACTCCCATCACTTTTCATCTGAAATGAGTAGAATGGCTTGTGGATTGGCTTGTGTGACTTTGGATGCTTGTTTGCTAAGTAAACCTTGTTTGCCTTTGAAAGAAAAGGAAAAGTGGGATCCAGACGGCTCCCAGGAAAAGTACTTTAACCTCACCTAATCAAGTGCCAATCAAGAAATGACCGTCCTATAAGTTACTGTAGTTTGAGTAGTTTTGTTAGAGGAGAGTCTCCGTAAAGCAGATATTCACTAATGAATGCCCTAATGTTTAGTTTTTTTAAACAAAAAGTGGATTATTCCACTGTATAATTTATTCATGGCGGAGACTCAGATCGCTGCGTTCATTTAAAGTTTCCTAACTTCGCTATGACAGGATTCAATAAGTTAGCTAAGGTGAAATGTCGATAGTATCAAAGTATAGCGATACAATGGGGCCCTTTCACTAAAGTGCATTGTGGTTTTACACCTAATTCACCAGTAGCATGCAAAACCATAGCACATTAACTGCAACACCACCGGGTTAACTGTCAGGGGTGTGGACAGCATATCCTTACAGAGCAGAAGATGACATCTCTTGCTGTCCGCTCCAACGTGAAAAAAGAAGCTCTTCCAAATGTGAGTTTTCTATGTTTCGTAACCCGGATATTACTTGAAAGGATCTTTATTTTTTCCCAGGCATCTCTCCCACTTTGCTACTGTAGTTTCCACTTGATTTCTTTTCAGGGAAAGTGTTGCTTTGATCCTAACACGTTTTTATTTGGTAATTTATTTACTCTGGAAAAACTATAGTGCACAGAAGTTTTAAAGGGCTCGAAAATCAAGCTGAACTCCTAAACCTATCAGGCCCTAGCACTGAATATCCGAGGTCGCCACATAGGCCGCCCGCTAACCAGGCAGAAGCGATATTGAGCCGTTACCCGGTCAGCAATATGTGACAAACATTTGGCCAGGGTTACCTGCATCTGACCTTCGCTGCATATCGCTCTCCAGGTAGTGGCTCAATATTGTCACTCCCCATTGGTGCTATCTCCCCTGACATGCTCCGATGCTGAACAGTTAGCATTGGGGCATGTACAGCCAGCAACTGCGGATATTCAACGTGTTCACAGTTCTACTAAACATGTTAATCGCTTTGAATATCGGGCGATTTAGCCCTGCCTTTCATTTTCCTAGATTTATGAGTCTGATTTAGTTACCTGGTGCTGATAATCGGTGCTAAGCTCCTAACCTTTTTTCCTCGCCCTAAATCCACCCCCATTGCCACCCACTTTTTATGCTCCTAAATTTAGGGGTTTTGGAAACTTTAAGAAAATATTTAGGCACTCAGCCCTAGTAAATTTTTAAAGAGGCCAATTTAGGAGCATAACTCTCACACTTAAGAGCACAAATCCTTTGACTATTGGACCCTATGCTCCTAAATTTAGGCCTGCCATTCATTTGCCTAGATTTATGAGCCTAATGTAGGTACCTAATACTTAAAATCAGTGCTAAGCTTCCAGCTATTTTTCCACACCCTAAATCCACCCCCATTGCTACTCACTTCATTTTCCTCCTAAATTTAGGAGTTCAGTGGAATTTTAATAAAACAATTTAGGACTTCAGGCTAGTAAACTTTCACAGAGTCCAATTTAGGTGCATACCTCTCAAAATTAGGAACATAAATCCTTTGAATATCGGGCCAAAGCGTTTATTTCAACATTTATACAGTATAGTGATGTACAGTTCCCTGTACAACAGATTTCATACAGGTACACTGAGTATCTGCCCCAAATACTTTGCAATTGTAATGACTTGATTAACACAATTTGAGTCTGGAGTGAGTAGCTATTCAGAAAGGCCAACAGAAACCCCCCAAATTTGCGGCCAAATATTGCAAAGCATCTACACGGTTTATAGAGCTGTAAACCTTGTAAATGCCCCTAAGTGGGCTATTTGGCGGCACTAACACGGTTATTGCCACTGAATATCCCCAAGTAACTCTTCAGTGGCGATGGCTAGGCACTGTACTCGCACCAGCTGCCACTGCTGAATATCGAGCCCTTGCTTTTCAGAGCTGGAGCACAGGTTGCATGCAAGACTGAATAGTTTTAAACTGGATGATAACGAACACGAGGAGAGGAATTTTAGAAGATCCATCCAAGTACAATCTGGTACGTCTAAGCCAGAACATCTGAAAAAATGAAGGCATGTCCAGGTGCAGACATGATTTCACCATCCTGGACATCTGCAGGGGTGTCTAAGACATCACCAGAACCGTATGTCAGAACCCATACAGTTAGGATAGCATACTGGTTAGAGTACTGTATTTCCTGGATTATTCACTGCGGTTTTTTACATCTAGAAACCTATGGCGTGACCTATATAATGGAGCGATTTATCTAATAAATTTATGCAGTGATAAGAAACAAATAAAGCATTAGACAAGAAATAATCATATGTTAGCAGCTGCCCGCTGATTTCTTGGATAAAATATGGAATTTCAGGAAATTCGTAAACAAAGAGATCAACACATATACAGCAACACCGGACTTCATAATCAACATGGAGAGGTTCCCTTAACCTTCAACATCCCAGTAGGAGAACCAGTAGGGATGTAGGAGAACGGTCAGTCGAAAGGGGGTTAGAACAATAAATATTAGAAGCACCGGACACGAAAAGACACACTTTACAGTGGTGCTGGCCTGCTGTGCAAGTGGGAAGAAGCTGCCACTTATGATTATATTCAAAAGGAAGACAATGACACGTGAAACTCTACCAACCAACGTTGTTGTTGATGTGAATGAGGATGGATGGATGAGAGCATGATGCTGAAATGGCAGCAAAGCTGCTTTAGTAAGTGGCCGGATGGTTTTTTTTCAGAGAGAGAAAGCACTACTTGTCATGGATAGCATGAGAGCCCATTTCACTGAAGACATAAAGAAGAAGATAAAATCTCCGACCACTGTCCCAGTTATTATACTTGGTGGTATAACAAAAATGCTTCAACCACTTGGCATTTCCATCAACAAAAGATTCAAAGCTGTGTTGCGTCGCCTATGGGAAAACTGGATGTGCCACGGAAAACACAGTTTCACAGCTACTGGCTGTATGTACCACGCCACTTTTGCAGAACTTACTGGGTGAGTTGTGACAGCATGGTGGATGGGTATGAGCGATAAAATAATCAGATCAGGTTTATAAAGGCTGAGATCCTAAAGAGTCCTGATAACCATGAAGATGAAGAAGACAATAATAAACATGAACTGGCACCAGAAACTGCAGAAAGTTTTCACAGTGACACCGAAGAAGAGGACTTCAACGGCTATCCAGAGAGTGATACAGAACAAATCTGAAGTGGAATGAGTGTTATTTTAAAGTGAAAGGAATATAGTCTTAAAATGGGTCTGCACCTTAATGTTAACAAGACAAAGATCCTGACAACTGGCAAAATGAATAAGTTCATCGTTGCTGGAGAAAAAATTGAAATAGTTGACAACTTTAACTTACTTGATCAACTATCAATAAAGAAGCAACGAGCAGTCAAGAAATCAGACGACGCATTGCTCTTGGCAGAATGGCTATGAAGGACATAGACAAGATTCTCAAGAGCAAAGATGTCTCTCTCCATACAAAGATTCGACTTGTTCAAGCCATGGCATTTTCAGTGACATCATATGGATGTGAAAGCTGGACAGTGAAAAAAATAGGCAGGAAGAAAATTGATGCCTTTGAATTATGGTGCTGGTGGCGAATACTGTGTATACCATGGACTGCCCGAAGAACAAACCAGTCAGTACTAGAGGAGATCAAACCTAAGCTTTCTTTAGAAGCTCAGATGACAAGACTTCGACTTTCATACTTTGGACACATCATGCAAAGAGAGAGATCATTAGAGAAGGACATCATGCTTGGCAAGGTGGAAGGTCAACGCAAAAGAGGAAGGCCAGCAAAGAGATGGATCGATACAATAACAGCAGCTATGGGTTCCAGTCTGTCAACAATGAGCCGCCTGACTGAAGATTGAACACAGCTTGGGACAACTATTCAGAGGGTCGCCATGAGCCGACACCGACTTGATGGCACTTAACAACAATGTTGTCTCGCGCTTTATTTTTTGTACTGGTGACTTATACACAGGGGTGATTTATACTAGTATTTTACATGTAAAAACCCCAAATTGTGCCACTGTGACTTATACACGGGGCGATTTATAATCCGGGAAATATGGTAGTGGATTAGGAGCAGGCAGCCAGGGTTGAAATCCCAGTGCAGTTGTAGTTGAAATTGTGCTTAGTATTGGGGAAGATGGAGGTGCTTTCTTCTCCACACCCTCTGGATGTTTTTCAGCTAAACTGAGTACTTTTCATATGCTTGTTCATCGCTATGCATGCCCAGGAGCAGGTCTGAAGTTAGACATAACACCAGGTGTCCGTGACGTTTTTGTGATCAGGCATGGATGCCCTGGTTCCTGGGAATGCCCTAACCATGCCTCCACATTTCTGGGAATACCCCAGCCACACCTCCATGCCCTTCTTCAGATTTGGATATTCTTACATTGGGGACGTCACACAGCCAGCTTCTAAACTGGCTCTGGAGACTGGCTCTGTGCTTTGGACATCTCTATGCCTGGTTTTGGATGTCCAAGAGATGAATGAGGCTTCTAAAATGACCCTGATAGGGGCATGTTTACTAAAATGCATGGTTAGTGCACAGTAAGCCCCCAAAATAAGCATTGAAGGTGGTGTACACCCATGCTAACTGTTGAGGGAATGCCCTGCATGTCCTGAAGTGACCACAGGGAGACACACCTCACCATGCTAACCAGAAGCACCTCTAATGTGGGTGCACTTACCACCTCCTATTGAGGAGGCCATAAGCGCACCCGCGCTAAAGGTAGTAACCCTGGTTAGCATGTGCCCACTTTCCACCCCAACCAACCTAATCACTGCGCCTTCCTATGCTAAGCAGTTCAATGGGACCGTGGCTCAGATATCGCACAGAAGCCGCTACTGCTGTTTAGTAAACATGTCCCTTAGAAAAATGTATCTCCAAAAGCTAATTTTGCATTGGGTGAATAAATTCATCTGTGTCTTCTGGTTTAAAATGGATGCCTTTTAGATGGGTTTTCGTTCCTCCCTCCTGTCTAGTATATAATAAATTATGAGCTTCATTACAGTGTGCATGAGCCTTATTTTTGCTTTTTTGATATGCAAAGTTTCCCTATTGATGTTAACATCTGGAATAGGACAGAGGAAGTAGATGGGATTTGCTCATCACTTGATGTATTGGACAGCTAAGGGCAGGATGCGTAAAATGCTTGCCTACACTTTAGGAGTTACTCATGTTCTCAAACAAGTAGGTAACTGCTCCATAGGAAAACAACCCAGAAATGCTCATATGTCCAAATAAAACTGCTTAGGAAGATACAAAGCAAGCTGAGCGCCTGTTGTGAAAGATGAATGCCTTAAAGTGAAAAATAAAACCTTCTAAACATTTTCATTGTCTGCACTCTACCTTCTCATGAATTGCTTAATGGTTTGCCCATAAAGTACATCACTGGCTACGTTGATGAACACATTTCACTTTCTCAGAAGGTTCAATAGTTAAAGCCCCCCGCAGTGAAAAACAAGAGTTTACGCAGCAACTCAACCAGGAAGGATAGGGACAATGGGAAACAAAGCCTCATTTGCGTCACATAAATGCTTCACCTCTCCTACATCTATTTAGGAGAACTTCATCCCAGGGCCAGCACAAGGAGATGAGGCACCCTAGACAAACCTCATCCTTGCTTGCCCCCCCTCCCCAACCCCCATTGTTGCCACTAACACCCCTCTCTGGGACCTACAGCAGCAACAATGGCCTAAAACAGCCCAGCCCATGGTGCTTACCTCAAACCTTTGGCACCACGGGGCTATTTCGTTTTGCCCCACCCACATCTGATGCTGGTTTCCTTTTGTATGGGAGAGGAAGGCGCTTCCATCCCCATGCAAACAGAAAGTCGGCATTGGTGGAGGGTGGAAGCAAACAGCACCATGACACTGGCTTTTGAGGTAAGTGTCGTAAGGCTGATTCAGGCAAGTGCTGCCACTGTAGGTCCCAGAGAGGGCTGACAGCAGTGGCAATGGGCACCCCCGGAGGACCGGCACTGTAGGCAACTGCCTAGTTCACCTGATGGTAGCGCGGTTCTGCTTCATCCACAACTGCAGATCTGAAGAGCGTGTGACATTTCTGGTATTACTCATTCAGCAGGCTTAACTTTAAGCAATGAAAAACATGGATACAAACGCAGAGAGTTATGATAAAGAGCTATGTCTTCCGAAGCACATCAGATATAATATGACCATGTCTAGTAGTCCAACCTACAGGGTATTGTCTACCGTTTTCAAATATTAATGAGATATCTTAGCAGTACAGTAAAACAGCTGTGATACCGTGCAGTTTCCTGGCACTCTGAATTTTTATGCAGGAATTTTTTTTTCACCACAAAAAGATTTAAACATTTAGGAGAATGAAAAGTCGGGGGCTGATTGCCTTGTTGCACTGGGGAATTAGCTTCATGATCATAGGTATTATCTGCACATGTTAGGAACAGAGTCTGTTTTATGCTGCAATTTTACATGAGGTTTGATGTCCGAGACATTCCCAGTCCTTGATCTGTAGGACTGTGATGTTTACCTGTAAGGAAGCTGGCGGCAGTGGGAACAGTTTATATACACTTATTTTCCTGTTTTGGAAAATTCTATTTTTGGGGTGGAGGAAACCAGGAAGGAAGGAAGGTGGCAGTGCTGATTACATCTTTAGAATATCACCAGGCTCTCATTTTGGCTTTGTTGCCTTTTTTTTTTTTGGTCTTAAAGTCCCCTCTGTTTTCTGTCCATTGGATACCACTTCTTGTATTTTCATACTGTTTATTCTCGCAACACCTTCTATTTTTAAATGTATTCTTACTTGGATGCAGTCTTCAGCTGTCTGTGTTTTACACATGGCCGTGTGGCGCCTGCCTGGCATTTTGATAAGGATTAACAGAGAGGCACCACAGATTACTTCAGATTTGTAATGATAAGTCTGTCGAAGTAAAGGGCATTTTAAAACCTTTAAACACTAAGGTCTGGATAAAATTGAAAAAGCAAGGGGGGAGCCTAACGATGTGGTTTAATTACACACTACATTATCTGAAAAAGACCATTATTGCTAGTGCTTCTGCTTCCTGGCTGTCTCATTAATTATGACTTTCCTCTGTCCATATTCCCCCCCCCCCATCACCGCCTACGTGGCCATAGTGGTGGTCAAAGAGACATGATGTACAGAGAGAACCATGAGTGGAATATAGTTATACACAGGAAGAAGAGGATAGGAGGGAAGGAGGAGGACTGCAGGGCCTATGACATAGGGGAGAGGCACTGTGTAGCATACAGGCTTCCTTCGCAGGCATAAGAGAGAGAAATTGAATTGAAATCATTCATTAAATTTCTATGAAAAGGAGGGACTGTCACTAGGTGATTTCAATCTGTGAGATGTTGATCGGGATATCTTGGCTGCAGAATCATTTAACAAAGAGATTTTGGATTTTTTTGCACAGAAACTAATAAAAAAGGCCAGCATGTAAGGGGGTGGTACTGGAGCCAGTGCTTACAAGTGGGGAAAGTAACTCCTAAGTCTTATGAGGGTATAGGGTTGCCAACATTTTCACCGAGAAAAACCCGACACCTGTGGCTCGCCATGCTCCACCCATTCTCTGCCCCTAGTCCCACCCCTGCCCTGCCCCCAGCCCCACCCACAAAAATTACCGAGGATACATGTAGGCTAACTCCCTTGGTCAGATAATAATTAAACTGGGAACCCCAAAAGCCAAACATGAAATGTACAACACTGGAGAAATAAAACTATAAAGTAATTTCCTCTTGCACTAAACAAAAACGCAAAGAAGGTCGGTGGTTCAAATCCCACTAGAGGACAGCAACCTTGGGCCGGAAGGACTGGGGTTTCTAGTCCCAAAGGTGCTCCTTGTGGTCTTGGGCAAGCCACTTAACCCTCCATAGCCCATGTTCCCTGTAAAATAGTTATCTCCAAGTTATAATGCCCTGTTCAATGTAATTTCAGTTTGTTCAGTGTAAACCGCACTGATGCAGAATAGCGCGGTATATAAGAGAATGTAAATAAATAAAATAAATAAATAAAAAAAATAAAGATGTTAGCAATGCACACTTCCCAGACCAGACATATTCCAGTTAATAAATTCAAAATAAAAAGTATTTTTCTACCTTCTGTTTGTGCGTTTTATTTTTCAGTTGCAATTGCTCCAGTCACTTTCTTCTGATTTCTTCGCATCTTCTGCGAGCTATCCATTTGTCCTTTCTTCTCTTTTAGATGTTTTCCATTCTCTCTCTATATTTGCTTTAACATATTGATCATTTCCCTTTTGCTCTTTCCCCCAATTCTTTCCTTATTCCTTTATCATCCACTTAAATTTCACCCTTCCATTCTCAGTCCCCTCTTACTCTCCCAATACCCGGCCCATCATAGACTTTTCTTCCACACAAAATATCTTTTCCCCTCTCCATTCTCATTCCCCATCCCCATCCCTTCTAGTCCTCCCCCAAAATCAGCTCCCTTATAGTTCTAGACCTACCCAGCATCCACTTCCTTCTAGTCCCATTTTCCCATGCCCCCACATCAGCCCATTTCAAATCCTATTCCAGCTCCTCATCAGCCCATTTCCCGTCCTAGCCCCACATATGCTCTTTTCCAGTTCCATTCTAGCCCCCCATCAGCCAATTTCCACTCCAAGCTCCCCCATCAGCCAATTTCCAATCCTAGCCCCCTCGTCAGCCCACTTCCAGTCCTATTCTAGCCCCTATCAGCCCATTTCCAGTGCTAGCCCTCACATCACAGGCCATTTCCAGTCCTAGCCCCCCCAATCACAGCCCATTTGCAGTCCTAGCCCCCCTAATCACAGCCCATTTCCAGTCCAAGTTCCCCCACCCATAGCCCATTTCCAGTCCAAGTTCCCCCATCCCCATCACAGCCCATTTGTAGTCCAGGTTTCCCCCCCCCCCCCCCATCACAGTTCATTTGTAGTCCTTGGGCTCCCCTCCGACCAGCACCACGGCTGTCTGAGGGGCCCCTGCTCCCTCTGTACAACCGCCAGCATGAAGATCCTTTTCCTTCATGCTGGCGGCTGTTTCTGTGAAGCCGCGATTGCTGGGAAAGGTTAAGCAATCGCGGCTTCACAGAAACAGCCACCAGCGTGAAAGAAAAGGATCTTCATGCTGGCGGTTGTACAGAGGGAGCCGGGGCCTCGCACGGGCTTCCCCGGCTCCCTCTGTAGCCCTCCAGTGTACGGGCTGGCCCTGGGTCTTCTGTTTTTTAGACTCCACGGACTTAAGGTCGGAAGAAAAGCCATTTTTTTGCTCTGGCCGCTCCCGATCTTGCAGCCAGAGCAAAAAAAACGGCTTTTCAAGGGCCAGTTTTACATCTGCGCTGGCAGCCGGTCTGGCCATGGAAAAACCAGCCAGGCCAGCTGAAAACCGGCCGGTTGGCAACCCTATGAGGGTAGTAAGGCCACAACCCACAGAGCAAGAGATACAGAAAAATCAGTGAAGACTACATTAACCTACATCCCTATGGGCAAAGGAAGTTACTAGAGGGAATTCTGGGATAGAAAGGGACCTGTGGATGGACCTCCTGAGAGTAGGGTGAGTGGGACTTCTCTAAAAAGGAAGAGACAAATTTTCAAAAGGTCAGTTGGATGAAGCCATGGAGAGGGAAGTGGAGGAACTGTTGTTGGACCCCTGGACTTCAGATACAAAGCCCATGGATGTAGAGCCAGTTTAAATGTTCAAGAAAGAAAATTAACTTTACTGGTTAGATTTGTGTTGTAAACTAAAACAGAAGCAAAAAGATTTTTTTTCTTGGAGACTGTATTTTAGAGATAAGGAATCACATAAGTAACTTGGAGATGATAATGGTCTTACACTGAATCAGCAGATATCAACAGTAGAATATAATTGCTAGTTTCACCTCAAACAACTTAAGACTACATCCATTTTTCAATGAAAAGCACTTTTCCTCTGTCGTTTTTACAATGTTATTCTCACTGTTGAATGACTACAATGGATTATACTTGGAGTCAACCAAAAATTGACGAAAAATTTGCAATGAACCCAAAACACCCCAGGTCAGTGGTTAAAGGGGGTAAATTAGCAAGACCATATCTCTCCTATTTTGTCTGATCTACATAGGTTACCAGTGGAGAAAAGAATATGGTTTAAAGTATTAGCATTGACCTATAAAGCTTTGCATGATATGTCCTGAGAATATCTCCTGAAGAAATTGAGAGTGCATGTGCCTAACCAAGCTCTTGGATCACACAAACCCTTGGGTTTTGGAACAGCCAATTGCTAAACAATTAAAGAGTTAAAAGAGGACTAGAACAACAGCTGAACTTTAGAGTGGCAAGACAATGGAATCTCCTGCAGGGAGAAATTTGGTCAGCTAGTTCCCTCTTAGGGTTCTGTCAGGTCCTGAAGACATCCCTGTTTATGCATGTAGTACTCTCATAGACTTGTGCCTAAGGGATTGAGCTTAGAAATTAAACTATTATGGAGAGTGCAGTTAATAATTAGACCTTGACACGTGGCTTTTGTCTTGGGTGGCTTTTAATGGGGCTAAAGAAAAAAGGACTCAAGTTGGCGTTTAATTAACATTCATGTTAATGGTAAGCTGTGATTCAGGCTCATGGGAATGAAGGAAGTTTTTGGGGCATGTTTACCAAAGGTTAATGTGTGTTAATGAAGTTAATGTGCATTAAGTGCCACTGTACCCATAGAAATAAAAAGGACTATAGGCACTTAACTTGCATTAATCTCATTACAACCTTTAGTAAATATGCCCCTTTATTTTGCAGACTGTAATTTTATCGTGGTTTTACTCTATAAGCCAGTTTGACTTTTGAAAGAAAATTGGTAATATAAAAATAAATACATAGATGAATGACTAAAAGTCAGGCATTGCCCTATTTAGGCTCAAAATATGGGTCTCTCAGAAGGAACGACACAAAACTCTAATACTTGACAACTTAGGTGAAATCATAGGTCTTTTTTGTTTAAGGGAAGACCACAAATCCTTTTCCAGTCAGGTTAGGATGGACACCGATAATCAGTAGAGATGAGGACAGTAACTGAATTTAAAAAAGCATGGGACAAACACAGAGGATCTCTAAAGGAAAAAAGGGGACTGTTGTAGTTGTTGATATGGAAGGACAGACTAGATAGGCCATGTGGTCTTTTTCTGTCATCATATTTCTATGTTTCTAATAGCTCATTTCCAAAAAGCCTGCAACTCCCTAGTTGAATCTTCAAAGATAATCTCCCATCTTCATATTCAGCTCAATATAATTATTGTGAAATGATTTTATTGCCTAAACCTGAAACACTTAATACCCGTGGAGCCCCATTTCGGGAGGGGGCCGTCCGGGCCATCCGTATGTCCCCACTGAAGACTGGTCCATGGGAACAGAATGTTCCCACAGGAGCCAGAATTGGTCCTGAGGATGACCCGGCGTGCCCCATTCTCCTATGGGAATGTCCTCCCCGCAGGTACCCCATACATCCGCATTCCTGGCCCCTCATTTCCCCACCGCCTGACTCAAGGCTGGCCTCCCGTGGCCTGGATCTCCCCTGCACCCAGCCCCGGCCCCAGGGGTGGCACCCCTGCCCCGATCAGCCACAAAATGCTGCTTATACCACCTCTGAGGTGGTATAAGCAGCACGCTCCAGTAGGCCTGGCAGGATGTACGGGGCTGTGACCTGAATTGGCCCTATATGTCCTAGTGGTCTGGCCCCTCCCCGCTCCACCCTCACTGGCTTGCCCTGTCCTGAAGCACAGGACATATGGGGAGAGCCGGGGGGGGGGGGGGAATAGGGTCTAGGTGGATTGTGGGGATGTGCAGCCCCACAATACGTATTTGAGAATGAGGGCCTTGGTCTCTTCTTCAAGGCCTAGGTGTTCCTAGGCCTATAGGGAGCCATTCCCTAGTGCCTGGGTGTTCCTCTCTGAATTCCTACGTGCCTCAGGAAGAGTGGAGAAGAGATCCAGATCCACACCCAATACTTAAGTTTTAATAAACATCCTCCTCCTCTCATGCCTCGTCTTGGAGAGTGTGTTGAACCTCTTCTCCTCCCACATAGGCATTACTATTTTCAGAGCCTGTGGAAATTCTGAAGTTAATAAGAATCTGTTGGCTGCCTTTCAGAGTTATTAACTGGATAAGGAAAGCTGGGCAATATAGAACAGTAGTAGGCAAAACCAAAAGGCAATATGTAAAAAGCAATAATCCTTTTTGTTGGGAAAGTCAATGAAGGTAAAAGGAAAAGAGAACTTTGGGGTTTTGTAAAGAAGCGGCTGAAAAGGTAAACAAAAAAGAGCAGTACTCAGAAACTACAAGAGATCAGAGAAGTGGAAGGCAAGTAGCCATATCTGAAAAAGCTAAAATAAGGTGGAAACAGAGTGTAAATTGAATTCAAATAAACTAATATTGAAAAACAGATGTTATTGAGATATCTCAGAAACATGAGGACATGCAGACGTGGGACTGCTTAAGACTCAGTGGTAAAGGGGAAGAAATATGGAGGTCTACAAGGAGAAAGCAAAGTTTCTTAACAAATATTTCTTTCCGGTGTTCGCTGAGGAATAATTTATAGTACTGTGGGACCAAAACAAAAACCTGCTACAAATGGGAATGAAGGGGAGGCAGTCATCAGTTTTCAAAGTCTGTCTTTACTAGTGTAGCCCCCAGTAGCCTGCAGTCCTTTACCGGACATGGATTTCTCAGGATACACATTTCATCCGCTTAACATTGCCACTGACCGGACAGCAAGCACCCCGTCTGTCAAAACCAGATATACAGAGCCAGGTGCTGGATAAGCGCCTGAGCGGAATATCCAGCTCTAATTAAAGTGGCAGCGGCCAGACACTTTAAAAGCACTTCCAGCCACCGCTGAATAGCACCCCCAAAATTCTTATTTCTACCCTTGTTCTCTAGATATTTTTTTATCTCTAACGATGTTGGTCTCAGGCATTGGTTTCTGCTTTCCTCTATCTTTTCTAGACTCTGTTTCCAGGTCTCCTATCCATTTGCCACTTCCCTCTCGTCTTCGCTTCCTCCCTTACATCTGTTTCTAAAAGTGATCTCTTCATTTCAGCTTTCTTCCGTTTATTTTCGGCATCTCTACCCAGACTTCGTGTTCCTTCTTGCCATTTAGTCCTCCGTCTCCCTTTTTTATTGCATTTACCTACAGCTATCCGTATCTTTCCCTCACCCCGACCCTTCCAGTACCTTCATAGGTGTCAGAACAGGGTGGGCCACATGGGCCCTGGCCCCAGCAAAACGTTGCCTGCCAGATGTCAGCAAACTGCATGGCGTGCACAATCATGGTCTTCCCCTCCTGTTCTGCCCACGGGGATCCCATCTCCCAAGGGCAGAAGAGAAGAGAGCAGTCAAGATCATGGAAAAGACTCCTGTCTGCTTGCTTGAGATTGCATCCCTGTGGGCAGAACAGGAGGGGAAGGTCCCGATCACAGCCTCCGTGCCAAGTTGCCTGCTGGGATTTGATCTCCCACAAACAAAAGAGAAGGGAATGGCCACAATTGTGGCAAAGATTCCTTCTGTCTGCCAATGAGAGATCGGGGCAGATAGAAGTATCTTTGCTGCAATCCTCCTTCTCTTCTGCCCGCAAGGATCAAGAAATCAGATCCCCACGGGAAGAACAAGAGCAAGGACTAAATACAAAGCCATCCTACTCACCCACAAAGCCATACATCAAACGCAAAACTCCCAACTTCACACCCTACTGTCTCGACCAGCTCACGGCAGAACCACCAGACAAGCCTTCAGCAACTCCCTCACCATCCCTCACAAAAGAACCAAATGCTCACAACGAACCTGCAATCGAGCCTTCGAACTGTACGCACCATCCTTATGGAACTCTCTAACGAGCTGTCTCCGAAATAACACCGATTTACTATCTTTTAGAAAGCAGCTGAAAACCATCCTGTTTCAGGAATACCTCAACATGACTCCCACCAAAAAGCGAAAAAATCTCTGATCTCTCCCACCATGACCACCCAACTCAAACTATACTGACCCAACCATGTCCAAAAATCTGTCCAAGTCCAAAGTCTGTCCTATATCTTATGTTGAAATCATCAATGTAGCCTCCCTGGTGATGGCCCCACCCCTACACGTAAATTACCCCCCCCCCCCCTTTTTATGTAACGCCGCTTTGACCCGGTGAAAAGCGGGATATAAATACAGCTAAATAATAAAAATAAATAAATAAAATAAATAAAGGTCATGGGGGCTAGGGACAAAGCTTGGGGCAGAGCTTGTGCTTCCCAATCATTTGGTCATTCTGTCGCCTCTGAGTATCTCCTCTATCTCCTTAGTTCTGCACCCTTGAGTCCAGTATCTCTTGTCCATCTCCCTAGTTTCCCCCGTCCATCATACCCTCTCTGTCTCCCTATTTCTCCCACTCCCATGTCCAACATCTCCTGTCTCCCAAGTCCCTCCCTCATGTCCAGTATCTCCCCTCTGTCATCCTATTCCTGCCCACATCATGTCCAGCATCTCCCTTACCCTCTCTTATAATGGTCTAGCATCTAACCTTCTCCCTCCCCTCTCCCCGGGTCCAGAATCTCCCCCCACTCTGGTATCACCTTTATTTTCAGTGCTGTGACTGACCGCAGCACATTATCTCTGGACCTGCAGCAGCCACAGTAACAGAAGAAGCACAGGGTCTCCAGCCTGTACCTATGCAGAAGACTCATGTCCTGTCCCCACAGAAACAACAAATCTGCTTTGGGAGCATGGGATGCAGCTGGCTGTCATTGCAGTTGGCTGTGGTCTGTGGCGCTGGAGGGGAAGGGTGATGTTGGACTGAGGGGAGGATGAAGACAGTAACTGGTTTTCTCTCCTGCCAGCTGTCAACTTCCTGTGAACAAAAATGTCCAGAGAGGCCAAATACCAGCCAGTTGGCAAGCCTACATCTCAATCTCATCCCAGCTCTATTCATCCTTCCCCAGTATTCATCCCAAGCTGTTTTCATCTCCCCAGTATCCCCCACTATGCTCAGTCTCTTTTCTGCAGTGCTCCCCAATTTCATTCATCCTTCGCCCACCCTGATACGTCCCTAGTGTTTCTCCTAGAGTTTTACTGTCACTTGCTTTTTCCACTGCTTGCCCAAGCCTATCCCCCATCCAGCATCTCTCCCGTCTCTCTGCCTCCAATCCAGCATCTCCACTCTCTATATCCTATATGCAGTGTCCACTATGTCTCCCTTTTCCTTTCATTCCCGTCTACCATCTCCTCTTTATCTCCCTATCTTCCCTGCTCTTGGAGGTCAAGCATTGAAACAATGGCGTTCCTTTCCTTTTATTCTTCTTGCTAGTAGCCTATTTTATTGTACACCGCCCTGACGCATTTTGAATCCACCATGTTCACTATACTATCTCCTCCCCCCAACACCTGGCCCCCAGTTGTCTAGCATCTCCCTGGGCTCTCCTTTAACCCCAGCATGGTGGCCCTGCTATGTCTACCACACCTTCTCCCTTCCCAGCAGCTAGCTTCAGAATGGCCCCACTTTTGAATCACTGAGTCTACCTGCTGCAGCCTCATCTTCAGTAAGATAAAAAAAGAGAAATGCGCTATGTGGATTTCAGCAGGTGTGCACCATGATGGCTCTGGAATGCCTTGCCCCCTCCGATTCAGGCTTTCTGTTTACATGGAGGTAGGACATGATACAGCCAACATGATGTGCACCAGCCGAAGTCTCCACTGCACATCTTTTTTTATATTACTGCAGCTGCAGTCGCAGCAGGTAGAATGTTCTGAAGGCAGGGGCCACAGGAAAAGGAGCAGCTAAGAGGGGAGTGATGGTGGGTGGGCATAGTAAGGCCACTATGGTAGTGTTAAATAAGGGCCCTTTTCATGGCTGGGAAGATTAGAAGATGGAAGGGAGTGGAAGATTATGTTAGAGGTGCCCCTGATTCCAGAGATGGCAGAAAAAGGGCACTTGCAGTGGCTGGTTTTCTGTTCTGTCAGCCACCAACCTCCTCTTCTGAAAAACGGCTGGTTGGGAACCCTACAAGTGTGTGAAAGAACACCATGTGACACACAATTCAGCCCCATTCTCACCCTTGCTGTTCACTTGCGCTTATAGTCCTGGTGCTCACATTACAAATCCGTGAGAGGAGGCATCCTTGGTATGTGAGTGTGAGAACGGGACTGAATGCGTGTGTGAGATGCCTAATGCATGTGATCTGGTATGTTTGAATGTACGTTTGTGGGCCCGTTTACTTATTTTTAACACTGCTCCCCACAGAATCGCATTCACTCTTTTCTCGCTCTCCTCTCCCACAGGATTTTGGCTTGTGACCTTCCCCCCACACTTTACCCCTCTAGAAGTAGTGTGTAGAAAACTGCATGGCCTAGTTCAGGGAGTTGCAGCAGTAGCAGACTGTGAATGAGCATGGGACTGTGCAATATATGCTTCAAGTGGAGGGGTCTAGTGGTTAGAGCAGTGGGGCTCAGAACCAGGGATGCTGGGCAAGTCGGGGAAGACATTCAATGGTGGCAGCCAGCCCTGGTAAAATGACTGGCCATCGTTGTTTTAACTTAGACCTGGATATTGAATACTGGGGTCATATCCGGCCACCGGCATTGAATATCTGGTCTGCTTGGAGAGCGTTTTAACTAACCAAGCAACAGCAATATTGAGCTGCTTCCCGATTAGCTAAACCAGCTAACATTAGGCCAGCCTTTTATGTGCCTAACGTTAGCCGGTTTGCATTAACCATTCATTGGCTGGATATCGCCACTGACTGGTTAACATGAGTGTCGCCCCTGGGATGCCCCCAAAACCCCCAATGCTACATGGTTAGCATCAGGACATTCAATAGCGTTATAAGAGAATATTTAGCAACACGAAACATCTATGTGCCGCTGAACATCTCGCTCGCCACGATTAACAGCGAGTCTGCTAACCGCATTAATCATTTTGACTACGCTTCCCATCCACTGCCCACTGGTATCATCATGACTGATTAAAACTAAAAGCCAGAGAAAGAGATTTATAGGTGACATATGAGGTATAAATCTAGAAAGATTTAAGTGTCCTAAAGGCTTCACTTTATATTTAGCTTTATTTTTGGTGCTCTTTAAAGGATACGGACAAAGGAATTTACCCAGGAAAATAAATAGGGCCCAATATTTTTAAGCCCTTAGCCAGCCAGCCAGCCAACTCAAGACTGGCTAGCTAGAGGGGAAGACGTGATCTTCAGCAACACTATCTGAATAGTACCCACAGGCTGCCCTGGCATTGCACGGTGTACGGGCAGTCCGTGAACAGAGTGAGGGGTGATGTTGGCACTAGCTGGATAAGTGCTGGCTTACCCACATCGTGGCGATTTTCAAATGGCACATATCCAGATTACTTAGGGGCTTGTTTACAAAGCCGCGGTAGCGGTTTCCGCCCGATATCGGAGCCGCAGCTCCTTGTAAACAGAAAGTCTGAATCGGAGGGGGCAAGGCATTCCAGAAACCGATATCGCGGCTTTGTAAACAAGCCCCTTAGGCTGCATGCAAAGCTGGCCTAAGTTGCTCTCTAGATAAGCGTGGCAGAAAGATACAGAGTTATTTCCTATCGTGTTGGGTGCCCCAGGCTTGATTAAGAAGACTTTCCAAGCACACTTTGCTAAATTACCCATACATGTTACATCTTATGACCTCCAGAAGGAGGCAGTCTTTGGTATGGTGCAAGTAATAAGCTGAGCATTAGCAGTAAATTTCCTGAATCTATACGTCAGGTCTCATCTCTGCCTCTTTTCAAATCCATGCTAAAAGCTCACCTCTTTGAACCTGCTGTAGGATCCTAATTCCCTTGTTCTCGTTGTGTCTCCTTTCCCTATTCAAACCCCTTGTTTCTCTTATATTGTACCCTCTGTTTTGATTAGATTGTAAGCTCTAACAAGCAGGACCCATCTTCTATATGTTCTTCTACAGCACTGCGTACGCTTTGTAACGCTATATAAATGATTAATAGTAGCAGTAAATTTGAGAGACTGAGAATAATACTCCACATACCCTACTTAGAAGTGAGGTTCATGACTGTCATGGTATGCCCAAAAACTGCCCTGATAGAAACTCCCTAAGGTTCTGCCTTGACTGGATGACAGAGACCTCTAGTGGCTCCACTAAAATATGGTATTGTGACCTTTTATGCTACCCATTGTTTCCAGAACATGAGAGGTCCCTCCTGACCAGTGAGGCAATAGAAGGAGGAAACTTCTGTAGCAGCTGATAAGCATGCAATAAATAAAACCAGGAGTCAGTTCAAAGATCCAAGCCAATTTATTGTGCACATGGCTCAGTTAGTCAAAGCTTCAAAAAAGGAGTGAGCCCCATTCTTACAGAGACATAATCATTTATACCTTTTCTTCAGCTTGATACGTGCAGACTTTCTATTGGTTCCAACGCCCCCTGCATTTGTCCAATCAGGGATTCTTTCTGGGCCTAGCTCCCTGCTCCCCCTTCCCAAATTGTTCTAACAAAGGTGCAGTTTCTAGGTTTGGATACTTCTCTACTGCAAGGTCGTTCCTGGCTCTAGGAATGCAAGTATTGAAACATTTCTATTTTCACAGCACAAGAGAATAATGAAAGATTTATGCATTCATGAAAACTTCTTATTGAGCAGTTTAAACAGTTTTCTCAAACTTTTATAGACTTTGGTTCTTTACTAAGATGGGGGTTGGAATCAGGGCCTAACTTACAGGCCTTTCATATTTGCAGACTATTATAGGCCATAGCCTGCCACATTCCCCCCTTTGATTATTCTCACCCGCTAGTGAGAAAGGGTGAGAATTAAATCACAAATTATACTGGTGTAACAGCATCACCTTGGGGTATAGGGTAATATTGCCACATAGCTAATATCTTTGTAGCTGCCTTCCATTCTACAATGCTATCAATGGCTGCCTTCCGTATCTACAATGCTATCAATGGCTGCTGACTTTACTCAACTGTGATGAATCCAGGGTTCAAGTTCTGCAATTTTAACTGCTGTTAGGGTTAATAAGATGACAACATAAGGTCCCTTCCAATGCGGTGCCAACGGTGTCTTTCTCCACTCTTTGATCCACACCGAGACTCCAGGCTTGAGAGGATGCAGGGGTTCTGTTAGATGGATGGGCAGCTGATCTTGTACCCACGTATGAAGACTCTGCAAAACAGAACTTAAAACCAATAGTTCTTGTCTAGTAATTTCAGATCTAATCTGTTTCATATCTCCCTTTATTCCTTGTACAATAGGCGGGGGTTGCCCATACAGAATCTCAAAAGGGGAAACTCCTAAAGACTTAGTAGGGGCTAAGTATATCCTAAGAAGGGCTATAGGAAGAACCTGGGGCCACTTCAGGTGAACTTCTTGGCAAAGTTTGGACAACAGATTTCAGGGCTCTATTCATACATTCTACTTTTCCTAAATTCTGAGATCTGTAGGCAGTATGCATCTGATAATGTCAATATCTCGGGGCCGTACTTAATGAACTTGCTTCCTGAGGTTATCCACCCTCATTCTTTGTACAGGGCCCCATGTGCATGCAAGGTTGTAAGAGCATACTTGGAATCTGGGTACACATTTAGACAGAGCTCCTTTTCCTATTGTCAGTGCTCTAGTAAGAGCTATCGGTTCAGCTTTCTGTGCTGACGTTTCTGGGGCCAGAGCTGTGGACTCAACTACCAGATCAAGGGTCACCACTGCATATCCGGCACAACAATGTCCATTGATGATGAGACTGCTTCCATCCACAAAGAAAGTCCGTTCAGGGTTCTCCAAAGGAACATCAGTCAAATCCGGGCTGCTTGAGAATATAGTGTCCACAGTCATGATCAGGGGGGTCAAGACCAACTGGTAACAACGTAGCAGGATTCAGAGCTTGACTGACCATCAATTTTACCACATACTTTGATACTTCAACATTTGTGAATTTGTGAGCCAGAAACTTCCTTTGTGTTCCATGAGGGTCAGAACAAAGTGCGGTACAGTAACTTGAAGATTTTGTCCCAGGGTGAGCTTGTCAGCTTTGCTCACTAGGAGGGCTGTAGCTGCAACAGCTCTCAAACAAGGGGGCCAGCCTTAAGTAGGCTACTGGCTGTTGCCAAGATCCAAGAGATTGAGTCAACACACCTAGAACATTTCCTTGTGACTCATGAACATAGAGACTGAAAGGTTTTCTGGACATCTGGTAGACCCAGAGCTGGTGATGACATCAGAGCGGTTTTCAAAGATCGAAAGGCTGCATCCTGTTCAAGTCCCCATTCCAATGGAGACTTTTCCATTCCTTTGGTAGCTTGTTACAATGGTTTTGCTAGCAGCGCAAAATTGGGGATCCATATACGACAGTACCCTGCGGCACCCAAAAAGGCTCTCACTTGCCTCCTGGTGGTTGGAGAAGGAATACTGCATACAGCTTCTTTGCGTTCAGGTCCCAAGCGTCAAATTCTGCTGGACAACTGGAATCCTAGGTATTTAACTTGTTTGACATAATTGCGCCTTGGTTCTTGAGACTTTGTATCCAGCCTCATTAAAAAGGTGCAAGAGTTCACTGGTGGCTTGTAGACATTCACTTTCTGAGTTGGTGGCTATGAGCAAATTGTCCACATACTGGAGAAGAACCCTTTCTCCTGGGTTCACATAGTAGATTGAAAGATCCTGATTTAAAGCAGCACTGAAGAGAGTAGGTGAATTCTTAAATCCTTGGGGTAATCGAGTCCAGGTGAGTTGGCCCCGCCTTCCTGTTGTGGGGTCTTGCCATTCAAAAGCGAACAAAAAAGTTGACTGGTGGGGGCTAGGCGTATGCAGAAAAAGGCATCTTTCAGGTCCAGGATGGTAAAATGAGTAGCCTCAGCGGGGATCAGTCCCAAGAGAATATAAGGATTTGGTACCACTGGGTGTATAGTTTCAGCTGCATCATTCTCTTGCCTCAGATCTTGTACTGGGCGTAATCCCCTGTCCCAGGTTCCTTGACTGGGAGAAGGGGGGGGGGTGTTCCAAGGTGACTGGCACTCCTTGAGAAGTCCATACTTCAATAGTTTCATTAGCTGGTCGGGGAAGAGGATACTGCTTCACATGCACTGGTTCCGCTCCTGGCTTGAAGGTGACAATGACAGGGGCTATGTTCTTTGCTAGGCCAGGTGGATTAACTTCTGCCCATACTTCAGGAGGGGCTATAAGGTTGGTGGGTATACAGGAACTAGCTGGCTTGATTGGAGATGCACTATAGAACCACTACTCTTCTTCTCGGGGAACAGTCAGCACCATCAATCCAGCAGGCTTTGGGTTCACAGTCATTTGCATTTCTCCCCCTTCAGCAAAGGATATCTGTGCCTGGAGCTTTGCAAGCAGATCTCGGCCCAAAAGTGGAATAGGGCATTCAGGCATATACAAGAACTGGTGCGTTATTTTCTGTCCCCCTAGTTCACACATGCGGTTCTGCAGGAAAGGCTTTGTGGCCTTAGCCCCAGTAGCTCTGACAATGGTGATGCATCGAGAAAACAAAGGGGCTACTGGCTTTAGTATTCTACTCCTGTATCCCCCATAAAGTCCATATATTGGTCCCCTATTTTCAGACTGACCATAGGCTCCTGGGGACCCAGGGAAACTTGGAGCCCGGTCTGGCCTAGTCTTCAGCCATGCTGTAGCCCTCTTCGGCTGCCACTCACTCTATAGCTGCTTCCCTCTCTTGCTGGAACACTGTGCTCGGTTTATTCTTCCATGACTCTAAAATCAACCTCCTGTTCTCCAAATGCTCCCTCCTCCCTTCCTGGGGGTGGAGTCAAGATGCGGGCATTCATTTCTCTAATGTCCTTCTTCTCTGCAATGGGCGCACTGATTCGCACCCAGTGGGGGCCAATCGTTTTCACGACCCCTTCCACTTCCTCTGCTCCTTCGATTAGGAAACCCTCCTCCACGTCATTCAACTAAAGTATCAGCAAGAAGATCTGCTTTCTTCTTCATCTTACATTCACTTTCTCTGTCACATTCATTTTCACAATTCACAAACACTTTTCTGAGCAACTTCCATTATCTGTCATGCCCGCAAATCCATCCAGTTTCTGCAATTTCCGTTTTATATCTCTCTGGGACTGACTGACAAAAACTGCATCTACCATACACAAATTCTCCTGGGATGCTGGATCGCATGGGGTATATAGTGAGGGCTGCCTGCACTATTTGGATCCCACTTGGGGTTATCAAGGCTGATGGGTCTGCATAATACTGTTCATTAGTTCAATCAAATCCTAAGGTTTCTCAGTGTAGGAGGTATAATGCAGCTTCCAGTTCAGTAAATCAGTGGCAGAACCAAGGCTGGTCAGCTGGCTTTCGGTATTAAGGGTGGGTAGGCCCTGGACCTGGCGTACTGATATAACATGACCATCCCTTTTACTGGCAGCTGTACTTCTGAAGGTATACGGCAATCGGGACTGTCTGGGTTCCACTTCATGTTCTCGGGCGCTGGCTGTGAGTGACCCTGAACTGGCAAATGAATCCCTGCTTGTAGTGTCATCGGTGGACTGTGGCCCACTCGGAGTTCTTTAAACTGAGCCGGGGCTTCCGGTCAAGAGGGGGTGCACGTCCTCCTGCTGTGGAGGTGGCTGGTGAACTACTTGGGGTACATCTGCAAGGAGGTGTCCCCCCCCCTGCCCTAGGCTCTGCTCGGGGTGGTGGCAGAGCTGAGGGAACTGGCCTATAAAGATAATAAATGGGCAGGTTTTTTTTTTTTCAGACTTCCGAACCCCCCTCCCTTGTGTTTGCTACTAATCTCCTACATTGTTTCTCATAGCAACGCTTTATCCAGGAGGTCTTTTTTCTCACAAACATTTAACCAGGAGTCTATGTAGGGGAACTGATCAGGGAACATTTTTTTTGCACAATCTGATGAACACGGGAAACTACAGGGCCATGAAGTAGCTAACACTGGCCACTCCCTTTCACCAAGCATTTCCAATAGGGACGGAGACATTTTAAGTCCGTAGTCTCCAGCAAATCTCTTGCTAAAATTCCTAGTCATACATTTCAACAAAATCTGCGTGGACTCTGACCCCCCCCCCCCCCATGGTGACGTATTTGACAACAGACAGAGGGGGCGGGCAGTCAGGCTGAATTTTCTTGTGGACTAAACATAATGGATGTGTGTGCTCATTCTAAATAGGAACAATTTAGATAAAGTCCTTAAAATATAAAACTATTATTTTGCAACATGTTATAACAACAATCCCAACAGAAAGAACTATGGCTCCTAACATGACGGCCACATATCTGTTACATATGACTGGAATGAAATTACTTAGCATGGAAACTAACTGCCAGCCGTAATCAGCATTTAAGCTGAACAATGTCTCTGCAAAAGAAATTACTTTAAATCTTACAGTTCAGAAAACAGACATTCAAAGGACATGTACATTCCCTCAGGATTTAAATCATTTTCAAGTCACAATCTGGTACTACTGGCTCGGGATGCTTCATAGTCCTGTCAGGGTTCTTAACCTCTACTTCAAAGGTCAAAGGAAAAACAGAAGCAGTTTCCTTAATTTCTCTATCATTTCTAATTGAACCATTACAGTGCTTGCTGAAAATTGGAACATAAAAAAACACAAGACAAGGCTAAGCACACAAATGCATTATACCTATAGCTCTACAAAAATCCTTCTCACTTGGTCCGTACAAGAACAGTTAAGGAACTCGAACGGGGTTAATAAGAACTTAACCCTTTTCAGGCTAAGCCCAAAACTGTCGGAATCCAAAATCCTGACTAAACATTCTTATTAAATGATATACAGTCAAACCTCGGTTTTCATGATTAATCTGTTCTAAGAAGTCTGACTAAAACCGAAACGTACGAAAACCGAAGCAATATTTCCCATAGGAAATAATGTAAATTCAATTAATCCGTTCCAGACACCCAGCTCCTGTCACTTCTCTCACCTGCCCGATCGTCCACAGGACAGCAAACACACAGATATTGTACTGTACGGCACTGTAATCTGATCGCTGACTCCGTCTCAACAGCAATTTGCAAGCGTACCCTGCAAGAGAAAGAACTGCCTCCCACATTCATGCAACATCTCCTGCTTACATTGACAGCTACCCTGCTACCTCCGAGCCTGAGGGGGCGCTCCAGAGAACAGGCAGGCAGTGGAGAGATTGGGGACTTCTTCTCTGTGCAATCCTTGCATCTCTGACTCTGGCTCAAGGATGTTGCTCAGCTGACTTTCGCTTCTCAACACGCGATCGGTGAGTCCGGGGGGTAGTGCTGCCGGGACTTCCGGGGGGTAGTGCTGCCGGGACTGGGCGGGCAGTGTATACAGACCAGCGCCATTCTTTATGAAAACTGAGGCGATATCCGATAACCGAGACAAAATCTCAGTCAGAAAAGACGTCGAAAACCGAAACGTACGAAAACCAGGGCAAACGAAAACCGAGGTTTGACTGTATAATACATGACCATAGCAGAAGAAACATCATTATTAGAACATATTGAATAAAACAGGTACAATTTTCCTGAAATAAGCACAAATTAACCCAGCTACAGAACGTTGAAAATACGCCTTCACAGGGTTAAAAGATACTAAACATTCCTTTGTACAGACACGCCCCTTCTCTCTCCGCTTGCCATTTTCACGCTGTGCTGAAGAAAAACCTGGAATGAGTGAGACAGCTTCTTTATTTAATAGTGACTCCTGAGTTGGTTTTTCCTTCTTTCTTCTCTTAATACTATCCCTTAATCGGTAAACTGTTTCACAAATTACCCAACAGAATAATCTTACATTATACCAGAAGGGAAACTCGCGGTTTCAACAGATAACAAAAATCAGATACAAACAACAAACAGTAAGAATAGACGAACACCAAACGCTTCCTCCTTTTCGCGACCTGGGCGCAGTCGCCTGGCCAGGAACTACGCTACTCAGGAGTCCGCTCTCGCTCGGTCTGTGTTTCAAGACCTCTCAATCACACAAGCAATCATATCATCACAAGAAATCATTTTTCAAGTGCCCAAGGTTTTCTGACTGACTATTTCAAACAAGAAGGGTCGATGGCTTCCCCCCGCGCATACTCATGCGGGGTCTACTAGGACCACCCTTATGAGAGATGATCAAGCTCTCTTGTCTCGCGCATACCCATGCAAGATTTTCCCAGTTAGTCTATACCAAATCAGTCTTGCGCATACTCATGCAAGACTTTTTCCCCAGGCTGCACTGACTTTTAAACACAAAAATATCTACTCACCGGATCCAGTTCCCGATACCAAACCAGTTCTTGGGTTGGATCATGGACTCCCCTCGGGTTCGGAGGTGTTGGCCAGCTGGACCCAGTGGCCCGCCGAGGCAAGGTGGAACCCTCTTTGATACAATAAGACCGGCGGCGCCTGAGAATTCCCCTGCGGTCGGACAGACATGGTTCCAACCGGACCAAACCTGTGAGGCGAGAAGTCGTGGTATATTCACTTGCATACCATCCCCTGCTCGCACATTCCGGGCCAACGCACCAAGAATATGTAGCAGCTGATAAGCATGCAATAAATAAAACCAGGAGTCAGTTCAAAGATCCAAGCCAATTTATTGTGCACATGGCTCAGTTAGTCAAAGCTTCAAAAAAGGACTGAGCCCCATTCTTACAGAGACATAATCATTTATACCTTTTCTTCAGCTTGATACATGCAGACTTTCTATTGGTTCCAACGCCCCCTGCATTTGTCCAATCAGTGATCCTTTCTGGGCCTAGCTCCCTGCTCCCCCTTCCCAAATTGTTCTAACAAAGGTGCAGTTTCTAGGTATGGATACTTCTCTACTGCAAGGTCGTTCCTGGCTCTAGGAATGCAAGTATTGAAACATTTCTATTTTCACAGCACAAGAGAATAATGAAAGATTTATGCATTCATGAAAACTTCTTATTGAGCAGTTTAAACAGTTTTCTCAAAATTTTACAGACTTTGGTTCTTTACTAAGATGGGGGTTGGAATCAGGGCCTAACTTTCAGGCCTTTCATATTTGCAGACTATTATAGGCCATAGCCTGCCACACTTCAGTCAGAGGGAAACCTGACTGCTATGAAAGCCAAGGCTAGAGGCAGATTGCTGTCTTTGGTTGGCTAAGCCACTGTACCACAGCGGTCAATGTCTTTGGCTCCAGTAGCCATTATCGTTTATGGCTGGTTTATTAGATTTTTCTATACCCCTCTTTAAAATGTCTTAACCCTTTGAAGGCCTACTTTAAATTTTTAATCCACATTCTGCAGACGGGTTAATTTTTGCATATTTCAGGAAAATTGTACCTGTCTTATTCAATATGTTCTAATAGTGATTTTCCTTCTGCTATGGTCATGTATTATACCATTTGATAGGAATATTTAGTCAGAATTTTTGGATCCCGAGAGTTTTGGGCTCGGCCTGCAAAGGGTTAAATGCTTGCCTTCTATGCGGCAAATTGATTGTACATGCATTCATTTGTAGGTATATGTGTGCACACTTTTAATTTAGAGCAACAGCCTAACACCTAGGAGATTAGAATTCAATTCCCACTGGCACGTCTTGTGACCTTGGGCAAGTCACTTTACCCTCCCCTGCCTCGGAAGAAAAGGCTTGGCAATCTACTTCCGGTCATGCCTTGCCAAGAAAACCCAGGGGCTGCTGTGTCACCAGGGGTCAGCAGTGACTTTGACAGCACTTATAAAAACAAACAAACCTCACATGCATAATTCTTACCAGCAGGCCCAAGAAGACCTTTACACTGCAAATACCACAAAATTAAACACAAACATTTATTTATTTGACTGTATTTATATCCCTCTTTTCACAGGGTCAAAGCAGTTTAACAAAGAAAGGGGGGGGGAGGACAGTAATCAATTCACAGAGGGGGGGGGCCTTCACCAGGGGGGCCAACATTGATGATCTGAACAGAAAGTAACGACTTAGACAATTAACATGAGTCTCTTAGTAAGTAGTTCAGAGTTGTCAGTGATGGGTGTCTGTTGCTGGTCCAAGGTATTCATGAAACGGGATGGTTTTTAGTTGCTTCCGGAATGTGGGAAGGTCTCCGTTGTTTCTGATTTGACTCGGCAGGGAGTTCCAGAGGGAGGGTGCGTACAAACATTGGGCAGACATCTTTATTTATTTGGCAATATTTCTATCCTGCCTGTGATGGCTCTCATTGGTAGAAACTGATCCAGAGAAAGACAGCAGGGTAGGGTCCTTGGGCTGGAGGCTCACTTGATGTAGCACCCCCAAACACGGGGCTGCAGACATGGTCTTCTGCCTATAGTAACCACCCCCTTTTGGATTGAGCCTTTTGGTGCTAGCGACCACCAGGCTTTAGCTGCATGCCTGTGGGGCTCAGAGAGGGGAGCACAGGTACTTGCTGGCAAGGGCTGTGCAAGTGGTGTGACCGAGCAGGGCGCAAGCACAGAAGGGAGTACTGATATCATCACTGGGTTTCCAGGAAGCTCAAAAAGAGTGAATTACTGAATATGGCTGGGTGGAGGGGGCACCAGTTTAGTTAGTTGCACAGAGCGCATTTCTAGCTTGGTATGGTCCTGCTCGCCAAGGAGTCTTGGAGCTGGAATGAACCAACACAACACAGCTGGAAAACAGGGACTGAGTGAGAGGAACTACCCAGGAGAATCCAGGTCCAATGTGGAGATGTTGCAGCACAAGAAAGCAGACACAGGGCAATGCTGGTGCAGTGGCAAAGAGACTCAGTCAAGAGAATGTTCAAATATAAATCCAACAAGAACAAGACTGCCCCTAGGAGGAAGTATCAACCATGGAGTATATCAAAGTAGCCTGTCAAACTAGTAAATCCTACTGACACCTCTTGCCAGGAAGTCACAGGTCATCTAGGCAGAACTTTCCTAGGAGTTGAGCCGCCTGCAGGCCAACAACCCAACCTTAGAAAACACTTTTCCCGATGGTAACACCTGCAATCCAGACAAGTGTCACTGGCCAGGTCTATCCAGTAATTTCCAATGGCACTATCCATTTAGTGTCACTGAACATCATACTGACCATTCCAGTCCTGTCTGTCTAGTCTCAGAGTAGAGCATGGGTGGTTCCTGTCTTTCTGAATAGCAGCACTATTCAGTCTGTTATCAGTACAAACTGTGCAGATATATTAGGGCAGCAAAGAGGCTACACTAAGTTACCTGGTTAGCAGACTGAGTATCACTGCTAGTGAGATAATTTATTTATCTAACAGTTTTGATCTATCACTTTACCATTTCAGTCAATGTAGTTAACATTGTAACTTAAACTTGGTAATGTACATTAAATAGGGACATTGATAACTTGGGTTTTCAGGGGTAATGGAAGGTTAAGTGACTTGCCCAAGGTCACAAGGAGTGTTAGTAGGAATTAAACCCTGGTCTCTTAGGTTCTTAAGCTAGTATACTAACCATTAGGCTACTCCTCCACTATACTACATAATGGCCAGTGGTGGCTGCCCTATACATATATTCAGTGCCAACCACTATCTGGTTAGCAATATTGAATATATGTATTTTATTTAACTGCCGTGGCCAACATTTTAAAGAAAATGCTAGCTGCGGTAGCTGAATATTAACCTGGATAATTCCAGAACATCAGAAAACAATAATCAAAATCCGATTACATAAGAACATGACATTAGGATCACTTTAAAATCAATACAGGGCCTAGATCAGCTCAACACAGAAAAGCTTTTGTGAAAAGAAAACCAAGATAATTAACATCAATCATTTACAATTTTGTAGTATCACCACAGTGCAGAATCTGCTAATGTTATTCTGTGGCACGCTTGTCGACTGAGTGATTAACTGCAGTGATTCTGTGCATTTTATTTGTCTCTCTACTTCTCTCTTTCTGTTCGTTTTTTTTTTTTTTTTTTTGAGTCATCTTCAAAGGAGGGCTAAGAACAACAACAGCAGTATGTTTTGCATTCGGTCTTCCTCGATTCCTAGGAGATGCCGTTTTAAATTCACGGCCTGCTAGTGGTAGCACAAAAGCAAAGGGAAGGGATGCTTCCTGCCCCCAAATGTTTCCCACTTACAATCCATGGTGCCCTTACCAGGCAGGCGATGGATCAGAGCTATTTGAAGAATGCCCAAAAAGGAGCAGCCAAAAATAAAATTATCAGCGCCATGGAGCAAACCAGCAGCTAATCCTGCCATGCTCCCAAATACCACACAAGAAGTGTTTGGAGCAGTACTTTACTGCAGATTTCTCTGGAGATGAATAGATGTTGTGGTCTGCCAAAAGTTTATATTATAGTATTTCACGAAATATCCGAAGTACTTAATTGAGACGCACTGGGAGACAAATGTACACTGCTGAAGACTCATAAAAATCCCATTTCCTAGCAACTTCTTATAGACTAGCTGACACATCCTCCTTTTTATTCATGCACATCAGGGATTTAACAGCAATTTTAGCTCTGTTGGACTGATTTCATTAAACAAATAAAATAAAACAGAGATGGAGAGTTGATACAGGGTGTATTCCTTCTTTTAGAGGTATAGAGACGAGTTAAAAATAAACTACAGTAAATGCATGTTTGTCATACAACCTTTTGAAAATAGTTTCCAGAGCTGATAAATGGGAGGAACGTGAATGAGAGGCAGGTAGGTGCATTTTAAATTTTGCATCTGATACTGGAAGCAAGTTATGCACAGAAAACTGGTTTATGCATGTTTTTCTACTTTATAAAATAAAATCAGGCCATCCTTAATTTCAACATTTTTTTCATTTATAGCTTGCCTACATGATACTTTAATAACCTTTTCATTTTTACTATTATTTTGTATTGAATTACACTATATTATGAATATTGTTTTGTGCCATCAAGTCAGTGTTGACTCATAGCAACCCAGCTACCTCTGGGTTTTCTTGGCAATGTATCACAGGAAGAAGATTGCCAGCATTTTCTTCTGAGGTGACTTGCCCAAGGTCACAAGGAGTGCCAGTGGGAATTGAACCCTTGATCTTCTGGGTACTAGGCAGTTGCTCTAACCACTAGGCTACTCCTCCACTCTGTTATGGATATTATTATTTTATAAAAACGCCTTCTCATACAGTAGACCCAAAACATTTAAGCAATGTGGACTAAAGTCGCCTCTGGGACACCTCCGGGATTAGGGACCTTGAAGCTTAAACTTCATTAGTTTCAGAGTAGATCTGCCCCTGAGTTATGCAGTTACCTGCAAAAAGTACAGTAGGCATGGTCATCTATACCAGCTGTGGGGCTGGTATAAGTTATCACACCTTAATTTAATGTGTGTTCTCTGCCACTTACGCTAGCATCCAGACCCACTATTCATCTGGCCGGCGCCAGGGGAAATAGAGCTCCCCGCACGTTCACCCTATCTATGCAGAGAGCTCTGTTTGTGGGCGGGAGGGTGCAGGCCAGGGGAGGAGCGAGGGCAGATGGTGGGGGGCAAGCAATCCCGGACATACAGGGCCGATTCTGAAGTCAGCCCTGCAAAATGGATGAGGGACTTATTCCACCTCGGAGGTGGAATAAGTCCCCTTAGATGTCGGGGGACAGCTGAGCAGGGACCAGCTGAGGAGGTGAGGAAATGCAGGGGGTTCGTAGCCCGACCCTAGCCATAGAAGTCCAGATCGGGGGTCAGGCTGCGGGGAAAGGGGACTTTGGTCGGTGGCCAGGGATCACAGCTCCTGAATGGAGCCAGGGTGCCATGGTGACAGGACGCCATGGCACTGAAGCTCCATTCAGGAGCCTTGCTGGGCAATCCGGGGAGTCTGTTGTGCGTGCCAGGCATCCAGAATCAGGGTACGGCCTTGACAACCTGGCTCTGTTCCCAATTCTGATCCCACGGGCATGTCTAGCCCCCACAGGATCAGAATCGGGTGCAGCTAGTGCACGTCCCAATTCAGGGCACCTGGACAAAGGGTTGGATGTCCAGATCGGAATGTGCCTCTGTGTATTCTGTGATCACAAAGCACAGTGAATTCTGTAAAATTTCAAAACCAAGGAGATACTAAGGGGGGCTTCATGACTCAGTGTTTTGTGTTCCAACATAAGGGTTTTATATGTTTATTTATTTATTTATTTAACTTTTCTTATATACCGCGCTCTTTACACCAGTGCGGTTTACATGGAACATAATTGTGCAGTGCAGGGGGCCTGCACTGAACTTACAATATAACAGGGGGTTTTGTACAGGATTGAAACAGGGTAACTATATGCAGGTAAATTCAAATAAATTATTAACATATGTACATGGATCGTTCAACTAATTACATATTGGCTCTGTTATGTGCGTGTTGTCAGTGTAATGAGTGCAGTACTACTTGTCGAGGGGGTCGGTGTTTGGTGGGATAGGTTTCTGTCTTACGTTGCGGTTCCATGGAGGTTGTTTGCATGGGCTCATGGACGTGACTGGGAGAGGGAGGTGTCCTGGATCCGTATAGTATTGTAGGAACAGGTGGTGTTTAAGTGCCTTCCTAAATTGGGAGAGGTCACTTATGGCCCAGATAGCCGGAGGTAGGGCGTTCCAGCAGGTCGGTGCATAAAGCGCGAATGCTCTGTTACTGGCTGATTGTGAGCATTTCGTGACTTCCTTTGGGATGTTCAGAGTATTGATAGCAGCTGATCTCCTTACTCTGTTTAGGGGTGTTGTATGGATGAGATCTGAGAGTGAGGTGGAGGAGCATTTGTTAATGGCTTTGTAAGTCAGCGTTAGAACCTTGAATGTGATCCTGCATTGGACTGGGAGCCAATGTAGGTTTTTTAGGATTGGGGTTATATGTTCCCTCCTTGATGCCCCTTGCAGCACTCTACTCAACTCTTGGTCTACTTCCGAACGATTAATTGTACAAATAAGTAAAAAATCTCGTTCACTGAAAACTCAAAAATGGCACTTCAAAATCAATATAAATTCAAATAATCCAAGTAATCTTCAAACTTCAAAAAATCCTCAACATATAAGCTCTGTTATGTAACAAGGTCTCAGACTCATTTGGTACTGCTTCCTGACTCACGTCCATGAAAGCAGAGTACCTTTTAGCATCAATGACCTAATGTAAACACATAACGAGTGAGCCAGTCATATATTAAGATATTAAGATATAAGATGGTGCTGATATTTATACTCATAGAACAAATGTCCTTGAAACAGGCCCCTCCATCATGGTAAAGAAATGTTTTCTGACCTTGCAGCACTCTGGCAGCCGCATTCATTGCTAGTTGAAGCGGATTTAAGGTGTTTTTTGGAAGGCCGTGTAGTATGGCATTCGCGTAGTCAAAGTGCGGGATTATTAACGCCTGATAAACTGTCCGGTAATCTTCTGGTTCTAGTAGTTGTCTCAGGTGGCGAAGTGTCTTAATTTTGTTGTATACTGCCTTCACCATATTGCTTATCTGGGCCTTCATGTTGAGCTGTTGGTCAAGCGTAACTCCAAGGTACCGAATTGTATGCTTACTTAGGAGCTCCGCATCCCTGACCTTCATGGAGCTGGGTGGTATGAATGTTGAATTTCTTGTGAGGAAGAGGACCTCTGCTTTCTTGAAATTTATTCTTAGTTTCTGTGAGAGTAGCCAATCTGTCACGGCATCGAAACAGGCGGTCAGGGGTGATAGGTCCGGTTTGTTTAATAGGAAAGGCATATATAGAAGAACATTGTCGGCATAAATTAGGCAGTTAATGTTGAACGAGCGGACGAGGTTGCATATGGGCTGCATGTAAATGTTAAATAGTAGGGCTGACAGCGATGATCCTTGTGGGACTCCTTTTTCTTGGAGGAAAGGAGAGGAGGTGGTGGGACCAGTGCGCACATGCTGCCATCTATCAGTTAGGTACGAGGCGCACCATGATAGTGCGTTACCCTGGATGCCCTTCTCACTGAGACATGTGAGGAGTATTTCGTGACAAACGGTGTCGAATGCCGCGGCAATGTCCAGGAAGATCAGGGCGAATCCCTGTTTGATGTTATCCATCCCGATGGTCAGAGTGTTGAGTAATGTGGTCAACAATGTTTCAACTCCATGTGGTTCGTGGAAGCCATGTTGGCAAGGGTCGAGGGGTGCATTGATCTCGATGTGTTGATGAAGTTGTCGATGTACAACTTTCTTTATGATCTTTGCTAACAGCGGGATGCTTGATATTGGCCTGTAGGAATCCATCCTCGCTGGGTCTAGTTTGCTATTTTTTAGTAGTGGTCTTATTGCTGTCTGCTTCAGGCTTTGGGGAAAGGTCCCCATTGAGAAGGATAGGCCAATGAGTTTGGAGAGGAATGGGCTAAGCTCAGTCTGCAGGGATTTTATCCAAAATGCTGGACAGGGGTCGTTAGGTGCGGTGGTGGTATTTATGATGGATATGATGTCTTGTATGCTTCTCTCAGATGGAGCGGAAAAAGCGGTGATGTGATTGTTGTCATGTGCGGCAGCAATTGTACATGGTACATGGTACAATTGTACATGGTAGGGATGGTTGGGTGGAGGTATACGGGGTATGTGTGTTAGATTGAGCTGTCTTGGCATGTAGGTTGTCCGCATATTCTTGAGGGTTAGGGAGGCTTAGTTGTGTGGAAGTGGGCTCCTTTGATAATGACTTGACTAGGCTGAAGAGCTCATGTGGCTTATTTAGAGAACGTTGTAATTTCTCCACGTGATATTGTTTCATTCGTTTTGAGACATCAGCTCGGTGTCTTTTCAGGTGATCTTTATATAATTCAAGGCTCTCAGCTGATCGAGATCGCCGCCATCTTCTTTCAGACTTCCTGAGTATAAGAAGTGATGTTCGGAGTTTGGGGGAGAACCAGGGTGCATTCCTTCTTGTTCTCGATGTTTTCTTGGTGACGGGTATACTGACTGCGGCATTAAGGCAGGAATTCCACGTGGCGATCATATCATCGAGGCATTGATCTGAGGGGTTTTGGAGAGGTTGAATTCTGTCCAAGATGTCTTCCTTATTAAAAGGCCAGAACCATTTTGAGAATGATTCGATGGGTTCATTTGAGGCCTGGATTTTATTTTCCGCATGGTGTGATGGCATCTGGAACTTTATTAGGCTGTGATCGGACCATGGTACAGGGCTTATGGAAAGGTCTGTTTTGTGTGTGTAATCAATGACATCTTTTGGGGCGAATATCAGGTCCAGAGTGCTTCCCTTTACGTGCGTCGGGGCATTGACCAGTTGGATGTAACCTAACTCAGTGAGTGCTTCAGTGAAGGCCTCGGAGTGAGTATTTTGTAGAGCTGGGAGGTTGAAGTCCCCCATCACCCAGTTTTGAGCACGAAGGTTCTGAGGGTTTCCAGCAATGTCTATGATGGTGGATAAGTCATCTGGGGAGGGAGATGGAGCCCTATAGAACAAGCTAATGTTGTTGTATTTGTTTGATACGGTGATGGAATCGAGGTTTGTAGTGCTACTAGCTGTAGTTAGCTGGTATTGTAGTTCTTGCTTTGTTAGGATGAGGGCTCCTCCGCCTCTTCTGTCAGATCTGTAGCAGGGGTGGATGTCAAAGTTGGGAGGGACTAGTTTATGGAGGATAACAGTGTCCGTAGTGGATAGCCAGGTCTCAGTGATGAGTAGGATGTCCAGGTCGTGGGTGGACAATAGGTCATTCACTGCTGGCCATTTGTTACGGATCGATCGTGCATTTATGAGTGCACACTTCTGGCTGTGGGGGTGGGTGTTTTGTTTACCTTGGGAGGATTTGCTTTGCTGAAAGGCAACGTAGATTAGGTGAGGGCCAGATAGACATTCTGATGCGCTAGATTGGTGATAGGGGGAGCTTGCCCAACTTTTCCATGAGCTTTGTAGCACTGGGATGGAGTTATAATGGGAGATGAGGGCTAGGGTGTTATGTGTGAGTGCTAGGAGAATGCAGCAGGTGGTGAGTATGGAGTAGTGATTCATTGTGGGTGTTAGCACAGTGGGCTGTGGTGCTAGGGAGGGGGTTGATTTCCTCTTCTATAGCGAGCAGTGCTGTTTGTCTCGGGGTCAGGTATAGAGTAGTTCAGGCTAGTTAATTATACAGTATCATGTAGGGTAACATTCAGAAGACAGAGTATTCAGCTTGGCTATCTAGGCAGTAACAGGCATAGAGTCATTCGGTAGCTAGCTAGACAGTAACATGTAAGATATCATTCAGTAGATAGTGGCTTCGGGTTGGTTGTCTAGGCAGCAGTAGGTAATGAATCATTCGGTAGACACTGTATCCTGGCTTATTGGCTGGCTAGACTATAGTAGGCAGGGTATCGTACTGTGGTTACAATGTTGCAGATTTGCTAGCTAGGTGGTTACAATGTTGTAGATTTGCTAGCTAGGTAGGAACACTCATTGGTAAGCTGTGGTTGCAGCTGGAAACTGAACCGCAGACTAATAGCATGGGTGCTAACACAGTCTCCAGTTATTGGCATACCGGGGATCAGAGTGATGGTTTAGGGATGTGAGAGCTCACCAGGTTCTTTATGTATTAGTTAGATAGTCTTCCAGGGTCTTTGATTGGTGTCCTGTGGCATCTGAGTAGATCAAGCTCGACCTAGGGTGGGGAGCTCTAGCTGATGATGCGTCTGCTTTCTCATCTGGCTTAGGACTCACTTGCAGGCCTTCGCCTAAGGGCCGCACCAAAGGGCCCTCGGACGAGGCCCTCAGGCGCGGGCCCGCCTGAGCAGCGGTAGAATTTAAAGGCTGCTGCTCCTCCTCCCACAGCCCCGATTGGGCTGGAGACCTGAGTGGGAAGGCTTGCTGGCTCGCTCAGGGGCTCTACCCCGATCGGGGGAGCAAGAAGATGGCGGTGGCTTCGGCTGGTCTTCCTGCCTGAGCGGCAGTAGAATTTAAAGGCTGCTGCTCCTCCTCCCACAGCCCCGTGTTACATTGGAGGTTACATTGGCACCTCCAATGTAACTGAGATAAAACAGGGATAATAGGATCAAATTTGCTTGTACCTGTGATTACTCGTGTGGCCAAATTTTGAATAATCTGAAATATTTGAGTGAGATTAGCTGGAAGTCCAACATATAAACTATTAGAGTCATTAAGGTGAAAAATTACTAAAGAATGGACAACCATACAAAGGTTGTCCTCAGATATAAGGTTTAATCTGTGGATAAGAGTTGTCTTAGCTACAGTCTAGATCTGAGCTTGCATCAGGGGTGGCTCTATAATGAGGCCAAGTGAGGCGGTGGCCTCAAGCGGCAACCTTTTGGGGGCAGCAAAAATTGCCCCCAAAAAAGCTCGCCTCGGCCTTCCAAAAAAAAAAAAAAAACACCCCGAGGAGAGAAAGAAGAAAGTGCCCCGCGGCTTCCCCGGCAGAGCCCTCCTCTCTCTCTGCGGAGCTTTACAGAGCTGCGAAGGGAGAGTTTCCCTTCTCACGGCTCTGTTAATCCCGCTGGCGCTGATAGGAAACAGGAAATGCAGCAGTCATTTTTTTTGTTTTTATGGGGGGGCCAGGATTGGAAATGGGCTATGGGGAGGTCTAGGACTGGAAATGGGCTGATGGGGGGGTTAGGACTGGAAGTGGGCTGATGGGGGGTGTTTAGGACTGGTAATGGGCTATGGGGGGCTAGGACTGGAAATGGGCTGATGTGGGGGGTTTAGGACTGGTAATGGGCTATGGAGAGCTAGGACTGGAAATGGGCTGATCGGGAGGGGGGCTAGGACTGGTAATGGGCTGATCGGGAGGGGGGCTAGGACTGGTAATGGGCTATCGGGGGTGGCTAGGTCTGGAAATGGGCTGATGGGGGGTTAGAACTGGAAATGGGCTGATCGGGAGGGGGGCTAGAACTGGAAATGGGCTGATGGGGATTTAGAACTGGACATGGGCTGATTAGGTGGCTAGGATAGGAAATGGACTGATTGGGGGGCTAGGACTGGAAATGGACTTATTGAGGGGGGAGGTTAGGACTGGTAATGGGCAGATGGGAGGCTAGCACTGGAAATGAGCTAGGACTGGTAATGGGCTGATTGGGGGCTAGGACTAGAGTGGGCGGAAGGGGGCTAGGACTGGAAATGGGCTAATGGGGGAGGGGAGGAGAGTGCTGCTGGTCCTGGAAAAAACTAGGGGCTAGGGCTACAAATGGGCTGATGCAGGAGGATGGTAGAATAGGACTGGGAGGGAGCGGATAATGAGAGGGTCTGCCAGGGGAAGGAGGGGGCACGAAGGGAGCTGACACAGGGGAAGGAGGGGGCTGGAAAGGAGCTGACACCTGGGATGTACTGAAGGGGGACTGGAAGGGAGCTGACGCTTGGGGATGGGAGTAGTAGGTGGTTGGGTAATGGGGAGGAGGCTGGAAGGGAGCTGACATGCAAATGGTACTGGAAGATGGTATTTGGACTAGAAGGGGCTGGACAGTGGGGAAGGAGGGGGACTGGAAGAGAATGGACACCAGTTGCAGTCATGGGAATGCAAGGCAGTTGACACTGGAAGGTACTGGGAGGGAAGGACTGGAAAGGGGGCTGATACTGGGAAGGGATATTGGAACTGGAAATGGGCTGATGGAAGGAAGTGAAGAAAACAAAGGAAGAAAAAAGAAATGGCAGATGGACCATAGACCACAGAAAGAGAGCTAACAGAAGACAGGAAAGCAGAAGCCTCAGATCGGGACCAGCATGATCATAGAATAAAATGGTCAGACAACAAAGGTAGAAAAAATAATTTTATTTAATTTTAGTGATTGGACTTTGTGCTATTTTTATCTTTTACATAGTATTGGGGGAACTGCATCTCTTATTTATCTGATATTGTACTGCATGTGGACTCTGGCTTCTTTGGGTTTCAATTTAAATTTAGTCTACATATTTTTATTTTTACTTTAGATTGTGGTTATTTATTCTGTACTTGGTGAGGGTCGATGTTGCGAGTGTTTGACTGAGGTCAGGTGTTCTGTTAACATGGAATTTGTACATAAAGATCTATACTGTACTGTAGTAATTTGACTTGTTCAGCTTTTCAAATAGGTGTATGGATGTTCCAGGGCCCACTGTAGTATTTACAGTGATGCTTTTTTTGGATGAGCTCCTTATGTGAGTTTTGGAAGTTTGCGCTGATATGGTATGGTATGGTAGGTTTGCTCTTTGTTGTAGGGTTTTGTATTAGTTCACAATATGTCTGGTACTGGAGAATAGTGGTTGTTGTTGTTAGATGAGCAGAATCCGATTTATTTTTTTAAATATTGAGTTCTGTGGGTGAATGTCCTGGTTCTGCTCTGCACCTACTGTGGATGCAAAATATATGTTGAAAAAGAAAAAGCAAGAACTATAACACAGTTTATAACAACAAAATAAAAATGAGTTATAATTTAGTTTTATAAACTATGCTGTTGGTTCTTGCTGTCTTTTAGCTCCTTGGTGTGCAAATGGACCGTACGTAGCCCTGTGCAAGCGGTGCAGCCACACAGGGCGGAAAGGCTTGGGGGGGGTTGCTTTTTGGCCATTTGCTGTTGCCCTGCCGCCACTGGCAGGACAATAGCAGGCAGACAAAATGCGCTCCCCAAGCCTTTTTGCAGCACTTTAAGCAGGTCTGGTCCCTCCCTTCTCCGACACGATGTCAGAGTAGGGAGGGACAGATCTTCTTAATGTGTCGGCGCCTTTCAGAATGGGCGCATGCCCCCTTCCTCCTCTCCATACCTCCGTCAAGCACTGCCTGCTCTTTTCCTGCTGCCGGCGCCTCCGTGAAAAAAAATCTATTGTGATGCATCCATGTTTTGATGGCATTAACGCATAGAGCTATATAGTCAAAAGTATTATTCAATGCCTTTCGCTCAGTCCTCCAAGCAACTATCTTTCCGCATTTTGACTACTGGAATATCATCTTTCAAGATCTTCCAAAAGCAGCTATCCACCCACTCCAGTTCATACTCAACACAGCAGCACAAACCCTCTTCAACTCACAGTAAAACAGAACACATAGCACCCCTACTCAGACAACTTCACTGACTACCAATAATAGAATGCATAAAATACAAATCTATTCTCACAACCCCAAGATTCTCAACAACTCTTCCTCGCCACACTTGCAGTCCCTACTTTAAGTCATATCTAATAACAGAAAACGATGAACCAGCTCACAGAACATGCTATGGGTACTATCACTAATTATGAAAACCAGCTCTACCACTTCAAAGAGAGCCTGCTCACTCTACACTCCACAACTATGGAACTCTACTCCTGATACAGACTACAACTACAGACTACAACGGGCACAGTAACATTCAGAAAAGCCCTAAAGATTCACATATTCAAAGACTGCTTTTCTGACAACATTACTTAGCCAACCACCAATTCAACTACACAATATCCTGTCCCCTCCCCCCACCCCCCTCCCATGTTTACCCCATAAGAACATAACATACGAACATAAGATATGCCATACTGGGTCAGACCAAGGTCCATCAAGCCCAGTATCCTGTCTCCAACAGTGGCCAATCTAGGTCCTCTCAGCCGTCTCTTTTCCAGGTTAAAGAGCTCTAACCTTTTTAGCCTTTCTTCATAGGAGTATCCTTCCATCCCCTTTACCATTTTGGTGGCTCTTTTCTGTACCTTTTCAAATAACACTATATCCTTTTTAAGATACGGCGACCAGAATTGCACACAATATTCAAGGTGCAGTTGCACCATGGAACGATACAGAGACATTATAATATCCTTTGTTTTATTTTCCATTCCTTTCCTTATGATACCTAGCATTCTATTTGCTCTCTTGGCCGCCGCTGCACAGTGGGCCGAGGGTTTTAACATGTTATCCACAATGACGCCTAAATCTTTTTCCTGGGTGGTGGTTCCTAATGTGGAACCTTGCATCGTGTAACCATAGTTTGGGTTGTTCTTCCCTAGGTGCATAACTTTGCACTTGTCCACATTAAATTTCATCTGCCATTTTGATGCCCAGTCTTCCAATTTATCAAGATCCTCTTGCAATTTTACACAATCCTCGTGGGTTTTAACAACTTTAGTTTTGTGTCATCTGAAAATTTGATAACCTCACTCGTTATTCCCTTTTCCAGGTCATTTATGAATATGTCAAAAAGCAGCGGATCCACCACAGATCCCTAGGGGACACCACTATTTACCTTTCTCCATTGGGAAAATTAAGAACATAAGATATGCCATACTGGGTCAGACCAAGGTCCATCAAGCCCAGTATCCTGTTTCCAACAGTGGCCAATCTAGGTCATACGTACCTAGCAGTTTCCCCAAAAGACACAGGTTCCACAATGCTTGTACTGGGTCAAGCATTGATATCCTGGGTTCCTTCTTAATAATGGTTTATGGACCTTTCCTCCAGGAACTTGTCCAAACCTTTTTTAAACCCAGCTATACTAACAGCCTTTACTACATCCTCCGGTAACAAATTCTAGAGTTTGATTACACGTTGAGTGAAAAAATATTTTCTTTTATCAGTCATAAATAGTTTACCCTGCAGCTTCATTGCATGTCCCCTAGTCTTTCTATATTCTGATAACGTAAACAATTGATCTACGTTTATCTGTTCCACTCCGTTCATTAATTTATAGACTTCTATCATATCTCCCCTCAGTCGTCTCTTTTCCAGGTTAAAGAGCCCTTACCTTTTTAGCCTTTCTTCATAGGAGTATCCTTCCATCCCCTTTACCATTTTGGTGACTCTACTCTGAACCTTTTCTAATAACGCTATATCCTTTTTAAGATACGGCGACCAGAATTGCACACAATATTCAAGGTGCAGTCTCACCATGGAACGATATAGAGGCATTATAATATGTTTTGTTTTATTTTCCATTCCTTTCCTTATGATACCTAGCATTCTATTTGCTCTCTTGGCTGCCGCTGCACACTGGGCCGAGGGTTTTAACATGTTATCCACAATGACGCCTAAATCTTTTTCCTGGGTGGTGGTTCCAAATGTGGAACCTTGCATTGTGTAACCATAGTTTGGGTTGTTCTTCCCTAGGTGCATAACTTTGCACTTGTCCACATTAAATTTCATCTGCCATTTTGATGCACAGTCTTCCAATTTATCAAGATCCTCTTGCAATTTTACACAATCCTCTTGGGTTTTAACAATTTTAAATAGTTTTGTGTCATCTGCAAATTTGATAACCTCACTCGTTATTCCACTTTCCAGGTCATTTATGAATATGTCAAAAAGCAGCGGACCCAGCACAGATCCCTGGGGTACACCACTATTCACCTTTCCCCATTGGGAAAATTGGCCATTTAGCCCAACCCTCTGCTTTCTATCTTTTAACCAGTTCCTGATCCACAGTAGTACACTGCCTCCTATTCCATGACTCTTTAGTTGTCCCAAAAGGCCCTGATGAGGGACCTTGTCAGAGGCTTTCTGAAAGTCCAGATACACTATATCAACTGACTCACCTTTGTCCACCTGTTTATTCACACTTTCATAAAAAAATAACAGATTAGTAAGACAAGATCTTCCTTGTCTAAAGCCATACTGGCTGTCTCCCATTAGGCCATGACTATCTACATGCTGAGTAATTTTGTTCTTTATGATGGTTTCTACCATTTTTCCCAGTACTGACGTCAGGCTCACCGGTCTGTAGTTTCCCAGATCACCCCTGGAACCCTTTTTAAAAATTGGCGTTACATTGGTGATCCTCCAATCTTCAGGTATTACAGATGATTTTAATGAAAATTCACAGATTTCTAATAGCAGGTCTGCAATCTCATATTTCAGTTCTTTCAACACCCTTGGATGTATACCATCTGGCCCAGGTGATTTGCTACTCTTCAGTTTATATAATAGTTGTAATACATCTTCCCGATGTATCAATATTTCCTTCAATTCTTCCGCACCTTTAAATACCACTTCAGTCATGGGTAACATCCCTACATCTTCCTCAGTAAAGACCAAAGCAAAGAATTCATTCATTCTCTCCGCTATCGCCTTATCGCCTCTTAGTGCCCCTTTAACTCCTCTATCATCTAATGGACCAACTGACTCTCACAGGTTTTTTGCTACGAATGTACTTGAAAAAATCTTTATTGGCCATTTAGCCGTACCCTCTGCTTTCTATCTTTTAACCCCCCTCATGCTCTTCCCTCCCTTGACCACCACACGTCATTAATGATACGCTAGACTTACAAAACTAAGTTAATGTTAAATATTACCTCCAAGTTGACTTTCCTGTTTAAGGTATAATGTTCTGTCACAATATAAACTGCTTTGAACGTAGGATACAGCGGTATAGAAAAACTGTTAAATAAATTAAATATAAAGACGATAGTGAAGCTTCAACCCTGTGAGTAATTTACAGAGGGGAGAAATGTGTATGTTAAATAAAATAGAGCAAAGAGCAGAACACATTCTTATGAGACTTAATTACTTATTAGAAAGAAATAGCCTACTTTTATGTAATCCTTTCTGCAGCAGATGTGCCTGAGAACTGAATAATGGGTTCTAAAATTAAATACAGACATATTCCTAGGAACTTTAAAAAAGACTACCAAACTCCTGGCCAGAATGAACAGATGGATGATGAAATGCTAAGAGAAATCCGTGAAGCTAACAAAAGTTACAACACAGTAATAAGTGATTTCATTTACCCCGGTATTGACTGTATCAATGTTTCTGCAGGACATGCTAGAGAGATAAAGTTTCTAGAAGAAATAAATGATTGCTTCTTGGAGCAGCCGGTTCATGAGCTGACAAAAGGGGAAGATATTCTGGACTAATCCTTAGTGGACCACAGGATCTAGTGCAAGAGATAATGGTGTTAGGGTCATTTGGTAATAGTGATCATACCATGATCACATTTATTTTATTTTATTTTGACAGTTTTGTATACCGCCTTATCCTTCAATCAAAGCGGTCACAACACAATTGGGGGATACATTTAACATGCGGGGATATGAGACACATACACTAATACTTACAGGGAACATGGGCAATGGAGGGTTAAGTGACTTGCCCAAGACCACAAGGAGCATCTGTGGGACTAGAAACCCCAGTCCTTCCGGCCCAAGGTTGCTGTCCTCTAGTGGGATTTGAACCCCCAACCTTCCGGCCTGAAGTACCTTGCCGCATTTGATTTAATAAATGGAAGCAGGATGGCAAGGAAATCCACAGTACTACCTTTTAACTTTCAAAAGGGAGACTACGATAAAATGAAGAAAATAGTTAAGAAAAAACTAAGAGGAGCAGCTGCAAAGTTTAAAGATTTACATCAAGTATGAGCATTGTTTAAAAATACTGTCTTGGATGTCCAGACCAGATGTATTCCACGCTGTAAGAAAAGTGGAAGGAAGGCCAAAAAACTGCCAACATGGTTTAATGGTGAGGTCAGAGAGACTGTTGTAGCCAAAAAAAAGCATCTTTCAGGAAATGTAAAAAAGGAGCCTAATGACAAAAACAGGAAACAATATAAACACTGGCAAGTTAGATACAAAGCATTGATAAGGCAGGCAAAGAGAGCATTTGAAAAGAAGCTTGCAGTGGAAGCAATAATGCATAATAAATCTTTTTTCACGTACATCCATAGCAAAAAATCTGTGAGTCAGTCAGTTGGACCATTGGATGATAGAAGGGTAAAAAAGGGAACTAAGGGAGGACAAGGCCATAGCGGATAGATTGAATGAATTCTTTGCTTTGGTCTTTACTGAAGATGTATTGAAATTACCCATTGCCTGAAATGATATTTAAAGGTGATATATTAAAAGAATTGAAAGAAATATCGATAAACTGGGAAAATGTATTACAACTATTTGATAAACTGAAGAGTAGCAAATCACCTGAACCAGAATATATACATCCAAGGGTGTTGAAAGAACTGAAAGATGAGATTGCAGACCTACTATTAGTAATTTGTGAACTATCATTAAAATCATCTGTGGTACCTGAAGATTGGAGAATGGCCAATGTAACGCCAATTTTTAAAAAGGGTTCCAGGAAAGTACTGACCGGTGAGCCTGACATCAGTACTGGGCAAAATGGTAGAAACAATTATAAAGAAGAAAATTACTCAACATGTAGATAGTCATGGTTTAATGGGAGAAAGCCAACATGGATTTAGCCAAGGAAAGTCTTGTCTTACTAATCTGTTATATTTTTTTGAAGGTGTGAATAAACAGATAGAGAGAGGTGAGCCGGTTGATATAGTGTACCTGGATTTTCAGAAAGCCTTTGAGAAGGTCCCTCATGAGAGACTCTTGACCAAATTAAAACATCATAGGATTGGAGGCAGTGTACTTCTGTGTATCAGGAACTGGTTAAAAGATAGAAAGCAGAGAGTAGGGCTAAATGGCCAATTTTATCAATGGAGAAAGGTAAACAATGGAGTACCCCAGGGATCTGTGATGTGCCCACTGCTTTTTAATATATTCATAAATAACCTGGAAAAGGGAATAAAACGCAAGAGGACTGTGAAAAATTGCAAGAGAACCTTGATAAATTGGAAGACTGGACATCCAAATGGCAGATGAAATTTAATGTGGACAAGTGCAAAGTTATACATCTAGGAAAGAACAATCCAAACTATGGTCACACGATGGAAGGTTCCATAGTAGCAACCACCACCCAGGAAAAATATTTAGGCATCGTGGAAAATATGTTGAAACTCTCCACCTAGTGAGCAGTAGTGGCCAAGAAAGCAAATAGAATGCTAGGAATCATAATGAAAAGAATGGAAAATAAAACCAAGGATATTATAATGCCTCTGGATCATTACATGGTGCGACCACACCTTGAATATTATGTGCAGTTCTGGAATTAGAAATGGTACAGAGAAGAGCCACCAAAATGGTAAAGGGGATGGAAGGACACCCCTATTAGGAAATGTCTGATGGGAGATAAGAGAGAGATCTGTAAATTAATGAATGTGAAGAAACGAATACATGTAGATCAGTTGTTACGCCATCAAAAAGTAGAAGGACTGGGGGACATGCAATGAAGATACAATGTAACTCATTTAAGAGTAATAAGAGAAAATATTTTTTCATTCAACGCATAAATTCTGGAATTTGTTTCTGGAGGATGTAGTAAAAGCTGTTCATGTAGCTGGTTTTAAAAAAGGTTTGGACAAGTTCCTGAGGAAAGGTCCATAAACCATATTAAAGAGGACCCAGAAAATCTACTGCTTGCCCTAGGACAAGAAATGTGGAACCTGTGTGTCTTTTTGGGAACCTGCAAGGTACTTGTGACCTGGATTGGCTACTGTTGGAAACAGGATACTGGGCTTGATGGACCTTGGTCTGACCCAGTATGGCATTTCTTATGTTTTGCCCTGATCAAAGACTTGAAGGAAATAATCCATAGAGGATAGGAGTAATGTTTCTGTTCCATGGTGGGTTCTGAAACCAAACTGATAAGAGGCTATTATGGCATGGAAATCTATGAAATGTAGAAGCTGTACTAAAGCCAGCTTCTCCACCTTGGCTAGAAAGGATTCTGAGGGAGACCCGTGTAGAATGCTTTGTGTGCCAAGAAACTTGAGGTGGCTTCCTTCCCTGGATGCATTGAGAGCCATGGGACTTTTAGGCCGTTGCCTTTTTAAAAACTCTTCTCTCTATGAACTACTTTTTATTGATTGGAAGATGGTAGATATGTCAAACAGATGAATAAACTGAACTATAAAGTAAACACATTCATATTAGACTTAATTACTTCTTAGAAAGAAATAGCCTATTCTTATGTAATCCTTTCTTCAGCAGAAGTGCCTTAGAACTGAATAATGGATTCTAAAATTATAAACAGATATATTTCTAGGAACTTTAAAAAGCCATGCAAATTAAACAGTTTTATCCTTCTTTATAAAATTTTCTTGAGTGCTCTGATGTACAAGATGTTGACCATTTATTTTCACTTCCTATCTTTGGGAATACAAGCATTTTTTAGATGGTAGGTATTATCAGACAAATTTGATCAATTATTTTGACCAGGAAACTGGAGAATTGGATGAGTAACACATTAGACGTGGTGTACTTAGATTTCTGCAAGGCCTTTGACACTGTTTCGCATAGGCAACTCATAAACAAACTGAGTATCCTTGGTATGGGCCCTAAAGTGACCGACTAGGTCAGAAACTCATTGAACGAGACTCAATAAAGGCTAGAGGTAAGTGGGGTTTACTCTGAGGATAGGGGCATTACCAGAGATATGCCACAGGGATTGATCCTTGGTCTTTTCAACATTTTGGTTAAGTAGTACTGCAGAAGGGCTATCAGGATAGTTTTGTGTCTTTGCATTTGATACCAAAATCTGCAAAGGGTAAGTACCCACGAAGGTGGGGATAACATGAGAAGGAATCTAGTGAAGCTTGAAGAATGATCTAAAATTTGGCAGTTAAGATTTAATGCTAAAAAATACAAGGTCGTGCATTTGGGTTGCAAAACCCCATGGCAGTGGAAGTACAGGGAGTGAAGTACGTCTGTGCGCATAAGAAAAGGGTATCTAAAGGTGATCATATCCAGGGCCGGTGCAAGGGTATGAGGCATCCTAGGCAAACCTTGTCCCTTGCACTCACTCTGCTCAGCCCCTGCTCCGATTGCTGCTGCTGCTGCCGCCCTCACTGGGACATGCATGGCACCAAAGCGCCGGAGTTACCTTCCACCCCAGTGAAATCGGAAGAAGGCGGGAGCAGGAATAGCACCACAGTGGTGCATCGGTCCATTTTAGAAGCATTGCTACCACTGTAGGTCCCAGTGAGAGGCAGCAGTGGTCACCGCCAGATGGCTGGCGCTCTAGGCGAGCACATGGTACTACAAGACAGGTACATAAAGATGTAAGATGATGGCAAAACCCAGAAGGATGCTTGGGTTCCTAGATAAAAGAATGGGCCAGCAGGAAAAAGGGGGTGATGGTGCCTCTGTATAAGTCTCCCATGAGACCTCATTTGGAGTACCAGGTGCAATTCTGGAGACAGGACATTTCTAAAGAATATATAAACAGGATGCAGTTTGTCCAGAAGATGGCTTCTGAAATGGTCAGTGGTTTTAGTCATAAAGCATATGCGGACAGACTTAAATGTGGCACACGTATCACTAAGCCCCTAGCAACAGGAAGTAATGTTTTTCTTGTGATGCCCTTTCAGGATCGTCCTGCCCTTGAAGCATCATAAGAAATGATGCCCCTAGAAATTTTCTAGTTGGACTCCCTATGAAGGAAACCTGAGAAGAATCTACTAGGCTCCAAAGATAGAAAAGACCAGCATTTGGAGAGAAAAGGGTCTTTTGCCTTTTTCTGCCTCCCAGAAGCAGGCTGAGAGCTCAGCAGCCAGGAACCTCTAGTCCTGTGGTGGGTGGGCCTCTAAGGATTAAACCAGTCCTTGGGTAAATGAAAAGGTGGTCATCCAGATGACCTCAAGAAAGAGGGGTTTCTCTTGGGCTCTCCTTTTTGCTAAACAGAGAGCATAGGATTCTTGAGTCTGTGGGGTCCCAGGTGCTGATCTAGACTGGGGAATGCTGCCTTAGCTGCATCCCAACTGCTAAATAAAAGAACTGGAGGTTTCCCAAGGAGTTGTTCCTGCCTCCCAGAGACAGGTGATGGGCAGCCCTTTAGTAGTCAAGGGACCAGAACCCTGTGGAGGAAGGACCCTACGAGTATTAATTCAGCTAGGAACCAAGGAAAAAGGAATTCTTTGAGATCCAGCACCAGAAGCCTGGCATGAAAGGGAAAGAGTCTATGTGGGGTGACTGCCAGAGATTGCCAGGCAGCTGTCTGTAAATGCGAGGAGGGACTGCAATAATTGTGAGAATTTGCAAGAATGTGGAGTGACTGACTCTACCCCAGGTAGAGAAGAACGGTAAAAGAAGACAAAGCTTTAGATTCACTAAGAAGCTAAAGAGAACAACTTTAGAAACTTAGTTATTACCTGTGAATCAATCAAATGACATAAATTTATTGTGACCTAAGTTCTCACCCAGTAAATTAAAGTTCCAGTTCAGCCACCAAGTGTGCCATGTATTTTATTGTCTGGGAATGGTGATAAGGCAGGCATGGAGTGGCTTTTAGGACAACCCAGTTGTATTGTCCACATCAGGGCCTTGGGAACAGAGTAGTCCCACCACCCCTCAGGGCCCATCAAATAACATTTATTTTAGGCTCCAGAGAATCTGCAGATAAAAAATTGAAGTTTGCTACAGAAAAGCTACCTGAACAAGGGAATCATGGAGTGGAAACGGTGCTTTTTGAAGGACAATATCCTAAGCCATCTGTCCAAATACAGATTCAGTCATCACGGGTTTCATAAAGATCTAAATAGGTGTACTTTGGAAGAAAGGTGAAAGAGGGAATGTAGACAAAGACATTTAAATACCTCCATTATGGGGGAGGGGGTGCTGGTGAGCATGTTGGAAAATGGCAGCATAAGTGAGGAGCTCCCCAAGCCATGGTCTAAATATAGATTATCCCTGCCATTGTTATCCACTGCAAGTTGTAAAAGTGGTTGAAATCACCTACAGAAGATCCTAGAAGCTGGACTTTGCTAACAGCATCTCAAGGAGTAAAGAGGCCTAAACAGGATCCCCCATCTCCTCATAAAATGACTGCTCCTAAGGAGTCAGAGGTAAGCCTCACTTCAATTATTCACAAAATCTTTCTATGTAAGGATCTGCTCAAAGAGAACCAAGACTCATTCTCTGAGCTAAGACAGGAGACGCGGAAGCTCAAGAGTCAATTTGCTGAAGTAATGGGGTGGCAGCTGTAAATGAAAGCCAGCTTACATCTGTGCAATGGAGGTTAAAAGCAGTGATGATGCGCGAGTGTAATCTGGAAGACCTAAACAACAGAAGCTGGAGAAATAATCTCCGATTGCTAGATATACCAGAGGGAGCAGAAGGCAATAAAACAGTAAAATTTGTGGTAGAACTTTAGCCAAACTTTCTGGGGCTTCAATTTGAGTACTTCTTTGAAGTTAAGCAAGTGCAGGGGGTGCTAGTACTTATTGTTCAAGGAGAGACACACCTAAGGCCTGTCATTATGCTTGACTACTGTAACCTACTCCTTTCTGGTCTCCCTTTGAATCATCTCTCTCCCTTCAATCTATTCAACACTCTGCTACACGGCTAATCTTCCGCCAGCCTCATCATGCCCATTTTGCCCCTGATCTCAAGTCACTTCACTGGCTCCCTATCCATTTCCGCATCCAGTTCAAACTTCTCCTGCTGACCTATAAATACATTCACTCATTCAGCTCCTCGCTACCTTTCTTCTCTTATCTCTCCTTACACCCCCCCCCCCCCTCGGGAACTCGGTTCTTCTGGCAAATTGCTTCTGTCTGTGCCCTTCTCTTCTATTACTAATTCCAGACTTCGCTCCTTTCACCTTGCTGCACCTTACACCAGGAACAAACTACCCGTGTCTGTACGCCAGGCACTTTCTCTGACCCTTTTCAAATCCAGACTGAAAACTCACCTTTTCACTGCCACTTTCAGATTTTGACTCACCTCATCTCCTTGTTTCTTTACCATTCCCCATAGATGTATCCCTGTCTACACCTTTGATGTTGTCTATCTTGACAAGATTGTAAGCTCTGATGAGCAGGGACTGTCTCTTACATGTCTGTGCAGCGCTGCGTATGTCTTGTAGCGCTATACTATGTTTATGTTTATTAGACTTGATATACTGCCCTTCATATTATAACAGAGCGGTGTACAATTACAAAATTCAAAAGTATGGCCAAGGGCCAGGAGAAAGGAAAGGAAATTACAATATAACTAGGACAGTGAGTAGCAGACCATATATACCAGACAGAAGGAACAGACACACTAAGGGCATGGAAAATGATCACACATGAGGGGTAGGGAGGTCAAAGGCTGAGGAAAACAGGTGATTCTTTAGGCGTGTTTTAAGAGTGCGGTGGTTCTGTTCAAGTCGGAGGGATGAGGGGGAGTGAGCTCCAGAGTGTGGGACCAAATTAAGAAGAAAGCTGAGGTGCGAGTAGAGTGCAGGTGGGCTCGAGAGGGGGAGGGGAGATGAAGACGGTTTATGTGAAGTGATCGGAGAGCACGACTGGGAGTGTGAGATTGGATGAGGTCCGATAGATATTGAGGGGTGTGTGTGTGGAGGACCTGATGCACAAGGGTAAGGAGTTTGTAGTGAATGCGATGGTCAACCGGTAACCAGTGAAGGTGCAGAAAGAGAGGGGTAATGTGATCAAAACGGGTGGAGTGGGTGAGTAAACGGGCAGCTTTGTTCTAAATACGTTGGAGTCTATAAAGCTCAGATTGAGGAATACCAGAGAGGACAGAATTACAGAAATCAAGACGAGAAACAACAAGGGAGAGTACCAAAGTAGTGAGGGCTTGAGCCGTGAGAAAGGGGCGGATAGCACAGATCTGACGAAGGTAGAAAAATGAAGTTTTAGTGATGTGGGAAATGTGATCATGGAAGGAAAGATTAGAGTCAAAAAGAACACCAAGGTACCGAAGATAGGATACTAATGATCAGTAGTAGTAGTAGTAGCAATAGTAGTAGTAGTAGTAATAGTAGTAGTATGCTAGTCCTTGGATAGCCACAAGTAGTCGCCATTTTGCAGGCCTCAAAGCTTTAAGGCACCACTTAAGCTCAAGGGACATTGGATCATGATATTTCCTGTTCTCTGCAACAGTACAGTGCAACATAGAAAGCAACTTCTTGCAATGTGGAAATCATTGAAGCAAGTCAGTGTCCATTATGGGCTCTTGTTTCCTGGCTCAATGTGAGTTATATTAAATAATGTACTCAAAGTATCAATGATTCCACTAAGTTAAAGGCATTCATTGCTGAAATGACTGGGAAGATTATGGAGACAAAACGATGGACAGATGTATGATTTTCTTCGACCCAGGAAGATCTGCAGGAAATGGATGGGGAATGTAGTTCTAGAGAACCCTTTAGGTTAAGAACATAAGAACATAAGATATGCCATACTGGGTCAGACCAAGGTCCATCAAGCCCAGTATTCTGTTTCCAACAGTGGCCAATCTAGGTCATATGTACCTAGCAGTTTCCCCAAGAGACACAAGTTCCACAATGCTTGTACTTGACCACTCTCGCACAAAAAAAAAAAACACACAACAGTCTCAGAAGCTATAATGTCCGAAAGTAGAGTGAAAATGAACCCACATAAGAGAATCGCCTACATTACTCACTAAGAAAATACATTAAAAAAAAAGATACAGGAATAAGAAAGGAGACTACTTTTAGGAGTCAAACCACCACACACACCCCAACCACAACTTATACAAGCGAAGGGTCTTAAAACACGAAAGGAGAATGAAACGACTTCTGCGATAGTGCTTACAAATTACAAGCACAGGCCAGGACCTGTGGGACAGAACATTAATGCTATACACACAATTAATACCTCCAAATAGCTTTTTAGCTCCAACGCAGGCACCAAAACTATATCTAATCCAACTCACCAAGGGCGGGCTCTTCACCCCAGGAGGCGGTTGGGGCCCAAAGCTGCGCTGCTTACCCTGAGCTGCTCCCGTAGATAGCAGACCCAGCGAGTTATAGGTTCTGCTCCTCTAAGCAGCAGAGACCTCTAGTGCAGAGCTTCTCAACCAGTGTACCTTTCACCCTCATCCTATGTCCTCTCATAGCAGAGCTTGTTTTCAATCAAAAAAGACTCTCCTCCTATGCATTTATGCCACATAGGTATTTAAACATCTCTATCATATCTCCTCTATCTCGCCTTTACTCTAAAGTATACACATTAAGATCTTTCAGTTTGTCCTCATATGCTTTATAGCACAGACCACTAACCATTTTAGTAGTCACACTCTGACCAGACTCCAAGCTGTTTATATCCTTTTGACGATGCGGTTTCCAGAATTGCACACAATACTCCAAATGAGGTCACACCAGAGACTTATACAGAGGCACTATCACCTCCTTTTTTCCGCTGCCATTCCTCTCCCTATGCACCCAAGACACTTTCACTGTCACCTTTTCTACCTGTTTAGCTACTTTAAGATCATTAGATACAATCACGCCCAGGTTCTGCTGTTCTTTTGTGGACAGAAATACTTCATCCCCTACACTGTACCGCTTCTTGGATTTTTGCAGCCCAAATGCATGACCCTGCATTTTATATCATTAAATTTCAGCTGCCAAATTCTAGACCATATTTCAAGCTTAGCTAGATCCCTCATTTTATCTACTCTTTCCTGTCTACTCTATTGCAGATTTTAGTATCATCCGCAAATAGGCAAATCTTACCCAACAGCCCTTCCACAATATCACTATCAAAGATGTTAAAAAGAATTAAAACAAGGACAGATCCCTGCGGCACACCACAATTAACCTCCTTCTCCTCAAAGTGAGGTTCATTTACCTGTAATTTTTGCCACCTCCCACTTAAATTACTGACTGGGTAAGAAATTGGTTTAGGGTCCATCCCTAGGGTGCTTTCACAGATTCCCTTGAGCCTATGGGAAGGTAGGGCAGCTGTGATGTTAAGAAAGGCTCAAATTGTGGTCAGGGTCACTTCAACCTCTTATGGGGCTCTGGGCAAACTTTTGAGGATGGGCTCCCTGAGCAGCATCTCTCCTCCCTACCCCACCTCTTCCCTCTAAAGAGGCAGAATCTCTCCTCCCTTCTCCTCACTGCATGTCTCCTCTCTTACCCCCTAAAGCAGCATCTCTCCCTTCTCTGGAGTTCAGCTGCTGTGAAGCATCTGTCGTCACTGTCCTTCCTCTGGCCACCACGCCGCATGCAGCATGGGTCTTGCTGTCCCAGCTTGCACCTATAGTCATCCGGTCCTGCCCCTTCCGACATAGACTTTCTGTTTTGAAGGGGGCGTGACTGACAAACCTGGAGCAATTTCAGGGACTGAAAGGCCCCACACCACCTGTCACTCTGCTTCCCCACTGTCGCGCCCCCTTCAGCATTCAGTGATTCTCCAGAGTAAGATGCTTAGTTTCCTGCCACAATACCGCCTGGAAGAAAAGCGAGGCAACTGCCACAGGTACATTTTGGAGGCAATTGCCTACATATAGAGCCACTCCTAGGCAGCAGGGCAGGGCAGTTGTGCCTCCATTGTGCAGGGGCCTGGGACAGCTGCCCTTGTGCCCACAGATTAAGATGGCCCTGATAATGGTAATTGAAAAGCCTGGGAAGGACCCAAGATATCTTCATTATTACAGGACCATATCTCTTATAAATGCTGATTGCAAAATTTAGGCCAAGGGGTTGGCCCTGAGACTTAGTAAGGTGTTAGGTTTTGCTCATACACCAAGATAAAAATGGGTTTGTGGCTGAAGCACATGGAGTGGAATTTTAGAATTTCTGGGACGTCTAAGTGAGAATGAAAAAAAATGCAGGCGTGTCCAGGTACGGACGTGATTTCACAAACCTGGATATGCCCGATATAGACATCTTTGGGGGCATCTACCTAGACATCTCCAGAACAGTATCACAGAACCTTGATGTCTAGGAGCAGCTGGCTAGGAGCAAGGCAGCCAAAGCAAGTCCTGCTGTTGCTGTCATTTGACTTTGTATTAAGGATGGGATAGTACATTCTCTTCTACACCCTCTGGATGTTTTTCAGCTAAAAAGAGCACTTTTCAGATGCTTCTTCTTCACTATTCATGCCTCGGAGCAGGTCTTGGGTTAGACGTGATGCCCATCAGTATAGTTTGCCTTCTTGTTTTTGGGGAGGCAAAGGGTAAGGAAGTCATACTGGCAGTGGGGGCAGGGGGACCAGCTCATCATTAGTGCCTGAAACATTTGGGGGGGCACTACTCCCTCATCCTCCCCCCACTCTGATGCTGGATGTCCATGATGTTTCTGTGACTGGGCAGGGACATTCCGGTGCCTCAAAACACCCTAACCACGCCTTCAAGTTCCCGAGAATGCCTTGGCCATGCCTCCTCCATGCCCCTCAGATTCGGTTGTCCTGCTTCTAAAATGGCTTTGGACATCTCTAAGCCCATTTTCGAATGTCCAAAGCATGAATAAGACTTCAAAAATGACCTCTTAGTGTTGGACAATGGTCGACTGTTCTGCTATTTGTTATCTGTGCCTTAAGAAGTGGACAGGCCATTGTTAGCACTGATCTTAGAGGCTGAAAAGGTCTTTGACCACATAGAATGGCCATGTCTGTTTCAAATCATGAGTTGGCTTTGTCTGTAGACCTAACTTTTTTATTTATTTATTTATTTATTTACAAATTTTATATTTAATTACATTTTACAATAAACTAAGAACCTTGGATAAGGAATACCACAATCCATCATACACATGCACAAAAATAAGAACAAAAGAACATAAAGCAACTAACAACATGACAGTATGCTAGCAGTCCACAATAGAACAATAAAGAAAAGGGAAGATTCAAGAACAATATACACCATAGGAGAATGGTTACAAACACAGAAAAATATTAAAAAGAAAAAGTAGGATGTAAAGTGAATACAACATATAAAGCCCACAATACTACCATAAGGTGAATTCACAATTGCTTAGCATCTAAGAAAAAACGCAGTTGAGATGGCTTGAAGAAATAAAAAAATCGTATTCTGATACCCAAGTACACATTTACAAGGAAATCTCAACTTGAAACTCGCACGCAAAGCTAAAACCTCAGTACGAAGTTCCAGAAATTTTTTCCTCCTAGACTAAGTTCACCTGGACACATCTGGGAAGATCTGTACCCTACCACCCAAAAAAGAAACAACAGATTTTTTTTTAAATACATTTGTCATAAGGCTTCCTTATCCTGAAGAAATACAAAAGATACCAACAAAGTAGCCCAGGCTTCAACCACCTCGGTAGATTTCTCTAACAACTCAGACAGGTTCCCTAAGTCCAAGGAGTCAGAAGGCACCTCTAACATGAAGCTGCAAGGAACTAAACTAAAACACAATATCAGGAAATACTTTTTCACTGAAAGGGTGGTGGATGCTTGGAATGTCCTCCCGATGGAACTCGTGGGGGCAAATACAGTGACAGAATTCAAAATGGCAAGGGACAGACAGCACAGTTACTTACCTGTAACAGGTGATCTCTGGGAACAGCAGGAATAAGTCTTCACACATATGGGTACGTCGGTACCGACGGAGCATGCGCGGGAACGCTCCCCAGCTTCCCAAAAAGGAAAGCTTTTGGGAGCATCCCACAGCACCTGCGCGCTGCCTTCCCGCCTTTCCTAACCGCCTCTCCTCAGTTCGAGTTTTAAAGCTGAGACAAAAGAGAGAGGAAAGGAAAGACAGATAGAGAGATACAACTCCTAGGGGAGGTGGGAGGGTTGTGAAGACTTATTCCTGCTGTTCCCAGAGATCACCTGTTACAGGTAAGTAACTGTGCTATCTCCAGGAACAAGCAGGAATGAGTCTTCACATATGGGGACTCCCTAGCTAAGATGCCTGGGAGATCCCCAAGGATATGAGACCCTGGGAAGGGTTCTACCTCCTCCTATGGATCTCAGGCATCTATCAAGGGATGGAGGGTAGGAGTTGACTAAGAATGGAACAGGTGTTTGAGAACAGCCTGACCAAACAAGGCATCCCGGCGGGAGTCCTTGTCCAAGCAGTAATGGGCTGTGAAGGTATGAACCGAGGCCCAGGTGGCTGCTCGACAGATCTGGTTGATGGACACAGAATTTAGAGGAGCCATAGAGGCGGCCATGGCCCTCACATTATGAGCTGTGACATGGCTCTCCAGAGAAAGGTTCTTACTCTGGTAGGCGAAAGAAATACACTGAGCAATCCAATTGGACAGTGTCCTCTTAGAGACTGGAAGTCCCAAATGAGAGGGATCAAAAGCAACAAAGAGCTGGGAAGACTTCCTATGTTGCTGTGTCCTTTGTAAGTAAAAGGCAAGAGCTCTTTTACAATCCAGAGTATGAAGATTCTTCTCTGCACTTGATGCATGAGGAGCTGGAAAAAAGACAGGTAAATATACCTCTTGATTAAGATGAAAAGGTGAGACCACTTTAGGCATAAAGTGTGGATTGGTCCTAAGGACTACCTTATCATGATGGAACCTTGTATAAGGTGGATTAGCCACTAAGGCCTGCAGCTCACTGATGCGGCGAGCTGAGGTGACTGCAATGAGGAAAATAACCTTCCAGGAAAGAAATTTCAAGGAGGTGGTGGCTAAGGGTTCAAAAGGAGGCTTTATAAGCTGACCAAGAACCAGATTCAAATCCCATGCCACCGGAGGAGGCCTAATGGGAGGTTTAGTTAAAGTTAGGCCTCTCATGAATCTTGCAATAAGAGGATGAGAGGAAATAGGTTGTCCATTGATAGGCTTAAGGGATGCTGCAATAGCACTCAAATGGACCCTTACTGAATTCGTCTTAAGGCCTGCATTGGAAAGATGCAGGAGGTATTCCAATAGAGAATTCAAAGGTAGTGCCAGAGGGTCGAGACCCCTTTCAGCACACCAAATGGAAAATCTTTTCCATTTAAAAGCATAGGAACGCATAGTGGAAAGTTTTCTGGAAGCATGGAGGATATCCTTCACTTGTTGAGAAAGATTCCAGCCTTGAAGGTCTAGGCCTTCAGTAACCAAGCTCTGAGGTGAAGGGACTTGGGGTTTGGGTGCCACAAAGTCCCCTCTCCTGGGACAGAAGGTCTGGAGCAGCTCCCAAGTCCAGGGAGGGGGCTTGGGAGAGATGCAGAAGTAGAGGGTACCACACTTGGCGTGGCCAGCGTGGAGCTATGAGGATCATAGATCCTTGATCCCTCTGGAGTTTGAAGAGAGTCTTGGGAATCAAGGGAATGGGTGGAAAGGCATACAGGAAGCCCTGACCCCAGTGAAGGAGGAAGGCATCCTTGGCCTGAACTCCCTGACACGGAATTCTAGAACAGAACCAGGGAAGTTTGGCATTCCACGGACTTGCAAAGAGGTCTATGTCCGGGGTTCCCCATTCTTGGAAGATTCTGAGAACCTGATCCATGTGCAGGGACCATTCGTGTGGGAGCAGAACTCGACTGAGTCTGTCTGCCCAAGAGTTTTGGATTCCTGGGAGGTATACTGCCAGGAGATGGATTTGATGCTCTCTGGCGAAGGCCCACAATCTTAAAGCTTCGTTGCAAAGCGACAGAGAGCCAGTTCCTCCTTGCTTGTTTATGTAAAACATGGCTACTTGATTGTCCGTATGAATGAGGACTGTCTTGTAGCTGAGCAGGGTATGAAAGACCTTGAGAGCTAGAAAGACTGCTTGAAGCTCCAAGTGGTTGATATGAAGAAAGGTCTCCTGTGGGGACCAAGTGCCTTGAGTGGAGAGGTCTTGTAGATGAGTTCCCCAACCTGTTTGGGAGGCATCTGTTGTGAGGGTTGCTTGGGGCAACAACTGTTGGAAGGGGGACCCCAGCAACAGATTTTGAGTGGACATCCACCATTGGAGAGACCAAAAGAGACGTTTGGAGGTTGCTATTTGGTCTGAGAGAGCTCCTGATGCTTGAGTCCACTGGGTGGACAAAGTCCATTGAGCTGCTCTCATGTGTAGGCGAGCATAGGGTACCACATGCACTGTGGAAGCCATGTGGCCTAGCAGTTGTAGCATCTCCCGGGCAGTTAAGTGGCTCTTCGACTGAATCTGGGAGGCTAACTGCACTAGACGTTGGCAACGGGCCTGAGGAAGGTAGGCCCTTGCAGTGGTAGTATCCAACCAGGCCCCTATGAATTCTAGGGACTGAGTAGGGGTGAGCTGAGACTTTGGGAGGTTTACCACAAGTCCCAGATACTGCAGAATGTGTCTTGTGCGGTCCAGGGAAATCTGGGCCTCTGACTGAGATGGAGCTCGGATGAGCCAGTCGTCCAGGTATGGGAATACAAATATTCCCAGAGTGCGTAGAAATGCAGCTACTGTTGCCATGCATTTGATGAACACTCTTGGGGCAGAGGCCAGACCAAAAGGAAGCACCCTGTATTGATAATGTTTTCCTTGGAAAAGAAAACGGAGGAATCTTCTGTGAGATGGATGGATGAGGATATGTGTGTACGCATCCTTGAGATCTAGAGAACAAAGCCAATCCTGACTTTGAAGGTATGGAAGGAGAGTGCCCAGAGAAAGCATCTTGAACTTCTCCTTGCATAGAAATTTGTTCAATTCCCTGAGATCTAATATGGGTCTGTATCCCCCTGTCTTCTTTGGAATGAGAAAATAGGGGGAGTAAAACCCTGACCCTTGTTGAAGAAGGGGAACTTCTTCTATTGCCCCTTGGGCAAGAAGGGTAGCCACCTCTTGACCTAGAAGGTCGAGAGGAGATGTTGGAGAATTGAAGTGTCTCACCATGGTGTGGGGAGGAAGGTCTGAGAAATGAAGTTCGTAGCCCTCTCTTATAATGAAGAAGGTCCACTGCTCTGATGTAATCTGCTCCCATCTGGGAGCAAAATGAGCTAACCTTCCTGGAATGGTGAGAGGTTCTGGCTGTTTTAAAGCCAGAAAGGCTAAGTTCTCTAGCATCAAGTCAAAAACCCTGAGGGGGTTGGGTCTGCTGAGTTGCAGCAGCCCCTGTAGTCTTAGGCCTGGCCTGTTTAGGTTGCTGACGCTTAGTAGCAAAGCGACCTGTAGAGGATTGTTGGCCAGAAGCAGAAGGAAATCTGCCCTTTTTGAAAAAAGACTTCTTGAAGGGTTTTTTCTTGGCAGGAATGGAGGTTGACTTTGAAAGTCTATCCAGAGCAGAATTTTCTGCATCCATCTGAGTGACTTTTATTTGCCATTCTTTGCCAAACAGGTTTTCACCTGTACAGGGAAGATTTCCTAAGCCATCTTGTACCCAGGGTTCTAAATCAGAAGCTTGGAGCCAAGCAATTCTGCGAGCAGCTATGGCAATTCCAGAAGCTCTGCTGGCACCTTCAAAGGAATCAAAGGCTGCCCGGTTGGAAAACTTTGAAATATCTTGAGTATGCTTAAGCCAAATGAGGAATTCATCCCTTTTATCTTCTGGTAGAAAAGGGAGGAAAGTGTGCAGTTTATCGGCAACCTCCTTTAGAAACATACCCATGTAAAGACTATAGGAGTTGATTCTGGCAATGAGCATACTGGCTTGGAAGATTTTTCTACCAAAAGCATCCAAGGTCCTGCATTCTCTTCCTGGAGGAGTAGAAGAGCGTCTCTTCATACTCTTTATCCTCTTCATAGCTGACTGCACCACAATGCAATGGTGAGGAAGCTGTGTTTTATGAAAACCAGGATAGGGAGGGACACGATACATAGGGGCTTGTTTACAAAGCCGCGGTAGTGGTTCGCGATCGCGATCGCAACCGCGGCCCCATTGAAATCAATGGGGCCGCGGCTCCGATTACGATCGCAAACCGCTACCGCGGCTTTGTAAACAAGCCCCATAGTGTCCAATCTGCGAGAATGAGGAGAGATAGTGAGAGGAGTCTCCCATAAATCAATCATGTGTTCATAAAGAATCTCATGAATTGGTAAGGTGACTGCCTCTTTAGGAGCCTTAGAATAACCCAAAATATCTAATTTTTTTGCTCTAGGCTTTGATTCAGAGGATACTGAAATAGAAAGTCCTTTAGCTACTTCTCTTATGAAGTCTTGAAAGGACAAGTCCTCTGAAGGAGACATTCTTCTTTTTGAAGAAGAAGGCTCTTCAGGAAGGGCTATAGATACTTTAGCAGACTCCTCTGATGTATCAGAATCACCAGAGGAATCAAAGTACCGTCTGTCAGGATGCTCTTCTAACGCTCGGTACGCGTATCGAGCAGTATTGACATCGGGCGTCATCGGTACCGGATCGGTACCGATGAGCAGCCCTGGACAAGGAACCGCTGCAGTCGGTATCCTGGTCGATACCAATGCAGTCGGTACTGGTATCGGCGCTGGTGCCGGTACCCAAGTCGATACCGACAACAGAGTTTGTTGTGGTATCAACGGCGTCGCAGCTTGAATGAAGGCACTGATAGCCTGCTGCATGGACAGAACATTCTGATCCATTGACGCCATGAATGCCTGGAACTCGGTACCGGAAGGTTGTGCCGGTACCCCAGAGCATTCTAACAGGTGATCGGTTGAGGCCGTGCCATCGATGTCAACCTGTAACCCCATAGGTGGAGCTTTGGAAGCCGGAGCTTCCCGCCGGGGTTGTTTTGCCGTGCAGGATCCTCAAGGGCAAGCCCGGAGGCATCTCGATGCTTAGAGGGAGATCTACCCTTCGAGGACCGGCTGGATTTATGTTTGGTTACCTGAGCTCCATTGGGGGAAGAAGAAGCCGTGGAAGACGTCGATGCCACCGAAGCTGCATCAGCGGGAAACAGCACATGGAGCTTAGCTGCTCGGTTCTGTAAACCCCGTTTAGACATCAGAGAGCAGGACGGACAATCTGAAATGGAGTGTTCAGGACCCAAACATTTAAGACACCATTCATGGGTGTCTGTAACAGAAATAGTACCGCTGCACTTAGTGCATTTCTTAAACCCGGAGGCTGGTTTTTCCATGAGGAAAATTTCTTGTGAGGCCTAAGGCCCAAAGAGAGAAATACACCAAGTGAGGGGAAAATATATAGTTTGTTTTTTTTTTTTTAAAGAAAAGACCGGCGGTACCGGTCCGGAGTCGGGGAAGGCAGACACGCGACCAAAGAAATAAAATAAAACAAAGAACTTCTTCAGCGGTGACAGGGCTCGACCTGCTGGCTCCGCGGCAGAGAAGAACTGAGGAGAGGCGGTTAGGAAAGGTGGGAAGGCAGCGCGCAGGCGCTGTGGGATGCTCCCAAAAGCTTTCCTTTTTGGGAAGCTGGGGAGCGTTCCCGCGCAGGCTCCGTCGGTACCAACGTACCCATATGTGTGAAGACTCATTCCTGCTTGTTCCTGGAGATACAGTGGATCCCTTTATAGCAAGAGGATAAAATCAAAATAAGCATCTCTTATATCTGAACAAATAGGGGTGACCTACACGGAGCGGTGGGTACAGCCCTAAACAAAGGCATGGGGAGGGGTGACCTGCATAGAGCGGCAAGTGCACCTACTCTTGCTGCCTTGCCGGGCAGACTAGATGGACCATACTGGTTTTTATCTGCTGTCATATACTATGTTACCTGAGAGGTATCAGCTTTCTGCAAAGCATCCTTACCAATCATTGAGGGGAGGAAATAAATCTTTTGAAGAGGAGGGTTCCCAAACTCGGGAAAACAGCTCCTTAAGGAACCGAATGAACAGGTTCCTAAGGGAGCACAATGAAAGCTATGGAAAATTTAGTAAATGAAGATTTAAGTTTCTCTGTTGATTTTCCAAGTTTTCAATTTTACACTGGAAAACCAAACCATCCTTAGCTGGGACCTCCTGCTGCTCCTATAAATGTTGAATTTTAACCTTGAGTCCATCCAATTGTGCTTGCTATTGGAGCAACTTTGCCTCCACCCTATCCAATCTAGAAGCAAAGGGAGCAGAAGCCTGCAATACCCCAGCATGAACCCGATAAAGTGACTGCATTGCAACTCAAATGGAGTCCAGGGTCACCTCCTTTGGTCTCACAAGCGGAGGAAGATCCTGGATCATCACAGTCTCCTGAAAGGGGCGGTAAACCCTGTACCTGGGGGCAGTTGGACCCATTACTGCTAGCCACCGGCGCAACCAATGCTGAGGCCAAGGACTGTTGAGTAGCCACATTTGAAACCACACCAGGTGCGCTACCCTCAGTACCCCCAGGGGAAGGAAGAGGAGTGGAAGGGCCAAGTGGGCTCAGCGAAACATTGCTGCCCAAATCGGGGCTCTACCTAACCCCGACAACAGGTTCGCCAAACACTTTGCCTGTACAAAATCATCCATGGCACACTGCCCCACTGGTAAAGCAACAGGAGTGGAGGAAATACCTCCCCTACCTTTAGCTTTTTGTTTAGGCATCAAGAGAAACTAAACCAATGGAAGCAAAGGCCAGAACGAACTACTCCAATATGAACTTAAATCCTCCTAAAGAAGAAGCGCTGCCAAAAGATATTAAATGACACATGAAAGTAAAGATGTATCGAACCCAAAACTTAATGCATTCAGTAGAGGGTACAAAAAAGCTGTTTCAAGCACATATTGAAAGCAACAATAAGGTCTCAGACTTTAACGGGCAAACCATATACTCCAGGCAGCATTCGCCGTTAGAGCACAGCAAAGCCCTTCTTGCATCAATGACCTTAGATATTATGTTGCTATAAGAATAGCTATCACTAACTCCTTTAGCATAAACTGTAGCAATGGTTTTCTTAATAAATTGATATAGGAGAGTGAATAGCGTAACTTAGCTGAGAAAGTACTGCTTGAAATGCTGCTTTGCCATCATCTCATCCCCGCTTCAGCCCCAACGCTCTCAATCGCGCTGTTATTGCGTTTCACCCGAGCAGGTTTCTTCAGGGGGAGACTGGCAGAGGATGGCGAGAACACTAGACAATAAAACACAAGAATGCATGATGCATTCTTGTGTTTTATTGTCTAGTGTTCTCGCCATCCTCTGCCAGTCTCCCCCTGAAGAAACCTGCTCGGGTGAAAACGCAATAACAGCGCGATTGAGAGCGTTGGGGCTGAAGCGGGGATGAGATGATGGCAAAGCAGCATTTCAAGCAGTACTTTCTCAGCTAAGTTACGCTATTCACTCTCCTATATCAATTTATTAAGAAAACCATTGCTACAGTTTATGCTAAAGGAGTTAGTGATAGCTATTCTTATAGCAACATAATATCTAAGGTCATTGATGCAAGAAGGGCTTTGCTGTGCTCTAACGGCGAATGCTGCCTGGAGTATATGGTTTGCCCGTTAAAGTCTGAGACCTTATTGTTGCTTTCAATATGTGCTTGAAACAGCTTTTTTGTACCCTCTACTGAATGCATTAAGTTTTGGGTTCGATACATCTTTACTTTCATGTGTCATATACAGAGTCTCTTTTTGGTTTGACAGTGTGCGCTCTGTGTGAGTTTTTTGACCACTACCATAAAAGATATTAAATGCCAAACTCTCCACCTCATGCTCCGCCTAAGGGCCACACCAAAGGACACTCTGGTGAGGCCCTCAGGCACGGGCCCACCAAGCGCGGGTACGCCTTAAGCATGTTTGGCTTTTAAAGCCAGCAGATGAAACAAGACAGGGAGAAGCTTGCTCCCATTCCCGACAGCACAGCAGTTCTCCCTCAACCTCACTTTGTACTGTACATATTTATTTAGACAGTTTTGTATACCGCCTTATCCTTCAATCAAAGCCTTATCCTTCAATATAGTTATTCTTGAAGAACTTGATAAAGTAACAGGAAAAGAAACCCTCTATATAAATTAGTATCAGTCTGCAAAAAAATCCAAAGTTAGAGGCAATACTCATTCATACTTAACTGACGAATCGAAGATCCAGTATTAATACTTTCCAAATGCCATCATTGTTTTCCCACTAAAACCTTCATTGGGCATACTACAAAATGGAGTGGTTGTGGTGATTGTTTTTCAAGGCGGCAAATATGTGCCCATATTGAAAACACAACAAGCACAGTTTTAACACAAATCAAAATGCAAAAAATATTTAAAAAAAAAAGATTGGTGTGAGATATAACATTTAAAAAGTTGAGTGAAAAAAAGAACTGATGATTGATGAGGGATATATACAGGATAACATAGGCAACAATAGAGCAGTTTGTTTCCTTAAAGGCTCCATTCTGATGGTTCTTTTCATTTTTTTAACTTTTCAAGTATTATGAGTGTTTGTGAAGCTAATGATTAGAGCGGAAGGTAGAGAAACAGGGAAATCAGGGTTCAAATCCCACTGATACACACTATGATACTGGACAAGTCACTTAACCCTCTGCTGCTTCATATATAAACTTAGGGGTATGTTTACTAAGCATTGGTAGCTACCGCTGGCTTAGTAAAACAAGCCCTCCAGAGACAGGCAAAATACCTCCTGTACCTGAATGTAACTTGCCTTGAGCAATTATTGAAAAAGGCATGAGCTAGGTTCAAAAATCCACTAAAATTAGAATCCATTTTTTTAAATGGTATCACTTTGAAAATGGCATCTGCTTGCCTGTCCAGGACTGATGTTGCCCTAACATAGAGGGAGAGGCTGAAAACTAATGGCATAATTTTAAAGGGCATTTCTGTAGGTAAAGCATTATTTTTACTTGCAGAAAGGGCCTTTTTAAAGAACTGCATACAACCTGTGTGTGCAGACGTTTACCTGACCAAAGGCGTCCTCATGGCAACATTGGGGAGGGGAAGCATTTACCAGTTTACTTTATAAAATGTACACATATTTGCATAAACTGCAAATTTGGGCTACTAAGTAGCTGGCGTACACGTGCATAGATACTTCCCATGGAGTCCTTTTCAAAGGGAAGGTATGTATTTTCCCTTAGGAGATTAGGGCAACTCATGCACTTATCTACTGTACAAGTTTGGCTGCCTGATATAAATTTACCCTTCCTACCACTGCAATAAAATAGACAAACAGAAACCAGCAGGGACAGATGGGGTGGGGAACTGCTGGGGGCAACATGGAATTAATTTTGAGGATTCTTCAGTTTTTCATTATCATGAATTAAACAGAAAGGGCCAGGAACCTATTTCATCCGTTAAGTCCTGTTTGCTTTTAGACAATATGTAAACTACTCAAAGTATAGTTTTTCTTGAGAAACATCTGCTAGCCTTCTGCTCCAGTCTGTGCCTTGCTTAGCAGAATGGCCCACTGTTCTCTCCTAATGAAACTCTCATGGCATTTCTTACCGTGTAGAACAGACTCCTGGAGAATCGTGCACGTTGTAAGCTAGGAAATTACTTGGAGGATACATTAATGACCCTATGACACCGCTCTTCAATTACATCTCTTCTTCATAGGATGTTTAGATTATTCTGACGGCTTGCTATTGGCAGTTACTGTATGAGTCTTATGACCCAGTTGTCATAATAAAAGAACAAGAAAGCGGAGCCTGGACTGACAAATTCGTAAAACTTGTTTATTGCGCCCCAATAAACAAGTTTTACGAATTTGTCAGTCCAGGCTCCGCTTTCTTGTTCTCTTGTTTTGTGCGGATCCTTAGCTCCTTTTGGTCCAGTTGTCATAATAAAAATCCAATTAAAGTATTGTAATCTTGAGGGATGATTAAAAGTCATCTTATACATTCCTTATTTCAATTGGTGTCATTTTACACCATCAATAGAAACAAATGCATAATCTCTCTGTATCAAAAACCAATATAACAAAGCCCTATATTTAAATATCCCAAACCAAAAAATAGAGCAAAAATAATAACTGAGTAGAAAAATAAAAATTTGAATGTTGGAAAATTGGCCTTGAGGGACATTCCCATCTCGCAGCCCCTATCCTGTTTTAATCAATGATAGGCTCTTATTATGTAAAACCTATTTTTCAGTCGTGAGAAAAAAGCACACCAATTCATGCGCCTACACAATTAAAACATTCAAAACACTTGTGAGACTGGGTGTATAACTTATAAATATTGCAGTGAACTTCACAGTCAAAAATAAGAAAGTTCAGAGACTTCCATGCACTTGTCTTGAAAAGATGATCCCCACAAGCAATCTTCCGTGTAGAGAAACTTCCCTTGACAATTTTCACAGCATCAGGAACGCCTTTCAAAACTTTGCTGCAATAACAGCAAACACAGCACTGCGTTTAGGACATTCAGTTATACATGTCCTGTTTCAACGCTCAATAATCTGCATTAATAAATGGCACCCAAAACTTTTAGGATGCCACAAAACTCAGCTTAAATTTATACCACATGATCAACGGAACCAATGAATGACAGTTAAAAGAACCAATCACTTTACATCACATCATAAGAGACTTGCCCAATCAAATTCTTGATTCAGCCCATACGGAGATACTGATGGCAGATTGAAAATCCAGGATTGCTCACAATACTGAAGTTTTTGTTCTCTATTACCACCACGAGGGTTCTCAGGAATAAAGTCCAAAATTCTCCATTTTAAATCAGAAAAGAGATGATTTCCAAGCAATGTTGACCTCTAGGAGCACTAGACGTTCGGTTTTTCAAACAAGAAGCATGCTCACGTAAACGTATACGAACTGGACGTATAGTGCATCCTATATAAATCAAAGAACATGGACACAATAATAAATAGATGACAAATGCTGTGGAACAAGTGGTGTGCCATCTAGTATAATGTTTTTTTATCGAATTTGGAAAACTCCATTCATACCCATTCATAGATTGTGCACAATAATCACATCTTCCACATGCGAAATGTCCCAAAACGTTGCCATCCTGTTTTTGAGGTGGTCTATCTGAGAAAGATGAATATTACAGATGGCACCAGGCAAGCAGGTTACCAGACAATCCTCACATCCACCAGCCATCCAGCTATCCAGCTATCTACATACTGAATGATCGAATCACCAACCATAATGGCCTCCTAACCCTTCCCTCATGGGGTCATGCCCCTGGAAACATCTCCTCTATGTGAGACATCACCTGGAGGACAGGTCCTAGCTGCAGGCTGCCACACTGGTGGTGGGACTTCTTTACTGTCTCTACCTCTCTTTCTGCCTTAGCTTCTCCATGTATGCTACTCTAGTTTTCAGAGACCACACTCATTCCCTGAGAGCAAGGAGCTCTTTGCACCCAGTGCATACATAAAACCTCTCACCAAAAGGGAGATAATCATACATGTAAAACTTAGTGCAAAAGACTGGAGAGCCCCCATCTCGCTGCTGGTCTACTGTCTGCATCTTAATTTTAATGATTCGTTTAGCTATTTAAATTTGTTCAGTTATTTAAAGTTGCTAGGGGAATAGGGATACTTGAACCAATACAAATATACCTAATAGGATTAAGGGACTTTGTTTAATGTTTACCTCAAGATGAGCTGCATGGACCTAACTAATTATTCTTAAGGCCTAACAACTTGCTGATGAAGATAAATGGTTAAAACTGAAAGTGAATAATATACCCCCTTTCTCTCTAACTGGTTTAAGAGCATATAAATCAAAGATTGTGCTGGGGTAGGGGAAAGATGGGGTGGAGGGATGGGTAGAAAATAAACACTAACTGAAAATTTGCCTGTTACACTATGCCCTAGCTCATTTTAACTAAAACAGGCATTTTCTTCTGAGGCAATAGATGATAAAGTGGCTTGCCCAAGGAATTGCACCATGCTCGCTTGAGTACTAGGCTGTTGCTTTAACCACTATGCTACTTCTCCACTCCACACTAGCCCCTAACTGACTTTAATTTAACTGAATGTTTGCTTGTTACACTATGCCCTAACTGAATTAATAGATCGTGTTCTGGCCACCATGGATGAGGAGGCCATTACAGGGGTTGGGGAACTTGAAAGCTCACCTGCAAGACACATACCTATCAGAATGGCTTTCATGCAGTTCCATTGATATATGTACCACCAGTAACTCTCACCTCCATGCACAGTCACTGTGCATATTGACCTATAGTATTGACAGTTTTGGAAACTGGCCCTGGCACTTCCTCACAGAAATCATAACTCTACCTGCCACATGGCTTCAGGCCCTCCAGGACTGCCATAGCTTGTTCTGCTGTGTCCTGCATTTTTGGGTAAACTAGCTCTCTGTAGATCTGTGTGTATGTAAAACATAAAATGGTCTGGACAGTCACAGTGGACCTGGAACCATGTAAGTAAGTTCGTAAGAGGGCTTGGAGCCAGATGATTGGGGCATTACAGTGCCTGGAGACATGTCTGGGTGTCGTAGCCTGGATGGCATTTTAGTGACTAGCATGCACAGGGTTACCAGGTGAAACCATACTTCCCCCTTCCAAACTACATAGCCTATGTCACCCACACCTCTAGGACACTTTCACACATACCCTGGCTGTGGTCCCATGCCTCGCTCTAACCTTCCTATGCACTCAGAGGTTGTTAAAATATAAGATATCTGAACCATGACTTTACTTGCATGGATTGCATGGCCACATGACAGGATAGGTGCATCACAGTCACTATTTAAAGTATATGTACCCACAACTCTATACCTGTAGGTGCTCTGAACACCAGTAATACTGCAGATAGCACCAGGGCATTCAGCTCCAAGCATAGCTGTTATATAGCTGCCTTATCAAATCTGAACTGAGTCAGACACTGGTCATCTGTGTCATCCAGTATATTGAACCCCAGTCCGGTACACTCTGTGGTAGGGGTGCTCTCTTCTCCCCTCCTGTGCTCTCTATGGGTGTCCTCCTGCAGGACCAGTGTAAACCAGTTGACAATGGTTTATACCCACCATCAGCGCCCTTGATATCCCACCACCAACACCACTGTGCCTCCACCACCAATGCACTGTGCTCTGTGAGACACTGGTACATAGAGACACACAAACTGACTATGACAAACATTCACTGATATTCAGGCCATTCACACACCTCCTCTCCAGCACACCAACACACACAGTGGCACACACATGCTCACAATGTCATGGTACAGGCACAAACAGGCAGAAACTGCAACACATGGACTTTGGGGAACACAGATGGACTTACAGCTGCAGGGCAAATGGGGGCCCATGAGACTCGGGAAGGGAACAGGGATGGTTGAGAATTGGGTGTTGGCTTGTTGGCAACAGTGGGGTATAGTGAGCACTGCTGGGGGGAAGGAAAGACATAGTGGAGACACAAGGGAATTGCTACAAAGACCGATCAATAGACATGGGCAACAAGCACACTAATGTCTCTCCAGTAGAAGCTCCTTCAATCACAATTGCAAACTGTGATCGGCACTGACAGCAGAGTCTCTTACCTATTTGTGATTTATAGCAGATGTAGGGAAAAGTGTTTGGATACTGTGCCCGGCATGTCCCAAATGCTATGCAAAATATGTCTTGGATGTGCGGCCATGTGCTCCGTCCTAGCTGCGCCCAGAAATACCCCCAAACATACCCACTCTGAGATGTCCATATTTGGATGTGACTACTGCTGGAATATACAAGTCTGCCTGGTTCTGAAATTGCCTTCAGCACATCCCTGAGATTATGATGTCCATGTTGGCTTTTTGGGACATCTATCTCACATTTATCTCTTCTAAAGTAGTCCCCATTGTGCACATACATACACGCAATCAAAAGCATACATGTGCGTGTGAGGAAGATAAACATTTACAGGCTGCTTACAGCTGGCTTGCACATTCTCATCAAGTATAACTCCTATGTCATCGAAATTGTTTCAGCCTGTGGCCTTACAGCCCATGCTAGCAATGAATGAGCACAGTGGTCTATCCCTCTGACTGTCTGAGTATTACTGTATTGGAGCAAAAATCCAATGTGTGCTTTCTACTCAGTGCTGACTCCTGGCGACCCAGCAGCTCCTGGGTTTTCTAGACAGTGTGAGTGGAGGTAGATTGCCAGGCAGTTCTTCTGAGGCAATGGAGGGTTAAGTGACTTGCCCAAGGCAGTAGAATGTAAATGACTGAAACGGTTTTCTTGCCTTTTAACTATAAATGCAAGCAATAGCTCTACCAGGATCCCTTGGCATGCCCTTATAAGCACACACACACACAGAAATCTCTTAAGCTTTCTTCCCTCAAGAAGAACAGCTAAAAAGGCATTGAAATTATAGGGAAAAGGGGCTGGTTAATATTAGATGTGTACAGCTACAGATCTCCCAAAATGTAAGTAAGGTAATCCTACTTACAATACCGCATTGGTAACCATGTCTGGAAAGGTGATTCACTTTTGGCATAAAAGTCAATTCGGATGAATCATTCACACATTAACGCCTTCTGAAAGAATAGGCAAGCTTTCTGCTCAGACAGACAAAGATGAAACGACACACACATGCCTTTGTATGCATTGTTTCAAAATTCTGTGTTTCTGTATCGATGTGTGGGATTCTGGTTTCACGTTCAGCTCTTGTATACTTTGTGCAGAGTCGCTACCACAAATCAACATAATAAGGACTTAAATATGTAAATCCTAGGAGAAAGAGGTGGGGTATGTGATCAATGTTCCTGCTAATCTTTGCAGGGGATCTACAACTTCCTTCTACCTGCTTGAGGCCGCTTCAGCCATCTCACAGTTTGAACCCCACAGGGGCCATGTAGTCTCACTTGACTCATCTGCCCAGAGAGATAACAAGGGTAGAATATCTCAAAAGGTGAAATTTACTGTCCCAATGAGTAAGATTTTTCAGGTGATGTGTTTGGGGTACAAATATGGAATGATTTATGTATTGTATTGCTTTGAAAATGAAAGAAGTAATACAAAGGGACATGTGCGCCACGTTACCAACGCAGGGCTCCTTGCTAACTGCAGGGGAGCATGTACATCTATCTCCCTGCAGTTAGAGCAGGAAAACCGCATGGTGCCGTGGAGACCAGGCCGCAAGTGCAACTACTGCCACTCATTGCGTGGTTTTCACCACCTTCACGTTTAAGTGCCAACAATTATAAATAGAAGTGCAGTCAATTAAGGACTAAAATGCCAAAAGGGAAATTTTTACATTTCAAAGGAGAGAGAAATTACAGTTGTCCCCTCAATCATTTGTTTCAAACTCTGGCCAAAAGGACCACTTTGCTGAAAATCATGTGGGCCTCAGAGGAGGTGCAAATGCTGACCGGGAAATGTTTTAAAATATACATATCTTCTCATTGGAAAATGCGAAACACCTGTACAATTTTTAGGACCACCCAACCCACGTTCCCTTTGAATCAGTACATCCTGCGGTATCTACATGTTTAAACTGTGCCATTCTGAAATCACAGTTTACACATGTATATAATTTATGGGCAGTGGTGGACGATAGGCTAGTTCAAGTGGCGAGCTGCCACCACCTTCAGATTCAGCTGCTGAACATATCCAGGCTCACCAGGCATCAGCAATGCTATCCAGTTAACACTGATACTCGGCCATGGCCAGGTAGCAAGCACTAACTGAAACCAAAACTGGAGCACCTACTCGCAAGATACCTTCAGGAAACACAAAGAGGGCGAGCGGAATTGGAGGTCACAAGCGCTTTATTGATACAAGAACGCCCCAACGCGTTTTGGCAATGCCTTCATCAGGGGACTGAGAACTGCAAACAAATAAATGTATGACAAACTCAAACATATAAATACAAGGCATCACGATTATATAAAATATATTAGAAAACAAACAGACATAATAAATTAAAAATATAAAAGTTATTAAAAATATTAAAAACATCAAAATATAAAAAGAAGTGATAATAAATAATTACACAAATATTGAATAATGAAGAAGGACAAAACATAGGCTTAAAAAGATATAAAGAGCCATACAGCCATACTGAACTACAAAAATACTTACAATTATATGTACTATGTATTGATTGGAGCGCACAGTAAATTGTAAAAACGTAGCAAAAAATCAATCAAATAGTTGATTATGCTAAAAGATATAACATGAACAACTTTAAAAAAAATGATAAATAAATATATACATCAATGTAATAATTAATAATGGGAAACCCAGAACCCAAAGAAAACCAGACCAAGGTATATAACATAAAATTCATTTACAACCTTTTTATGAACCTACATAGTACTCAAATTAAGCAATGTAATAAGCCCTACATTGTACCGGGGAATAAAACCAAATAGCATACGGTGGAACCAATTTAAAAACCTAAAAAAAGGGGGGCGGAGGTGTTTAAAAGGCACACTGCACGTACTAAAAACTATAAAGACTATAATAGGTATGTTAAAAAAAGCTAGGGAGCCCCTAAAAAACAGGATAGTGGCCGTCACCACCCTGGTTCTGCGGTCTGTGGGTATATTCCGTGACAGTATCTAGATTGTGCCGCTGATCAAGCTGACTGTGTTTTAACCGGTTAGCACTTCTGCTAATCAGTTAAAATGCTTTGAAAATGCCCCCTCCATGTTTAAATACCACTGTTTGGACATCTAGATGCCAAGCAAGGTTTCTAAAATGACTTCCATGATATGTCTGTGCCCTGCACGACTCAAACCATGAAACAGACCGAGCAGTGCAAAGTCAATAGAAGGGAGTCAAAGGTCTCCCACGCAGCTTAGCAGAAGCAGTGGATATGACTGAGAGATTCAGATAACGTCAAACAAATGAATACGCACAAGAAGCAAAGCTTTTTTCAGTGGAAAACGTTTTAGAAAAATGGGTCATGATAAGAGGACAAAAGCAGGTAGACTCAGGAGTAACATATGGAACTATTTCATTACTTAAAGTTTGTGGATTCGTGCACTAGGATTGCCAACTTTCTGGTTTTCATCTGGCCTGGATGCAGGGCCGGTGCTACCCGGTAGGCCAGGTAAGCACAGCAGGGGGCACCGGTGTTAAGGGGCACCAAAGCTGCCGCAGTTTTGTGTGCCCGTGAGACAGGCAGCTTCTGCAGGCCGAAGAGAGGAGAGAGGCAGTGCTGCATGCACCCATGGGAGCAACCTGTCCCCTGGGCTGAAGAGAGGCGATAGCCACGATTGGCAGTGCTGCATGCGCCCATGGGAGCAACCTGTCCCCTGGGCTGAAGAGAGGCGATAGCCGCAATTGGCAGTGCTGCATGTACCCGTGGGGCAGGCTGTCCAATGGGCTGAAGAGAGGCGATAGCCGCGATTGGCAGCGCTGCATGTACCCGTGGGGCAGGCTGTCCGATGGGCTGAAGAGAGGCGATAGCTGTGATTGGCAGCGCTGCATGTACCCGTGGGGCAGGCTGTCCCATGGGCTGAAGAGAGGCGATAGCCGCGATTGGCAGCGCTGCATGTACCCATGGGGCAGGCTGCTTCCATGGGCCAAAGAGAAGAGAGAGAGTAGCAATTGGCAGTGCTGCATGTACCTGTGGGAGTAGCCTGTCCTGTGGGCCAAAGAGGAGAGAAAGGCCACCAATCGCGGCCAGCAGTGCTGCGTGCGCCTGCAGGACAGGCTGTTCCCGCGGTCTGAAGTGAGGAGAGAGGCATTGATGCAAATGCCTGTGGGAGCAGCCTGTCCCGCGGTCTGAAGTGAGGAGAGAGCTGTGATAGGCAAGAGTGATGCAGGAGCTGGGGCCAGAGATGCACAGGAGGTAGGGAAATTTAAAGGGGCAGTGATTTGGGGAAATAAAGCTGGTGGGGGTAGGAATGGAATGGGAAGAAAGAAAAGGATAGAGGTTGGGAAGGGAACAGAGTGGGGAAGGCAGCAGGAGAGAGTCTGCAAGGAGGGGTGAAAGAGTGCAAGGACTTGAAGATCGAAGAGAGGGGAGAAAAGGGTACATGAATATAAACTAAAAGGCACAGCACACCAACCCCCCCCCCCCCCACGAAGGCACACGGGTACTCCATCTCACACCACACAAACATACACACAAAGGCAGCCCAACCTCCAACACACACACACACAGTCACTTGACCAATGCAACAAACACACACACAGGCACACACTTCACTCTCACACTGCACCACACGCATGCCCACACACACACACACACACAGAGGCATCACATCCGTGCACCACACATTAACTCTCTAAAGAGAGAGATATATGTATACATAATATCACAGAAAAGTAGAAACATGCAGGCAGATAAAGACCATAGAGTCTATCCAGTCTGCCCTTCCATGCGAACCACTAAGTTCTACAGTCCCTTTTTTCCTTTAGAGATCCTCTGTGTTCGTCCCATGTTTTCTTGAATTCAGACACAGTACTTATCTCCACTACCTCCACTGGGAGACTATTCCACGCATCTACCACTCTTTCCGTAAAGAAATATTTCTGCAAATTACTCCTGAGTCTATCTCCTTTCACCTTCATCCTATGCCACCTCGTTGTAGAGTTTTTTCAGTTGAAAGAGGCTCTCCTCCTGTGCATTTATTCCATAAAGGAATTTAAACATCTCTAGTATATATCCCTTCTCCCATCTTTCCTCCAAAGTGTACATATTGAGATCTTTAAGTCTGTCCCCATATCCCTTACGCCAAAGCCCACTGACCAATTTGGTAGCCATCCTTTGCATCAACTCCATCCTGTTTACAGTTGTGGTCATTAGTATTGGCACCCTTGCACTTCAACCGCTTAATGTCCAATATCTCCTAAGAAAAAAGTGGCCAGTGAAATAGCTTTGGACTATATATGCACACATATTTAAGACATAAAATAATCAAATAAAACAAGACCAATTAAAAAAGGAAATAGTATAAAAACTGGGACAATGGCAAGACATGATTATTGCCACCCTTATAAACAATGCAAATCAGTTTGAACAGAAAACCACATTCTCATTGCAGTAAAATTAGACACACCTATGATCAGTTGTCAGTACTCACATGACTTGAATCAACCAAGGAATGATGGCTCTAATATTTAAAATGGCCACATTCGCTCCCTGTTCCATTTTCACAATGGTGAAGACAAGAGAGCTGCCTGAGACCATCATAAAAGCCATTATCACCAAACATCAAACTTCAAAGGAGTACAAGGCCATCTACAAAGACCTTGGGATTCCTGTGTCTACAGCTTTCATGTTATTAAGCAGTTTTGTGGTTATGGAATTGTAAAGAACCTCCCATGACATGGTGGGAAGAGGAAAATTAATCCAAGAAGTCTTTGAAGGTTAGTGTGAACTGTTGGAAAAACAAAACATATAACATCCAAAGAGCTTAAGGTTGACCTGGAACAATCTGGAGTGGTGGTTTCAACCTGCATCATATGCCATGCACTAAACAAAGAAGGACTTCATGGGCGAAGGCCAAGGAGGATCCCACTGCTCAAAGACAGACATAAAAAGGCACGCCTGATCTTTGCCCAAACCCACCTTGAGAAACCACAATCCTTTTGGGAAAATGTTCTGTGGACAGATGAAAACAAACTTGAATGCTTTGGCAATGCAGACTAGTGGTACATTTACTGGTGAAGAAATGAAGCTTATAAGGAAAAAAATACCCTTCCTACAGTTAAATATGGTGGAGGTTCCATAATGTTATGGGACTGTTTTGCTGCCTCAGGAACTGGAGGCCTGGAACGTATTAAAGGAATCAGAGGACTACTATTACTACTACCCGTGTTTCCCCGAAAATAAGACCGGGTCTTATATTTATTTTTGCTCCAAAAGATTCACTAGGGCTTATTTTCGGGGTAGGGCTTATTTTTTTTTTCATATACAACAATCCACAGCAACAACTGAAAGACAGCCCCTTGGAGAGAAGAGGCCCGCAGCGCAGCACAGGCAGCCGATCGGCGTCGGGGAGTGGAGCAGGAGGAAAGCTCCTCCCTGGTCCTCCCGCCGAAGCCAATCAGCACAACAGCAGCAACAACTGAAAGATAGCCCCTTGGAGAGAAGAAGCCCGCAGCGCAGCACAGCACCAGCAGCCGATCGGCGTCGGGGAGTGGAGCAGGAGGAAAGCTCCTCCCTGGTGGGACCCTCCCCCCAGGTACCGAATCTGTCAGTCCGTCGATCTTCACTAGGGCTTATTTTCAGGGTAGGGCTTATATTACGAAAATCACAGAAAAACGTGCTAGGGCTTATTTTCGGGGTAAGTCTTATTTTCGGGGAAACGGTACTACTATTACTACAACTGATTATTTGTATAGCGCTTCAAGGAGTACACAGCACTGAAAAGACACATGGTCTCTGCTCATCAGAGCTTACAATCTAGTTAGGGCAGTCAACACAAACAGCTGAGGACAGGGAAATGTCAAGGGGAATGGTAAGGAAACACATAAGAGTCAAAGTGGATCAGGATCCAAAAGCCACCTCAAAAAGGTGAGTTTTTAGCCTGGATTTGTTGGCAGTAGTAGAGAAGGGCACAGATAGAAGGCATCTGCCAGAAGAGTGGAGGTCCCGAGGAGGGACGGTGAAGAGCAGCAGAATGAATGCACTTATAAGTCAGTAGGAGAAGTTTGAACTGGATATGGAAACAGATGGGGAGCCAGTGAAGTGACTTGAGGAGAGGGGTTATATAACCATAATGAGGCTGGCCGAAGATTAGCCGGGCAGCTGAGTTTTGAACAGATTGACGAGAGATAATTCAGAGGGAGACCAGCAAGGAGGAGGTTGCAGTAGTAGAGATGAGAGGTGACTAAAGAGTAGATAAGTGTCTTAGTAGTGCGTGTAGAAAGGAAGGGATGAATTTTGCTAATGTTATAGAGAAAGAAGCGACAGGTTTTAGATCTCTGTTGGATGTGTGCCGAGAAAGGTTGCAAGCTGAGGACAGAGGAAGGAGTGTAATATTATCCACAAGAATAGAGATGGGAGGAAGGGGGGGGAATGGATTTAGAGGGAAAGATAAGGAGCTCAGTTATGGCCAGGTTTGGTTTCAAACGTCCATGAAACATCCAGGCAGCAATATCAGTTAGGCAGACAGAGATCCGAGCCTGGATTGCTGGAGAGATTTCAGGTGTAGAGAGGTACATTTGTGAGTCATCAACATAAAGATGGTACTGAAAACCATGGGAGGAGATGAGTGTACCAAGAGACTGGGAGAAAAGGAGTGGGCCCGCAGACCCTTGAGTTACACCATCTGAGAGAAGGACAGCAGTGGAGGAAGACTTATCAGTATAAACGCTGAAAGTGTGTTGGGAGAGATAAGAGAACCAGGATAGTACAGAGCCCTTGAAGTCAAGTGAAGACATGTTATCGAGGAGAATGTGGCAATCAACAATGTCAAAAGCAGCAGAGAGGTCAAGAAGGATGAGGATAGAATAAAGGCCCTTGGATTTTGCCAGGAGCAGGACACTTGAGACTTTGGTAAGAGCTGTTTCAGTGGAATGTAAAGGACGAAAGCTAGATTTCAGTGGATCAAGAAGGGCTTGAGAGAAGAGAAAGTCAAAGCAATGGTGGTGAACCACATTTCAAGTAGTTTAGAAACAAGGGGAAGGAAGGAGATGGGTCGATAATTAGAGGACAGGTAGGGTCATGTGCAGTTTTCTTGAGGAGAGGTGTGACCAGAGCATGCTTGAAGGCTGCAGGAATGGCTGCAGTGGAAAGCGAGAGGTTGAGAATGTGAGAGATGGAAGGGATGACAGTGGAGGAGATGGAGATTAGAAGATGGGTGGGAATAGAAACAGAGGAACAAGTAGTGAGTTTAGAGGAGGAAAGAAGATGTGTGATTTCCTCCTCCAAGATCTTGGAAAAGGAAGAAAGGGTGGCAGACATTGAGGGGGAAAGTTGGGACTACCAAGGTATTTTGGAGTGAAATGTGCTGCCTAGTGTCATAAATCTGGGTTAAAGGTCATGGGTCCTCCAGCAAGACAATGACCTAAAACATATATCCAAAAGTACAAAAGAATGGTTAAAAGGGAACAAATGGACTGTTTTAAACTGGCTAGCAATGAGTCCTGATCTCAATACAATCGAGAATCTTTGGAAAGAACTGAAATCTACCATTGGTAAAAGGAATCCTGGAAACATTCATGAGCTGGAACAAATCGTAGTTGAAGAGTGCATCGCCCTACCTTCCACCATCCAACTCACTCCAGCTATACCTCACACATCACAGACGAATTAGACCAGTCCCATTTCATACCCTTTGCCTGGATATTAAAATGATCTAGTAAAGTGTTAGATAGCAAAGACTAACACCACAATAATATACATCAATGAAAGCTGTAAGTAGATGTACGTTCCTATACTGTAAATGTATAGAAACGGATATGCCTCATTGTAAATAGTTAACCTATCCACACCTGTCTATGGTTTAAATGTACATAGTTATCCCAGTTGTAGTTATATTTCCATGTTACCTTTCCTGTTTAATGTAAGCATAGGGCAGAATTTGCACTTAGAAACATAGAAACATGATGACAGAAAAAGACCACTTGGCCTATCTAGTCTGTCCTTCCATAACAACAACTACAACAGTCCACTTTTTACCTTTAGAGATCCTCTGTGTTGGTCCCATGCTTTTTTGAATTCAGTTACTGTCCTCATCTCTACCACCTCCACTGGGAGACTATTCCATGGATCCACTACTCTTTTTGTAAAGAAATATTTCCGCATATCACTCCTAAATCTATCTCCCTTCACCATCATCCCATGTCCCCTCGTAGCAGAACTTGCTTTCAATTGAAAGAGGCTCTCTCCCTGAACATTTATGCCACGGAGGTATTTAAACATCTCAATCATATCACCTCTATCCCGCCTTTCCTCTAAGGTGTACATATTAAGATCCTTAAGTCTGTCCTCATATGCTTTATAATGAAGCCCACTAATCATTTTAGTAGCCACCCACTGCACCGACTCCATCCTGCTCACATCCTTTTGAAGGTGCGGTCTCCAGAATTGCACACCATACTCCAAATGAGGTCGCACCAAAGACTTATACAGAGGCATTATCACCTCCTTTTTTCTGCTAGCCATTCCTCTCCGTATGCACCCAAGCATCCTTCTAGCTTTTGCCGTCGCCTTTTCTACCTGTTTAGCTACTTTAAGATCATCAGACACAACCACGCCTAGGTCCCGCTCTTCTTTAGTGGACAAAAGTACTTCACCTCCTATACTGTATTGCTCCCTTGGATTGCTGCAGCCCAAATGCATGACCTTACATTTTTTAACATTAAATCCCAGCTGCCAAATTCTAGACCATTCTTCAAGCTTAGCTAGATCCCTCCTCATGTTATCTACACCTTCCTGGGTGTCTACTCTATTGCAGATTTTGGTATCATCTGCAAAGAGGCAAACCTTACCCGACAGCCCTTCCGCTATATCACTAACAAAGATGTTAAAAAGAATCGGACCAAGGACAGATCCCTGGGGCACACCACTGGTAACATCCTTCTCCTCAGAGTGAGCTCCATTTACTTGTACTCTTTGTCGCCTCCCACCCAACCAATTTCTAACCCAAGCAGTAACTTTAGGGTCCATCCCTAGGGTGCTCAGTTTGTTTATAAGTTGCCTGTGAGGAACAGTGTCAAAGGCTTTACTGAAATCTAAATACACCACATGTAGAGCTCTCCCTCGGTCCAACTCCCTGGTCACCCAGTCAAAGAAATCAATCAGATTTGTCTGACAAGACCTGCCTCTGGTGAATCCATGCTGCCTCGGATCCTGTAATCCGCTGGACTCCAGAAACCTCACTATTTTCTCTTTCAGCAGCGTTTCCAATAATTTACTCACCACCGAAGTTAAACTAACCGGCCTGTAGTTTTCAACCACATCCTTACTTCCGCTTTTGTGTAAAGGCACCACATGAGCCTCTCTCCAGTCCTTTGGCACCACTCCCGACTCCAACGAGGCATTGAAAAGGTCAGTCAGTGGAGTTGCTAGAACGTCCCCAAGTTCCCTCAGTATTCTAGAGTGTATCCCATCCAGTCCCATTGCTTTGTCTACTTTAAGTTGAGCTAGTTTCTCACGAACACAGTCTTCTGAAAACACAGGTACACTACCAAAAAACTGCCTCCAGTTTTGCAACTGATTCCTATAGATTTTGGGGTGCTGAATCCAGGAAAAATAGCCAAAATGTTCCATCACGTCACGTTTTCTTGCAAAATTAGATTTCTTACCCATATAAGGAATGTTCACATAATTTCTTTTTAGCCGACTGCAGTTTATTTTCTTGGCCCAAAATAGAGGTTGTAATGGTTCACTAACTAGAAACACTCCCTCATGATATTTTAGAGTGTTTTGTATTCATTTTATACATTAACAGGACAATTGGGAGGCGGGGGGCTAAATCCAGTACTCGCGCTGGCGCATGTTCTTTCCTGTTTGCCTCGCCTCGTTCGCTCGCTCGCTCAAACACGGTGGTTGCGACATGAACGTTCCTGTCAAATTTCAGTTTCTTGCAAGTTCATTATTACCTTTTGTTTGCTCAGTCGTAATCCAGCTTTATTCCGAAGTGGTTCACTACAGTTGTAGTTTGCAGTGCTGTGTATTTGTGATGGCTCACAGAGCCAGAGGTTGCGTCAACTCTCCGGACAGTTTTTGTTTTATTTGTGGGGAATATACCGTGAAAAAGCGGCAGAGGAACATTTCTGCATTTATTAAAAAGTATATTTCGCCTATTTCGGTTTGAAGTTAGGCGATCAAGACAAACCGTGGGCTCCTCACAAAGTGTGCAAGACATGTGAGGAAGATCTACGCTTATGGATGAAAGGTAAAAAACAAGCATTTCGTTTCGGAATACCTATGATGTGGCGTGAACAAAGAGACCACAGCAGTGACTGCTATTTTTGCTCTTGCATTGTGAAGGGATACAACTTAAAAATAAGAACGTAATAAGTTACCCCAACCTTCCCTCAGTAATTAGGCCTATGCCTCATAGCAACGAAGTACCTGTGCCTGAACCACCAAAATCTTTGGATCATATTTGTGTGGACGGTTCTGATCATGAGACTCATCAGATGGCTTTTCCCGATGAGTCCAGTACTTCCGAGTTTGAAACTGAACCAGATCCGAAACCTGAACTTTTCTCTCAAGCTGAATTGAATGATTTAGTCCGGGATTTAGGACTCCCAAAAGATGCTGCCCAACTGCTAGGTTCTCGGCTTAAACAGAAAAATCTATTGTCACCAGGAACAACTTTTTATTGGTACCGCAACCGCGAGACACAATTTTTGAAGTATTTCAGCAAAGAGGAAGATTTGGTATTTTGCAACGATATATACGGAGTGATGGAAAAGTTTAAACTCAAGTATGATCCTGCTGAATGGCGGTTGTTCATTGATTCGTCAAAAGACAGCATAAAAGGTGTTCTTCTTCATAATGGCAACACATTCGCTTCAGTTCCTATTGCTCACTCTGTTATTCTCCAAGAAAAATACGAGAATTTGGCCCTGATTCTTCAGAAGATTTGTTATGATGAGCATAAGTGGATGATTTGTGGAGACTTTAAAATTCTATCCATGCTATTAGGACAGCAATCCGGTTTCACCAAATATCCCTGCTTCCTTTGCTTGTGGGATAGCCGGGCCCGCGACCTACACTGGGGGAAAAAAGACTGGCCAATTCGGGAGTATTTGAGACCCGGTGAGAAAAATGTTCTTCATGAGAGCTTGGTACCTCGTGATAAAATTCTATTACCACCTCTCCACATTAAGTTGGGTCTCATTAAGCAATTCATCAAGTCCCTTCCAAAAGATGGTGAGTGCTTTCGGTACCTTTGCTCAAAGTTCCCCCGACTTTCTGAAGCAAAGCTAAAGGAAGGAGTGTTTGTTGGCCCTGATATAAGGAAACTCATTTCAGATGGAGCATTCGCTGAAACGATGTCTGAAGGAAAAAGAAGCCTGGGATTCCTTCAAGGATGTTGTTCTCAAATTCTTGGGGAACAGGCGGGATGAGAACTATAAGGATATTGTTGCCAGGATGCTCAATGCCTTCAAAGAACAAGGCTGTAACATGAGCCTGAAAGTCCATTTCTTGCACTCCCATGTGAACTACTTTCCCGAAAACTTGGGGGCGTACAGTGAAGAACAAGGTGAAAGGTTTCACCAGGACATCAAGGACGCAGAGAGAAGGTACCAAGGAAGATGGAACACCACTATGATGGCTGATTTCTGCTGGTTGCTGCTGCGGGAAACCCCAGATGAAAAATACGCCAAGCAGCGCACCAAGAGAAGCATTCGGGGGAAGAAGAAACGGGCCCACCAGGAGATTGATTGACCCAAGAATGACTTTAAAATCTAAACTGTGTTGACAAATATCGTGTTTTTACTAAACTTTGAAATAAATATTTGCTAGTTATTACCACAGTGTCGGATCTCATTTATTAGAATTTTATTTTCACACCATCGGGTGTTTGTCTTCATGTATTGCAATGGTGCGGTTTGCGTTTTCTATTCTTACATACATACCTGTACAACATTTTTTGCACATTTCTTTGCTTTGCTTTGTGTCTAACCTCGCTCTTATATGCTCAATGTTTGTGCACATGTATGTGGCTGTTTTAAGTGCAGACAATTTTGCTACCATCAGTGTGTTTTGTTGACATTACTCTATTCTTATGTGCTGCCTTGTTACAATTTTCTTTATTCTTATTTGAATAACTACTAAACAATTAGTATAAAGAATTCATCCAAGAAACTTTTATCTCGATCGCACTCAATCTGAAACGTTCACCTCAAACTGCTAACCCAATGTAGCAAAAAATCTGTACGTGATGGAGCAAATTGGTTACCAGATTTGGATTCAGCGCACCAAAAAACGTAAAAATCAATCGAAACATTAGAGGCAGTTTAAAAAAAATTGTTTTAGTGTACCTGTGAAATTGTTCAAGATGTCCCTCACTTCTGTTCTTATTTGTGGGTGTTTTCTGAGGTCCTGCTCCTGGTTCTTCATCCGTGAACACAGAACAAAAATATTTGTTAAGCAATTCCGCTTTATCCTTATCAGCTTCTACATATCCCCCCCCCTGCACCCTTGAGTCTGACAATACCACTTTTGCCCTTCCTCTTCTCACTAATATATCTGAAAAATGTCTTATCCCCCCATTTTATTGCATTGGCTATTTCCTCCTCCTTTTGAATCGTTGCCTTCTTGACTACTTTGCTAGCTTCTCTAAGTTTTTCCAAATACAGATGCCTGTCTTCCTCTCTCTGTGATCTCTTGTATTTCATGAAGGCCTCCCTCTTTTTCTTCACTTTTTCAGCTACTTCCTTCGAAAACCATAGCGGTCTCCTTTTCCTTTTGCCTTTATTTACCATTTTAACAAAAAGGTTGGTTGCCCTTAAAATACCCCCTTTCAGTTTTGCCCACTGTTATTCTACATCCCCCAGCTGTTCCCATCCCACTAACGACTCCCTGAGGTATTGGCCCATCTTCGCAAAGTTAGTCTTCCTAAAGTCTAAGATCCTCACCTTGGAATGGATTCTAACAGCCCTAGTCCTAATACTGAACCACACCATCTGGTGATCACTGGATGCAAAATGATCTCCCACTACAACATCAGAAACACTTTCACCATTGGTAAGCACCGAATCCAGTATGGCCCCTTCACGTGTGGGGTCTGTTACCAATTGCCTGAATAGTTCTCCCTGTAGAGAATCCAGGATCTCCTTACTTCTAGATGATACTGCAGCAGGAATGTGCCAATCAACATCTGGCATATTGAAATCTCCTATCAGTAGCACTTCCCCTTTCCTAGCAATGCTGTGTATGTCTTCAATTAACTCTCTGTCCACCTCTTCCTCTTGTGAGGGAGGTCTGTATATCACACCAATGCAAATAGATTTCTCTTTCCCTCTTTCTAGTTTAACCCACAATGCCTCCTCTCTCCCTTTTAAGCTCTGTAATTCCAAAGCTTTAATAGTAGTTTTTACATATAGTGCCACTCCTCCTCCCCTTCTTCCTACCCTGTCCTTTCTGAATAAAGTATAGCCAGGTATAGTTACATCCCAGTCATGGTTTTCTGCCCTGTACTAATATTTGTTGATCGTAAACCGTGCTGATGATAAAAAGTGCGGTATAGAAAAGCTTTAAATAATAATAATAATAAAAGAGTGGGAGAAACTATCAGCAGACAAGATATACAAAACTTATAGGTGGCTACAGGAAATGTTTGGAGGCTGTCATCGCTGCCAAGGATTGTGTAATCCAATATTAGTGAAGGGTGCCATTATTCCTGCCCGGGTCATATTATGGGTTTTTTCTCAGAAATTACTACATCTAAGTTGCACAGACATCTTTTTTTTTGTTGTATACCTTTGAACATACTATTAAAATATTATGATGACATACAGTTGGATATTTCCAATTATTTCTCAACATATTGTATACAACTTACTTAAAATGCAAGGGTGCCAATAATGTTGACAACAACTTTTGAAGGTGTGGTATGCAGAATTGCACACAATACTTCAAATGGGGTCTCACCAAAGACGTATACAGAGGCACTATCACCTCTTTCCTGCTGGCCATTCCTCTCTCTGCATCCAAGCATTCCTCTGGCTTTCGCTCTTGCCTTTTCTTCCTTTTTAGCCAACTTAAGATCATCAGAAACAATAATCCTAGGTCTCTCACTTCTTTTGTTTCAGCCCCTACCGCTCCCTTAGATTTCTGCAACCCAAATGAATGACCCTACATTTTTCAGCATTAAACCCTAGCTGGTGAACTCTCCACTCTTCTTCAAGCTTTTCTGGATCCCTCCTCATGTTATCTACACCTTCCTGGGTGTCTACTCTATTGCAGATTTTGGTATCGCCCGCAAAGAGGCAAACCTTCTACAATATCACTTACAAAAATGTTAAAAAGGATCATACCAAGGGCAGATTCCTGCGACACACCACTGGTAACATTCTTCTCCTCAGAGTGAACTTTGTCGCCTCCCACTCAACCAATTTCTAATCCAGTCAGTCACTTTAGAGTCCATCCTTAGGGTGCTCAATTTATTTATAAGTTGCCTGTGTGGAACAGTGAACGTGTGCACTTTTCAACTTGTTTCAGCTTTGCTGCCGGGCACCAAACATGCACTGCTAAGTTGGTATCTGCCTTTGTCACAGTCAGGCAACTAGCCGCAGAAAATACAGGGAGTGGGAGGAGATTTGGGAGCAGTGCATTGGTCGGTCAGAGTTGGACACAGGTGCATCACTGTTATTCCACTGCTAGCTCTCACGGAAGCCTATGGAATGATCTTTCCACTTTTGTCCAGCCTGGCTGCAACATTAGCAAAGTCTCTGCATGTTTCACAATTGCAACAACTCCAACAGGCAGCAGCAAAGCAGCTCTCTCAAAGAAATCCCAGAAGACGAGCCAAGTGATGGTTCCCACATTGATGCTGCAACCATCGACTGCCAAGACTGCCGACATCAGCTCTGGGATTCAGTCCTACCTCTTAATGCTCACCATGGCTTCCATTCTGCCTATACCCAGGGATAGCAGTGGCTTTCCCCAGGTCTGACTTAAAAACAAACAGTCTATTGACATTTTCTCCAGGAACTTGTCCAAACCTTTTTTCAACCCGGCTAGACTATCTGCTTTTATCACCTCCTCCTTATTTGTTGGATTTATAAAAGAGTTGTGCAACCATACATGCAGAGATAGAGCGGCGGTAATATCTAGCAGGCGGGAGAAGAGGCACCAAAAACTAAGCAGTTGTAACCTTTGGAGATCTTTTTTTTGGTTAAATAAATAAACACATTGATTATGTTTGCTTCAATCACATTAACCCTTTGTTATTACAGCCTGTTCATGCATTGTTAAATATTTACTCGTCATTACTTATTTTTATTCCCGCTATGCATTTGCCCCTTCACTGCAATTTTCTTGTTACAATATTTGATTTGAAGGAGAAATACTAGCATCAAACATGAGGGGTTTTGGGAAAGGTGCAGGTGCAGCCTACCATTAATAGTAATGAAGGAGGAGAGTGCCAATCTCTAGGTTGCAGGGGGGCACCAGAGACCCTAGCACCGGCCCTGCCTGGATGGGTTTTATATGACCAACCCGGCTGCCAGCAGAGGTTGAAAAGCTGTGTTTTTTGTGTGAGTGAGAAAAACTCCCCTATTGTAATCATATATTATCTAATAGCAGCGCTGCTCAAAAGCAATCAATCAAAACAACTTGCCGTCAACCTTATATTGCCTAATAGCTAAGTATCACTATTGTTTCAATACAAACAAGGTTCATAAATGCTTTAATATTTTAAGAAAAGGGGTGGGGGGTTATAACCAATGGTAAGAAATAATGCAAGGAGAGATTCTCCCAGGATAAAGCTCTGAGGTATTTCTCCTAAACAAGATAGAGCACTTATTGTTTTTGGTGTTATTTGTGTGGGGTTTACACTTTTGCATGCAGATGTCTTAAACCGGCAAGGCTGTGTGAGATGGGGAATACAAGTTTATATGTAGATTAATGTTTACAATACTTGCACTAGTTTTATACTGTCAGGGCCCAAATTCCAATTGGGCGGTGCTATGCGCCCGCCCACTTCCCGCCTAACCCAGATTTCCCATGCCAGTGTAGCACTGATTTTTGATGCTACATGGTTAGCTCAAGCGCCTTAAAGACAGGCGTGGGAAAATCTTGCTTATCTTTAAAGGGCAGAGCGCTAACCGTGTAGCATCGAAAACTGGTGCTACACGGGTACTGCCATGGCCCGCCTCCACTCCGCCCCAGAACGGCCCCCGGATAGCATCTGGGCACGTTAGAGACATATCCGGGATTTTTGAAGGGCGCTACCCATGTAAGTGCCCTTCCTAAATCCCAGATAAAGGCCTTTACATGGGCAACTAGGGAAGTTACTCATGTAAAGGCCTTCGAAAACCGGGCCCTAAATATTTAGAAGCACAGGTACAACAGCATTTTATCTGTGGAAATGATGCCTTTCATTATTGCCCATCCTGTCAGTGGATGTGGGCAGAGATGGTCTGACAGTGGGGTAGGGAGGACAAGGGGCAAGCGGTATGGCAAAAGCAGGAGTAGGTGGCAAGTTTTTCTAGGTCAAAAAGTTGCCAATCCTAACATGGAACAGCCTCCCCTGGCCAATGATGGAGATCAAAGAGGTAAAAGAATTCAAGGAAGCCTCGGATAAGCACTGAGGCTCCTTAGACCTGAGGGTGACATAGGCTCTGTAGTGATGACGTAGGCTCTACAGTATTGTATCAAGCATCAGCAAGAACACTTGGGCCTTGCAGTTCCTATCTGCCCTCAGTTTCTGTGTCTACAGAATGGAGCAGTTCACTCTAATCTCTCAGTTTCAGACCTTGCAAAGAACTTGCCCTGACACGAAGGCTGCTAGCAGGATAAACTGAGCTGGGGTTACATTCTCTGAGGCACCTTAGCCTCCTCTTACACACTTGCTGTCTGGCTGCTGAGTCACTGTTTGATTTCTGATTATGCTTGTTTCCTTTCTTCAGCTCCTTGCCAGCCGGTGGCCGTTTGATTACTCTCCATTTGGACTGTTTCTCTGCAAATTGGTCCCCTTCGTACAGAAAGCATCTGTGGGAATCACTGTGCTCAATCTCTGTGCCCTCAGTGTGGACAGGTACAGTACATTCCTACCTTTACAGCAGTTCCTTGAAGCTAAACTACCAAGCTATAGCAATCAGCTTATTATTAATGATGATATTGTGGCAGATAAACGAGTGAAGAAAGAAACACCCAAGGAGACTTACAAGGAAACAACGGTTTAATGTGCACAGACCCAGAGAAAATCGTTTTTCCAAATTCTGGGCCTCCACCAGAGGGCTCAGAGAGATTATATAGACTTCTTATCAGGTTATTACAGCATTTCTTCATGATTGGTCACTTTATTACAGTATAGTCCCGATTGGAGAAAGTCTACTGTACTCTTATCTCTAGCGAAGCAGAGGAAGAGTAGTTATCTCTAGCAAGCAGAGAGAGCAGCAGGACAAAGGAATAGGGGAGGGACAAGCATGTACCAGGGTATGACTTCACCAAGAGGGGTGTATCCTTTTCACTTAACCCTTCCAGATCTCAGCCCTGCCTGGATTTCTGCCTCATTCCCCACTTTTTAAGGGAAAAATTTCCCTTGTAGTGAAGGAGGCCAATTTTTCCTCATAGCAGTTGATCTGACTGTGGAAGGGATTTGTATTTGCATACTGCCATCACATGGTCAGCAGTTTTCCGCTGCACCATTGTCTCAATGGTGGAGGTAATAAATTGGATAAGGATTGGGATACAGCATGGCAGGATGACATATAGCAGGAGAATAAGGAGGGAGGAGTGGCCTAGTGGTTGGGGCAAGGTACCTCTGGCTGGAAGGTTGGGGGTTCAAATCCCACTAGAGGACAGCAACTTTGGGCCGGAAGGACTGGGGTTTCTAGTCCCACAGGTGCTCCTTGTGATCTTGGGCAAGCCACTTAACCCTCCATAGCCCATGTTCCCTGTAAAATAGTTATCTCCAAGTTATAATGCCCTGCTCAATGTAATTTGAGTTTGTTCAATGTAAACCGCCTTGATATCATGAAAGGTCGTATATAAGAAATGTTAAATAAAATGAAATAAATAAATAAACCCCTACCACTAGGGTTTTAAGTCCACCTAACCAATTGAACCATTCTGCAAACCACCCAGCACCTATAGAAGGGGCAGTGATATGATTAGCTAGGTCATGTAGGTCTTGAATAGAGTGTTCAATGGAAACACTCTCATCAGTGAGATTAAACCAACACATACACTCATACTCCTCACAGCCATGATTTAAGCATAGGAGCAGAAAATCAATGGTCATCCTATTCTGAAGAATCGCCGTCCGCAGACCGGACATCTCGTGATTCATAGTGGCTAGGATGGTTGAGGTAAGATTAATGGATTTGGCCAAGGAACAAGCAATACGGCTTACTTCCATTGCATTGTGTAAAGCTAACACAGGTGCTCCTACAATGGATATTGCCACTCCCAGCGCTGTCTGATCACTATAAGGTTCCACATTGGAGTTACAGGTAGGGGGCATAGGTTTTGATTGAGGATAGCGCGAGTGGGAACTAACCTTACTGGGGGTATGAGAGAAAGCAGCAGTAGTAAGTATGCCAAAAGTGCAAGGACCTCCAGTAGCGTTTATGGGAACATAAGTGTAAGCAGTTTTACCACATAACAAAAAACATCCTAAGGGAAGATACATTTCTGAGTAAGCATAAGATACCTTTGTAATAGACTTGCATGATAATACAGTGTTAGACACATCAAAAAACCCCTTCAGTTGCATTTGCAAAAATAAAGCAATCTGTAGCTTTAAGCGTGGAGACAACCTGCAAGGAGAAAGGGGCCTTGTTAAAATAGGCTGAGGTAGGACGAGTAACACCAATGAAGTAGAAAAATGTAGAAAAGGTTAGCTTTGGCTGTTTGCAGTTCAGATTATGCATTACAGTAAATGTTTGCATTTCACACAAAGTAGTGGGTACAGCAATAAGGCATGTAGATCAAAAACTCCAGACTGCGATGAGCTGCGTACACAAAAGTCTGAAGTATTCAAAGCAGTCCCGGCAAGTAGTGTTACTACATTTATAGTTCCTGAGGCCAACAAGGGAAGGCCCCATATGAATGCCAGAACAAAAGTCAGCATGAGCAGGTGCATACCGACCATGGAGCTTATGTCCCACTAACAGTATCTGAAGATGACTCCTCAAGCTTCCGTCGTGCGTAGACTAGCCAGCTTCCAGTATGCAGCTAGCACAGGGCTCCGTCGTCTGCCGGTTCCCTGGTTCTCCGCAGTGTGAGGCGTAAAGGATCCTGAGAATGTTCGTGTGCTGTCCACTTATCATCCAAGTCAGGAGCAGCTTTCTTAAGACGAGTATGATGAATCCACGTGGTAATCTCTGCGACCTTGACTGCAGTTGATGTGGCTAGGAGAACTGTATAAGGACCTCTCCAGGTAGGGCACAGTGGTTCACGTTTCCATTCCTTAATCCATACACGATCTCCCAGCTGGTGGGGATGGAGCGGCTCTGACAAAGAGATAGGCAGTCGCTCTTGTATCCACCTGTTCAAAGACTGAAAAACAGATCCCAATGCCAGTAGGTGTTGTCTCGTAAGTTCATTACCTATCTGCTCTAGGTCTCCCTTAAGGCCCTGAACAATGGGTGGTGGTCGACCATACAGTACTTCATAAGGGGATATTCCCAAGGTCCGAATTGGAGAGGACCGGACCCAGAAAAGGGCTATTGGCAAAGCCTGATCCCACTTAAGTTGAGCTTCCTGACAGAGTTTAGACAACTGGAGCTTCAGAATTCGGTTCATCCTTTTCACTTTTCCCAAACTCTGTGGGCGGTAAGCAGTGTGAAGTTTCCAGGTGATCTGGAGGGCCTTAGAAAGGTCCTGAAGGCACTTAGCAACAAATGCAAGGCCATTATCTGACCCTATAGTAAGGGGAAGGCCAAACCTAGGAATTCTCTTTCAACAGGGCCCTTGTAACTTCTTGGGCTATCTCTGTTCTACAGGGGTAGGCCTCAACCCATCCTGAAAATGTACACACTATCACCAGCAGATATCGATAACCCCTTACTCGGGGTAACTCAGTGAAATCAACTACAATATTCTCCATAGGGACAGCACCAACTGCCTGCATAGAAACGGGAGGTAGAGGCCCTTGGCGGGGGGTTTTCTTGGCACATTGGAAGCAGCTGCCGTCAAGGCAGTCAGATGTGGGACATAGAAGCAAGACTGTAGAATGGTTTGCATGGAGGTCTTACCTAAGTGGGTGGTCTCATGAAATCGGCGGACAAAAAGCAGGCACTAGACTCTCAGGGATAACATATCGGGGTGGATCTTCCAGTAACCGCAGCCACCCAACAGTAGTGAGAGTAGCCCCTTCCTGAGTGAAGAAATCCATCTCTTTCCTGGTATAATGTGGGTACCACTCTGACATAGGAATTGGAAACACTTACTGGGACTTGAACACTTACTGGGACTGTTCCTTCCTGGGCTGCTAGCTTGGCCTCCCTATCAGCCCTGCAGTTACCCTGGATGACCAGAGTGTCTCTTCGCTGGTGTGCCTTGCAGTGAACTACCGCCACCGCTTCTGGTGCCCACACAGACTCTAGTAACTCCAAAATCTCCCTCCCATACTTTATAGATTTCCCGCTTGAATTTATGAGTCCCTTCTCTCTATAGAGGGCCCCATGGGCATGGAGTGTAGTGAATGCATACTTAGAATCAGTGAAAATGTTTGCCTTCAGACCTGCAGCTAACTGGAGGGCTCGAGTAAGGGCAATGAGTTCAGCTTTCTGGGCAGAAGTCCCTAAGGGTAAGGGCTCAGCCTCCACAACAACCCCAGGAGTGACTACAGCATATCCGGCCTTCTGCTGTCCATCTTCCATGAAACTGCTGCCATCGGTAAAGTATTGAACATCAGGAGAGGCCAGCAGTACATCCTTCAAATCCGGACGGCTGGAGTACACTTCATCCATAACCTGGATACAATCATGTTCAGGTAGCCCAGGTGCTACAGGGAGTAGAGTAGCAGGATTGAGTGTTTTCACTATCTCCAAGTGAACTCGAGGATTTGCACACAGCATGCTCTGGTACTTTGTCATTCGCTCATTGGTAAACCAATAATTGCCTTTGTACTCCATCAGGGTCAGTACTGCATGCGGCACTTTAACATACAGTTCTTGCCCAAGGGACAATTTACCAGCCTCTGTTGCCAAGAGAGCTGTTGCTGCTATTGCATGGAGACAAGAAGGTCACCCTCTTGCTACTGGTTCCAGCTGTTTGGACAGATAAGCCATCGGTCGTTGCCAGGAACCTAGGCTTTGAGTGAGGACACCAACTGCCATCCCCCTTTCTTCATGGACGTACAGATGGAATGGTTTTTCCACGTCGGGCAGTCCTAGACTGGGGGCTGATAGCAAAGCCTTCTTCGTATTCTGAAAGGCCTCCTTTTGGTCCGAGCCCCAGTCGAAAGGATCTCGTTCTCCCACTGTTGTAGCTTCATACAGGGGCTTTGCCAACACTGCATAGTTGGGCATCCAGATTCGACAAAAACCAGCAGCCCCTAAGAAGCCTCTTAACTTCCTGCGATTTTGTAGCTCAGAAATAGAACAAATGGCCTCCTTCCACTTAGAGCCCAATCTTCGAAGGCCTTGGGCAACATGGAATCCCAAGTATCTGACTTCAGTCTGGCACAATTGGGCCTTACTTCGGGACATCCGATAGCCAGACATCCAAAGTAGGTGTAGAAGTTCTGAAGTAGTGGTTAGACATTCTTCCCAGGAAAAAGCAGCAATGAGTAAATCATCCACGTATTGTAGCAACACGCGTTGAGAAGGGCAAGACTGGAACTGACGCAGATCTTGACTAAGTGCATCCCCGAACAGCGTGGGGGAGTTTTTGAATCCGTGGCTGGCTAGGAGTGGCCAATCTCAAGCAGAAAAAGGCATCCTTTAAGTCCAGAACAGTGAAGCAGGTTGCTTGTGCAGGAATCAAACAAATTTGCAGATGACATAAAACTATTTAAAGTTGTTAAAACCCATGAGGATTATGGAAAATTGCAAGAGGATCTTGATAAATTGGAAGACTGGGCATCAAAATGGCAGATGAAATTTAATGTGGCCAAGTGCAAAGTTATGCACCTAGGGAAGAACAACCCAAGCTATGGTTACACGATGCAAGGTTCCACTTTAGGAACCACCACCCAGGAAAAAGATTTAGGCGTCATTGTGGATAACATGTTAAAACCCTCAGCCCAATGTGCAGCGGCGGCCAAGAGAGCAAATAGAATGCTAGGTATCATAAGGAAAGGAATGGAAAATAAAACAAAAGATATTATAATGCCTCTATATCATTCCATGGTGAGACCGCACCTTGAATATTGTGTGCAATTCTGGTCGCCGTATCTTAAAAAGGATATAGCGTTATTAGAAAAGGTTCAGAGAAGAGCCACCAAAATGGTAAAGGGGATGGAAGGATACTCCTATGAAGAAAGGCTAAAAAGGTTAGGGCTCTTTAACCTGGAAAAGAGACGGCTGAGGGGAGATATGATAGAAGTCTATAAATTAATGAACGGAGTGGAACGGGTAAACGTAGATCGATTGTTTACGTTATCAGAATATAGAAAGACTAGGGGACATGCAATGAAGCTACAGGGTAAACTATTTAAGACTAATAAAAGAAAATATGTTTTCACTCAACGTGTAATCAAACTCTGGAATTTGTTACCAGAGGATGTAGTAAAGGCTGTTAGTGTAGCTGGGTTTAAAAAAGGTTTGGACAAGTTCCTGGAGGAAAAGTCCATAAACCATTATTAATCAGGGACCCAGGATATCAATGCTTGACCCAGTACAAGCATGTGGAACCTTTGTCTTTTGGGGAACTGCTAGGTACGTATGACCTAGATTGGCCACTGTTGGAAACAGGATACTGGGCTTGATGGGCCTTGGTCTGACCCAATATGGCATATCTTATGTTCTTATGTTCTTATGTACAATGCTACACTATCCTCAGCCCTTGACACTCTTGCCTCTTCCACCCCACGTCCTGTTAAACGATCTACTCCCCAACCCTGGCTTTCACCCACAATCCGTTACTTATGCATCTGCGCCCGTTCTGCTCAAAATTACCCTCCAATTCCCTATCCCCCTCATCTACCTCCCCTCCTCCCCTCCCCCATCCATACTCCCCTCGCCACCCTCTCCTCCTTCCCTTCGATCTCCGACGAAGAAACCACACTCCTTCTTTCCTCCTCCAAACCCACCACCTGTTCTTCGGACCCTACCCCCACCCATCTCCTACGTTCCATCTCCCTCACCATTGTCCCCTCCATCACTCATATCCTCAACCTTTCACTCTCCACTGCAACTGTCCCCGCTGACTTCAAACACTCTGTTGTCACACCCCTCCTCAAGAAACCCTCACTTGATCCCACTTGCCCTTCCAACTATCGACCCATCTCCCTCCTTCCCTTCATATCCAAACTATTAGAGCGAGCAGTCCACTGTCGCTGCCTTGACTTCCTCATCTCCCAGGCCCTCCTAGACCCGCTTCAATCCGGCTTCCGTCCCCTACATGCCACTGAAACAGCACTCACTAAAGTCACAAATGACCTGTTCCTGGCTAAGTCCAAGGGCCTCTACTCTATCCTCATCCTTCTTGACCTTTCTGCTGCCTTTGACACTGTGGACCACGACCTTCTCCTCATCACCCTCTCCTCACTTGGCTTCAAGGATTCCATACTATCCTGGTTCTCCTCCTACTTCTCCCATCGCTCATTCATTGTATGCTCTAGTGGCTCCTCCTCCTCCCCTACCCCACTCCATGTAGGAGTAACCCAGGGATCTGTCTTGGGCCCCCTCCTCTTCTCTCTCTATACCCGAGGCCTTGGTGCGCTCATCTCCTCCCATGGCTTTCAATACCATCTCTATGCTGATGACTCCCAAATCTACCTCTCTACACCTGATATTTCCCCGGCAACTCAGTCCAAGATCTCTGCCTGTCTTTCAGACATCGCTGCCTGGATGTCTCATCGCCGATTAAAATTGAACATGGCCAAGACTGAACTCCTTGTCTTTTCACCTAACTCCTCCCCCCCCCCCCCCCATTTCCCCCTCTCTCAATCCATGTGGATGGATCTACTATCCTTCCTGTTCCCTCGGCCCACAATCTGGGGGTTATCTTTGACACCTCTCTCTCCTTTTCTGCTCATATCTGTAATAGCGAAGGGCCCGCAACCCCAATAATACCCGGAGTCAATGGACGAGGATTCAACTCCCTTTTATTGTATATACAGTCTCAGCACTGGCATACAAAATGTCTGAGCCCAGAGCTCAGGAAAATGACAGTTTATATACCTTTCTTCTCCAGTCTAATACAGGCAAAATTTCTCATTGGTCCTGGTCTTGGTAGACATAACACTAAACATAGTACTTCTGCTAAAGTATTCAGTATATTTCGCTACTCTTGCAAGGTCAGTTAGCTTGCAAAGATAGTGGAAGGCATATCAGAAGCATTCTCATCAAAAGCAAAACAAAGCAAGGCCAAACAAAGCAAGGCTAAGACGTATCTCTAGCCCTGGCTCCAAACACTAAACAATCTTCATAATGCTAGACAAAATATTCTTACACTGTCCAGCTTCTCTGCTATATTTTCATCCTAATTACAAGGTCAGTGTACATCTAGCAAAGATACAGTGGAGGACATTCCTACTAAAGCAGACATCTGGCTTACCTAAACAATAAACAGTAAGAAAGTTTTAATTCTCTTATCTCCAGGAGAGCAGAACATGTTATCAAACCAGAATAGAACGGTATTTCTTTCTAACAGCTAACAGCATTCTGTAATTTTCCAAAATCAGCAATAACATTTTAAAGCAGGAGAAAAAGGCTTCAGACCTAGGTCTGCTACATGCTAGGCCATCGCCTATCACATATCCAGCTTGTAGCTAAGACCTGCCGCTTCTTTCTCTACAACATCAGCAAAATCTGCCCCTTCCTCTCTGAACACTCACCTTGATTACTGCAACCTACTTCTCGCTGGTCTTCCCACTAGCCACCTCCTTCCCCTCCAATCTATACAAAAGCACGCCGCTCGACTAATCTTCTGCCAACCTCGCCATGCCCACGTTACTCCTCTTCTCAGTTCACTTCACTGGCTCCCTGTCCAATCCCGCATCCAATTCAAGCTTCTCCTGCTAACCTATAAGTGCATCCACTCTGTGGCCCCTAACTACCTCTTATCTCTCCCTAATCCCCTCTCAAAATCTGCGCTCCGCTAACAAATTACTTCTATCAATGCCTTTCACACGCACCTTTGAGCTCCCGACTGTGCTCCTTTCACCTTGCTGCACCTTACGCCTGGAACAGCCTACCTGTGTCTGTGCGCCTGGCATCCTCCTTGGCCCTCTTCAAATCCAAATTGAAGACCTACCTCTTCACTGTTGCATTCAGATCCTGGCTCCTTCCTCATCTTACCCTAACCCCCGTCATCATTTATGACCAAACTACTGACCAAACCGTACCTTGCTCAGAACTGACCAATGCTCTATACTGTTGTAACTTATGTTTTGTTCTAACTAGATTGTAAGCTCCGATAAGCTTGACTCTGACAGGCAGAGACTGTCTCTTGTATGCTGACTACCTCTTGTAGTTCAGTGTGCAGCGCTGCATGTGTGGCACTCTACAAATGCTGAACAGTAGTAGTAGAATAGTAATAAATTGTAAGGGTTTGGCACAACAGGATAGATGGTAACAACAGCTTCATTGACCTTCCGTAGGTCCTGTACAGCTCGGTAATCATTAGTACCTGGTTTTTGAACTGGCAGCAAAGGGGTATTCCAGGGTGATTGGCATGGTTTTCAGGAGTCCAGACTTAAGTAGTTGCTGGAGATGTTTATGAATGCCCTCAACCTCTCTTCGGGGCAGGGAATATTGCCTGACACAATTGGGACATTCGTTTTTTCTTCTCTTTTTCAGTGGCCCATTTCTCTGCAATAGGCACATTGATCTCGTTCCAATAGTCGTTGCTCCAATGATCCTCGCTGGGTTCCTCTACCCCGGCCTCGGCTTCTCGGTTCCCACGTCGACTTTCCTTGTCCTTTCTCGACTAGCACCGCTGCTAACATATCAGCTTTCTTTTTCATCTTTCGTTCACACTCATGCTTCATCTCCTGATCTCTGTTCACAAATACTTTCATAGCAACTTCCATCCACTGGGTTATATTCATTCCAGCAAAGCCCTCAAGTTTCTGAAGTTTCCTTCGATGTAGAGTCTTTCATAAAACTGGCCAGGGCTCTCAAGCTAGCCACTGATGCTCACAATATTTCTTTAACAAGGACGGAGTCATACGAACTCCATAATCTTCAGAGAATCCCTTCCTGAAATGCTTTACCATACACTCTAAGGGGCTGCATTTCGTCTCTGATCCCCCCCCCCCCCCCATATCTTTCTTCCAGGCTTTGAAAACACAGAGGGAAAGGAATGCAGACAGCCAGGAATCCGGCTGCTCTAGTCTCAAGAAGGGTAACTAAGAAAATGGTGCTTTCACCACACCCTAACAAAATGGCGCTTTCGCCATTTTTCCCCGACCTGGGCGCGGTCGCCTGGCCAGGAACTGCACTAATCAGGAGTCTATGCTCACTGCACAAGCCTCTGCTTGTGCCAAATGCATAAATCAAGCACAGACCAACACATAGACAGCCTCCCAATTCTGTAGAAAACAGTCTAACTATTAGGAACGCGGTTTCCCCCAGCTCAGCTCAGCTCAGAGTACTAGGACAATTCCCTCAAGAGGTGATCAAGCTCTCCTTCTCCCTGTAGGAAGGACCGATTTTTCTGAACTGCAGATAGAGACAGACCCCCGTTATCACTTACCCCACTCAGATGTCCTCCGGAGTTGAATGGGTTGTTTCCTAGACCATAGAGCAGGTTCTTAGGTGTCTGTTGGAGAAAGCCAGCGGCAGAGGCGAATCAGGAAACAATACTTTCCAGAACAACTGGTCTGGTGGCGCCTTGTATTCCCCCCTGCGTTCGCCACCAGCCCGGCTCAAACCGATTGAACCTAGAGGTAGCAAGGTAACCTTTTCTTTCTTATCTCGCTGTCTCAGCCGGATCAGGGAACCAAAAATGTAGTAGATAAACGAGTGAAGAAAGAAACACCCAAGGAGTCTTAGAAGGAAACAACGGTTTAATGTGCACAGACCCAGAGAAAATAGTTTTTCCAAATTCTGGGCCTCCACCAGAGGGCTCAGAGAGATTATATAGACTTCTTATCAGGTTATTACAGTATTTCTTCATGATTGGTCACTTTATTACAGTATAGTCCCGATTGGAGAAAGTCTACTGTACTCTTATTTCTAGCGAAGCAGAGGAAGAGTAGTTATTTCTAGCAAGCAGAGAGAGCAGCAGGACAAAGGAATAGGGGAGGGACAAGCATGTACCAGGGTATGACTTCACCAAGAGGGTTGTATCCTTTTCACTTAACCCTTCCAGCTCTCAGCCCTGCCTGGATTTCTACCTCAATATAACTTATGGATCTTGGTTCTCAGGTAGTTAGAGGCCCTGCCTTAGCCCTTATTGGTTCATGAAAATGTTAATCAGTGTCCAATTAAAATGCACTGATCTCTTTGCTGCTATCTTTGAGATATGGTAGGGAAAGGGGAACATAAGATACAAGGATACAAAAGTCTTGCAGAGGTCCATACTTTATTATACATTTTAATATACTGTCTTTCCTTATTATAGCAAAGTGGTTTACAATATAACTGAGTAAAAATATAGAAGGAAATTTTAAAAAGGGCGTTCAAGTGCAATCTGGGACATCCAAGCCACAACGTCTGGAAAAATAAGCAAGAACGTCCATGTGCAGACACAATTTCACAAATGTAGACATGCCCGATATGGACGTCTGTGGGGGGTGTCTACATAGTTATCAATGTCTCTGTTTAAATTACAATGTAAACTGCTTTGACTGAATGATAAAGCAATATAAACCTGTCAATTAAATAGACATCCCAAGAATAGTATTTCACAACCTGGGTGTCTCTGAATAACCTAATGGTTAGAGTAGTGGATTAAGAACATAAGAAATGCCATAATGGCTCAGACCAAGGTCTATGAAGCCCAATATCCTGTTTCCAATAGTGACCAATCTAGGTCACAAGTACCTGTCAGGTTCCCAAAAAGGTACATAGATTCCACAGTACTTGTCCCAGAGTAAGCAATGGATTTCCCGGGTTGTCTTTAATAATGTTTTTTGGACCTTTCTTCCAGGAAGTTGCCCAAACCTTTTTTAAAACCAGCTACGCTAACAGCTTTTACTAATAGTTTTATGCTTTGAGTGAAAAAATATTTTCTTTTATAAGTTTTAAATGGGCTACATTGTAGGTTCATTGTATGTTCCATAGTCTTTCTACTTTTTGATGAGATAAACAACCAATCCATGTTTACCCGTTCTACTCCATGTGTTAATTTCTAGACCTCTAATCATATCTCTCCTCAGTAGTCTCTCTTCCAAGTTCAAGAACCCTAATCTTTTAAACCTTTTAAACCTTTCCTTACTGGAGTATCCTTCCATCCCCTTTAGCATTTTTGTTGCTCTTCTCTGTACCTTTTCTAATTCTGCTATTTCCTAAGATAAGGCAACCAGAATTGCACACAATATTGAAGGCACGGTCACACCATGGAACGATGCAGAGGTATTATAATATCCTTCGTTTTATTCTCCATTCCTTTCCTTTTGATACCTAGCATTCTATTTGCTTTCTTGGCCACTGCTACACACTGGTGGAGGGTTTCAAAGTATTATCCACAATGGCGCCTAAATCCTTTTCCTGAGTGGTGATTCATAATATGGAACCTTGCATCAAGAAACCGTAATTTGGATTGTTCTTTCCTAGGTGCATAGACTCAAGACCGAACACAATTTAGGATAGCTATCCAGAGGGTCCCCATGAGTCGACTACGACTCAACGGCACTTTAGAACAACAGGTGCATAGCTTTGCACTTGAATATCCAGTCTTCCAATTTATCAAGATCCTCTTGCAATTTTTCACATTTCTCTTATGTTTTAACAACTTTGAATAATTTTCTGTCATCTGCAAATTTGATCACCTCACCTCACTCATTATTCCCATTTCCAAGTCATATATGAATATGTTAAAAAGCAGCGGGCCCAGCACAGATCCCTGGAGAACACTATTCACCTTTCTCCTTCAAAAACTTGACCATTTAGCCTTACTCTCTGCTTTCTGTCTTTTAACCAGTTCTTGATCCATAGTAGCACACTCCATGAATTTTTAATTTCACCAAGAGTCTCTCATGAAGGACCAATACCAGACAAAACAAAAAGAATATAACAAACTCATCAACCATCAGAAGAAAGAATACCATACTAACCTTATCCTGAAATCCATGAACAAACCCCGCGAACTCTACGAAGTCGTAAAGACCCTCAACAAAGAACCCTACAACAGAAATGAGCAACAAATAGATCCACAGGTCTTCGCTAACCACCTCAAGAACAAATTCACTGCAACACCCCAGAACAACATCGCGACTGTCAAAACCAAGACATCCGCACCTAAGCAGAGCTGGGGAACATTCAACATCCCCTCGAACGAACAACTATCCAAGATCATCACCGACCTCAATACCAGCACCGCCCCTACAGATCCTTGCCCAGTATCCTGGATTAAAGCAACGAAAGAGGACCTGCTACAAGTCATACGGAATATAGTAGATAACTCTCTCTCCAAAAGGAACAATGCCAAACTCCCTGAAGCTAGCCACAATACGTCCAATCCCCAAGAAAACCACCTTGGCTAAAACTGACCCCGCCGCCTACAGACCCATATCAAGTTTACCATTCCTATCCAAGATCATCGAGAAAACAGTCCAACACCAACTCCAACAACACATTGACATCCACAATCCCCTGGACCCCAATCAACACGGCTTCCGACCCAGCCACAGAGTTGAAACCATACTGATTCAGTTATTCGACAGCCTGTTGAGGACGATAGACAACACCAGAATGGGTGTCATTATGATATTCCTGGACATCTCCTCAGCATTCGACACTGTCTGCCACATAACATTACTAACCAGACTACAGGAGTTGGGCCTACACAGCACCACCTTGAGCTGGTTCACATCTTACCTCACCAACAGACAGCTACAAGTCAAATATGGAACAAAGACCTCTCAACTGTTCAGAGCCACTCAGGGAGTCCCACAAGGATCAGCTCTCTCCACCCTGCTCTTTAACATCTACGTACAACCCATCTGCACCATCATCAAGGACCACAAGATTCAATACACCATATACGCAGATGACATAATGATATTCACACCAATCAATCTGGACAACCCGGATTATTCCAACATAGCCAACTGCTTCCAACAAAGGACAACCTGGCTACAGGAAAACAACCTATCAGTAAACTACAACAAAACCGAAGCTCTGTTCATCACAAGAAACCAGACATTCTCACCATCGGCCACCATCAACCTAAATGACATCATCATACCAATAAGACTAGAAATAAAATACAGGACATGCTAGGGAGATAAAGTTCCTAGATGAAATAAATGACTGCTTCTTGGAGCAGCTGGTTCATGAACCAACCAGAGGGGAAGCAATATTAGACCTAGTCCTTAGTGGAACACCAGATGTAGTGCAAGAGATAAGGGTGTTGGGGCCACTTGGCAATAGTGATCATAGCATGATCACCTTTGATTTAATTAGTGGAGGAGGGATAGTAAGGAAATCCACAGTATTACCCTTTAACTTTCGAAAGGGAGACTATGATAAAATGAGGAAAACAGTTAAGAAAAAACTAAAAGGAGCAGTTGCAAAGGTTAAAGACGTACATCAAGCTTGGGTGTTGTTGAAAAATACTATCTTGGAAGCCCAGACCAGCTGTATTCCACGCTTTAAGAAAAGTGGAAGGAAGTCCAAAAAACTGCCAGCATGGTTTAAAGGTGAGGTCAGAGAGGCTGTTGTTGCCAAAAAAGCATCTTTCAGGAAATGGAAAAAAGAGCCAAACGATGAAACCTGGAAACAGCACAAGCACTGGCAGGTCAAATGCAAGGCATTGATAAGGCAGGCAAAGAGAGAATTTGAGAAGAAGCTTGCTGCGGAAGCAAAAACGCGAAATAAAGACCTTTTCAAGTACATTCGTAGCAAAAAACCTGTGAGAGAGTCAGTTGGTCCATTAGATGATAAAGGGGTTAAAGGAGCACTAAGAGGCGACAAGGCGATAGCGGAGAGACTGAATGAATTCTTTGCTTCGGTCTTTACTGAGGAAGATGTAGGGATGTTACCCATGACTGAAGTGGTATTTAAAGTGTGGAAGAATTGAAGGAAATATCGATACATCGGGAAGATGTCTTACAACTATTAGATAAACTGAAGAGTAGCAAATCACCTGGGCCGGATGGTATACATCCAAGGGTGTTGAAAGAACTGAAATTTGAGATTGCAGACCTGCTATCAGTAATCTGTGAACTATCATTAAAATCATCTCTAATACCTGAGGATTGGAGGATCGCCAATGTAACACCAATTTTTAAAAAGGGTTCGAGGGGTGATCCGGGAAACTACAGACCAGTGAGCCTGACATCAGTACCGGGAAAAATGGTAGAAACCATCATAAAGAATAAAATTACTCAGCATGTAGATAGTCACGACCTAATGGGAGACAGCCAACATGGCTTTAGACAAGGAAGATCTTGTCTTACTAATCTGTTATGTTTTTTTGAAGGAGTGAATAATAAACAGGTGGACAAAGGTGAGTCGGTTGATATTGTGTATCTGGACTTTCAGAAAGCCTTTGACAAAGTCCCTCATGAGAGACTTTTGGCAAAACTAAAGAGTCATGGGATAGGAGGCAGTGTACTACTGTGGATCAGGAACTGGTTAAAAGATAGAAAGCAGAGGGTAGGGCTAAATGGCCAATTTTTCCCCAATGGAGAAGGGTGAATAGTGGTGTACCCCAGGGATCTGTACTGGGTCCGCTGCTTTTTGACATATTCATAAATGACCTGGAAAGTGGAAATAACAAGTGAGGTTATCAAATTTGCAGATGACACAAAAACTATTTAAAGTTGTTAAAACCCAGGAGGATTGTGGAAAATTGCAAGAGGATCTTGATAAATTGGAAGACTGGGGCATCAAAATGGCAGATGAAATTTAATGTGGAGAAGTGCAAGGTTATGCACCTAGGGAAGAACAACCCAAACTATGGTTACACGATGCAAGGTTCCACATTAGGAACCACCACCCAGGAAAAAGATTTAGGCGTCATTGTGGATACCTTGTTAAAACCCTCGGCCCAGTGTGAAAGCGGCGGCCAAGAGAGCAAATAGAATGCTAGGTATGATAAGGAAAGGAATGGAAAATAAAACAAAAGATATTATATGCCTCTATATCGTTCCATGGTGAGACCGCACCTTGAATATTGTGTGCAATTCTGGTCGCCGTATCTTAAAAAGGATATAGCGATTTTAGAAAAGGTTCAGAGAAGAGCCACCAAAATGGTAAAGGGGATGGAAGGCTACTCCTATGAAGAAAGGCTAAAAAGGTTGGGGCTCTTTAGCCTGGAGAAGAGACGGCTGAGGGGAGATATGATAGAAGTCTATAAATTAATGAACGGAGTGGAACGGGTAAACGTAGATCGATTGTTTACCTTATCAGAATATGGAAAGACTAGGGGACATGCAATGAAGCTACAGGGTAAACTATTTAAGACTAATAAAAGAAATATTTTTTCACTCAACGTGTAATCAAACTCTGGAATTTGTTACCAGAGGATGTAGTAAAGGCTGTTAGTGTAGCTGGGTTTAAAAAAGGTTTGGACAAGTTCCTGGAGGAAAGGTCCATAAACCATTATTAAGAAGGGACCCAGGATATCAATGCTTGAACCAGTACAAGCATTGTGGAACCTGTGTCCCTTGGGGAAACTGCTAGGTATGTATGACCTAGATTGGCCACTGTTGGAAACAGAATGCTGGGCTTGATGGACCTTGGTCTGACCCAGTATGGCATATCTTATGTTCTTATGTTCTTATGTTGGGAGTAACGCTCGACAAGGACCTTAACCTTCAATCCCATATTGCAAAAACAACAAAGAGCGCTTACATCAAAATGAGGACAGTCAGAAGGCTCAAACCCATCCTCGCCCATGAACATTTCCGAACAGTCTGTCAAGCCATCATCACTCCAACTCTAGACTATTGCAATCACATCTACCAGGGGCTTCCAAAAAAGACACTAAAACCACTACAGCTAGCACAAAACACAGCCGCACAACTCATAACAGGTCACACAAATCACAACCACATCACCCCCATACTGTACCACCTACACTGGCTCCCAATCAGCTCTCGAGTACAATTCAAAGTTCTCTTACACATATTTAAAATAATACACCATCTCACAGCTGACAGCCTACAACCTCTCATAATAACCAATGACAACAAGAGACCAAGAAGAAAAGGAACCTCAGACATCATCAGAACACCAAAGGAAGTACTAAAACAACGCGGGCCACATCAAGGAGAGCACTCTCCCTCGCAGCACCCGCTATATGGAACTCACTCCCAGACCACATAAGATCAACCAAGAACCTCAAGGACTTCAGAAAACTTCTTAAGACTGCTCTATTTACAGAACATTTCAAAGACCTCACATAAATGGACCCTATCCAATACCTCCAAGGCAATACAGGATCACGATCCTAGCGCGCCTTCGAATGGTCCCCCATTAATGTATATATGTATATTGCTCATTATGTAAATAGCTCACTGATATGTATATACTGCTCATTATATAAATAGTTCACTGATGTAATCTAGCACACTGCACCACACACCACTCTTCCCAGTTCTACCACTGCATGCTACAAACCACACACTACTATTGATTGTTTGATGTGCCAAACCGCTTTGATTTAATGATAAGGCGGTATACTAAATACTTCTAAATAAATAAATGTCAACAGCTTTCTGAAAGTCCAGATACACTATATCAAATGGCTCGCCTCTATCTACCTCCTTATTCACTCCTTCAAAAAAATATAACAGATTAGTAAGACAAAATCTTCTTTGGCTAAATCTATGTTGGCTTTCTCCCATTAAACCACGACTATCTACATATTCAGTAATTTTATTCTTTATAATGGTTTCTACCATTTTGCTCAGTACTGATGTCAGGCTCACTGGACTGTAGTTTCACGGATGACCCCTGGAACCCTTTTTAAAAATTGGTATTACACTGGCCAATATCCAATTTTCAGGTACTACAGATGATTTTAATGATAGTTCACAGATTACTTATAGTAGGTCTGCAATCTCATTTCAGTTCTTTCAGCATCCTTGGATGTATACCATCTGGTCCAGATGATTTGCTACTCTTTAGTTTATCAAATAGTTGTAATACATCTTCCCGGTTTATCAATTTTTTTCCAATTCTTCTGATATATTACCTTTAAATTCCATTTCAGGCATGGGTAACTTCCCTACATCTTCTTCAGAAATGACTGAAGCAAAGAATTCATTCAGTCCCTCTATTCTCCCTTGGTGCCCCTTTGACCCCTCTATCATCTAATGGTTGAACTGACTCTCTCACAGATTTTTTGTTATGAATGTACTTAGAAAATGTTTTTATTGTGAATTTTTGCTTCCACGTCAAGCTTTTTTTCAAATTCTCTCTTTGTCTGCCCTACAGTATCAGTGCCTTACATCTAATTTGCTAGTGCTTATGTTCTTTCCCGTTTTCCTCATTTGGCTTCTTTTTCCATTTCCTGAAAAATGCTTTTTTTTTTTGGCTACTCTCTGACCTCACCTTTAAACCATGCTTGCAGTATTTGGCCTTCCTTCCACCTTTGTTAAAAGATTGAATACATGTGGTCTGGGCTTTCAAGATAGTATTTTTAAACAACGCCCATGCTGATGTAAATCTTTAACCTTTACAGCTGCTCCTTTTGGCTTTGCTGAATTATTTTCCTCATTTTATCATAGTCTCCCTTTTGAAAATTAAAAGGTAATACTGTGGATTTCCTTGCCGTCCTCCCTCTATTTATTAAATCAAATGTGATCATGCTATGATCACTATTGCCTTTTGGCCCTAACATTGTTATACCAGATCCTGTGTTCCACTAAGAATTAGGTGCAAAATAGCTTCCCCTATTGTTGATTCATAAACCAGCTGCTCCAAGAAGCAGTAATTTATTTCATCTAGAACCTTTATCTCCCTAGCACGTCCTGTGGTGATATTGACCCAGTCGATACCGGGGTAATTGAAATCACGCATTATTACTGTGTTGTAACTTTAGCTAGCTTCCTTGCTTTCTTTTAGCATTTCATCATCCATTTGTTCACTCTAACCAGGTGGATGGTAGTACACCCCCACTGCCATTGCCTTCCCCTTTTTACATGGAATTTCTATCCAAAGAGATTCTATAGTGTGTTTTGTTTCCTGCAAAACCTTTATCCTGTGTGACTCAATGCCCTCTCTAACATAGAGCACAATAACTCCACCAATTTGATCTATTCTATCTTTACAATATAGTTTGTGCACAGGTATCACAGTGTCCAATTGGTTGTCCTCCTTCTACTAGGTCTCTGAGATGCCAATTATATTTATTTTATTTATTTACATTCTCTTATATACCGCGCTATTCTGCATCAGTGCAGTTTACATTGAACAAACTGAAATTACATTGAACAGGGCATTATAACTTGGAGATAACTAATTTACAGGGAACATGCTATAGTTGGCAATTCAATCATTAGGCATGTAGATAGCTGGAAGGCAGCCACCCAGCTGTCTACATGCCTAATGTTCGAATTGCCAACCATAGCGACTGTCCTAACCCTTCCCTTATGGGTACATGTCCCTGAAGAAACCACCTCAGTGCGAAAGGGTTTTACATTTCCTGGAGGAAAGGTCCTAGCTACAGGGTCACTTCCTGCCACACCAAGGTGATGCTTTCCAGTCACGTGACCTCTCTCCTCCATGGTAACAGAGAGACTGCAAGACTGGAGGTAGGACTTCAGTACTACATCCCTGTAGATCTCATATGTATAGCTCTCTGTCTTCCTTAGCTCCTTCATGTCTGCTACTCTAGCCTCCAAAGATTAGACTCGTTCCCTGAGAGCAAAGAGATCCTTGCACCTAGTGTACACATAAGACCTCTCACCAACTGGGAGAAAATTGTACATGTGACACTCAATGCAAAGGACTGCATAATCCCTCATCTTGCTGCTGGACTGCTATCTGCATCTTAGTTTTAAGGATTTGTTTAGATATTTATGTTGTTTACTTACTTAAAGTTGCTAGGGATACTTGTACCAATACAACTATACTCAATAAGTTTAAGGGACTTTGTTCACCTCAAGATTAAATTAATTTCAGGGTCTTACTTAATCTATTCTTGACGAGACTAGCCAGCTGAACGTGAAAGTGAATGTGACCACCTCTTTCCCTCTATAGGTTTAACAGCCTATAAATCTAAGATTATGGCTGGGGTGGGTGGAAGGAAAAAACACTTAGTAAAAGCTGGCTACTACATAGTGCCCTAACATGTGCTTCTCAGGTAATCTCTTAACAATTTCCTGGGTGATTCACACAGCCCCTGGTTTGATAGAAGGAGCCTTTCAAATTGCCCTTTGATCTGTCAGTTGGCTGTAACACCTATTTAAGGGAGTCCAACAAAGGAGCGGAGAATGACCACAGCCACACAGATGAAGTCTTCGTCAAAACAATTTTATTTAAAAGGACCCGACTTAGCCAAGTTTTGGCATAAAAGTCTGTGTCACGGATCAGTAGAGTCAAAAGGTACTTTCAACTTGATACACATATACTGTAAGTAATAGGGCTTATATAGACCAAAAAGCAAAGACTGATCACTAAGCAGTGTTGCCTAATAATGCAGCCAGGTTGTGGTCATTCTCTGCTCCTTTGTTGGACTGCTGTTGCTTGCGGCGGAGGATTCTTTCTTTTGTTTTTCTTTAATACCTATTTAAAACAAGTTCACAGGTCTCTTGCCTCTTAACTGAAAGGTTCATTGTAAAGGTCTCTAGAAACAATGTCTTTCTTTGTACTCAAAGAATCTCTACCCTATTCTACCATCTATGCTAAGCTATACTCTGATTTTGATTTAAATGAAAAACTCTCTGGTGATACTGAGCCCTGACTGACTTAAATGTAAATGAAAGCTCTCTGGTGGTACTAAGCTCTGACTGACTTAACAAAAACAGTGAATTCTAAAATACACAGATTTATCAGCTTTAAACCAAAGAATTCCCATTTCCCAGCAGGTAAATACTTACAAGTACAGATTTCTTTCCAGCAGTAGCTGTCCCTTTTGGTAGTCCTTCGAGACTGCAGCAGTCCCTTTTAGTAGTCCTTCAAGACTGAGTTTTGAAGGTCTACCGAAAGGAACAGGGAAGCCAGGGTTCAACTCCACTACTGCTGTCACTGAAATAGTGCTAAATACTGAGGATGATGGAGTACTTTCTCCTCTAGATGTTTTTCAGCAAAAACAAACATTTTTCAGATGCATGTTCGCGCCTGTAGCAGGTCTAAACTCAGACATGACTCCAGACATCCAGGATGTTTCTGAGATCAGGCCATGCCTCCATCACGCTCCCATTCAGAGGTGGACATCATGCTGGGGACATCCACAGACCTGGCTTCTAAAATGGCTCTGGAGACATCTCTGTGCATTGGACATATCTGTGCCCATTTTTGGACATCTAAAGTACGAATGGGGCATCCAAAATGACCCTCATAATCTTCATGGCAGAAAAATATGAGAAGTTGAAAATCTAGTAGAGGAATAAAGATAGAAAGGCTACAAAGTAGCGGCATCTATGCTTGCTGCTGTGCCTTTAACCTGACTCCTTATTAAAAAACATATGATACAGTAATCTGTTGAGTTGGGAGTGGCCTGAGCACCTCGGCCCATAACTGCTTATGCTGTGGGTGACACGCCAACTTCTTACCTGCCATTAGTGTATGTGGGAACCCACCACACACTGCGTGAGCCAAGTAGGTCGCTGACATGGCTGGAGTCACTTATGTGTGCCTGCCACCTAGGGACCCAGAAGTTGGATCACAGTAACTAAATGTTGCAGTACCTCCAGTCACAAAAAATGGCTTTAAGGCTCTGCTGGGAGATGGCCAGGCCATATATAAACTGACCCTACATCCACAGAGTTGTCAAGTTACCTAGTTCCAGGAGTGAGATTTTTTGCCAGTCCATGTATGCAGTAGGATAAAAAAACCCATCTGTTCAGTAGTGCATGGGTGAGTACAAAACAATCCTTCCAGTGGTCCTTGAGACTCCACCTCAATGGTCACCAATTCAAAACACCTCCAGCAAAGAATTACAACATTTACTCATCTTCTAGCATCAATCATTCTAGACTCCCTGACCTCATTCCAGGTTCATAGGGGCAGGAGGGAGGGAAGCCCAAGCCTGGTGACTCTCTCTTTCTCCTTCTGGGGCCTCTCACTTACTCAGCCTGAAACTGTCTTCTGCTGCCTCAGTTCTGAGAATTAGCCAAATTATCCCATCCTGTGCTATCCTCCTCACACACAACCCTCCTTCCAGCACTCATCCTTCCCCGCCTCTCACATACTGCTCCTATCTCACATCTCTTATCAATCCCTCATCTTCCTTCTGTTTCACCCCTCCATACACCCTTCTTCTTCTTAAACTTCCTCACTTCCCCCATTCAGCATATCCCGTCTCTTTCTCTCCCCATCCCTTGTCTTCCTATATCTCCCCATCCAGCATTTCCCTTCTCTCTTCTAGTCCCCAGTGTCCAGCATCCCCCTTTTCTCTATTCCCTCCTCCTTCCCCAGCAGCCTTCCTTTTTCTCCCCATGTCAGGCATCTCTCCTGTTTCACCAGGCCCCCCATGTAAGGCATCTCCACTGTGTCCCTGTCCCCTATCTCCCTTCTGTCTCACTAGTCCCCTGAATCCACCATCTCCCCAGTCCCTCTCTCCCCCCCCCCCCCCCCCCCCCCCCCCCGGTGATCCAGTCACTGTGCACATTTCCTTCAGGTGTGTTTGAAGTGACTACCTACCCATGAGAGTCAGCGGTAGTTCTTCCACCCAGTCACAATGCATTAAAGCTGTAAGTTACAGAGTTGGCATGGTGGCTCAGCAACAGAAGCCGGTGAAGAATGTTGCAGTCCCCATGAGGGGGTGAGGAAGAGATTGAGAAGGAACATAGGTAGTCATCAGCTCTGAGAAGCCCCACAGCAATGGTCTAGTTCTTGCTCTTATTGCTTGCTGCTGGATTTGGGCTGCAGGACTGGCTGCTCTTTCTAGCAGGGAGAAATCTGTGCAGCTGCCTACAAGGGCTGGAGGGGCTGCTGGAGCAGGTAGTGAGGACAGTGTTACTGAGGAAAAGAATAACCAATTTGGAGGTGGGGTAAGGAAGCATTAGCCTGGCTGGCTGGCTGGTTGGCCAGGGACCCCACTGGGCCTGTGCCTTCCAGCACAACTTGAGTCCCAGCCAGATAACTCACTTTGGGGGATGGGGGGAGACTGTACAGATAGGAAGAGAGTAGACAAGACGGAGACCTAGCCTGGATGGGCAGCAGGGATACTGCAGTGTATACTGGGATCTCACCCTCCTGGATCCTGATCTCTAGTAATCGATTGAGTTGGGGATGGCCTGAGCACCTCGGCCCATAACTGCTTATGCTGTGGGTGACACGCCAACTTCTTACCTGCCATTAGTGTATGTGGGAACCCACCACACACTGCGTGAGCCAAGTAGGTCACTGACATGGCTGGAGTCACTTATGTGTGCCTGCCACCTAGGGACCCAGAAGTTTTATCACAGTAACTAAATGTTACAGTACCTCCAGTCACAAAAAAATGGCTTTAGGGCTCTGCTGGGAGCTGGCCAGGCCATATAAAAACTGACCCTACATCCACAGAGTTGTCAAGTTACCCAGTTCCAGGAGTGAGATTTTTTGCCAGTTCTGGCTTTACATTTGCATTGTAAGGCAGTATGATATTTGTAGTCCCTGATTTTACCCATTGAAAGCAGTGCTGCAGGTTCCATAATGCATCAGGATGAGATTGTCAGAAATCCAGGACGAGCTTAAAATCACACTCCTGGGACTGGGTAACTTGCCAACTCTGCACCCAGGTGGCATGGAAGCCCTGCTTTCTGCCCAGCAGGGAGAAAAGTTGTATTAGAGGTTGAACTGAAAGTCTTCATCAAGAGCTGGAAAACCCTTCTTCTTCTTTTCTTTTACTTTTTCTTTGTTTCACTGCCAAAATTAAGCTCTCCCTCATTGCTATTTTATGGTTGTATGAAAGCTGGTTTTCTTTGCTGTCTCTGAAATAAAAATGTTCCTGTGACTAAGCCTCTCCGCCTTCATCCACTTTTGGTCTCCCCCAGTTTCCATGAGCTCACAATTGCTTTGACCCGGACTTCAATGACTTTGCTACTACGGCTGGCCGTGAATGTTGCCTCTGTGTTGTTAAGAAAATGAATTTGCAGCAAGCTAGAAGCAGGGAGAGGCGAGGGTTAGGGATGGGCCGTCATGGCAAGTTTTCAGGTGAGCTTTTAAAATAGGAGAGCCGATAGGAAGGCAGAAGTGGATTGATATTAGAAGCAGAAGATGATTCTGACTGAAGGAACGGGCGTGTTTTTGTAACTGAGAGGATAGCACTGGAAAGCCCTGAGGGAGTGAGACCGTGCATTAAGGAAATGCCACTAATGTAGAGAACAAGGTTCAGAAGGGAGGAAAAGGCATTGCCAGAGGACAGACGCGTGTAGGAACAGGCCTTTTTTCAGTTTGCAGAGAAGATTTATAGAAGTCTCGTGAACTTGAGAGAGGAGGAAATAGAATGAAAATGAATATAGGAAACATTGTAAACACTGTGTGGGAGGTATTATATGAGAACAAAGGTGGTGGGACTGAACATTCTATATTATCACAAACAATTTCTGACTGGCGGAACAGACAGAATATTTTTTGGTACAGAAAGGAAAAGTGGATTGCCAGCATTACTGATAATCTTGAATTCATATTTTGAGCTCCTGAGACCATACAGTATCAATACTGATTACTGTACTAGAGATGTGCCTTTCTTTCCAAACAACATGAAAACAACTGACATAGGCCACAGTGTCGCCTGCATTCAAAACAACATAAATCCTCATAATAAAATGTATTGATATCCTTGTGTCATTTCCTTTCCCTTTACAATTCCCTCCCTCCCACCCAATTTTTATTTTTAAAAATGCTGTCAGGTCTGGACCTTCCCTCCCTCAAACTGTGTAAAAGAAAATAGCTCCAGCTAGCCCCCTTCTTCTTCTAATAACCCTCCCAAAACTCGCCACACTGAGCCTGCAGGACAATTCCCCTTACCTGCTACAAGTTATTCATGCTTTCAGCAGCACTCTCCACGTAGACCCAAAGGGCCGTCAAATCCAGTGTTCCTTTGCCAACAACGGCCAATCCAGGTCACAAGTACCTGGCAGGATCCCAAAAAGTAGCCAGATTCGATGTCGCTTACACCAGAGACAAACAGTGGCTTTCTCCCAGACCACCTTAATAGTGGTTTATGGACTTATCCTTCAGGAGCTAGTCCAAACCTTTCTATTCTTTCCAACCCAACAGAAGTTGGAAAGAATTATACAAAAGGGGTTATGAAAGGCCTGGCTGGCTTCCCTTTGTCTGAGGGAAAGTAACTGAAAATTAAAGAGAATGGGACGAAACTTGGCATGGGGGAAAACCTGGTGAAAAGACACATCAGGTTCAAAAATTGGCCAGATCAGAGAAATATGCTCCCTCTCCCCCCACCCAGGGCTGGCCCATCCACTAGGCAAGCTAGGCGGCTGCCTAGGGTGGCCGATCCGGGTGGGTAACTTTGTGCTGCTGCTTCATTGCCTTTCGCAGGTTATGTGCTTCGGCACGTATGATCTGCCACTTCTGATCCCCCTCCGACGCAACTTACTGTCAGAGGGGGGTGGTCAGACACGGAAGGCCATGGGTTCTGAAGCACATGCCCTGCAGCAGGCAACAAAGCGGTGGCACTAAATACTCCCTCTGTCACTGCTGCCCGCCTTCCCCCAAAGATGGAATCAGTAGCAGCACAGCTCGGCAGGGGCAGCTTGATGCAGTGGAGCGGTGCAGCAGAAACCCTAAGGCAGTTCCTGCCCTCACCCCAAAAAATGGTCCAATGCATTTCTATAGGAGAAGGAATTCCAGCTTTTGCAGCATAGAAACTTATACACAGTGAAACATACCAGTTATGGAGCTGCTCCTTTTAAACTGCCTCTCAACGTTCCCTCCGTTCCATTCACAGGAACCGTCTCCTTTTGCCAAGGCACATTTGGACACTACCCGTCATTCCGCATTCTATTTTCTTGAACCTCCTCTTTGGAATAATCTCCCTCTGTACCTCCGATTAGAACCGTCATTCCTGAAATTCAAGACACAGCTCAAGACCCATCTGTTTTGCACAGCGTTTGACCTTACAGCCGATTCCATTTGATAGCACCTTTTTTGTCTTCCTTTGCCCCCTGCAGCCTCGCCCTTTCCTCTGTCTATCTCCTCTGGGCCCTTCGTGTTGTCATGTCCTGTGCTCCCCTCTCTCCTTTACATAAATGACGTTCTTTTCTTCATGGGTTTTTGTACTTTTTAATTATTGTAAACCACCCTGTTGTCCCCACTAGGGGCAGTTTTAATAAATGAAATGAAATGTTCTCAATTCATTTCTAAAGTACCCCACCCCAAAAAATACCTCTCACAATTGCCTTCACCCCTAAAAATTACTCCACTTCACCATGGCCCCCACACACTCATCCTATTTCCAAACCCCCCCCCCCCCCCGGCAGCTGCCCCACCACTCCGCAAACTGCCCCCACAAACAAGAACTGTCCTCGTTACTGCCCACCCCCTTTCAAACTGCCCCATCCCCAAAAATTACCTCCTGCAACTGCCCCACCATCCTACAACATTTTCTCACCCCCAAATACCACCCTACAAATTCCTCATCAACCCTCAATCTTCCCCACTTCCAAAAACTACACCCCACAAATGCCCCACCACCCCACAAATTGCATCACCTCCATCAAATATCCCTCTGTAATTGCCCCGCAAAGTGTCTCAAACCCAAAAACTACCCCCTGCAAATGCCCCACCACCCCATAAAATGCTCTCACCCACATAAACTAACCCCGAATACTGACCCACTTCCCCTACAAAATGCCTCACCCCCAAAACGTACTCCACCACCTCGCAAAATGGAGAGGAAGTGAGTTGGGGAAGTTTCTGTGCTACACACCTGAATTTTCTACATATACAGTATAGGGCATAGGTTTTGGGAGCGAGGCAGTTTTGTGGGATAGTTCTTCAGGGGGGAAGTAAGCTGCTGGGTGGTGGGGCAGTTATAGGGAGATGTTTTGAGATCGAGGCAGTTTGTGGGATGCTGGGGAAGTTGCAGAGGATAGATTTTGAGGATGGGGCTGTTTGCTGGATGGTGAAGCAGTTGCAGGGATGTAATTTTTGGGGGTAGCTTTTGGTTGTTGCAGGGGAGCAATTTTTGGTGTTGGCAATAGTCTGGGGATGTTGCGGCAACTGTGGGGATTAGTTTTTGGGGTGGGGCAGCTTGAGAAATGGTGGAGCAGTTGCGGGGTAAAGGTGTTTGCAGTAGGGTACGTTTCTGGGGTTATGTTGGAATTGTGGTGGTTGAGGCAATTGCAGGGGAATTTTTTGGAGTGGGGCAGTGTGGGGTTTGGGTAGAGCTGAGAACATAAGAGAGTCGGTTTGAAAGGAGCATTTCCCTTACTGCTATGTTTAACTTTGGGACAATTTCTCCAAATGGGTTCATTTTGTGCATCCCAGGCCAGCAACGAACCTCACTCCTAAGCCAGGATATGTGGGGCATGATCTCAGTCTCTCAAATTTACCGCTAACGCGCTCTGTAATACTTGTATCATGCCGAAGACGGCTTCATTATGGAGTTCATAGGACGTAATACGTATAGGCATTTTATTAAGGTGTGATTGGAAATTTCTCTTAATCAGGCCTGTGGCTCTCAACATGTAGCAGAAAGATAGAGATATTTCTGATTATTTTCTTCCTCTCTGGTGGCATTTTTTGGTACTTGAGGATCTTTTCCCTCTCTAAACAATTCACCGAATAATTGCTTGGAACCGACAACTCTATTGTCCGTGCCATTCTAGTGCTTTTCTCTTTTACTATTATTTCCAGTTTCCTTGCATCCAGATTTTTATCAGTCGGAATGGGATTGTCCAAGGTGATCTCTTAGGATCGTGATCCCAGTGTTTCTGCTACTGCAGTATTGTAGTATTTACAGTATCCGTGTCTTTCTGTATAGAAATTTTCTGCCATTGGAACTTCTCAGCCAGCTACAAGATGAGTAACCATTTCCGGCTCTTTTTTACAGAATCTACATATGTCACTTTTCTCAGTTTATCTATTCATGCTCTGAATCACCTCATCCAGGGGTGACGGAATGCCGTTCTCCTTGGGGAGGCCAAGTTCCATCCCTCGGCTAGCCAAACTGCACTGCCGCAATTATCAGATTTCAGTACAAACAGTGCAGAACAATAGTGCAACACAGTGCAAGTAACAGTGCAGAACAATAACACAAGATAACAACAAGGTGCGAGATCGTGCAAGTTTAGCATAACACACAGTGATTGGCAGCAGATCAATACTGTAGAGGTAGAAACATTTAACGGTCAAGAGTTACTGGCTCTGAGGGTCTGCCATGGATAAGACAGCCCGACCGAAGGCGAGGTCCTCATTGGAGAGGTCGAGGCAATAGTGTTTTTGGAAGGTGTGGAGGGATGACCAGGTGGCAGCTCTGCAGATATCCACCACGGGGACCGATTTTAGGTTTGCGATGGATGAGGCCATCGCTCGTAGCTGATGTGCGTTGACTGGGGGTGCAGGCTCTGCACCCGCTTGCTCCAAGCAGAAGGCGATGCAGGCAGAGATCCACAGGGACAAGGTCCATTTGGAGACCGAACAGCCCGGTTTGTTCTGGTCATAGGAGACGAAGAGTTGTGCCCCCCTGTGGTCAGGTGCAGCCCGGAGAAGGTAGATGCGGAGGGTTCTGACGCAGTCCAGGGTGTGTAGCCTTCGCTCCTCAGGGGAGGAGTGGGGTTCGGGGTGGAAGCTAGGCAGTTCTATGGACTGGTTGATATGGAAAGCAGAGGCCACCTTAGGCACAAATTTTGGGTGCGTCCGGAGGGAAGCTCTGCCGTTGGTGAGCTAGGTGTAGGGTGGGTGCATCACCAGGGCTTGTAGCTCACTGATCCTTCTGGCTGACGTGATGGCAATTAGTAATAGAGTTTTCCAGGAGACGTGCTTCATGGTCGCAGAGTGCAAGGGCTTGAACGGCGATAGAGCGAGTTGGCTGAGGATGGCTTTGAGGTCCCAATGAGGAACTGGGTCCCTGCGCGGAGGGTATAGGTTGGTGAGACCTTTCATAAAGCAGGCAACGATAGGCTGTGCTGCGATACGGTGTGTGGAGAGCAATCTGATGCGGTACCCATCCCTGATGATCCATAGGACCCACTTGTCTGTTGTGATGGACTCCCAGATCGGCAGGAAGGAGGTGAGCTGACCCCCTTTGGGGGGCAGGGGGAGGTTGGCCTTGGGTTGCTTATCAAAAAGGCTGGCTGTTTTTTGTCGACCCGGCTTGGGGGATCTTTTGTTGCCTCCGTTCTCATTGGCGTGGTTTGTTGCGGTAGGAGGCCTGTTGAGGCTGTGGCTTGTACCATGGTTGTTGCCACTTCCGATATGAATTGTACTGTCATTTGGAAGAGGAGCACAGCTTCTGCTGGTAGGAGCTCTTGCGGTTGGCACGCTCTAAGCCCTCGTCCGCGAGGGTTTGCAGCGTGGTGCAGTGGTCCTTTGTGGTGACGGTGTCATTAATCCTGTCGCGAAATAGTGAGTCGCCGGTACAGGGGGAGTCAGAGATGCGGTCATGGGTAACTTCCGGGAGTCCGGAAGCCCAAAGCCATGCGAGGCGATGAGCAGAGATGGCAGTTCCAGCTGTGCATCAAAAGCGTCGAAGGCTGCTCGTACTTGGTGCTTTGTGCACTCCTGAAGGTCCGCTAGGGAGACATTGGCGGAGGTTTGGCTGTCTTGCGAGAGAGCAGTGACTGCATCTTTCAGCTGCCCCAGGAGGATGTCCTGGTAGAGTGCATGTTGAAGCTGGTGTGCGAACACTCTTGCGCATAGCATGGCACCCTGGAAAGCCTTTTTCCCGACATCGTTGATTAGCTTGAGGTCCCTACCAGGGGGGTTGTTGGAATGTGTCTGTGTCAATTTGGAGCGTTTGAGGGCTGACTCCACAACAATGGAGTGGTGTGGAAGCTGGGTTTTGTCAAATCCCGGCAAGGGCTGGACCTGGTATTTTAAATCCAGTTTGCGGGAGGTGGGGGGGGGGGCCCCAGAGTTAGGGCTCTGCCGTAGTTTGAGGAGGTTCTTATGGAGCAGGGGATGCATGGGTATAGGTGCAGGGGCCCTCGGGTCTCTAGGAACTTTAGAGCTGCCTGGTTTTCTGGGCGCTGGTTGGAGGGGTGGGCAGGGTGTTGTCAGGGCAATGGCTGATGCAAGCTTGTGAAGGAACCTAGGATAGGTGAAGTCCTCTGGGTTGTTCCGAGGAGGGTCCACCATTGCTGACGTGAGGTCCGGTCCAGAGGAGGGTTCTGCAGGAACAGGGGACTCAGGACCAGTGGCCTCTTCTCCATCGCAGGGGGTGCCCGTGTTGTAGGCGGGCAAAGGCGCCGGCCCCGGTGAGGCTGTTGGAAGGTCGGGCCCACAGGTCCTGAGTAGAGAGCCGGGGTAGCTGTGCGAGCCTGGACCCATTGCTGGAAAAGGCTGGAGAGCAGGGAGGAGAATTGTGTGGCCATGTCGGAGGTTCCTTGCTGGGGAAGATTCGCAGGAGTGGCCTTTTGTTGAACGCTTAGAGGAGGAGAGGGAGCCTCCGTGGGTTTAGGGTCCATAGGAGATTTCAGAGAGGGTTCAGAGACTGAATCTGAGCTCGGGGGAAGCACATATCTGCTGTGGAGTGCAGGGCTGTTGAGACTGGAAGAGCTGATGGAAGGAGATCTTCTGTGTTGGTGCTGAGCTCTCCGTCAGTGTCTTTTGCGAGGAGGGCTGCTGCTAGTGCTGCTGTCGCTGCTGGAGTTCCTCCCCTTGCGTCTGCGATGCTTTTTGGAACCTCTGCTACGTCAGCGCGGTCTGGAGAGGTGCCTCTGCGCCGACGGAGAGGCTCGCCAGTGGGAGGGGGAGCGTCAGGAGCTGTGCCTTCTGGGTGATGTGTTGCCTTGGTGCCGGCCAATGGCACCACGGTCGGCAGAGCCTGGGGCGGAGGAAGCAGGCAAGATGGCCGCCGGCGCACCCAGGGATTCCCTCGATGGTTCGTGGAGCACGGGAGGGGATTCTGAAGAGGTCGTAGCTACAGGCGGGGTGAGCAGACTGGAAGGCAGACTGGAAGCTCGCAGTTGCGGATAGAGGCCGGCAGGGGCACATCCGGAGCCACGGAAGGAGCAGGCTGCATCAGGGGTGAGATGGAGCATGCAGGAGCAGCGTGAGCAGCCGCGTGGTCTGCCAGTGGGATCGCTGAGCTTCTATTTGCCTGGATGAGATCCTGGAGAGCATGCCGTCACGATTTTCTGGCCCGGGGAGACATTTTAGCACAGTGAGCACAGTCCTCAACTTTATGGGAGACGACGAGACATCTTATACAGCGATCATGTGAGTCTATTGAGTTCATCTTCCTGGAGAAGCCCGGGCATTTTTTAAAACCTAGTTTAGGCATGGTCTTGATCGAAGCTCCTGATATCTTCTATTCTATTCTTTTCAATTCTTTAAGGTTGAAGATAAGTTCTTTTGTTCCAATTCTTTAAGGTGTTTCAGAGAGTAGGAGAGTCCGTCTTGCTGGCAAGGTGGAAAAGTGAAAAGTGTCTGGCTAGGGGCAGGCCCGGAGGTGGGGCCTAGGTAGCCCATGCTCAGAAGGGCTAAGCCCTTCTGAGCTATACAGAGTACTTCCGTCTCGGCGCCATCGGATGACGTTGCCTAGTGTGGCTGACTCATCCTGCTTGTCCTAGAAGAATTAAGGTGTCATTCTCGGCTCCTTGCTGACCATGAACCCTCAGATACAGAAGGCGCTGTTTAAATTGTGAATGGTAAGAAGGCTCAAGCCTTTTATATCTGAAGATAATATGTGAACAGTCGTTCAAGCTTTGGCCATATCACACCTAGACTATTGTATCAGCCTTTATCTAGGATTTCCCTTTAGATAGTACAGATTTCTGCAGCATGGGTCTTTACAGGCTTGAATCGCAGGGACTATGTTTCTCCTATGCTTTATGCTTTACATTGCTTGCCCATTAAATATCAGATAATATTCAATGTACTGGGTTCTGGTTTCCAAAGCCATTAGTCATGAATATTTCTGCCGTTTTGAAAGAGTATCATCCCCCGCGTTCTTTGTAGTCTCAGGACACTATGATCCTGGACATTCCCTCAATCCGATGAGTCCATTTCAATGAACTTACAGGAGCGGATGTTTTCAGTAAGAGCCTCCAAATTGTGGAACTCCCTTCCAGCTGACCTCCATTTGACATCCCCAATGGCAGAATTCCAAAAAAATTAAAAGCATATTTATTCTCTTGGGCATATCCTGCTAATTAGGGAAACCTCCTCTTCTGTGACAATTGAAAAGTACTTGTTTGGGTTGATGACATCTCACTGTTCATTCTTATGCTTTGTACTGGCATCTCATCTGTCATATGCCATGTTTTAATTTTATGTCGATGGTTGGTTTGTATTTTACTCTGATATTTGCGTCTGTTTCTGAATTTATTTTAATGTGTCATTTTATATATGTTTCAATTGAAATCTGACTAGAGCATCACAGAGTGGAATATAAATAATTGTAAATAAATAAATAAACGGTAATACTTGGGTCTACACTGCTTTGCTCAATCCTTACCCATAACCTTATAAAAGCTGGAATTTGAACTGCTCTCACAATCTATCCAGTTGAGTTAAGTGTAGACTTCATGCTGTGTGCTGGAATCCATAGAATTATGCAAAGAATTTGTAGAAATAAGGATCAACAAACAAGTTGTAGGTGATGCCTTTTTACCAGACTAACTGAACACATCTATGACTGGCTTTCAAAAGTTATCCTTTGTTAGGTTACTTATACTGAGTTTAAATAGTACAGCGTTATCTAGATCTTAGGCTGCCTGCATATACCATTACCAGGAAAGGGAAGAGGGGAACTGTTAAAGGTGATGAGAGTAAAACTTTAGATTTTTAGGGTCTCTATGTGGGCAAAAAATGCAGTATCTAATAAAGACCTTTTGTAGTTGTTTCAAAGTGCTTGATCTGCTGATTTGAGGAACTCCTAAAGGTCCTTGAAGTACCCTGAAAGTGAGGTGATTAGGGAGCATTCTTCCTTTGGCAAACGTTCACATACTGAGCTGTCGCTCTGTTTCTTTCTATAACGTTTGATACTATGTCTATGAAAAACTAGAGATGGTAAAAGGCTCAGACACAGCAGATTGGGGTTTTGGGAGAGGAAAACTCAAGAACTTGAGATCAGCAGGGGCTGTCTGTCTCTCTCTCTATATATATATCATTATCATTGTTGGTGTGCTTTTTACATTACCTGTATTTTTTTATAATATTGTTCAGGTCCCTCCTATATTCAGCTATCTGTCGCTTCCTCCTCCTATTAACTAATTGTAACTGCCCCTGCGCTTTTTCTTTCTACTATTTTGTCTCTATGGAGCCCAAGTTAACATTCCAATTCAAAATCAAATTCTAACTCTGTCTCTGCTGCTTTCATTCAAGTTTTAAATTGTCCTGTGCTTGCTTTTTCTAATCTACCTGAGTGTGCAGAAAGTGGAGTGACTAGCCCCTCCCCCCTACCGAGGCATTGCTAAACCCCTTTTACCTCCCAGCCCACCTGTGCTGATCCCTCTGTTGCTGTTTGCATTGGAAAGAGCACCTCCATTACAAGCCTTTGCTCCTAGCTCCTGACCTGGGTCAGTCATTTAACTGCTTGCTTCGTGAGTCCTCTCTCTATATATATGTATATAATTTTGTTTCATCATTGTTAGTGTGTTTTTTTACCTTACCTGTGTTTTTATTGTAATATTGTTCAGCTCCCTCCTATTTTCAGCTTGTCTCTTGCTCCTCCTCTTTGTTCATTATCCCTCCCTCTCACCCCACAGCCCACCCACCCCCTGGCTAACAGTCTCATATAGCTACCTTGTGCTCATTACCATTATTACTCACAGGTATTTCTTCTGACTTCTGCTCTCCTCTCCATTGCTTTCTTATGGCTCCACATCACATTCTCTTCCTACTGCTGACACTCTCTAATCTTCTCCCCTAATACCAACAACATCAAGGCCCCCCTCTTTATTATCCTCCCTTTACCATCCTTCCACCATCTTGTCATCTATCCTATCATCCACTCTTGAACTTCACCATTTGCTTCCTCTCATTCAGCCATCTCCTCTCTCTCTGAAACAACCTCACCCTCATTACCACAGTGCTGCCTCCTCTCTGCCCCACACCTTTCTGTTCCTTCTCTCATCTGGAGACATCACCCCCAATCCTGGCCCCCTTAGCCTCTTTTCATACTCCCTGGGCAGATCCACATGCAATTCCTCAAATCTTATTCATATCCCTCTCCTCTCTCCCTCTTCTCCCCCTTCCTCATGTGCCTTGTGGAATACACACTTCATCTCAAATAAGCTTGCCTTTATTCAAGACCTTTTCATCTCTAAGTGAGATCTCTTGCTCTAAATGAGACCTGACTCCTCCCAGAAGATTCAGCTTCAGTCGCTTTCCTCTGTCATGGCGGTTACCAATTCTCCCACATGCCTTGTCCCATTGGCCGAGGTGGTGCTGGTGCTGGGTTTCTTGCTCTCTCATTCCTGCCAATTTCAACCCCGTCTTCTGCCTCAATCTCACTCCTTTCCCTTTTTACTCCAGTACCTCTCCGGATAGCTGTTTATCAATCCCCTGACTTTGACTCATGACTTTCCTTCATTCTGGATTCATCTTCCCCTTCCCTTGTTCTCTGGGATTTTAACATTCATGTTGATAACTCCTCTGACTCTAAATGCTTTAAAGCTCCTTTCTCTTACTTCCTCATTCAACCTCCAACTGCCCCCACTCACCAGCACAACCACTGTCTCAATCTTGCCTTCTTCTCTAATTGCTTACCCTCAAACCTCTGTACCTCAGTTCTTCCCTTATCTGACCATCACCTGCTAATCTTCACTCTTCATCACCCTTTGCCTTAGTCTTGCCCAATCACATCCAACCTGTTTAGAAAAATTCACACTGTCGACCCATCGGCTCCCTCCACTACTGTCTCATCACTTCTTTCCTCCACTATGTCATCAGAGTCTGTTGATGAGGTACGAGCTTCCTATAACACTGTACTGTCCTCTGCTCTGTATGCTCTTGCTCCTCCCATGCCACATCCTGTGAGGCGTACTGTACCTCAGCCCTGGCTGTCTTGGACTACCAGCTACCTACGTTCCTGTGCCTGCTCGGCTGAGCACATTTGGTTCAAATCCCACACCCTTGCAGATTTCTACACTTCAAATTCATGGTTGCCTCTTTCCAGTCAGACATAGCACTCGCCAAACAAGACTGTTTTGTCCACCTATCTCTCTTGTGTCTGACCATTCCGGTCTCTCTACAACTCTCAACTCTCCCCTCAAGGTGCCTCCACCTCTGACCCCTCCTTCTCTTTCTGCCCAAACTTTGGCTGACTGACTATTTTCATGACAAAAGATCCACAAAATTAAACTCGAATTTTCCCATGAGGTCAGCTTCATCCCCTCTTTCCCCTCTTCACTCCCATCTCTTCCCCTTAACCCCTGCCACCCTTTCTTCCTTTTCTAAAATCTCTGAGGAGGAAACCATGCAACTTCTTTCCTCCTCCAAACTCAATGCCTGCTCCTCTGATCCTAATCCCACCTGTCTCCTAAGCTCCGTCTCCTTCATCATCCTCCCTTCCATCTATCATGTTCTCTACCTATCGCTTTCCACTTCAACTGTTCCTGCAGCCTTCAAGTATATCGTGGTTACATCTTTCCTCCAGAAACCCTCACTAGACTCTACCTGTCCTAATTATCGACCCATCTCCCTCCTCCTCTTCATTTCTAAACTACCTGAACATGTGATTCACTGCCGTTGCTTTGACTTCCTCTCCTTTCAAACCCTGCTGGATCCATTGTAATCTGGCTTTTGTCCTTTGCATTCTGTTGAAACTGCTCTTGCCAAAGTCTCCGGCAATCTGTTCCTGGTAAAATTCAAAGGCCTTAACTCGATCCTCATTCTTCTTGACCTTTTTGCTGCTTTTGACACTGCTGATCACAACTTTCTCCTCAATACCTTGTCCTCGCTTGCTTTTAAGGGCTCTCTGCTATCCTGGTTCTTCTTCTTATCTCTCCCTCCGCACTTTCAGTATTTTTTCTGGTATATCCTTCTCTAGGGCTATCCTGCTCTCATTTGGTGTACCCCAAGGGTCAGTCTTGGTCCACTAATTTTCTCTATATATACCCAGTCCCTGTATGTCCCTGATGGAATCGGGCCCTTGCTATAAGGCACCGTATTCCAAGTGCATGCTAAACGGCTTGGGGGACATGATAATCTTTAGTGTACAGGCTCCCACAAGAACCCACTAAAAATACATAATATTTGGAGTCTTTTCCCATAGATACAGAGTAGGGAAAAAAAATTAGTGACCCGTTGGTCTCTTTTACTATTAACCCAAACCTTTTTCCCCTAATTGCACAACTGTGATGGAATCAGAACATAAACACTTATGAAATGCCTGTCCATGCTAGATAAGGCCTGCGGTTCATTACATAAAATTAACCTCCTGTGTTCAACAGTGGCTTGTCCAGATCACTTGGAAATATCCAGCAGATTCTGATGGGAGATTGATTTGGTTTTGCTCACTTCCAGAGAAATAGGTGGTGAGCTCCGTATCTAGCTGGCTAATAATTGTAATGGATCTGTTCTACAGAAACTTATCCGTTTTCTTAAACCAGCTGCCTTATTAACCTTTACATTAATCCCCCAGCTTAATACTGTGTTGACCAAAGCAGTGCTTTGTTAAATTTGTTTTAATTCTACTACCAGTTAGTTTGATGGAGTGAACTCTAATTCTAGTACTGTTTGAAAGAACAAATGGCAAATAATAGAGGTGTACAGTCGTTAATGTGCCTTAAAAAATTCAGTGCACACTAAACTGATTTAATGCACCCTAATCGACTTAGAGCGCCTTAATTTGCCAGCACACAGTAAATCAATTTAGCAAACACTAAACATTCCTTATCAAAAAGGACACGTGAACCTCGCTGAAAAACATCATCTGAAATTTAGGGAAATTTGTGAACATGAAAGCTGCCTGAATTTTTCTTGCCTAATCCACAACCACCACAGTCAGTTAGTCAGTCAGTCAATGTCCATTCCCTACCTGCTCAGGCCCCATCATCTGCTGCGCTTAAATTGCTCTTAAAAGCTAACCGCATTTGACAGCACTGAGTATTCATAAAACATCTACCAAACATTCCAAACACTTCTGTTTTAGCTCAAAAGGGCAAAGAGCATGTGCTCTTTTTTTATTTTGTACACTGGGAAGGCAGTTAATAAATAGGTCAAAGAAAATAAATAACATCATTGTGGTTTTAAGTAAGATTGTGCTGTAGCTATTAGGGGTGTGTATGGCCAAAAAATAAGTGTGGTTCATGCTCTTTGAAAATGAAATTTTCCTCATTTTCAGGCATTTTTTCATGTTCATTTCACATATTTATTCTTTAGGTGTGCACTGTATGCGAGCTAGCACTTTAACATGCAAATTGATTATGCATGCATTCATTTGTAGGTATACATGCGTATAAGCCATTTGCACATGCTTTAACTTTTTAGGTCCCCAAACAAGCAAAATGCATGCTCACAAATACATATTCTTAGTAACGACAGCAAAACAAATTAAAAGGCAAACCCAGCCAAGACTCAAGATTTATACACAGAGCTTCTATTTTCAGATGTTTATACATTTTATACATTTTTCATGTAGGGGTTTATTTTTCTACCACTTAGATTTTTTGAGGGTACAAAAAAATTAGTGTTTATTGGTGTTTTCATATCACAGCTACTATTGCTGGGAACATTTTCTGGTGGAATCAAATATATATATGTTTGTGTCACTTAGAAGTCGACAGCACAAAATCTGAATAAAAGATAAAAGATAAGAGACAAACCAACCTACGGGAGAGGTAACAGAATCCTAGGGGAAGTGGTGTTTGTGTTTATTCAGTAAACACATTTTAAAATGTTTTTGCATTGGTGGTATTCTATTGGTATTTATCAGTTAAAGCCTAATATCAGAAGCCCTAATGATGGGCTAAAAAGCCTCTTTTTGAGAGATAGAGAGGTTAGGTTTTTACATCATCTATGCACGTAAGTACTGGAAAGAGGAATATTCATTGGTAATAAGTAGATAATGCCACAGAGTATCCTGTCTGACTGCCTTGCCGCTATCCAGGTGCAGAGTAGAAAGCTCTTCCTATAGTGGTGATTTTCAGCATGGTTATACAGTTAGCTTAGGACGGCAAAAAGCAGCCCTAAACAGCTAGTCCCCTAGCTCTCTGTATAGCAGCACGGAAAAATCGTTACTAGATGGATTGTGCCGGTATTAACCGCAGAATCCTGATATTCAACAACAGATAGAGTCTGGATATTGGCACCAGCTATCTGGAATTAATTTAGCAATGGCAACCAGGGTTTATAAAAAGAAATGCTCACTGCTGCTGCTAAATATTAACCCAGTACTTACCACCAGAGGTGGAGGCAGTATCATTAGCATGTGGCTCCCAAATATATATAGCAGGCAGGGTTCCAGATTATTTAGGAGCAGATACGACAACTCAATACCCCCAGGTTTTATTGCTTTGTTTTGTCTGCTTCATAATTAGAGGCATAGGACAATGTAGAACACAAAGTGCGGCAATAGTGCATTACAAACTACAGTTGCCAGGATACAGCACACAATTAGTTAAATCCAGTTTGCTCTGTGCGAGTCGTGCACATAAGGATTTCTCAAATGTAGGGAAGCCCTTAGATAGTCCTGTGATCATACAAACACAGTTTTATTCTTGAGACTCGTGAAGAAAACTAAATTGTGAGGAAACTTGAGGAAACTGAAAAAGAAATTAAAATAGTTGGGGAAAAATATATTTAAACATCAGTTCAGCTCTGTGTGATGCAACAAAATAGCAAGATCCGCTCTGAGCATATGGTTTCTAGATGCAAGTTTCTCATGGGAAGATTAGTCTGGGCCCAGCCGCTCCTCCCTGTCACGTCTGCAGGCCATAATCCCAGTCAGCTTTTACTGAGTAACACATTGCAAAGTTTAGTCTTTCTACTGCTATTATAAACTGAAATGTACATCCACCGCGTGTAGAATGAGGGTTTTTCTTTTGAATAATGAACAAACTGCTTTAATAGTTCTAAAGGTTCCAGTATCCACAAATTGCATTTCCTAAATTCAAAGATAAATTAAACTGCTACGAGCCTCTTTATAAGCACAGCTTGTAAGAACAAACCATTCAGGGGTAAAATAAATTATACACAGATAACCCAATACAGTGAGAACCCATTTAGATGAAAAATGGTCATAAAGCTTCATAGTTCTCATGCTGGGCTTTGAGATCCAGGTTTGTCGAGGAAAAGAGCCCTGCGGCTCTCTCATTCAGCATCCCCTAATCTTTAAATTAGACCAGCATGCTGAGGAGTCTCTCAGACACCAGGTGGCCTATGAAATAAAACTCTTGCTAAACAAATTTCTATTGTGAGCTCCCAAAATATTTGATGGGCAGGGCCGGCCCATTCACTAGGCGGGTGGCACACATCTGTGGGTGGCAGGCCATGTGCTTTTGCACATATGTCCTGCTGCCCCCCCCCCCCCCGCATGCTGAGCTGCACCACTGCCCCCCCCCTGCTGCCACAGATTCCGGCAGCAGGATCAGGGGGATGGCTACGTTCAGCAGCAGTGGCCCACAGCAGACCATGTGCTTCGGCACACACACACACATGGCCTGCCGCTTCTGATCCTCCGAAGTTGTGTCAGGGGGGTCAGAAGCAGCAGGCCATGTGTGCCAAAGCACATGGCCTGCTGCCGAGCTAAGCTGCCGCCCCAACCCCACTGCCTGAATCAGTGGCAGCGGGGGGGGGGGGGGGTGACGGCATGGCTTAGCATAAGGGGAGGAGGGCAGCGCAGTTCGGTATGTGGGGGGGGGAGGGGCACGGCCAGAACATCTGCCTAGGGCAGCAGAAACCCATAGCCTGGCCCTGTTGATGGGTACCTTAAAATTTAAGACATTTAACTTAATGATATATTTAAATTTTAAAGCCCCTTTTTAGATAGGTCGTGGAGAGGGTAAATCAGACGTTGAGGTCGAGACATGGAAAATTCTCCCTGTATTTTACAAAGGCTCTGTCAAAACACAGAGCCTCGGGGGGGCGGAGCCTGATGTCCAGCGGGATAGACGCTTTGCGTTGAAGCTCCCGAGAGGCCTACTCAGAATCCTGAATTAATACCTGCATAAATTTCATTTTTTTTGCTCTGAACTTACCGGGGTGCCTCGGGGGGAACGGCGGGCCACAAACCAGTGCGACTGGACCTCGGGTCTCCCTCTTCTTCACACGGAAAACGCTCCAAAACAGAGTTCTTCCCCACAAAAGATGGCCCCACTTTGGGAAAACCCCGCAACGCCACAGGAGATCTTGGAGGAGATACGCGGTGTGAAGGAGCTGGTACAATCCAACGGAGCGGCGCTCCGAACCATGCGTGAAGACTTTGGCACACTTCAGAACCGGCTTGAAAGTCTCCCACTACGACAGGACAACATGGCGGAGGTCCTTGACTCGCACGCGGTGCGCTTGGTGCAATTGGGCAAGGCTGAGCGTATGATACAGAATTTTCAAAAAGAGCTGGAGGATAGCAATGATCGAGCTGGTTGCAACCATATGGGGCTCATTGGAGTACCGGAGGATGTGGGAGCAGGAGACATGCGAGAATTCTTGGTCAAAACTCTCCCCCCCTTGCTAAAGATTATTATTTACAGAGATCTGGAGACTGACCGAGCGCATCGTGTTCCTGCTAATATTGCGCTCAATCGGACGACCCCTCGGGCTCTCATTTTTCGATTATTGCGATACCAGTAAGTAGAGCAAATTCATACTGCTGCCCGGGCGAACTATCATCTTGAATTTGAAAGTCATAAAGTTTCTTTTCCCCTGACGTGGCAAAGTCCACAGTTGACCGACGGAGGAGACTCCTTGCTTTTCGCCCTGGACTTCAATAACTACAGGCTCACTTTGGCCTAATATATCCAGTGAAGCTCAGAGTGACTCTCCATAACCCAGCCATAACATTCGAAGATCCCGATCTACTAGCAATGTTTTTGGACTCCAAATAACGCAGATCAGATGCGCTAATCCAACAACTATGATTCAACAATTTTGATCTGTAATTCGCCGGATTTGCCCGCCATCTTGAACGGCCCGACGCGGTGATCCCAGCCTGGAATAGAGACTGCCTGGACTTTTCTTTCTATCTATAATTTACTTGGCCTTCTATCCCTCCATGATGTGCACCTCGGTGGGATTCGAAACATGCATAGTTTTACAGGTTATATGTTTTAGCTTGGGCCCTCTCTGGAGTTTCTCCCCGCAGACATTAGGTCGCCAGTAATTTCTGGGGTTTTGCTTCTTCTCTAGTGCACCTCGGTGCTTATTATTTTTTATATGGGGCGTTTCCATGATTTTCATTAACTCATTGATTATTATGTTATGTGCACAGTCATACATAGTTAAGATGAGGGACATTGGGAAACTGTGTGCATTATTGTGTTCTTTCTCAGAATTTATAATCTTTCTTGATGGCCTTGTGTCAGATCTTCTCATAAAACGTAAAAGGCATTAATAGTCCAATCAAAAGAAAGAAAATCCTTAGCTATCTTAATCATGAGCATGTTAATTTAATGTTTCTTCAGGAAATGCATTTAAATTCCGCTGCGGCATTGAAACTTAATACCACGCCCAATATGGCGACTGCCTTCTCTTCCGCTGTTTCCAAGCGGTGTGGGGTAGCCATTTTGGTTAAGAAGTCTCTGCAAGCTATTGTAATGGATGTTAGCTTTGATAAGGAGGGTAGATGGGCCCGTGCACACCTTCAGGTTGAGACTGTAATTTACGTGTATTGGTATTTATGCTCCGAATGTGGATAATCCTGTTTATTATGCAAGTATTATGCAGTTAGCACAGGCATTTGCCAGCCCTCCATTAATGCTCGGCGGCGATTTCAACCAAGTACTTGAGCCCTTGACAGCTTGGCTGCCGCCCAGAACGAGTGGTCCACCCAAGAGTCTTGATTCTTTTACTGCTTTGATAACAGATTTTGCGCTAGAAGATATATGGAGGCTGCTTCTCCCCTCACTCCCATTATCCACCAATGCGCTCAGACAGCACAGAAATTCTGGGAGCGGGAGTTGCATGTAGCTTTGACCCCGGAGCATGGGCGCCTAGCCTGGAGCAGGTTGACATGGATCTCTCGATCTCCCTCACTTACTCAGACACTTTTTTTTTCTTTTAATCCACCGAAGTTTCTATACTCCTGATAGGTTAGTCAAATGACCGCTACCCAGAGCAACGGATTTTGGATATGCCACACGGCCATTCACATACTAACTTATATTATGTTTGAATGCCCGGTACTACAATATTACTGGAAACTACTGGGGGAAAAATAGGTCCCCTCTTAATTTCAATGAATGGTGGCATCCTGTCAGTCTATACAGTAAATATGAACAAATACCTCATCTGTTGGCTTCTCCGTTCAGACCCTCTATCATTTGTCTGAATGGAGGATACTCCACGATTATGTTTAAAATGCTAAAATGCTAAATGCTCCCATCTGACTGTTTAAATCTATTTCACATGATCAGTCTATATTGCTGATACTCTTTTGTTTGTTTGGATGTACAATCACTGCTATATGTATACGCCTCTTTGATGATACTCCTCAGTTCCAGAGAAGAAGCTTAGGGGTGGGGGGTAATTGGGGTTGCTTTCCTTATGTGTATATTTGTATTTGTCTCCTTTGGTTTGTTGTTTCGTTTGCTTGTTGTAAAATGAAAATAAAAGTTTCAAAAAAAAAAAAAAAAAAACACAGAGCCTCGTGTAAAATGGGAGTAAGGACGTTCAGGGCTGCAGGTCGCTTTCCCACCACATCCAGTGGGAGCAGCAATTTTAAAAAGCTGCACGTGGGAAAAACGAGCATCCTGCTTGCCCTCATTTGTGTGTGGGAGCAACATTATAATATCAGTGCCCCAGAAAGCACCAACTCCCCTCACACGCTGAACCCATCATGCACCAGCAGCACATACTCTGATTAGCACTCCCCCCCCCCAAAAAAAAAAAATCTACCCCCTCTCCCCACATCCTGATCCTATTCCTGGCTCCTACTGGGTTCTCTGGTGGTCCAGCATGAGCACAGGCTATCCCCAGTTGCTCCTGTTCCATGTGACACTGGGTTCAAAATGATGCCCTTGAGCCTTAGAGGTAACCTTCTGGGACTACCACTAGGGGTCAAGCTGACAAATAAAGATATTTTGGCAGCTTTATCCCTAGCAGTAGTACCGTGAGACTACTGCTAGGGGTCAAAGGCACCATTTCGTGAAGCTCCAAGGAGCTAGACTCAACGTGAGGAATTATTTTTCACGAAAAGACATTAAATGTCTGGGATGCCTTAAAGAACTGGAGGACGCTAACATGCCAGTGGACTTCAAAAGGTCCTGGGATGAACAGAAAAAGATCCTTACTTGTGAAGAGTGAAGGGACAGAATCCTGACTAGTGGCACCACAGACCATGGCGTAGCCCTGGGGTAACATGCACAAAGCGATAGCTATGATCCTAACAACCTATGTTGCAAAGAGGGCATTGACAATGAGAACCCAATGGCAGTGGCAAGGCTGAATCAAGCCTGCAAGAAGACATTGCAGCAGTTAGGACCCTGCCAGCTGTGTTATGGTCACCATGAGAGTGATTTTATAATTGGGTGCCTATCTTACACCTATTTTATAAAGAAAAGCGAGTGCCTCCTTTTCTTTATAAAATAGGGGCATAAGTGGTAAGTTAAGTGTGACAAATCTAGGCGCAAGCACTTAGAGCAGCCCTGGAATGGTGTAAATGCCTGCATCTAGATTTCTAAAGAAAGCACATAAGGTAGAGTATTTTATAACTTAAGCGCTCTACTCAGATGCATGCTTTAGTGACCAGCTAAAGTTGCAAATCATTGAAAATAGGTAACTTATGTGCATTAATAGCACATGACTTTACACGACTCCCTATAAAATTACCTTACACGCGACCTTTCACAGATTGATTAAGCCTGGCTGTTTAGTTCTGTAACTTCACATATGTGAACTCTTCAGACAGAGTTTATAGAGACACTAATTTATATATGCTGAGTTTCTGTCAAAGGGAAGGATTTTAAGGTACATTTTAAATATTACATGGAGAACATAATTGAGATATTGCTGTCATGACCCATACAGTTTTAGAAACGTGGAGCCTTTTCTAAAATACAGAATAGGTAGGTGCAAGTGTGTATACTGTATGTGCTGATATGTGGAGTCAGAAGAGCTATTTTGCAGACGCATGTAAGAAAAATCAATGGAGTGAACACGGACATCTTACATGTGCAACTATCACAAATTACACATAAGTGCTGGTGCTTACACAAGCATGAGGGCAATTTCGCAAGCCTTCATGTATAAATTCTGCCCTTTAAAGAACAGAGCCACTGTATCTAATATAAATTTTGAGGGGAAAATAAACAAGGGGGGATTAAAGAGGATAACCCTCTTAATCCTTCCTGTAAAGGGTTGGCCAAATCACACACTTGTGTTACTTAAACGTGCCAGAGAGCAGGTATAAATCCTGACGTATACAATTTTGGTCATATATGTGCAGATTTTTGACCCATGTAGGCCACTTCCTAACCACACCCCCTTACAAAAATGTCTACATAAATAAATATAGCCTCTCACAGACTATATATCCCCTTTCAGTGATGTGCAGCGCTACAGGACAGTCTGGGGACACCTGCTCCAAGAGCCAGACCAACTCTGTAAAGCCCAACTCCTAGGATTTGTAAAAGGTTCTTGAGGCGGGACCAGGAAAATCCTGGGAGGTCTTTTGCACTGAGACAGTACCAACATGAAAAATGTATTATTTATTTATGTGACTTTTATACCACCATATCGGGTAATCATAGCGGTTTACATTGTTAACAACTGAGTTACATTATAACATTAAAAAATTTGAACAGGTGCAGAAGAATAACAATCAGAAATATTTACAAGATTCAAAACTTATGGTAACATATATACAATTCTTAGCAGCACTTGATGTAATCTATGGATTATCTTCAGGGGGTTGATAGGCAAAATAGTTTGTTGCAATTTAAGGAGATTATAGAAGTGTTGCGGAGCAGGAAGAGTATTATTGTGTCTTGTAATGTTTGATGTAAGTTTGTCTAGAATCAGATGGCTAGGTTGGGTTGCTGCTTGTAATTTCATCAGTATGTCCGAAATGCTCAGTGAGTAGATACATTTTGATGTGCTTGCGGAATGTGGCCTGATCTGTTATAGCTCTGAGTTTTTCTGGTAGGGAGTTCCATAGCATAGGAGATGTGAACTCAAATGCTTTTTTTACTGGTGCATTGTTTTGTTTTTCGGTAGTTGGTGGAGATTATAAGGGAATTTGTCATACCACTTTTCCTCTGTCGGTCACTAGTTGTTGTCCTGATAAGTTGTGATAATGTTGATGGTGCAATGTTTCTGATAGTTTTATGTCATCAGATGTCATCGGAATTATCTTATATTTTATTCTACTCTGTACCGGAAGCCAATGAAGGGAGTAAAGTATGGGTGGTATATGTTCGATTTGGCGAGAATTAGATGATACGTGCGGCTGTGTGTTGTGCCATCTGAAGACCATGCATTGTATGTTTAGGTAACCCATGTAGGAGACTGTTACAATAATCTATATGTGGCATTATCATGGCTTTCATTACTGTTCTCAATTCATTGGTTTGTAGTATTGGTTTTAGGTGTTGTAATAATCAAATTTTGTTGTAAATGGCTTTGGTTGTATGTTTAATGAGGGTTTAAAACTAAGGTGTCTGTCAATTGTGACGCCCAAATATTTCACTTCCTCTTTAACCTCTAGTGAACCTTCATTGATATTAATGGTGGAGGGTGGTGAGAAGTTTTGATTTCGAGTAATGAAAAGAACCTCTGTTTTTTTCTGTAGTTTATGTGGAGACCATGGGATTTGAGCCAGATAGATATTTCATTAAAACATGATGTGATGGGCTCTAGTATAGATTTATTGGCATATATAACATAATGTCATCTGCGTAGATGGCATAGTAATTTTTTTATGATATGGTAAAGTGGCTGAATATAAATGTTGAACAGTAGAGAAGATAGTGATGAACCTTGCGGTATCCCATAAGTCTGTTGATAGGTATGTGAGCATTTTTGACCTATACAGACTTGTTGTGTTCTGTCTGTTAGATATGATATGAACCATTTAAGTATGGTTCCATATAAGCCCATTTGTTGAAGCCTTAGTATCAAAATTTCATGGACAATGAATCAAAGGCTGCGGCAATATCGAAGAATATTAAAATGAAAGCTTGGTTGGGATCATCTGTTCCTTTTACTATATTGTTGAAGAGAACCATCATTAAGGTTCCAAATCTGTGATAAGGCCTAAAACTATATTGATTGTCATCTAGAGGTGCATTTTGTTCTATGTGGTCTTGAAGTTGGATGTGAATGTTTTTCTCTATTAATTTGGTGAGGAAGGGCAAGCTAGAAATTGGTCTGTAGGAAGCAGGGCACATTTTGTCAAGCAACTTATTTTTTAGAATAGAACAGATGATAGCTTTAAGGTTTCTGGGCATATGACCTTGGACTAAGGACTGGTTGACTATTGTTTGGATTGTGGGCGCTAGTTCATCACGGGCCGCTTTAATCCAGGCTACTGGGTAGGGGTCAGCAGTAGAAGTTGTCGTGTTCCATGCCTGCAATGATTTTTTTCAGGGGCTCTAAGGATGTTAGATGGAACTCTTCCCATAGAAGTTATTGCCGCTGAAGGTTTCAGGAAGGAATTGTGCAGTGGGTTAGTTTTGACTTGTAGACATCAGCTAATGATTGCGGAGAGATAGATTGAAGCTCAATGTCTTCACTTTGCTGACTTGTAAAGGATTTAATGATCAAGAAGAGATCTTTTAGTTTGTTTATAGATTTCATTAGGAGTTTCGTGTGATATTCTTTTTTTGTGTTATTGGTGTATTGGCGGTATTTTGCTAAAATTGATAAGTATTTTTCTCAATTTTCAGTTGATTTTTCTGAGCGCCAGATATGTTCATGTTTTCTCACTTTTGTTTTCAGTATTCTTCTGTCCTGATTATACCACTGTTTTGAGTTATGATTGCCAGAGGTCTGCTGTGTTTGGGGTCTGTATGTGATCCTAGAGATTGTGTAATATATTAAATTCACTCAAATATATTACACAATCACAAGATATAGTGCCTTGCAAAAGTATTCATCCCCTTGGTTTTTGTCATGTTTTGTGGCATTACGTACAACCTGGAATGAAAATGGGAGATTCATTTGGATGTTAGGTAATGGGCCTAACAATATAGTTCAAATTGGTGAAGTGAAATGACAATAAAATACCTTGTATATATATAAAAAAACAAGTAAAAACTGGAAATGGAAAAAAAGAGCCAAACGACGAAACCTGGAAACAGCACAAGCACTGGCAAGTCAAATGCAAGGCATTGATAAAGTAGGCAAAGGGAGAATTTGAGAAGAAGCTTGCTGCGGAAGCAAAAACGCGAAATAAAGATTTTTTTCAAGTACATTCGCAGCAAAAAACCTGTGAGAGAGTCAGTTGGTCCATTAGATGATAGAGGAGTTAAAGGGGCACTAAGAGGCGACAAGGTGATAGCAGAGAGACTGAATGAATTCTTTGCTTCGGTCTTTACTGAGGAAGATATAGGGATGTTACCCATGACTGAAGTGGTATTTAAAGGTGCGGAAGAATTGATGGAAATATCGATACATCGGGAAGATGTATTACAACTATTAGATAAACTGAAGAGTAGCAAATCACCTGGGCCGGATGGTATACATCCAAGGGTGTTGAAAGAACTGAAATATGAGATTGCAGATCTGCTATTAGTAATCTCTGAACTATCATTAAAATCATCTCTAATACCTGAAGATTGGAGGATCGCCAATGTAACACCAATTTTTAAAAAGGGTTCCAGGGGTCATCCGGGAAACTACAGACCGGTGAGCCTAACGTCAGTACCGGGAAAAATGGTAGAAACCATCATAAAGAATAAAATTACTCAGCATTTAGATAGTCATGGCCTAATGGGAGACAGCCAACATGGCTTTAGACAAGGAAGATCTTGTCTTACTAATCTGTTATGTTTTTTTGAAGGTGTGAATAAACAGGTGGACAAAGGTGAGTCGGTTGATATAGTGTATCTGGACTTTCAGAAAGCCTTTGACAAGGTCCCTCATCAGAGACTTTTGGCAAAACTAAAGAGTCATGGGATAGGAGGCAGTGTACTACTGTGGATCAGGAATTGGTTAAAAGATAGAAAGCAGAGGGTTGGGCTAAATGGCCAATTTTCCCAATGGAGAAAGGTGAATAGTGGTGTACCCCAGGGATCTGTGCTGGGTCCGCTGCTTTTTGACATATTCATAAATGACCTGGAAAATGGAATAACGAGTGAGGTTATCAAATTTGCAGATGACACAAAACTATTTAAAGTTGTTAAAACCCAAGAGGATTGTGGAAAATTGCAAGAGGATCTTGATAAATTGGAAGACTGGGCATCAAAATGGGAGATGAAATTTAATGTAGACAAGTGCAAAGTTATGCACCTAGGGAAGAACAACCCAAACTATGGTTACACGATGCAAGGTTCCGCTTTAGGAACCACCACCCAGGAAATAGATTTAGGCGTCATTGTGGATAACATGTTAAAACCCTCAGTTCAATGTGCAGTGGCGGCCAAGAGAGCAAATAGAATGCTTGGTATCATAAGGAAAGGAATGGAAACTAAAACAAAAGATATTATAATGCCTCTATATTGTTCCATGGTGAGACTGCACCTTGAATATTGTGTGCAATTCTGGTCGCCGTATCATAAAAAGGATATAGCGTTATTAGAAAAGGTTCAGAGAAGAGCCACCAAAATGGTAAAGGGGATGGAAGGATACTCCTATGAAGAAAGGCTAAAAAGGTTAGGGCTCTTTAACCTGGAAAAGAGACGGCTGAGGGGAGATATGATAGAAGTCTATAAATTAATGAACGGAGTGGAACGGGTAAACGTAGATCGATTGTTTACGTTATCAGAATATAGAAAGACTCGGGAACATGCAATGAAGCTACAGGGTAAACTATTTAAGACTAATAAAAGAAAATATTTTTTTCACTCAACGTTTAATCAAACTCTGGAATTTGTTATCGGAGGATGTAGTAAAGGCTGTTAGCGTAGCTGGGTTTAAAAAAGCTTTGGACAACTTCCTGGAGGAAAGGTCCATAAACCATTATTAAGAAGGGACCCAGGATATCAATGCTTGACCCAGTACAAGCATTGTGGAACCTGTGTCTTTTGGGGAAACTGCTAGGTACGTATGACCTAGATTGGCCACTGTTGGAAACAGGATACTGGGCTTGATGGACCTTGGTCTGACCCAGTATGGTATCTTATGTTCTTATGTAAAAGTTGTGAGTGCATATGTATTCATCCCTTTTGCTATGAAACCCCTAAATAAGATCTGGTCCAACCAAATAACCTTAGAAGTCACATAATTAGTTGATTAGGGTCCACCTGTGTGCAATCGGTGTCACATGATGCCTTTATAAATATACCTGTTCTGAAAGGCCCCTGGCTCTGCAACACCACTAAGCAAGCAACATGAAGACCAAGGAGCACTCCAAACAGGTCAGAGACAAAGTTGTGGAGAAGTATAGATCAGGGTTGGGTTATAAAAAAATATCCCAAATTCTGAATATCCCATGGAGCACCATTAAATCCATTATAACAAAATAGAAAGAATATGGCACCACTACAAACCTGACAAGAGAAGGCCCCACACCAAAACTCACAGACCGGGCAAAGAGGACATTAATCAGAGATGCTACAAAGACACCAAGGATAACACTGAAGGAGCTGCCAAGATCCACAGCAGAGATGGGAGTATCTGTCCATAGGACCATTTTAAGCCATGCACTCCACAGAGTGGGGCTTTATGGAAGAGTGGCCAGAAAAAAGCCATTGCTTAAAGAAAGAAATAAGAGTTTGCACAACAGCATGTTGCGGACCCCCCCAAACACATGGAAGAAGTTTCTCTGGTCAGATGAGACGAAAATTGAACTTTTTGGCCATCTTGGGAAACGCCCTGTGTGGCGCAAACCCAACACTTCCCATCACCCCAAGAACACCATTCCCACAGTGAAACATGGCGGTGGCAACATCATGCTGTGGGGATGTTTTTCATCGGCAGGGACAGAAAAACTGGTCAGGATTGAAGGAATGATGGATGGCACTAAATACAGGACAATTCTTGAGGAAAATCTGTTTCAGTCTGCCAGAGATTTGAGACTGGGACAAAGGTTCACCTTGGAGCAGGACAATGACCCTAAACATACTGCTAAAGCTAGTTTAAAGGGAAACATGTAACTGTCTTGGAATGGCCTAGTAAAAGCCCAGACCTCAATCTTATTGAGAATCTGTGGCATGGCTTGAAGATTGCTGTACACCAACGCAAGCCATCTAACTTGAAAGAGCTGGAGCAGTTTTGTCTTGAGGAATGGGTGAAAATCCTAGATGTGCTAAGCTAAAAGAGACATACCCCAAGAGGCTTGCAGCTATAATTGCAGCCAAAAGGTGGCTCTACAACGTATTGACTTTGGGGGGTGAATACATATTCACACTCCTGCTTTCAGTTTCTTTTTGGTCTTAATTATTGTTTGTGTCACAATAAAAGGATATTTTGCCCCTTCTAAGTCATAGGCATGTTGTGTATATCACATGGTTCTAACCCCCAAAACACAATTTAAATATAACTATTTTCTTCATTTTAAGAAAAAACTGAAAGGAGCAGCTGCAAAGGTTAAAGATTTACATCAAGCATTGGCATTGTTTAAATATCTTGGAAGCCCAGACTAGATGTATTCTATGCTTTAAGATAAGTGGAAGGAAGGCCAAAGAACTGCCAGCATGATAGAAACCGTTATAAAGAAATAAATTACTGAATATGTAGATAGCCATGCTTTAATGGGAGAAAGTCAGCATGGAAAGTTACTAATCTGTTATATTTTTTTAGGTGTGAATAAACAGGTAAACAAAGGTGAGCCAGTTGATATAGTATATCTGGATTTTCAGAAAGCCTTTGACAAGGTCCCTTGTGAGAGGTTCTTGGTAAAATTAAAAAGACATGGGATCGGAGGCAGTGTACTATTGTGGATCAGGAACTGGTTAAAAGGTAGAAAGCAATCTCCTTCATGCTCCGGTGCGGGGGCTTAACCGAGTGCTCCGTGAGGTAGTATTAGACCCAGTACGGCAGGCCTGGTGTTTCTTTTGTGCGGGGCGTCGACTTCTGCCACGTTATTCTCCTTATCTTCCCATACGCAGTAATGCTGATTTTCTCCCCGGCCTGGAAGGGCCGGTATTTGAGCGATGGGCTCAGATGGGGATAGAGAATCTGGAGCAGGTGGTTACGCCGGAAGGTGCGGTGGAAGATTTTTCTCAGCTTGGGCGGCAGTACCCACTGGGGGCATGGGATGTTTTCCCCTATATGCAGCTTCGCAGCTATCTTCGGGGTGTCCCTAGTGTGGTTCTGCGGGGGGAGGTTAGTTCTGCCTTGGAAGGGGTGCTCCGGGGTTCGGATCAGGGGGTGCGTGTCTCGTGGCTCCACCAAATGCTTTGGGAGTTTGTGGACCCGCTCGCGGTGACAGAGCTGGCGATTGCTTGGACTGAGGATCTGGGGGAAGTGGTGACATCGGATGGGCTGCTGCGCGGCTTGGCAGCCCTTCCTGAGCTGAGTGTGATGGTGGTCCATAGGGATACTCAATTGAAAATATTGCGCCGTTTACATTTTGCACCTCATCGGGCATGGAGGGCGGGCTTCGCCACCACCCCCAGCTGTCCTAGGTGTAATGAGCCCCGGGCTACGTTGGGGCATATGTTTTGGTCGTGCCCACAGGTTCAGGTCTTTTGGGGGAAGGTGGTGGCCTACTTGGTTCAATGTGTGCAGCAACCATTACCCCTGCATGCCGGAAATGCGGTGTTGGATATCAGGGATGATACGTGGACGGCCGACCTGGGGACCGTGGTGATGCATTGGATGCGTTTGGTGTTGATGCTCGCTCGCATGACTGTACTGCAGAAATGGTTGGAGGCGACCGGTCCCATGTACGGGGTTTGGAGAGTGAAGCTCCATGAGATGTTGCTTATGGCCAGGCTGTTTGCGGATGGGCACCCGCGGCGATGGCAGCGGTTCCTAGAGGGTTGGGGACCTCATCTATCTCTCTTGCCTTCTCGAGTTCGGTGCAAGGTCCTGGGAGGCCTTTAGTGAGTGGGCAGATTCCGCTGGACAGGTTCTTTCCAGCACACCTGATTGCTGACTGATGGCAGCTTGTTTTATTTATTTATTTATTTATGCTTATTTTCTATACCGCTTTTTCCAAAGATCAAAGGCGGTTTACAGGTAACATTTAGTGAACATGGTTTTACATAGAACATCGGGGGTTTTTTTTTTTTTTTTTTTTTTTTTTTTTCATAACTATGTACAGTTAATTTACGATAAACGATAACATGGAACATTGTTACAGAACTATATACAGTTTAACATTAGCTAGTAATGCTTTGACTATTTACATTGATTCTTCGTTAAATTAAACCTAGTTTCTTAAGTGTACTGAGTGTTGAGGCTTGTTGAACTGTGGTTAAGGAGGATTGTTATGGTTGTGTGGTGTGTTGGATGGAGGGGATTCATTAAGATTTGCGAAGTGTTCTCTAAATAGAAATGTCTTTAGTTCTTTCCGAAATGTTTGAAGATCTTTTATTTTACGGAGTTCTAGCGGAAGTTTATTCCATAGGGTGGGGGCTGCATAAGAGAAGGCTCTTGAGCTTGTGGTCTTTTTTGTTTTTCGGATGGATTTTTTTATTTCTAGTGAGTAGGTTGCGTTTTGTCTGCGGGTTCTAATTTCTTTTGGAGCTTGAATCAGAGTGGTTAAATGTGAGGGTGAGATGCCGTTTATAATTTTAAATGTGGTTAAGAGTATTTTGTATGATATTCTACTATTTATGGGAAGCCAGTGTAGTTCGGCTAGTACGGGAGTTATGTGGTCAGTGAGGCGGGCTTTTGCTGTTACTCGAGCACAGATGTTTTGAGCTCTTTGGAGTATGTTGGTGCTTGTAAGAGGGAGGCCGATAAGTATGCTATTGCAATAGTCGAAGTGTGGAGTGATAAGTGTGCTGATGACAGACCTAAAGTCATGCGTGTCAAGTAGTGGTCTTAAGTGTTGGGTGATCCTAACTTTATACAGTATGGTTTTCAATGTTTGTTTTATGTGAGGAAGCATACTAAGTGTGTGGTCTATTATAATGCCTAGGTATTTTACTTCTTTTTTGACTGGGATTATTGTGTTGTTAATTGTTATAGTTTCAGGGAGATTCGTGTCTGGTTTTCTTGATACGATCATTGCTTCAGTTTTTTTTAGGTTAATGCTGAGATTATTGTTTTCTAGCCAAATATTTGCTTCACTGATACAGTCTAGTAATTTCTGGTATGTGGGATTATTTGTGTTTATCGGTAGGGTGAGCATGATATCGTCAGCATATATGTAGTGGTTTACTTTATATTTTTTAATATATTTGTGATGGGTTGTAGATACAGGTTGAAAAGAAGGGCAGATAGTGCCGAGCCCTGTGGGATACCTTGTCCTTGTGTGAAGGGTTCTGAGGTGGTTTGGCCTAATTTAACGCGTATCGATCTGTTTGTGATATATGATATGAACCATTGCAGAATTGTTCCACCTATTCCTAGGTTTAGGAGTCTGTTAATGAGTGTGTTGTGGTGGACATTGTCAAAGGCTCCAGTTATATCAATGAATATGAGGATGTATCCTTGGTTGTATGTGTCGGTGCCTTTGATGAGGTCATCCATAAGTGTTATTAGTAAGGTTTCGACTCCATGGGATGGTCAGAAGCCGAATTGGTGTGAGTCAAGTGGAGCATGAGTGTCAATAAAATCTTGTAGTTGTAGCTGTATTATTTTTTCTATTATTTTGGCAATAAATGGTATGCTGGCTATGGGTCTGTAGGAGTTCGGGTCTTTAGGATTGAGTTTATTATTTTTTATTATTGGGCGTAAGGAGGTAAGTTTTAGTGCTTCTGGCATGATACCTTGAGATAGTGATTGGTTTACTATATTTTGTATATGGATAGCCAGATCAGTTTTGGTGTTCTTTATCCATGATACGGGGCATGGATCCAGGGGGGAGGTAGTGGTGTTGATCATTGATATGACATTGAGCAGGTGTTTGTGATCAATGTTTTGGAAGGTTGTCCATATATTGGTTGTTTCTATGTCCGTGAGCGTAGTTATGGTTGTGCTAGATGATTTATTTCTTAGTTTATCAAGCAAGGGGGCGGGGGTAGGGGAGGGAGGGGGGTGGGGGGATGGGGGGTAGGGGGTGTTAGGAATGGGGCAGGGTATGGCTGTAGGAGAATGACTGCGGGAGGTGTTGCGTGTAAATTCTGGCTTGCGGATGGGCCTAGGAGAAGAGTCCACCCTAGGCCTGTTTGGGGTGTGTTGGAACATTGTTGCCAGTGATCAAGAGGGGGGAGGAGAGTGTAAAAAGGGGGGGGGGTGGACGCTTCTCAGGGGAGGTTCACCCTCCTGTGTTTGTTTACTGTTGTTTGTGCATTTGTGGGGTAGTGGAGGGCTCAGGGGTGGCGGGTCTAGGCCCCTGAATATCACTGTATATTTACCTGGTCTGCCCCTCTGCTGCTGCTTAGTTGGGGGCTGGGAAGAAAGGTGGATGTCTCTGGACTTGTCCCTGTTGCCCTCCGCTGCCCTCTCTGCTGCTGTGGTGGCCTACTCTGTGGGCCCCTGATACATGGGGCTTGGGGTGATTGTGCTTTTTTCCCCTAGCGGTTTTGTTAGATTTCTTGGTTTGTTTACAATGTATTCCCTGTGTAACACTGATCTCTGTTCTGCAATGACTGTTCCATTCTGGCTGTCAATGTTGGAAACTGAATAAAACAGATTGAACATAAAAGGTAGAAAGCAAAGATTAGGGCTAAATGGCCAATTTTCTCAATGGAGAAAGGTGAATAGTGGAGTATCCCAGGGATCTGTGCTGGGCCCGCTGCTTTTCAACATATTCATAAATGATCTGGAAATAGAAATAAATGAGTGAGGTGATCAAATTTGCAAATGACAAAATTATTCAAAGCTGTTAAAACTGAAGAGGATTGTGAAAAATTGCAAGAGGACCTTGAAAAATTGGCATTCAAAATGGGGGATGAAATTTAATGTGGACAAGTGTAAAGTTATGCACCTAGGAAAGAGCAGCCCAAACTATGGTTAGAAACCACCACCCAGGAAAAAGATTTAGGCGTCATCGTGGATAATATGTTGAAACCCTCCGCCCAGTGTGCAGCTGAGGCCAAGAAAGCTAATAGAATGCTAGGAATCATAAGGAAAGTAATGGAGAATAAAACCAAGGATATTATAATGCCTCTGTATCATTCCAAGGTAAGACCGCACCTTGAATATTGTGTGCAGTTCTGGTCACCATTTCTTAAAAAGGATATACAGTAGCTTAATTAGAAAAGGTACAAAGAAGAGCGAGAAAAATGGTTAAGGGAATGGAAGGATACTGCTATGAGGAGAGGTTTAAAATGTTGGGGCTGTTCAACTTGGAAAAGAGACGGCTGAAGGGGGTTATGATAGAGGTCTATAAATTAATAAATGAAGTAAAACGGGTAAGTGTAGATCGGTTGTTTATGCCATCAAAAAGTAGAAAGACTAGAGGACACAAAATGAAGCCACAATGCAGCCCATTTAAGACTAATAAGAGAAAATATTTTTTTACTCATTGCATAATCAAACTCTGGAATTCATTACCAGAGGTTGTAGTTACAGCTGTTAACGTAGCTGGGTTTAAAAAAGGTTTGGACAAGTTCCTGGAGGAAAGGTCCATAAACCATTATTAAAGAGGACCCGGGACAAACAATGTGGAACCTGTGTGCCTCTTTGGGACCTGCCAGGTACTTGTGGCTTGGATTGGCCACTGTTAGAAACAGGATACTGGGCTTGATGGAACTTGGTCTGACCCAGTAAGGCATTTCTTATGTTATTTCGAAATGATCGATCTAGGTAGCATTCAGTAATTTCAAAAGTTTAAAAAAAGACAGTAGCAGCCTCTCTCAAATTATAATCACACATAACATGTATGCTTAAACTTGATTTTATACATATAAATAAATCTATATATTTCTAAAATTCCTTCTCATTTTTCAGAAAATTTAGTTTTATATCTTCTCCCACCAGGGTTGAGAAGACTGCTTTAGAAGGGTATAGAGGAGCAGCAGAGTCTTTTGTCTCTGTCCCCACTGAAAAATCAGGGCCTGGAAGTGGTTAGTGTCCATGGGATCAAGGACTCTCTCAAAATCAGAGACAATCCCTGAAAAATCAGGGACGTCTGGTAACCTTAGCTTAGTGATTAGGGCAGCAGACTGAGAACTAGAGAAACCAAGTTTCAAATCCCACTCCAGCTCCTTGTGACCTTTAAGCAAGTCACTTCGCCCTCTACTGTCTCAGGTAAAAAACTTAGCTTGTAAGCTCCCTCAGGCAGAGAGCAGGAAAATAACTACAGCACCCAGGCCTGTATTTAGGTGTCTATGGTGCCACTTTCTGATCAGCGCTGGAGTGTTTCTGTCATTCCTTGCCTCAATTTGGGCAGGTGCCACTTTCTCCTTAAACAGCCCTTCCCAGAGCAGCGGCAGCAGAAGCAGCAGATGCACTGTAAAGACACAGCAGGTGGCCGCAAGCCCTTGTGCTGAGGATGGGCTCTGCGGCACGTTACTTCCTCCCCTCGGGTATGTGAGAGGAGGGGTGGAGTTACATAGGGGCTATCCAGAGCACAAGGGTGTGACGTCCCATGCTGCTGCCACTGGAACTACTCTGGGACCTGGCAAAGGTGCAAGGACAGGATAGGGGGGGGGGGGGGTGGAGGAGTAGAGCACCTCTTCCCACGCACCCCCCCCATAGGGAGAGGCAGCAAACTCAGGGTAGAGGAGGGAGGGAGCAGAGCACCGCTTCCATTGCCTCTAGGTGCTCAGGAAATAACCCCAGCCATGATAGTACCTGAATTGTATCACACCTTAGGTTCAGGTTTGGAAAACACAAATAATCAAACCTAAAATCCAAATCCAAATATACAAAACTGGATTTTCAAATCTACATGCTTTGCTTTCTACCAGTTTTTGCTGGTGCAAAGTTTTCAGGTTCTTTGAAAGTTAGTTATGATGCATAATGGTAATGCAAGGATCTGTGGTACCGTAGGTGAACCTCATTCCCGGCACCCCGCCCCGCTCACATCCCCGCCCCTCTCCATGACCAGAACTGGCAGCAATGGCTTTAAACAGCACTCCAGAACTTGCCAAAACCTTCTGCACCCTCTGATGTAGGCTTCCTGTTTGCATGGGGGCGGAAGCGGAAGCGGCTGCTGTGCCCGGAGAAGGGAAGCAGTAGAGGCAATGGGCTGCCCTTGCACCACTGGCGCTCTAGACGACTGCCAAGTTCACCTAATGGTAGCACCAGCCCTGATGATGCATGCGGATGCAAAGTAGCCATGGACCTTGTTGCTGCATGGGCTTTCTGAAAATTGCCCCCTAAAAATAGAGGGCCTGATATTCAGCAGGGGCATCTAGCTATTCAAAAATGGCTAGCCGTCGCTGCTGAACCCAAAACCTAAATATTCAATGCCAGGACCTATCCTGCCACTGGCTTGGAATATCTGGGTCAGTTGGAGCCAATCAGGCGGTGGCTGAGTATTGCTGCTACCTGGTTATCCCAGGAGCCGTCCTCATTATGCCCCCAGAATGCCCTGACGCTGGCCAGCTATCATTGGGGTGCCTAGCGGCAGCACCCACAGATTCTCGGCAGCACTGAGCATATTAGTGCCACTGAATATCCGATCAGCGATTAATGCGGTCAGCAGGTCTGCTAATCACCAGTTTGAATATCGAGCCCATACTACTTCTGTGGATTCAGAAATTCAGTGGTGCGATTTTTATAGCTCTTACAATAAAATGGTAGTGTAAACATGGAAGGATTTAATTCTCTGTTAATAATTTGAGTGGTGAAGGGTTTTTTTTCACAACGCTGTTGTAAGTTTGTTTTGCTGCACTAATGCATCCACAAAGGTTTTGCCCTAAGAGGCACGTTATAAAAAAAAAAAGTATTTAGATAAGTAACAAGAGTTCCACAACAAATTATTATAGAGACAATATCCGCAAGATAATGAGAAAAGTCTAGGAAGGGTGGAACCTTAGACAAAAAACATCCACACCCTTTTTCCTGCTCTTGTTCCGAGCCTCCAAACTTTCCTTTTCTGGTCCTTTATCAAAGTGCTTGTGAACATCCTATACTCGGGGTAAGTGCGTCAAAAGCAGGGCTTGGCTTTGTTTTGGCTCTTCATCCTGTTGCTTGCTGTTTGGGCTTGCAGCAGTTCGTGATTGCATCTCGGCCCCATTGCCAACTGTGGTAAAAAGCCACTTCTCTGTGCCCTCACGGAAAGAACATGCTTAGTCCCAGTCACAGACTGCAAGATGCTATGCCAAACTGCATTTAGGACGTGTACACACTGCATATGAATTGCCTCCCAAGGCACAGTTTAAATGTCTGCTGGTAGTTGCAAATTAAAATCCATGTGTAGTTTTACCCACAGACGGTGCAGCAACTCTCAAAGGGAAAGAATGCCCTGGGGAGAAACCTTGGCAAAGGTTTGCCCCTGCTTTATCCGTGGGCACTTTTTTTCTTCCAGAACAGTATGCACATGCGTATGTAGAGACCCCTAAGGTCCTGTATGTTTATTTCACCAGGATATCTGCTGGCTCTATCAGCCTTCCAGCTAACCCTCTGTAACGTGTCTGTTGCTAGAACAGGAGGGCACTCACCCAGCTAATTTCAGTGATGTAATACTGGGAGGATTCTTGAATTGATGATGTTGTTTGGAGAGAGACGTGTAGATCTGGAGGGAAACGCTAAAGAGCATAAAACCCCAGGTTTAAATCAAATCTGGGTCTATGCCTCCACAGCCATCACATCGCAGTGCAGGGCCTCTGGCCAATCACCTAACAGGGACCGGAGAAGTAGTGAAGTAGTGCATCCTTGTGTCCAGGGCCAAGGGTTTCTACTGCTTTAGGGCAGATCCACTGTGCCACCCCCCCCCCCTCCCCCAGCATCCATTCTCTCACCTGGGGGAGGTGAGCAGCATGATGATTCACAGCCTGCCGCTCCTACTCCCCCAACACAACTTCCCTGTGCACCTGCGCTGAAGCTTTGAAGCAGTATAGAGGGATTGCAGCGCCATGCCACCCACCAGGGTCTGTCTCCCTAGGCATTCGCCTAGTTTGTCAAGGACTGGCTGGCCTTGCTTGTGTCTATCCAAAGGGTTTTCTGAGAAGTTACTATGGTCGCTTAAGCCAAAGCACCGGAGGGTGTCTTCTCAGGAACTGCTGAAAGAAAAGAGGAGCAGCACCAGCAAGATGTTCTCAGCCTACACACAGATTTCTATAGGGGGTGGGGTTCAAGGCTGCTTAAGCCGGGGTACTACAGGGACCTCTTCAGGGAGATGCAGAAACTCTAGGACTCTGAACCAAGGAGAAGCTGCACACTGAAGGGGAACAGTGTCTGCAGGAGAGGGTAAGGTCTGAAAGTCAATGGTCTATTTGGAGAGAGCTCAAGGACTTGGACTGGAGTATAAAGTCAAGAGGCTGTAAATTGATCTATTGAACTTGCTACAGTATTTTGTTACTTGCTGGAAAGTGACATTTGATGTTTGGAATTTTTGTGATTGATTTTCACGTTAAACGTTACTGGGTTCAGAACCAGCTTTTGACTTGGTCCGAATTTGATAGCAGTACGAGGAGAGAGAGAGTGGACTGGGAGTGCAGTAGGCTCCAAGAACCCTCTTCAAACCCTGGGAATCAGATCTGCAGGGTGAGTCAGGCTTCGGGAAGTTGTTCCTCCAGACTTCCTGACAGTGTTTCCAATCATTGCAATGGCCATACAGTTTGGCAGGACTTACGAAACTGGCACCCAGCTAACATGGGGCTTGGAAACTGCACTCAGGACTAGAAAATTGCCTTAGACAAACTGAAAGCAGAGGATTAGAAGTGTTTTGAGAACTGTTCTGATCTTTTTCTTGCTGTGTTTATGTTTATGTTTTATTGAATTTCATATACCGCCTTTCTACATAAGTCAAGGCGGTGTACAATATGCAAACAGAGGTTCGCGGCCGAAGCCAGTGAAGGTAGGAAAAGAAGTTACAGTTTCAATTGACAGGAAAGTAGGAGAAAGAAGAAGAGAGAGGACAAGACAACACGAGACGAGAGAGACTGTATGTTATAGGGGAAACAGCTGGGTAGGGAGAGAGGTCAGACAACAGGAGAGGGGAGGTCAAAGGCTAGTGCAAATAGGTGAGTCTTGAGATTGCGTTTAAAGGTAGGGTGATGGGTCTCTAGGCGTAGGGAGAGCATTCCAAAGAGCGGGACCGGCAAAGAAAAAGGCGGAAGAACGGGTGGATTGCAGGTGAGCATATGAGGGGGAGGGAAGAGTAAGGCGGTTGAGGTGGAACAACCGGGGTGTGTACCTGGGAGAGTGGAGGCTGATAAGGTCAGCAAGATACTGAGGGGTGCTGGTGTAGAGAACTTTATGAACCAGAGTGAGTAATTTGAAGTGAGTGCGGGCAGAGATGGGAAGCCAGTGAAGGTGTAAGAGTAGAGGAGTTGCGTGATCACTGAGGAAGGAGTGAGTGATGAGGCGGGCTACAGTGGCGCCCAAACTGCATCCAGGACTGAACAAGAAAGGAACAGACACCAGCTGGGAGTGGATTCACAACATTTCGAGAAGCTTGGCAACTGGCACCATCATTCTTCCCAGGTTTTGGAATTCGTATCAGCAGCAGTTCCCAGTAGTGGGCGCTAGTCAACTTGCCCACACAAGAACTTGCATGCCAAGAGAAAAAATTGTTAATGGAGCATACATGGGCACATGCACTACATCACAAAGCGGAGAGCAGTGGTGTGCGTGCAGAGAGTCTGCGAATATAATCCATCCCCTAGAGGACTGGTGCCATTGTGAGAAGGATCTAAGCCATACTGCAAGCAGCTCTTAAGCAGCGAACAGCAGTAGGCCCCAGCTTAAACCAAGGCCTACTGCCAGTGACCATATGCGTTGGAGCAGAGCTGTCTCATCTGAAGCCCACCAAAAAGAGCAAGAGAAGCAATTGAGGAGAAGCAGCATTGGCCGCACAGAAAGGGAGGGTTCCAATCTCAAACAGAGACCTCTCAACTGTACTGAAAAACCAAGACTTGGCAAATTGACTCAAATCAGCCATGTCTCACCAGCTGCAACCTCGAGTATTCTTATCCAATGAGGGAAGAGCCCCCATTGGGAGAGGTCAGTGCCAAAGATGTCAACAAGAACAAGAACCGCTAAATTTCTGGTATTGCTCAAGTCCTTCTTTGAGTCTGATGAGCCCTCCGACTCTCAATAGGGAACTGACCTTTCACGCTTCATAAGGAAGCGAGGTGACACCAGAATTCTGAGACTATGGGCGACTGGAAATGGATCCAGCCTCCGGGAGATTCAGCAGGGTGAGTACCAGGAAGGGGTCCTCCCTTTCCACAGAAAGCCTTGTCAAACCCCAAGAGGAAGCTGGCCTGGTCAAGAAACTTGCTAGCGAGGGGGCAACAATGACTGCAAATACCACAGAGTCCAGGGAACCTAGTGTCATACTGGCAGCAGGTACTGGAATGCCACTGTAGCCCCACAGACTCTGTGGCCTACATCACACCCTCCCAAGGCAAAACCTAAACACCAAAGACATGCGGTCAAGGAAGGGCTGCCCTCCATCACATTTATGAAGAAAGGTTGAAAGAGATGAAATCACCTGGATTATAAAGGCCAAGATTTCCTGCCAACCAGCATCCTGGCCAGAATGAATAGAGGCCTGGGAGGCAGGAGGTTCCACCAGATCAGGTACAGTGTCTGTGGCTAGTAACACCGTCCAGGGAGTACAAAAGGATTTCAAGATGGGCCTCTCTGTCCTCAGCAACATGTGGAACTTTGGGTATCTGGCTTTGGGCACCTTAGCTGAAGATTCATCTACAGCCAGGTCTCCCTCCGATGGTAAATCTTCAGCTGGAACTTAATCAAATGTCAGTGTGAAGTAGTTAGAAATATGAAAGTGGAAGCCATGGCAGAGGTAAAGGGATCAAGCAGGAACCCCCTTTCATAGATAGGCTGGACTTGATATCTATTCCGATTCCAAAGTTACTCTGAGATCCTTGGATAGAGCCAGGAATTGATGGAGAAGGGAGCAAAGGCAAGTGGGTCAAGCAGAGAGACACATCCAGTGTTTTGTGTGGCAGATCTGGGGCATCTGATATCTGTACATGAGCCTACCCATTCTGAGTATGGTAGAGGTAAAATGACAGTTGGATCAGGGAGGAAATTCACAACAGGAGGTAAGAGTGGAACATGTGAGAACTACTGAGAAATATGAGGTGTGACAAAAAAGAAACGTCACTGTCCCATAAACTTTTTATTACAAAATCTACAGAGAAATTACGCATTGTCCCATTCAAAGTAAACCCCCCCCCCCCCCACGAGTTAATGCACTTCTGCATTCGCTTCTGCCACGTATGGAAGCACTCGGTAAAGTCCTCCTCCTTGAGGTCCCTCAGCTCCCTCGTCAGTGTGGCCTTGATCTCTTCTACAGAGGCAAAAGGAGTTCCTTTGAGCACAATCTTCAGCCTGCGGAAGAGTCAGAAGTTGCACAGTGTGAGATCTGGGGAATAAGGAGGATGGTCGAGAGCTGTGATCTGTTTGTTGGCCAAGAACTATCTCACACTGAGCGCGGTATGTGCAGGCGCATTGTCATGGTGGAGCAGCCATGACTTGTCTCTCCACAGAGCCTGCCTGCTGTGCCGAACCTGGTCATGGAGGCAATTGAGGACCTGCTGGTAGAAGTGCTGGTTGACTCTCTGACCCTCAGGCACAAACTCATGATGGACCACTCCCTTCTGGTGTCGAAGAAGGCGATCAGCATGACCTTGATCCGGACATGCGCGCCTTTGTGGGTCTGGGTGACGGTCAAGTCTTCCACTGCAGGCTCTGTCTCTTGCTTTCAGAGTCGTACTGGAAGACCTTAGTCTCGTTTCCTGTGATGACTCAGCCAACGAACTCTGGAACTTCTCTGATCTTCTCTAGAAAGTCTCAACAAACATTGACCCGGTGCTCCTTCTAGTCGTCCGATAAAAGCTTGGGCACCATCTTGGCGCACACCTTCCACATCCCCAGCGCCTGCACCAAGATGGCCCGCACTGACTCCCTGTTCAGGCTGAGCTCCTCAGCTATCATCCGCACTGTCAATCTGCGATCACTCCGCACCATCTGGTTCACTCTGTCAATGTTCTCAGCCGTCTTTGTCGTGGAAGGCCATCCCGATTTGGGATCATCCTCCACCTCCTCGCTGTCAGTCTTGAAGCGTTTGTGCCACTCGAAGACTCGCGGCCTTGACATTGCATCTTCTCCATAAGCCTTTTGGAGAAGTTGGAGACACTCAGTTGGGCTCTTCTCCAACTTAACCAGAAATTTCAAGTTGATTCTTTGCTCTATATTTCTGCCACCTTCAGGATATTGGTTGTAGTTCTCAGACAAAAGCTGAGCCAATTCATTATGCTCAGAAGCTTTTCACTACTTCAAAAAAATGTTTAAAGAAGCTCCTTTCTGTTCCTTCCTTATACACTCTTAGTTCGGTCCAAAACCAGACGTTTTAAAATGAACTCAGTCAGAAACTTCTGCTCAAGCTGTTTGAGCAAATCCTCTCCCTCCAATACAGCTTGTACACAGCAAATGTGTGCTTCAAACACAAGGCACAATTAATACAACTCAGAGTCTGTTTACTCTCTGTCTTCTAATTCCCTCTCTAAGCAGGCATCAAACAATAAACAGACCAATAGCTTAACAAAAGTTAAACCTTTTTAACCCAATTTGCAGTTACCTTAAACTGTCACAGCACACACAGACCTCCTTCCCTCTTCTTTTCTAGCCCCCAACTGCTTCTTTCAGTTTCACTTCAGTCCTAAGATCAACTGTTTAGTAGTCTTCTACCGCTAGAACTGCAAATAGTACCCCAGCACTGCTCTGCAAAAGGGCAAAAAAAACCCCAAATCTTCAGATGCAAGTATTTGTGCACAACACATCAGAATACATCCTAGGGTTCTGTGCTGTTTCTGTAAGTGTTTGAAGCAGCAAATTTAAATACTGCCTCTCTGCATCAGTCTCAGCAGTTTCCATCCTGAAAAACTGCTCACTAAAAAGATCACTGCACTTCCCCCAGCATACCCGGACTTGTTTTTAAATTAAACTTCATTTTCAGCATCAAAATACGTTTTCAAAAACCTGCAAATCTAGGATTACACTTTGTACTTTATCTGAGGCTACAGTGCTCTCTCTGGGTCCTGGGAGTGAAGCCCTGCACCCCTCCTGGGGCACCAAATAGGTAATTAATTTTACCTCCTCTCTGTATCTTTACATTAAGAACATAAGAATAAAAATATGTTAAATCCCACACTTACAGGCTACTGCCTCAACACCCAAAACTAGGCCCTGCAGTTTTCTTCACGCAACTTCTGGAGAGGTATGAGGACAAGGCCATAAATGAAGATTTGGGGAGGGAATGTCAGAAAAGAGAATGTTACTGTATAGGGAAAGGAGAGCGAGACAAAAGTAAATGGGTGTCTATGGTAGGGGGCCCACAAATATATGTTTGCCTAGGGCCCAAACTGGTTAAATAAATAAATATATTGTTATCCCAGCACTGTCCTTTCCAGTTTTTGCATCTATGGTCCATGGTCCTCTGAAATGGCCATTCCTGCGTGGCATTAATAGAATGGATGCTGCAGAACAGAGTGGCTTAAGGGGGACATGGTGGTGGTGTGTCACCATGGCTGTACTTAGTCTATCCCAGTGGTTCCCAAACTCGGGGTCACATCAGAGGATAGTGTCACAGAAATGTGGCCAGTTTTCCTCTCTCTGGACTTTCACTGTGACCTATGCCAAGTCACCAGTCAGCATGTGACCTGTGAGCCAGTGAACATTCATAGGCACTTGCCCCTCCTGGATAAGTTTCCTGTTAAGCTGGAAACCCATGCTGAGTACTAGGGTCTGCAAGCCCACACTGCACACTAACACAAAGGACCCTGTGCTGACTACCGCCTTTCTGCTTTAGATGAGTGGTGGGAAGGGAAAGAGGATGGAGACCTGCTATTTGGATTTCACCATCATCTGGGGACACGAGACTCTTCAGTTATTAAAAAGGGGTCATACTGGATAAAAGTTTGAAAAGCACTGGTCTATCTAAAGACAAACTACTCTTTCTTGAAATACGTTACTGTCCTTGCAAGTGTATAGACCTGATTTGCCCCCACCCCTACCACAGTGTCCCATATAGGGTTGCCAGCATTTTAAAAAGCAGAAAAACACGCCACCTGCGGCTAGCCATGCCCACCCCCTGCTCTACCTCCTGCCCCACCCATAAAAAATAATTGCAGAGAGGGAAACTGTGCAGACTGTAAGGTCTGCAGGCTATATCAAGGGGGAGAACAAGAGGTTGAATTCTTTCGCACCTATTCAGCCACAGTCTCCTTCTCAGGCCCCTCCAACACATATGCTCTCCCATATGGCATTAAATCTAAACATATATTCTGCATCCATTGAACCCCCGCCCCTGCCCTTCCCCAACAATCTGTGCAGAGCAGAGCTAGAACCTTCCCCATAAAAAAAAAAAAAAAAAAATTATCTTATGAGAAAAAAATCCCTCTCATTACCAAGCATATTGTGAATTACTCAGGGCCATCTCTAGAGTTAATTCAAAGTGTTTTCACCCTAAGCAAATCTTAACCCGTATGTTCCCCCTGGCTGTCAGAATTTATTGTTTTGCTTTGAATGCCCTATTCTCTGCCGAACCCCCTGAAGCAATTGCCTAGGTTGCCTGGTGTTTGAGTCGGCCCTGGAATTCATACAAAAAAGTCATCGGGGGCCAAGAGCAAATCTACCATGCTACTAACTTCCAAAACTCACAAGGACCCTACCTAAAAAAAGGTAGCATCATAAATATTACAGTGGGCCCTAAAACAGCGATAAACCTATTAGGAAAGCTGAACAAGCCAGATTACTATACATTCTGAAACAGAAATTCCATGCTAACAGAATACCCAGTCTTGGTCTCATACACACACACAGACAGGCCTTCGCCAATAAGTGACCACAAAGTGAAAATAGAAATACTGTATGTAGACAAAAATTAAACTAAAACCTGAGAAAGCCAGATGCTGCCTGCAGTGCAATACCAGAGAAACAGAAAGAAATGTATTTCCCTCTATACTGTACAAAACAAAAAAGACAGCAGATTGGCATTAGGAGGGAAGCAACCAGGACAATTACTCTGGGCCTCAGACCTGTCTGAAACTGGAAAAAGAAAACAGCTCACTAGCAGACTTTAGGGTCCTTTCTCAGATGTTTGCCTCGGGCTAGGCCCTAGCCATGTCTGACACTAATCCTAATTCCTGGCAGATATACTGTCCAAGAAACCGACAATATTCCAGTTACAAAATGGAAAATAAAAGATTATTCTCTCTCTATCTTTGTTGGCATGACATTTTATTTTTCTAACTGTGTTGGTCCCATTCTCTGGTTTTTAATTGTCCTCCGTCTCTTAGCTCTTTTTTTCATGGTCTCATCTCCAGTGGCCATTTCTTCTCTTCTCCTGTCTTCACTTCCTCCCTTATATCAGTTTTTAACACTGATTTCTTCTTTTCATTTATTTTTCTGTTGCTCTGTCCAGATTTCACTCCATCTTACCAACCACTCATTTTTTCTCTTTTTACTATATCTAGCTATAGCTTTCCATTGCTTCCCCTCACCCCAGCCCCTCCATTTCCCATCTCCCTTCCCCAGCCTCTTATTTCTTAGTTGTTCACTCTCCCCCATGTGCAATATCAACTCTTCTCTCCATCTTGCTTCCCTTCCTCCATGGCCAACATCTTCTCTGTCTCTACCCCCCCCCCACCCCCCTCATGTCCAGCATCCCTCTTCTGTCCCTATTCCTTACCCCCATGTCCAGCATCACCCCCCCATGTATCCCTACTTCCCATGTCCAGCATCCCTCCTCTGCATCACTCTGCCTCCCTCCCATGTCCAACATCACTCCTCTGCCTCCCTACCCCGCATGTCCAGAATATTCCTGACAGACCCGGCACAAAGAAATGTAAGAGCGCTGCACTGGGCCTGCGTTTAGACCATGTGTGTGCTGAGATGTCTCTGCTGCGTCCTGCCCCGTCCGATGACCACTGATGTTAGAGGGGGATGGGACGCAGCAGAGCCATCTCAGTGTGCATAACGTTTCTTGGAAACTAGGAGCCGGCCACTGAAACCTAGGTCACAGTGCATGACCCCCCAAAAGATGTGTATTTATTTAAACTTATTTTTATACTGTCTTTCTACCATCCAAAGAGGTTAACAAATAACCAACGATGTAACAGAGCCTTAGGAAGCACTCTGTTGTACAGGGATTTAAACTATATAACTGTAGCAAACATAGAACCTCTGAACTATTTACAGTGGGGGTAAAGGGTATAGTTATTCATACAGCATTTATACAATGTATTGGGACCAAGGGTTTGTTAACAGGGTATGTATGGGTTGTTCTGTCAGTATGTTATTAGGGCTGTTGGTTTTTTGAGTTCGAGGTTGTGCTATGTTCCTCTTGGAAGACAAATGTTTTTAGTTTTCTCCTGAAATTAGTCAAGTCCAAGCATCCTCTTAGGGTTGGGGATAGGGAGTTCCAGAGTGTGGGGGCAAATAAGGTGAATGCCCAGTTACAGGTTAAGTGCTTGCTCCTAATCTTCTGGTTTGGGATCGTGAGTAAGTTAAGGGTGCTGTTCCTTCATAACTTTTCATTCTTAGGAACTGAAATCAGGGTTTGAAGGCAGGTGGCAGATTCCTTATTTATGGTTCTAAATATTGTGGTGAAGGCCTTGTATCCGATTCTTGCAGTGACGGGAAGCCAATGAAGCTGCATTAGTATGGAGGTGATGTGGGCTCATTGAGGGGCTCCGAAGATTATTCATGCTGCAGTGATCTGGGCCATCTGCAGTGGGTGAAGTGTGTGTTTAGGTAGGCCTTGGAACATAATGTTACAATAGTGCAGAATAGGAGTGATCACAGCCTGGTAGACAGTTCGGAATAAGACTGAGGTTAGAAGGGGGCGGAGATGCTTCAGGGTTCTTAATTTATGATAAACGGAAGTTGTCTATCTTTTTATGTGTGATTGAAAGTTCAGCTATTGATCTATTGTTATGCCCAAGAATTTTACTTTGGATTTGACTTTGATATCTATGTTGTCTAGTCTCAAAGTTCACGGTGAAGAGAAGATTGAGTCAGTAGTTATATACAGGGCTTCAGTCTTCTCTTAATTGATGGCCAGATTGTGGAGACTAAGCCATTTTCTTACTTTTGTGAAGCATTTCTGTAGGCTTGTGATGTCAGGAGCTAGGGGGTTAAAGGAAGTGAACAACATTATGTCGTCTGCATAGAGCTGATACAGAATATTGTGTGATCTGAATATTTGACGTAATGGTTGGATGAAGATATGTTGAGTGAATTGATTTGATGTTTTCTGTCTGATTTTCACTTGCTGAATTCGGGAGTCTAGGTAGGGAGTAGAACCAGTTGAGGGTGGTGTCCTGAAGCCCAATATCAGAGAACCTTTGAAGCAATTGATGGTGTGGGAGGGAGTCAAAGGCAGAGAAAATGTTAGGTGTTTTGTGAGCAGGATATGAGCATGTTTAGTAGGAAGATAATGAGGGTTTCGACCCCTTGATGCCATCTAAACCCGTGTTGATGTGGGTCCAGAGCAGCATGCTCTGTATAAGGACAATTGTATAAGGACAATTTTCTCTATTACTTGGAGATAAACGGGATGCTGGATACTGGTCTATGACTTAGGGGAGGTGGAGTCAAGCTATGTGTTTTTCAAGAGGGGTCAGACTGAGGTCTGTTCAGCAAGGTAGGCATAAGACCTAGGGATAAGGAGGTGTGAACTATACTTATTAAGTATGTGCTGAGGTGTGATCTAGTGAGCTTTACCCAGGACACAGGACAAGGGTCCAGTGCGGATGTTGTGTTAAGGTTCTGGATTGTGTCTATTTTTTTAAGCGATGGGAGCTCAAAGAGTGTCCATGATTTCTGGGGTATTTGTTTAGTGTCTGGGGTCACTGGGGATTGATCTGTGGGGGGGGGGCTTGCATCTGCTTGAGATTAGGTATGAGCTATCTTCTGGGGGCATAATATCTCTTGTGAGTTTCCTTTATTCTGTTCCTTTAAGAGTGATTTTGCAATGGAGAAAAGCTCTCTCAGTTTGTTTAATGTAGCAGAGATGAGGTTGCTGAAATATTCTCGCTTGCATTTTAGTGTTTCTTCAGTATATAGTCTGAGCTGTTCCATATAAGTATGAAGGAGGGAGCATAATAAAGATCTCATTTCCTTCGAAGTGTCAGTCTGTTTGGAGCAGAGCGAGGTCATTCTTATATCTTTGGGGTACAAACCCGCAACCTTAATCCATCAAAATCTCCAAGAAGTGACAGCCAGTGAAATTGTTTGAGGATGGGGATGTGGTCATGTTTAGAGGCTCCCAGGATTGTGTGGGCAGCAATGTGAAGGGCAGTTTGTAGTGGGAGGAGGGTGACTTATGGAAGGCCCTGACAGATTATGTTGCAGTAGTCTGCATGTGGGAGTGTAAGGGCTTGGAGTGTTGAGCGGAAGTCTGTTGGTTCAAGAAGGGGAGGGAAGCATTGTAGTGTTTTGATTTTGAAATATATCATCTTGGCTTTTGTCGCTACTTGTGCCTTGAAGGATCGTTGCTGGTCAAGAATGATCCCAAAATATTTTAGCGCCAGTCAAACATTTATCTGGATGTTGTTTAAAGTTATTGAAGGTGGGGGGGGTGAATGAGGAGTACATTGTAATAAACAGGGCTTCAGTCTTCTTGAAGTTGATTGATAGGTTATTTGCCATAAGCCAGCGGGAGACATCTGTGAAGCATTCCTGTATTTGTGTGTATGTCGGCTATTTCATGTGTATTGAGCAGTATAACAATGTCGTTAGCGTATATGTGGAAGTTGATGTTGTATTCTTTGAGGATCAAGCAGAGTGACTGGAGATATAAATTGAAGATGGGTGCGGATAGTGTGGATCCTTGGGGTACTCCTTGTGTTTGTTGGTATGGTTTAGAGATGTTTGTTCCTAGTTTTATCTGCTGGTGTCTATTGGTGAGGTAGGACAAATACTTGAGAACTGTGTCTTGGATTCCATAAGATTGTAGATGCCGAAGGAGGGTGTTGTGGTCGACCATATCATAAGTTGCAGAGATGTCCAGAGATATCAGAAGGAAAGCTTTGGATTGATCTTGTATGCCTTGGGTTAGTGTGTTGATGAGGGAGGTCATCAGGGTTTCTACTCCATGCAGTGGTTGGGAATCAAGAAGGTAGTTTTCATCAATATGGTCCTGGAGCTGGAGCTGTACAGCTTTCTCAATGACTTTAGCCAGGAAAGGGAGGCTGGCAATGGGTCTGTATGAGGCGAAGTCTGTGGGGTCAAGGCTTGGTTTCTTTAGGGTGGGACGGACAGAGGATAATTTGAGGCATTTTGGCATTATTCCATGTTGTAGTGCTTCATATGTTATTCTGGCAAGGATTGGACTAAGATCGATTTTTGCTGCCTTAATCCAACTGGTTGGGCATGGGTCAAGTGGGGAGGTGGTGGTGTTGAGCATTGTCAGTATGTTTGATATTTTTGCTGGTGATAGCATGGAAGGTGGACCAGCAAGTGAGGTGTGGCTGAATGGTGGGGGGGGAGGGGGGTATAGTTCAGGGGGGGGGGTTGGAGCTGTTTATAGTGTGCAGCTAGCTGTTGGTGGCTGATGGTGGGTGTTTGGTTGAAGTTGTAGAGTGGTTCTGTAAGACGCTTGATTAGGTCAAATAGTTCCCTTGGGCGATTGACAGATGTACTGATGAGCTTTGTATGATAGTCCCACTTAGCTTTATCTGAGGCTGTATGGTACTTCCAAAGTACGGTTAGGTAGCTGATGCAATCATCGATTTGGGTGGTCTTTCACCACTTCTGTTCTAGCTGCCGTAGGTTGGTTTTTAGTTGCCGCAGATTGCAGGTGTACCAAGAGGTTTTATGGATGCATTGTTCCCTGGTTGCATCATGATGATTGGGTAGTAAACCAGCTGCTTCTCCAATTACTTGATTCCAGCTATCTGTGAGTATAGTTGGGTCTTTTGTGGTCATCTCAAGGTTTGGTATGATGTCCTTTATGAAGGAGTCCTTATTGAATTGTCAAATGCTTTGTTGTTTTTTCTGGGGTATTGGGGATTTGAGGGGGAGGGTGAAGGTAATGAGGCTGTGGTCGGTCCAGGGCATGGTATAAGTTTGTAGCATGTTTTTTTTGGGGGGGGGAGCTGGTATGGATTGGGAGGGTGGGGGTGAAAATTAAGTTGAGGGTGTTGCCCTTGCTGTGGGTGGAGGATTTTACGTTTTGCATGAGGGCCATCAATGCCATGGCTGCGAGGAAGGTGTCTGCCATATTAGGTTGCAGGGAAGGGAGGTTGAAGTCCAAGATGAGGAGGTCCTTCTTGGTTTTAGAGTTGTTTAGTATATTTTCTATTATGCTTGATAGGTCATTGGACATAGCATGGGAGTTCTGTAGCAGAGGATGATGGTTAGCTGGTTATTTGTAATGGTGATGGAGTCCATGTCTTCAGTGCTTTTCGATGATAGAGGACATGTGGAGATGTGGAGATGTGGAGATGTGCTTTGGTTAGCAGCAGTGCCCCACCCCCTCTTCAGTTGTTTCTTGGACAGTGGAACAATGAGAAGCCTTCTGGTTAGAGCTGGTTGAGGAGGACATTAATCGGTGTCAGTGAGCCAGGTCTCAGTTATGCAGAGAATGTCTAGTTGATACTCTGTGAGCAAGTCCGTGATAATGTGGATTTTATTTCTTACAGATCTTGCACCCGCCCCCCCCCCCCCCCAGTTCCCATTATTTATCCACATGTTGGTGCACATCTAAGCTGTGTTGGTGCTTTGTAGTTGGTGATGATGAGAAGTATGGAGGTAGAGGTTGGTATGCTCAGGATGCGTCTGGTTGCATGTTGCTGGGATAGATTGAAGGGGGTGAATGTTGGGAGGTGAATAGAGGATATGGGGGAGATAGTGGGGGGCAGGGAGAGTATTGTGTGCTGTGTTCAGGAGGATAAGCAAGTAATGTGTACATGGTTAGGTATATAGCAAGCATGGTGACCTTTCTGTTAAGTCTGGTCTGAATAGGGTTCTTATAGAGGGTTTTACCTGTTGGTTAAGTGAATGTTCCTGGGTAGTTCCAGTGTAGCAGAGAGTTTTTATGTTTGCTTCTGTGCTACTGCCTAACATCCATGCAAAAGGGCCTCTCAGGTGTCGGCCCTCCAGGTGCAGGCACACTTAATAGCACTGAGGATTAAATGCAGCCGGATCTTCGGCCCCGATTGGCCTCAGCGTGGGGGTGAGCGGGAGGCGCTTGCTGTTTCCACTCCCTTCTGCAGACACCGATCGGGGAGATGTGCTGGAGGAGAATGCCCTGCAATGGCGCTGAGGATACAGTGCAGTTGGATCTTCAGCCCCGATTGGCCTCGGCAAGGGGGAAACAGGAGGCATTTGCCATTCCCGCTCCCAAATGCTCTCTTCTGTGCCAGGGATTTTCCTGTAGACTCTCACAAAGAACATACTGGAGTTCTCCAACATCTTGTTCGTTTTAACTCTCATTTTATTTTGGCTGCCATTTTATTACTAATATTTTGGGAGGGGGCAACAATGGCCTTCCCTCCTCCCAAGCCACTGCTGCCACAGTTAAAATTGTTTCAGAAAAGCTCCCTCCCCCTGGACTTACCTCAGATCCCCCACTTACTTCCTTGACTCCCCCCACCCATACTATTTGTAGTATTCTTAGGGCAGGAAAATCCCTTTTGCTTCTACCCCGCCGCTGCAGCTTGCCAAGATGGTGCTGGCCTTGGATGCCATGTGGCAAGCTGCAGCAGCAGGGCTGGAGTGAAAGGGGGAAATCGCTCTTGATCTAAGAAAACTACAAATGGAAAAAGAGGCATCGGGGGTGGGACATTTTTAAACAATTTAAATGGTGGCTTGGAGGGGTAGCTGGCAAGATTTTTTTTTTGTTTTTCAGGTTTTTTGTTTGTTTCAATTTAAAGAAATGAAACAGAGAAAAAAAAAAGGGGAAAAATAAATAAATAATCAATGCACCCCCCCCCCCCCCAGTTCCCATTATTTATCCACATGTTCACCACTCGCACCCCTATGAGGTCCATTGACTTCTTTTGAAGGTAGAAATAAGTTCTCTTGTGTTCCGGAAGAAATTAAAGAGCTATTATACTTTTGTATTTACGTGTAAGTGATCCCTTGGTACTTGGTCTGGGACCTTGTAAAAACAGAATATAAATTCCTAATTAAATTTGAGCATTTTGATCATATTCCTTCACTCCAGAGCTCTTTGCAATTCAACTTTTAGCCAACATCTATTGTGTTGTGCTGTTCTGTTGAATGCTGTCTATTGCCAGTATCCCCCTGGGCAGTGCATTCTGTTTCCCAATCATTCTCCACATGTGCTTTCAAAAAAATTCCCGTTCCCATAAAGTAAGTTAAAAGAAAACTAACATAATTCTTGGCCAGAGATGGCCATTTTAAGATTTATTTATTTAGACAGTTTTGTATACCACCTTATCCTTCAATCAAAGCGGTCACAACACAATTGGGGGATACATTTAACATGCAGGGATATGAGACACATACACTAATACTTACAGGGAACATGGGCAATGGAGGGTTAAGTGGCTTGCCCAAGACCACAAGGAGCATCTGTGGGACTAGAAACCCCAGTCCTTCCGGCCCAAGGTTGCTGTCCTCTAGTGGGATTTGAACCCCTGACCTTCCGGCCTGAAGTACCTTGCCCCAACCACTAGGCTACTCCTCCCTCCATGCTTTTATGACTATTGAGGTCCCATTTGTCCAAGAAGAGAACTTCATGGACAGCAGGATCTTGAAAATATAAGGGCCTTTTTACTAAAGGCACTAGCTGTCATCATGGGTCTGGTGTGCACTAAAGACTCACATTGGACATGCGTTCACAGCTAGCACAGGGCCTTGACGGTTAGCATTTCTGGATTTTGGCGCTACCTGTCCATGGTACTTTAGGATGGCGAGAAGGTTAGGGGCAGAGAGTGGGCGGGATGAGTACCACGCAGTCAGCAAACATACATTACCTGCATAGTGGGAAGTAGAGCGGGTGCACTTACCACCACCTCCATAAGTATCGTTAAGTATACCTGCTCTATTGTCATACCGCGGCAGGGCTCCATGCACCTTAGTAACATGCTTTCAATATTCCCAGCAGTTAATGCTGCAGTGTTGCCCTAACACGCAATGGATTTACGTGTTATTGGTGTATTTGATGCAACACCACAGTGCCCTTTAATGAAAGTGCCCCTAAGTGATCTATAGGCCAAGGGTTTGCATTGAGAGTCCCTCACATACTGTAGAAAATGATTGCAGATAAAGACATACGGCCTATCCAGCTTGCTCATCCATACATAATCAACTACTAAGCTCTCTCAGAGATCCTTGATGTTTGTCCAACACTTTCATGATATAGTCCTTGTCTCCACCACACTTTCCATAAAGAAATATTACCTTAGATAACTCCCGAATCTATCCCCTTCCATCTTCATCATATGCCTCCTCATTCTAGAGCATCCTTTCAATTGAAAGAGGTCTGGCTGCTGTGCATGTCTGCCACTGAAGTATTTAAACTTCTTTATCCTATCTCCCCTCTCCCACCTTCCTTCCAAAGTATACATATAGAGATCTTTGAGTATGTCCCCATATGCTTTATGATGAAGACCACTGACCACTGTAGCCATCCTCTGTATCAACTCCATCCTCTTTATATCTTTTTGAAAATGCAGTCTCCAGACTTGCACACAGTACTCCAAATGTGGTCTCAGAGACTTATACAAAGACACTATCCTCCTTTTTCCTGCTGGTCATTTCTCTCCCTATGCACCCAAGCCTCCTTTTGGCTTTCTTCCTGTTTTTTTCCAAAAGGTATCCTTGAAGAATATTCAGTTGAAATATCTGCAAGGGTGTGATCTAAGAACAAGACTAATTTACTTGTCTTGGTTATTCCAAAAACCCGACATTTTAGCAGCCCCTTGGACCTCTGCATTAGACTTTTAGAAGATAATCTTATAAGAAGCCATGTACTTGAATAAATCACAGTATTTCTGTAATTTGTGCGCGTTAATGGGCATTTGTACATATAGTTTAACCAGTCATGATTCTGTAAGTATGCACATATGCCCAATGCCACATACTTGCACAGTGGGCATATTCATGGGTAGAGAATAGGCGGAGCACACAAATACATTCTTTATATATCTAGATGTGAGCATTTACCCAGCCCGAGGGCTTGTGCAAGCGATCACACCTTAAATTAGTGCAGGTTTATGCCTATTTACATCTTTGTTATAAAATAGGCAATGCTGAAAGATTTGCTGATGTTAATTTCAAATGTTTTCCTTTCATGGGTGAAGTTTCCTTTAAGGACTTTGATTCGGAGGTTTCAAAGGAAACCACTTCCTTAATGAACTCACAATCAAAGTCCTTAATAGAAAACTTCAAGAACATATATGAAAGGCAAACATTTGAAATTAACATGATCAAATATTTCAACACTGAGGAAAAAGGATTGATTAGAGACAATGGTTTCCTTACCCATTACCAGACGTGAAACATTAAAATGTAAATGGTTGCTGTCTCCTTACCTATGCCTTGCATTGTAATTTAATGATAGATGCTGACTGCCTGCGATCAGACAGGACTTGTGTGATGGAAAATTGTCACTGTATCACACATTTGATATCTAATGACATAAAGACACCCCCAGAACCTAGATGAGTTTGTACTTAAAACTGATTTAACTGCATTATCCCTTCAGAGACCTGATGAAGAAAGTATAGCTCTCGAAAGTCTTTCAAAAATATATGAAGTTCATCCAACAAAAAGTTTTTACTATAACTTATTTGTTGATCTTTGCACATAAAATAGGCATGAAATGCATTCAGAAAAGTGCATGTTAACTATGAGGGACTTTATAAAAATTACCCTCCACGGGTCAGATTTTATAAAAGGATGGCTTTGTGAGAAGTCCAAAACTATGCTTTTTTAAAGCCTGTTTTATGAAGGTGAATCACATTAAGACTGCAACCAAATAAGTCCAAGAGAACTTCCTACAGTTTAAATGAAGATTTATTGGATCCCTTATTATATAATAATCCACCAGTATTCTCTCAGGTAGAACTACGTATCAGTGGTCCTATTGCATTTTTAGAAAAAGTAATTATTTAAAATCATCCTCACATTTAAACAGCATATAAGAGAGAAGTTATTTCTCATCTCTCCAGAAATGTGAAGTATAGAAAGTCGTAGGTCTTCTAAACAAAAATCGTCAATTCCGCAGTATGCCTACATGTTGCAAACACTGCAACTACATTCCTAGGAATGCCTGCACGCTGCATGTATATATATATCGTTGGTACATGTACATGTGTGTATACAGCCATGCAGTTTTATAAAAAAAAGCCTTTTCTGCATGTATAAATCTATATAAAATGTACCCCCTTAAAGTTATTAAGTGTAGGAGTAGGCTAGTGGTTAGAGCAATTGCCTAGTACCTAGAAAATCAAGGGTTCAATTCTCACTGGCACTCCTTGTGACCTTGGGCAAGCCACTTTGCCCTCCATTGTCTCAGAAGAAAAGGCCTGGTAATCTACTTCCAGTGATACATCACCACCAAAACCCAGAGGTCAGCACTGACTTGATACACATGGGAGACAGTCTGTGCTCAATAGATCTTGCAATCTATGCAAGGCAGAAACATATAGAAGGGATTAGAGATAATTTTGACACACATGGGTGATAAACAGGAAAATCAAGAGTCAGGATCCAAAAGCAGCTCAGAAGGTGGCCGCGTGTAAGTGCCTTGTAAAATCAGCCTATCACCACTCTGAAAGATACACGTCAACTACATAAAAGCAAAAAACGGGGATGCACAGAGGTATGGGTTAGACACGTACAGGGTGTCTCCGGATTTCAGAGACTTGCACGTGTCATATATGCTCATCCACAGAAGGGACACAGATGTGCACATGGCCCTATTACAGAATGCAGGCGTGTATCTCTCCCCTTTACACATTCCGGCCTGCCATTTTGCAAAACGTTTGGGTACCTGTCCAGTTTATTCATTGCTACTTTTTAAAAAGTTGTTAATAAGAGCCAAAAGGTTGATGGACTCATTAGGCCTTCAGTTAGCTGAAAACAATTCCATTGTTGAACAAATACTCTGGCCCTTCTAACCTCTCAGGTTGTAATTGTTGTTCTGTCTACTTTCAGAAGCTATGCTGTCTGAGCATTTTGAAGTGAATATAATTCATTCTTACCAAGGACTATAGAAAAAAATCTCTAAATGTGAAGGGTAACACCCAATGTACCAGTAATGCCCCAGCCATTAACAAAAAAATCTCAAAACAGGGAATTGTTTCTATTTGGAGACTCTGTCAGAGGAATTTACTTGGGAATACAGTTTGAGGGACAGAAGGTGGTCAAATGCCTCCAGGATCTTCAGCCAGCAGGAACACAGACCAGATTGTTAATATAGTCAGATCGGAAAGTAAGCATTCCAGAATTGATGAGGTATCCACTTGGGTACAAATAACCTGGCTTGAAACAGTACCTCTGTAGTACAAAGAGATTTCCAGATTTTGAGAGAGAAACTTAAACCCATTGTCAACACTATAGCATTCTCAGAAGTTCTACCTGTTCATGATAAAGGGGGAAGAGAGGCTGCTTTGCACAATTAACGGACTTTAATATGTAGCTCCAAACTACTTTATACATTGTAGTTCCTTTCCTATCTGATTTTATTATGAAAATGTAAACTGCTTTAATTTCATAGAAAGGTGGTATATCAAAAACCTAATATACCATAAGGATTTAGAGATATAGGCAGATGGGGCAATAGATGGAACAAGAGGCTATATTGTATTGATGAAATATATCTCTCTGTGACAGGAAAAGGGAACCTAAGCGAAAAATTCAGGTATTATGTGGACAAGCATTTAAACTAGGTAAAGGGGATGACAGATGGAAGAAAAAAAGTTCAGGATGTCACCCCCAGCAAAAGCATTATAATAAACTTGCAAATAGAAGGAGTCATCACATTAACTCACACATCAGTAACAAAAGGGAAGAGGCGTCCGGAATAAAATCTACGCAAAATACAAGCAAGCCAACTAAAAATTGCTGGAAAGCAATGAACACAAGCGCTCAAAGTCTAGCCAACAAAGTTCCTGAATTGGAATCCTTGAAGGTGGAATTGGATTTGGACATTGTGGCCATTACAGAAACATGGTTCACAGCTGGCTATAATTTGTTTAGAAGGGATAGAGAGCAGAAAAGGAGGTGTTGTCTCTATGTCAAAAAGTAATATTAAAGCAAGTGAGATGTGGGAAAAAGCAGCAGCATTGTGGATTGTTTTGGAAACAGGAAATGGTAATATCACACTGGTATAATCTAGAGATCTCCAGTTTAAATGGAAGAAATGGATAGAGGCTTGATTTATGATGTTATAAGAATAGCAATGAAGGGAGAAGTGATGATACCGGGTAACTAATCTATCAGAAGTGGATTGAAGTATTCTTTCTGCAAGTCTGGAAAGAAGTAAAAAGATTGTGGATGCCTTTCAAGAAGTATTGCTCAGACAAATGGAACCAACCAGGAAACGTTTGACACCAGGTTACCAGTGGTGTGGTCCGATTCTTTTTAACATCTTTGTTAGTGATATAGCAGAAGGGCTGTCGGGTAGGGTTTGCCTCTTTGCGGATGATACCAAAATCTGCAATAGAGTAGACACCCAGGAAGGTGCAGATAACATGAGGAGGGATCTAGCTAAGCTTGAAGAATGGTCTAGAATTTGGCAGCTGGGATTTAACATTAAAATATGCAAGGTCATGCATTTGGGCTGCAGCAATCCAAGGGAGCAATATACTATAGTGGGTGAAGTATATTTGTCCACTAAAGAAGAGCGGGACCTAGGTGTGATTGTGTCTGATGATCTTAAAGTAGCTAAACAGCTAGAAAAGGCGATGGCAAAAGCTAGAAGGATGCATGGGTGCATAGGGAGAGGAATGGTCAGCAGAAGAAAGGAGGTGATAGTGCCTCTGTATAAGTCTTTGTTGCGACCTCATTTGGAGTACTGCGTGCAACTCTGGAGACCGCACCTTCAAAAGGATATAAACAGGATGGAGTCAGTACAGAGGGTGCCTACTAAAATGGTTAGTGGTCTTCATTATAAAGCATATGAGGACAGCCTTAAAGATCTTAAATATGTACACCTTAGAGGAAAGCCTCTTTCAATTGAAAGCAAGCTCTGCTACGAGGGGATATGGAATGAGGGTGAAAGGGGATAGATTCAGGAGTGATATGCGGTAATATTTCTTTATGGAAAGAATGGTGGATCCGTGGAATAGTCTCCCAGTGGAGGTGGTAAAGATGAGGACAGTATCTGAATTCAAAGAAGCATGGGACAAACACAGAGGATCTCTAAAGGAAAAAAGGGGACTGTTGTAGTGGTTGATATGGAAGGACAGACTAGATAGGCCATGTGGTCTTTTTCTGTCATCATGTTTCTATGGATCTAGTATTCACCAATGGAGATAATGGGGGTCATTCTGACCTGCAAATAGTGGAAATGGACATCCGACTTGGATGTCCAGGGCTGCAGGAATGCATGGGGAATTTATTCCACCTCAAAGGTGGAATACGTCCCCCCACAAATAGGAAACTGCACCGGCAGACCCCCCCCCCCCCCCGAGGACTTGGGACGCAGAAGGAGGTGTCCCGACATCTGATCCAGGCCATGGCAGGCCCCTCTGGGGGTCGGGTGGAGGTGGAGGGGAAAGGAAGGTATGTAGCCTGGCAAGGAATCGGGGCACCTGCATGGCGTCCCAGTGCCATGTTGATGGGACACCACGACACCGGGGCTCTATGCAGGTGCTCTGGCTGGATTGGACGGGGCGGGAGGTGTATGTACGGTGGCACAGAACCGGGGCATGTCCTGCACGTCCAGGCCCATTGCACCTGATTACACTCTCGCGAGTTCAGAATCGGGTGCAAATCCAGCCCGTCCAGATTTTGGACGTCTGAACGGACCCCATTCGTAATTGGTCTCAGTGTGTCTAATGTTTGAGTGGGTGACCACATGAGTAGCAGTGATCACCAAACTGTGGTTTGAGGTAAAAGCCAAGGCAGAGTCCAATCACAGCAGAGTCCAATCACAGCAAACTCAAAGTTATAGATTTCAAAAATGCTGACTTCAGTGAAATGGGAAAGTACATGAACGAGAAGCTGGCAGGGTAGGAGGAGATAAGAGAAGTGGAAGGGCAGTGGGCTAACATAAAGGAAACTATAAAAAAGAGGCAACTGATCTATATGTAAGGAAAGTAAATAAAAACAAGAGGAAAGAGAAACTTATAGGGTTCTCCAAATAAGTGGCTACACTAATAAAGGCAAAAAACACAGCTTTCACAAAATTCAGATCATAAAAAAGAACAAAGAAGAGAATATAGGATGAAGCTAAAAGAAACAAAGGCAAAATAAGGACAGCAAAAGCAAAAATGGAAGAAAAGATAGCTAAATATGTGAAGCAAGGAAACAAAACATTTTTCACATATATTTGGAGAAGATAGAGATTAGAGATGGACTTGCTAGACTCAAAACTGCCGAGTACAGATTCGTGGAAAGTGACATGGTAAAAGTGAAAATATTAAATAAATACTTCTGTATTCACAAAAGAAAATCCTGGAGAAGGACCTCATATGATTGACAAATATACAAATGGGAATGAAATAGATACCACACCATTCACGGAAGATGATGTTTTTGAACAGCTTGCAAAACGAAGTGGACAAGCCATGGGACTGGATGGGATACATCTCAGGATACTGAAAGAGCTCACAGAGGTTCTGGCAGAGCCTTTAAAGGATGTTTTTAATAGATCCTTGGAGACAAGAGAGGTTCCGCAGGATTGGAGAAGGACCGATGCGGACCTTCTTCATGAAAGTGGTAATAGGGGAGGGTTACAGACTATAGGCCGGTAAGCCTTACCTCGGCAGCGGGAAAAGTAATGGAGGTGCTACTAACAGAAAGAATAGTGTATTTTGTAGAATCCAAAAGGTTGCATGACGATCATGCTAAACGGATTTGATCAAGTTCTTTGACTGGGTGACCTGAGAACTAGATCAAGGGCATGCAATGGATGTGATCTACCTAGATTTCAGCAAAGCCTTTGATACTGTGCCTCATAAGAGGCTTATCAATAAACCGAGCAACCAGGGGAAGTCGGCATCAGAGGAAGCAGAAATCAAGCGGCCTCACAGCACTGGAGGTTTAAAAGGTAAGCATTGCAGGGCTGTTTGAGGCCATTGCCAACACTGCAGGTACCGGAGATGACTGACAGTGATGGCAATGGGGGTCAGGGAGGGGGTGGGAATGGGAGAAATGGGAGTACTAGGGATGAGGTTCACCTACGGTGCCTCATATCCTTTCACCAGCCCTGCTTGTGGGATACCTCTCCCCGGACCATGCCATGAGGAGTATTCATTTCGAAAACAAAAAACATACTGTTGATGATTGATAAGTGGCAGACCACAACAGAACAGTCCCCCCTTGCCCAAGTCAGCCAGTCGCTATTACAGCGTGGATGGAACCGCCATATTAAACGCCACTTTTAGATCAAGAAGTAAAAAAAATATGCAGTATGCCCACCATTAAACCACAGAGAACCTCATTTAACAAGGAAACCAACATCGTCTCTAGACTGTAACCAACCCTTAAGTTTTGCTACCATGGACGTAAGACCTGATGCTCTTCCACAAACTGATCTCAAATATCTACATACTCTACAAGTTTGGCCAAAAAAAAAAAAGAAGAAATAGGTCTATATTTATATAAATCCAGCAACTCGCCCTTTAAGTCCTTTCTGGCAAAGCACATGTTATCCTTTCCCTGGTTGTATCCAACACCCTAGCCAGAGGTTCCCAACCCAATCCTCGAGGCACACTTAAGCCAGACAGATTCTCAGGATTCTATGACTATGCATGAGATAGATTTGCATACAATGAAGGAAGTACATGCAAATCTATCCCGCCTCCCCCTCCCTCACCACCAGTGGAGCATCTCCACTTCCCTGTGCCCCCCCCCCCCCCTTGCTGTGGTCATCATCTGTCCTTCCCTCTCTCTCCCCCTCTCCTTGCCCTGTCCAGAATCATTCACCTCTTCCTGCTGCCCCCTTAACTCCACCTGCGGCTGACTGCATCGTGCCCCCTCCAACGCTTCCTATCAGAGGAGGTAGGGCACAGCCAGTCTAGAAGGTGAGCAGGTGTCATAAGGTTGGCCACTGCACTGTTTCCTTTTTTGAAGAAGCCTCAGCCCAGCGGCAGGACAGAGTTAAAGGGACAACAGTGGCAGCAACAGGAGGAAAGTAGATGATGCCAACATTTTTATAGTACCACTGTCACATTTCACTGCCACATCCCCCCAAATGTTTGTCCCCCCTAGGCAGATGCCTGGTCCACCTAGTGGTAATCCAGCTCTGGTTACAAATTACTGACTGAAAGGATGCCCAGACTTTTCGATGTGCCACATTCACTTTATTTTCAAATCTCTGAAAACTACAAATAAATAGTAATTAGGCATTAACATTCACAGAAAGATGTTGAATCTAAGGGATTAGTTGAAAATGCCCTTTGCCTAATGGTTGGGCCAGTCCTGGAATCTAGGCATCTGCATAGGGCGACAGCTTCTAGTGGGTGGCAATGAGCAGGGCACTGAATAGTTGTACATTGTAACAAATTACATGAGAAGAACAAGCTCTAGTAATAACAGCATTTACCGTTTGCTCTATTTCAGGTACCGAGCTGTAGCTTCATGGAGCCGTGTGCAGGGAATTGGGGTCCCCTTGATCACTGCTATTGAAATCACGGCCATTTGGATTATCTCCATTATCTTAGCTATTCCAGAAGCAATCGGCTTTGTCATGGTGCCTTTTGACTACAGAGGTGAAAAACATACGTCTTGCATGCTCATTCCTACAAGCAGCTTTATGGAGGTATGTAAAATGTGAAAGATATCTAAGAAATATAGAAGTTGAAAAAAGAGGAAAAAAAAGTGTCATCTATGATTCAGAAAAAAACCAAGTCGATAGGCATAAAGCCATTGAGAAATCAAGCCGGAAAGTAAAGCAGTTTGCACATACTGTAGAAATTTTCCGATAAATATGAAGAGAGACTAGAAACAGGAGCGGAGGAGATGAAAGGAGGGACGTAAGATTTGGGCATCACTACCAGAACAGTGTTATGAGCCATCAAGGAAAGAAATCAGACGAATAAGGCCATAAACATAATTATAATCTAAGGAGAGCATTTGCCCTGAGTAAGAAAAGAGATATTAACAAGATTGATTGGAGAGAGGGCCATCCCAACCATCAGGCAAACTAGGCAGTTGCCTAGAGGGGCAGGTTCTTGGGGGCAACAAAGAGCAGGGCATTCAAAGCTAAAACAATAGATTCTCACAGCCAGGAGGAGGCATAAGACTTAAGGTTTGCCTAGGGCACAAACATCATGAACCAACTCTGAGGCCGTTTCTGATTAAAGAGAGGAAGAAAATCAATTGTTACTACTACTGATCATTTGTATAGCGCTACAAGATGTATGCAGCACTGTACATATAGATGTAAATCTAATCAAGACAAAAAAAAACATTGCAAAATGGGATCAGAGTATGGTAACAGACAAACTGTAAACTGCCTCATGCAGTAGTTAAGATGTTCTCTGTAAAGTGCTCTGATTACCCAGCCAAAGTGGTATATAAAAACAAACAAATAAAATAAATTAGTGGACAAGAGAATCAGGATCCAAAAGCAGCCTCAAAGAGGTGGGTTGTTAGCCTGGATTTGAACAGGGCTAGAGAAGGAGCCTGATGAACCGACTCAGGTTGTTTGTTCTTGACATATGGAGCAGTAAGGTGGAATGAATGAAGTCTGGAGTTGGCAGTGGCAGTGGCAGAGAAGGGCACAGATAAAAGGGATCGGCCAGAGGAGTGGAGTTCCCGAGGAGAGTGTAGAGTGAGATAAGAGTGAGGCGCCGCAGAATGAATGCACTTGTAGTTAAGTAGCAGAAGTTTGAACTAGATGTGGAAATGTATAGGGAGCCGAAGTGACTTGAGAAGAAGGATTACGTGAGCATAGTGACAATGGTGGAAGATAAGCTGTGCAGCTGAGTTTTGAACAGATTGAAGGGGAAAAAGATGATTGAGAGGGAGACCAGTGAGGAGCAGGTTACAATAGTCAAGACAAAAGGTGATTAGTGAATAGATGAGCATCTTAGTAGTATGTGTAGAAAGGAAGGGACGAATTTTGCCAATGTTAGAGAAAGAAGTGACAGGTTTTAGCTATCTGTTGTATGTGTACAGAGAGAGTAGAATCAAAGATGACCCTAAGGTTGTGAACTGAGAAAACACGGAGGAGTATAGTGTTAACCAGAGAAATAGAGAAGGAAGGAAGGGGGGAGATGGGTTTAGGGGAAAAGATAAGGAGCTCAGTTTTGGCAATGTTCATGGGATCCGGGCCTGGATTCCTGGAGAGATTTCAGGCGCAGTGAAGTAGATCCATAGGCAGCAGAAAGGGACATGGCCCCACCAATATTTTGCCCAACACAGCACAGGAATAGAGGGCTTAGGGGGCAGGGCTAGAAATTCATTTGTTTGGCCCCTCCAAATAAAAAATGTTTCCATTGCCCCTAGGTAGATCCGAGAGTCGTCTGCAAAATTGGGAACCAAGCTAGAGAAGCTTAAAACACGAGGAACAAAAAGAAAGCTAGCATGGTGAACAAAGGGTCAAGAAGGGCTAAGACAGATGAAAACTGACAGCTATCATGTGGAGGAAGCAAAATTCAGTAGAACAAGAAGGTCAAAAACCTGACTGGATAAAGTTTATAGTGCTGACAGACAAGAAGATCTAGAGCAATGTTTCTCAACCCAGTCCCCTGGGATCCCCAGGCCAGTCAGGTTTTCAGGATGTTGTTGTTGTTAAGTGCTGTTGAGTCGGAGTCGACTCATGGCGACACTCTGGACAGCTATCCTAAATTGTGTTCGGTCTTCAGTCAGACGGCTCATTGTTGACAGACTGGTACCCGTAGCTGCTGTTATTGTATCGATCCATCTCATTGCTGGCCTTCCTCTTTTGCGTTGACCTTCTATCTTGCCAAGCATGATGTCTTTCTCTAATGATCTCTCTCTTCGCATGATGTGTCCAAAGTATGAAAGTCAAAGTCTTGTCATCTGAGCTTCTAAAGAAAGCTTAGGTTTGATCTCCTCTAGTACCGACTGGTTTGTTCTTCGGGCAGTCCATGGTATACACAGTATTCGCCACCAGCACCATAATTCAAAGGCATCAATTTTCTTCCTGTCTATCTTTTTCACTGTCCAGCTTTCACACTTTGCTTATTTTAAACCATTCTGTTTCTCCTTGTTCCGTTCGAACTGTTGCTTCTTGATCAATGTACATATTGTGCAAGAATGAAAATGCATGAGATTAGATCTGCATACAGTGGAAGCGGTGTATGCAGATCTATTGTAGATATCCTGAAAACCTGACTGGCCTGGGGGTCCCAGAGGACTGGGTTGAGACCCACTGATCTGGAGAATCTGTTTACTGACTGAATTGTCCAATCTTAGAGAGAAAAGTGAAGAAAAAAAGATGGGACAATAACTTGAAACAAAAAGGAAGATCCAGAGACAGCTTTTTGAAAATTGGAAAGACAACAGATATATAAAATTCTATACCACACCAAAAGAAAGAAGAGCTAAAAAAAAGCGAAATATGAATGAGTGTCAATTCCATTAATTATGGATGTCACGATATTTCAGTAGACCAGAAAGTGACATTTTACTTACCAGATAATATCCTTTCCTTGAGTCCTGCTAGACCTGTCCAGACAAGTAGGTTGTGTTCCTCTACCAGCAGATTGGTGGAGTCAAAGAACCAATGAAAAGCCCAGGTTTTGATGACATCATTCCCATACCTCTTTCCACTTCAGCCACCAGAGGTCTTTTCAGTATCTGTCCCAAAGCATGTGGGAGAACAAGGCAAGCCTCACACAACCTCAACGTGGGCAACAATGAGCAAACAGTAGAGAAGTACTCGTATATACAGGATGCATAAACAGAAGGCTGTCAGTAGATGGATTTGCAGAGCCAAGTATATACTGTAAATCACAGCAGATCCCAGGGTACCGCTGTAGAAGAACAAAATTAACACATTTCCAGAAGGCGGGCCCTGGACTGATCTTGCAGAACTCAAAAGGACATTATCTGAGAAGTAAAAATGTTACCTTCCAGATTGTCCTGCAAGACCAGTCCAGACAAGTGGGATATACCAAAGCTACGCCTCCGCCAGGAGGGAAGAGACGCAGCAGCTTGCAAAACCTTAGAGCCAAAGGTCATGCCCGCCCAAACATGGACATCCAGGTGGTAATGCTTGGCAAAAGTGGAAAGTGATGCCCATGTTGCTGCCTGACAAATGTCTGCAGGGGCTACTGAGCTCCGCTTCACACATGAGGACACTTATGCTTGGATAGAATGAGCATACAAACCCTCCGGAACCAGCCAGTTCCACAAAAGATATGCCGAGGCAATGGCCTTCTTAATCTACCACTACAATGTAGACTTAGCTGCCGCGTCACCTTGGTGCAGCCCAGAAAATGGCATAAATTCATAAACTCCAAGTACTGGAGAAGTACCCACCAGACATCCACAAAGCGAAGATCCTTATCCTTCCCTCAAACACTGCTCCTTAGAGAAGGAAGGCAGGCAAACCCCCTGGTTCACATGAAAAGGAGAAATCATTTTAGGTGATAAGGAAGGCACATGCCAAATGGAAATGGTCCCCTCAGAAAAAGATAGATAAGGATCTCATCAAGACAGCCTGCAGCTTGGAAATGCGTCTTGCAGAACAAATCGCAACTAAGACCATCTTAAGCGCCAAATCTTTCAGAGTAGCACGCTTCAATGGCTCAAAGGGTTCCGACATCAGGGCCCTGACCATCAGGCGCAGATCCAAGGAAGGGACCATAGACTGGAGGGGAAGACACAGACTCCAAACACCTTGAAGAAAGTGCAAAACATCCTGTATAAGGCTAGAGACTTACCAGCCACCAGACCTCTGAAAACAGGCCAAAACTGCCACCTGAACCTTCAGGGAGCTAAGAGAAAGGCCCTTCTCCAGACCATCGTGCAGAAAGGCCAACAGAGATGGCACCTTGGCTGCCTCATGAGCCAGCTGCCATGCACTGCACCATTGCTCAGAGGCACCAGACCCGCACATATGCCAGGTTGATAGACATCCTCCAGGCTTTGAGCAAAGTTGAAACCACCAGAGAGTAGCGCTTACATGCCAGCCAACCAAGCTGTAAGTGAGAAGAGAAGCGGGTCTTCTAGGATGATTGGTCCCTGACTTAATAGGCCCTGAGACAGAGGCAACAAAGAGATGGTGTTTGCAGGAGCTGCATTAGATCTCTGAACCATACTCTCCTTGGCCAATCCTTCCCAAATCACACACCTCACCAGGGACCACAGAGGAAACACATACAGCAGGACTTGACTTGGCCAAGGCTGAGCCAGGCCACTGACACCCTCAGATCCCATCTCCATGCAGCAAATGAAAAAGCAGCACATTTGGACATCGAAGCGGGTCACCATCAGATCCATCTCAGGGCAACCCCAGCGGCACAGAATCAACTGAAACACCTCCTGACAACTCCCACTTTCCTAGATCCAGAGAATGCCGGCTAAGAAAGTACACTTCCACGTTGTCCACTCTAGCAATATGCTGAGCTGACAAAGCTAGGAGGTTCTTCTCCACACAGGCAAAGAAGAGAGCCATCTCCAGGGCTACCCCAGCACTCCTCATGCCAATTGACAGAAGCTACCGCCATGACATTATCCGAGAACACTCAAACTGCTTAGCCCTCGATCAGGGGCTGAAAAACGCAGAAGAGCCAACCTGAAGGCCCTCACCTCAAGGCGCTTCATAGCCCATACTGCTTCCCTGTGGTTCTAATGATCCTGGGCTCCCCATCCTGAGAGACTGGCATCTGTTGTCAGAAGGATCCATGAGAAGTCGTCCCGTGGCATGCCCTTCCTATAATAACAGGGCTGCTGCCACCACCGCAAGCTGGCCTTCACCATCATCAGGAGTGGAAGCCTGAGCTTGAACTCCTGAAAACTCAGGGACCACTGAGTCAGCGAGGACTGTTGCAGTGGCCACATGTTGCACCATCTCAACTGTCGCCATCATCCATCAGAGGAGTTGAAGGTAATCCCAGACTCTGTTAGCCTGCTGCGAACGGAACAGCACCAGGAAATCCTTTTGAGTTTCTTCTCTGGTAGGAAGACTCTGCCCACTCAAGTTCGAAATGTGCTCCCAGGAACTCCATGGATTAGGAAGGCATCAACTGACTCTTTCCCCAACTGATCACCCAGCCGAGGCTTTCCAAAAAGGCACCACTTGGTTCACTACCCGAGATGCCTCTAAAAGTGAACAAGTTTGGATAAGCCAGCCATCCAGATATGAGTGCACACAAATCCCTTGGCGCCATAGCTACCACCATCATGACCTTGGAGAACATCCATAGAATAGTGGAGAAGACAAATAGGAGGGCGGTAAACTGAAAGTGAGATCCAGGCACAGCAAAATACAGATACTTTTTCTGATCCTTCTGGATCTGGATATGAAAATACACCTTGGCCATATCCAGGGATGCCAGGAACTCCCCTCGGCACACTGTTTTGAATCATGGATCGCAAGATTTCCATATGTAAGCGCAGGATGCGCCAGTGCTTGACGACACCCTTGAGGTCCAGAATAGGCCAGAAGGATCCGTCCTTTCGGCGCCACAAAATAGATGGAATACTTTCCCTTGATCCGATCGTCCAGGGGGACAGGCACCACTGCCTTTAGGAGCAGCAGCTTGTCCAAGGTGGTCCACAGAGTTTTTGATCACAGAGCCACAAGGGAAGATGACAAAGGCCACAGCCATACTGAATGGTGTCTAACACCCAGCGATCCTTGGTGACCTGGGCCCAATCCTGAAAGAGGTAAAGCATACCCCAACTGGAGGAATCAGGGAATGGGCCCCCAAACCTTCATTGTGTAGCCTGGAAGTGTCCTCTTTTGGAGGAGACGAGTCCCTGGACGCACGCACGCCACAAAAGGACTGAGAATGAGCCCGATGTCCAGAAGCAGAGGGAAAAAAGAGCTTTCCAGGCTGATAGCAACGGGAGTCCCGAGAGCACCGGGAATCTGACCATCCACGGGGAGTGGGTGGGGACTGGAAAGGGGCTCCTGCCCACTTCACAGGCCCCCTGGACCTGTCCTCTGGAAGGCGGTAAGATTTCACTCACCCAGGTCCTTCACCAGCTTCTCCAAATTCGCCCCAAAACAAAGCTTCCATTTAAAGATCAGTTGGGTCAACCAGGCTTTAGAAGATGTTTCTGCCACCCAGTGTCAGAGACAAATCCAAAGCATTGTCACCACTGACAGGGCACTATCCCTGGCCATTAAGTGTACCAGGTCATACATGGCATCAGAAAGGAAGGCCATAGTCGACTCCAAAAGAGGTGTAGTATCATCCGGTGGAAGAGATTTAATCCACTGGAGCAGAGCTCGAGACGTCAGGCCTGCACATACTGCCAACTGAAGAATAGCAGTCGCCACCGCGAACTGGTTCTTCAACAATGAATCCACCTTTCAGTCCACAGAATCCTTTAAGGTCAATTCGCCTTTTACAGGAATGGTGGTCCATCTGGTAACCACTGTGACCTGCGCATACACCTTGGAATATCAAACCACACAACACACTCCTCCGGGAGAGCATACATCTTCTTATGCACCCTTAGCTGGGGAGTCAGGGTAATTCCACTCTGACTAGATCATGTCCTTGATCACCTCTGAGAATGGTAAGACGGTAGTGGATTTCAACATCCCTTGCAGGAGTGGATGTACCTTCAGCTACTGCTCCATGCCTGGAGCATCCACCGAATTCAAAGTGGATGAGATCCTGGCAACCAGTGCCGCCATTTACTTCTTCTGGAAGAGGCAGATAAACACTGGCCTCTTCATAATCCTCCAAAGATGAGAGTACTTCTTTGTTCACATCAGAGCCCAGAACTGAGACATCTGAATCAAAGTAACAGTCCAAATCTAGAACAGATCCCAGTGGATCCCCATCTCCAGGAGGCACCCTTTGCCAGGGATACTTAGCCATAAGCAACTGAACAGGGCTTCCCCTCTCAGCATACCCATCATGACAGAATGACCAGGCTTGCTGTAGAAAGGAAAAGAATTCCAGGGAGGATAATCCAGAGTCGGAAAACTCTCCTCTCGGAAATGACCCACCTACGCCAGGAGATATAGCTGCCACAGACCCCCTAGAGGACAGAGGGGTGGCCCACAGCACGGCTGCTGGAACCTTTACCCACAGCGCCATCCAGAACTTCCTGCCCTAAGGCAGGCAAGGTCTGACTAACTGCATGCCCCGTCTGAGAGAGGGGGAGCAAGCCCTCCAGGGAGTACTCAGAAGCTGCCATGCAAAAAAAGCAAAGTCCAGAATCTGGAGATGAAGCACCTCACTTGCCATAAGCCAAACAACATTTCCTGGAATAAGACACAGAATTAAGGCAAGTATCACAACAGCATGTGCGAAGGCTACAGCAGCCCAGAAGATGCACATTAACAGTGCTATTACAGCAACGTGCATTACAGGCACTAGGGTAGGAACATGCATTGAAACCACTCAAGTGGAATGCACGCACAGGCCGTGTGACCGCCAGGTGCACAATAGCAAAAATGATACTAACGCATGCATAAAATGGTGAGAAACCCCACACCACACAAGCGGTCGCCTGCAGTCCACCCCGAATTACACCTCAGACAGAATTGGGAGCCTCTAACACGGACAATGACTAGGTACTCATCCCCTGAGAAACCTAGGCAGAGAATCCATGCCGGGTTCAGCTCTACTCCCCTGACACTGTTTCTCTAGCTTTGCAAGCACTGTGTTTAAGATAGCTGGCAGGCACATTCCTCTGAGAGCCTTCTGCAATCTTTGGGAAAAAGCAGGGGGGGGGACAGAGGAAGAGAGAGGGGGTATTGAGGTTGTGGTGGAGCTGCTGAACTCTTCCAATCCTTCCAATTTTCTGGCTGCCCAAAAGACTCTTATGATAAGAGCGCAGAGCTGAATCAATTTTTCCCCCTCTTATGGCTACCAAAAAGATCAGTCTAGTGGCACTTCCCACGTTGTGCTCCAGTGAGAATGTTTAAATCAATCGATCTTTTCCTCTCAATCATTCAGATGTTCTTCAGGGTGGAGAAAATCCATCCAGCACCTGCTGGAGACAAAGAAATACTGAAGAGACCTCTGGTGGCTGAGCTGAATAGAGGCATGGGAGCTATGTCATTGAAACCTGAGCTTTTCACTGGTTCTTTGTCTCCACCAATCTACTGTAAGGGAATACAACCCACTTGTCTGGGCTGGTCTATTAGGGCGAAGTGGGAAAAGCCTTATCAACATTAATAAGATCAGCCATGTCCTGTTGAAAGAAGACATGGATGACTGGTAGCAGGTTGCAGAGAATGAGCAGATGTCAGAGGACAGGATGTCAGAAAGAATAAAAGAAATCATTTCAAGTAAGTAATTCAAGAGCATGGAGAAATGTAAGAATGATGGAACAGGAGTGTTGGGAGAGTTAGGAAAATAGAGAAGAATAAGAAAAGGTGGCATGTCTGGCTGGCAGAGGAGACAGATTGGTAACTTCTGTTTGCCAAGTCAGAAATAAAATAGAGAAGGAATCAAAAGAGATTTTGGGGATCCCTTGATCTTCTCAAGTGGGACTGAGCATGTCAGAGCAGGTAGTGGAAGGAATTATAACAAGGCTGGAGGCTAGATTTGGAATTGCAACATTTATTTGGTCTATACATTTTCACCTCACTGTTCCATTTATACAATTGTAACTTTTTCCTAGTTGACCTCCGCGACACCTCCCTCCATTCATTTCACCTCCTAAGAACATAAGAATTGCCATACCTAGGCAGAACTAAGGTCCATTAAGCCCAGTGTCCTGTTTCCAACAGTGGCCAATCCAATTCACAAGTACCTGACATATCCAAAAGTAACCAGTTCCATGATACTTATCCCCAGGGATAAGCAGAGGGTTTCTCTTGGACTACCTTAATAACTGTTTATGGACTTTTCCTCCAGGAATTTATCCAAACTTTCCTTTAAACCCAGCTATGCTACCTGCTTTTACCACATCCATGAGTTCCAAAGACCAAGGGGCATGTTTACTAAAGGTTAACGCGCATTGAGGGGCAGGTTAACTAAACCATGTTAGGCTTTTGCCGTTAACATGCCAAAAAAGTGCAAATAGTACCGTGTTAGCTGCAAAAGCCGTGCATTATCTATTGAGGGTGTGCACAATATTTCCCCAGCAGAGTACACGCCAAACGTGCAGAAAACATAGTCAAGCAGCATCATGGACGCACTTACTGAGATGCCGTTCGTTGGATTTGCAGCCAGAGCGGGTGCACCTGTTACCATGCACTGTTGAGACATGACTGCTCCCCGCCATAATCCCACCCATTCCTGAAGATAATGTGCATTCTGCAAATAGCACTGAAAACCATCGTTTATCTGCAGTTTCCCTGCTTTAACTGCTACCGTGTCCAGATAGTATGTGCTATCTGCCGCGTTAGCAGCTAACATGGTTAGTAAACATGCCCCTTAGACTCAAACCTTATTGTTTGCCCATAATGTTAACCACAAAATCCAAGTATTTAAAAAAATCCAGTCTGCGTAGTCCGGTCCTCAAAAATGTAATCATTTCAAGGATTTTTTGGGGTTTGTTTGTTTTTTTTGCATTTTGATTGAAGAAAAGCTTCAGACCTCCTTGAAAAATAAATCCTTTGAAAAATGTGCCCTAAGATACAAATCTTAAAGAGCCTCTGAGAGGCTGAGGAAACTTTTGTTAAAATGCATATTTCCTCTAGAAAATTATTTCCATGTGGACCTGCTAAGGAAACAAAGGCACATCTATTTCCCTTTCTCTTCAGTCACTCCTACTAGGTGTTCAGATGACAGAGCAAAGCGTAACATACAGGTCGGGTTGCACCGCTAATCATTTACAGACCATTCCTTGTATGTCTTAGAACCCATGAGCATTACACAGTCTGAACCTCGGGCCTGTTTGTAGTTAGCTTGTTGCTCTAGCTTAGCATTTCTGAAGAGGCAGCTTTCCAAGTGGAAGGCAGCAATTTCATACTAATGGCATTTGACTGCCTTGGCAAACGTGAAGATGGTTGAACTCAATCAATGTGAGTTTCCCGTCAGCCAGAAAACCACAAAATGTTTTAACTTGATCATTTTTGATTTCTCAAACATCATCATGTGACCATGTGTCAAAATCTTTCAGTAACCAATATATCCTGAGACATAAATTAAGGAATAGCTTGCAGTGAGCTTTATTGATGCTTCGTGCGCCAATGTGCCATGGTCTCGCCATAATTTCATTAGGGATTTCTGCAGAAATAAACAAGTGGGGAAAGTATGCAAAACATGGCTCATAGGATTCTTTCCAACCCCTCTACATTGTGTGTGAATGCATGTCTTGTATATATACACACACACACAACACAGACATCTGTTTCATGTGTGTCTCTATATTCTGTGTGTGTGTGTGTGTGTATATATATCTTTGTGGCTTGGTATATGTTTGTGTGTTTGCATGTATGTCTATGAGCAAGGATCATCTCTTACACGTCTCTGAACAGCACTGCATATGCCTTGTTGCGCTATACAATGATAGGAAATAGCAGTAGTAATGTATCTGTGGGTGGGTGTGTCAGTGCATGTATGTTATATGTCTGCACATGCTTGTATGTGTATGGGTTAATGCTTGCATGGGCATTTTACATACACTTATATACTATGTATACATGTGTTGATTTACTGTGTGTCTGATCAGGGGAGGAGATGGGAGGAGGACTATTTGAAAGATGCAAAACCATAATCGCTATGAGCCCGATTCAGACATGGATGTCCTGTCCCTCTGTACGCCCAGTCGGAACTGGACGCACAGAGTTAGTCAGGATTCTGATCCCGCGGGGCATGTCTAGCACCGCTGGATCAGAATCGCATCCAGGCCTGTACATGCAGGCTGGGACCCCGAATCAGGTCGGCCTGCATTTACAGGCCTTGCCCGGATAGCTCTGTCAGGCCTTTGAATGGAGCCGCGGCACCATGGCATCCGGTTGCCATGGCACCGCGACTCCATTCAAAAGCTGCAATCTCCGGCTGTCAGACTGCAAACTGCATTCCCCACAGCCCGACCCCCGATCTGGCCTCCCAAAGCCAGAGTTGGGCTGCGGGGAATCTCCTCTGCCCCCTCCCGCCACTTTCCAGCCCCAGACCTGCCATCCTCCATCGACTTGGGGAACTTATTCCACCTCAGAAGTGGAATCTTTATCTTTATTCGTCACCTCATATACCTCCCACACACAAGCATCAGAGCGGTTCACAATACAAAATCAAAGGCTGCGAGGAAAAGAAATAGAACTCCACTGGTTGGATAGGAAAGAAATAGAACAGAAAGAAAGGAACAAACAAGGCAATCCTGAGGCAGGGAGGGGCAAACCATTAGTGGGATAACGCTAGAAGGGGACAGGAGGGGTGGAGGATGGTGGGGCCAGATCGAAAGCGGTGGAGAAGAGATGGGTCTTTAGGCTAGCTTTGAATCTGACAAAGGAGGGTTCAAGGCGGAGGGTTGACAGGAACGAGTTCCAGAGCCTGGGGCCAAGGAAGAAAAAGGCAGAGGACTCCAAGTAGGCCTGGGAAGGAGAGGGGAGGAACAAGCGGTTAGAGTGTATGGATCTGAGTGAGCATTAAGGAGTGCGAAATGGACCAGACTGGAAAGGTATTGGGGAATTCCGGTGTGAATAGCTTTGTGGACATAGGTGAGAATTTTGTAGTGAATTCTGGAGGACACGGGGAGCCAGTGAAGGCAAATGAGGACACGGGGAGCCAGTGACATGATCTGAGCGGGCAGCATGTGTAAGAATCCAGGCTGCCATATTCTAGACAAGTTGAAGTCTGTGCAACCGATATTGGTGGAGCCCGGCTAGTGAGACATTACAATAATCTAGACGAGACATAACAAGGGAGAGAGCAGAGTGTCAAGGAGGAAACTGGGAGGAAAGGGCGGACAGCACAAATTTGTCTTAGTGAGTAAAAAGAATGCTGAATAAAAGATGAGATATGGTCCTGACTTGACAAAGCAGAATCCAGGGTAACACCAAGGTAGCGCAAGGAGGTGACAATAGAGATGGGGGAAGAGGAGAGTAAAGGGGTGATAGGGGGTATGTGACTGCCAAAGGTAAACCAGATGGCCATGGTTTTGGAAAGATTGATGTGAAGGTAGTGAGCGGACATCCAGGCATTAATGCAGGAAAGGCAAGAGTTGAGAGGGGTAATGATGGGTGTGGCGGAGTCGGTATGGTGAAGGAGGATAATATCATCCATGTAGTAAATATGCGAAAATGCCAAATTGCTGCACCAGAAGAGTGAAAGGGGCCAGGAAGACATTGAACAGGAGGGGGGCCAGGATAGATCCTTGGAGGACACCACAGGTGAGCGGGGTTACAGGTGAAGAAGAAGAGCTGGAGAGAACCGAGAAGGATCTGTTGGCAAGGAAAGAATGGAACCAAAGGAGAACAGAGCCGAAAATTCCAACATCACGAAGAAGAGTGAGGAGGGTGTGATGATCAACTAGATCAAAGGCGGCGGACAGGTCAAGGGAAACTGCAATGGATCTGTGATCATGAGCAGAGTGTAATTCATTCAAGAAAGAAAGAAGAATAGCCTCTGTACGATGGCTGAGGCGAAAACCATATTGATGTGGGTGGCGTGACAGGATAGCATCTAGGTGAGAGGAGAGCTGGAAGAAGACCAATTTATCTAGGAGCTTGGAAAGAAAAGGGAGGTTAGAAATGAGACGCCAGTTGGCTGGGGCAGATGGGTCCAGGGAGGCCTTCTTAAGGAATATGTTCCCCGTTCAAGCCACCAGCCCAAGACGTACAGGGCAAACACTGGAATCGGCCCCGTACGTCTGGGGCTGATGACTGCCCATTGCCCGGCCTAATGCCGCCCCCAATCCACCCCATCTAACTTCCCAATACAACGAGCGGTCAGAAGGGGGCTCAAATAGCGGGGATGGGCGTCCTGCTATTCGTGCCTCGGAATGACCCCATATGTTACTATGAATCAGCATTTTGAATCATACACACACATACAAGCATGCATAGACGCACAAAAATATACATGCACTGATACACACACACACATAGAAACACGTAGAGATATATAAGCATGCAGACACATAAAAACATACATGCACTGACACAAACACAAACACATGCACATACATACAAGCACTCTATGCTCATGTAACCTCTCAAGTCACTTCATTAGATCCCTATCAAGTTTTGCATACAGTTCAGACTTCTCCTACTGACCTGCAAGTGTATTCGTTCTGCGTCTCCATAGTATCTCTCCTCTCTTATCTCCCTACATCCTTCCTCAGAGTTAACTCTCCTGTGGAAGGAGTCAGAAGTGTGCCAGTGCTACAGTTTAACTTTAACCAAATAGCACTGATATTCAGCGCTATCCAATTAAAGATAACTGGTTAAGTCTGGTCAGAAAATTACCTGGCCTAAAATTAGTGCGACGGTTCTCATCAGTAGGAAAGACCCAAAAATGGTGGGCCGGTGAGATCCACAGAAAGGTTTTCCACAGGATGGGGCATTCCAGATCCAGGAGTAGTTAGGATGGGGCCTTCACCTGCAACAGCCACTTTCCTTTCAGGTTGAGCCTTCTGGTGCTAGTGGCCGCCAGGTCATCGCTGCCTGAACCCAAAACCCAAGGTGAGAACCAGGAATAGAGCTCCAAAGGAGACAGAAAATACAAGCACAGGGCACTCACCAAGGAGGAGCAAGGCAGAAATAAGTTCAAGGACCATCAGGAACAGATTCAGGATTTAGGCACATCCAGCAAGGCAAATAAGGATCCAAAGCACAGCAGGGAGCAAAGCACAAGGTGCAGACCAAGCTCTGGCAATTGAGGACTAGCCAGGGCTGGGTTTACATACAGATCCCAGACAGGAACAAGATGGCTTCCAAAAGGAAGTAGCAGGCATAGAGCAGACTAAGACAGCCAACCATCTGAATGGAACTTACTGACATCTGCAGGCTGGTGACAGAATCTCACAGCCAAATAAGTTATCCAGTTAACTTTAACTGGCCATATTGAATGCTGCCAATTTAACCGGTTTGAATATCGGGTTGAAGATAAGCAGACAAACTTACCCAGTTATCTTTATCCCAATATCGGCACTGGAAATAGACACCCATTAGATACCTATTTTAGGGGAGTTCAGTGAATATGAACTTTTCTAGGCTGTATGGCCAATATTCAGCAGGACAGCCAAGACATCGTTTTAAACAGATAAGTTAACCATTTATAGTTGAAAGAATATTCAACAGAACTACATGCTCAAGTGTCAGCACAGAAAATGATGGTATAACTTTAAACAGACAACCTATCCATTTAACATTATTTCTTCTGTTTCTGCATTCAGATTTGCAGGCATAAGTTAGATGGAGCACAACTGAATTTTGCCACTCTCCATGTAATTCTTAACTCCATCTTGGATCACTGCAAATCCAACCCCAATTTAAAGAGGATAACTTTGGCTATATACTTAACTACTTATATAACCATCCATAGAAGTGCCAGTAATTTTTTGAAAGCACCTATATGGTCATTGCCTGCTACCTACCACATAAGTGGGGGCCCTCTGTTTCTATGTTTGTCCATGTTGCAAACCGAGAATCTTTTCAATGTGACAAGGAAACGTTTATTTTTCACTCTAAGTTACTACACCGAGTCTCATTTTGAAAAAAAAACAAACCTTGAAGTTTGGGGGGGGGGGTTTATTTGTTTTTATTAATTATTTAGAAATATTAGTGGATCATCTTGCTAAGGAAAGATGATTAAATGCCTTGCATACCAAAAATATAAATCAAAATAAAACAATGGCAAAGGAAATCAAATCTAGATGAAGGCATTTAAAAAAATAGATCACTATAATAAAAGCAAAGGAGATCCAATTCACAAAGGAACCAAACTCTAAACATCAGTCAAACTAGAAGAAATGTGGAGGGGAATTTTAGAAGGGACGTCCAAGTGTAATCTGGGACGTCTAAGCCAGAACATTTGAAAAAAAAAACTGCAGGTATGCCTCAAGGTCTGCACATATCACTCCAATTCTCAAGCACATTGGCTACCAGTCTCTCGACACATTAAATTCAAGTCCCTTTTTACAATATTTAAAGTTTATCATGGTCTTTCAGCTATTTATCTTCAATCTCTGATCCAGAAAATTCCAGATAACAGAAGCAGGAGATCAAGCTCACTTAATATATTACACGTACCTTCCACATATATCAAGACAAACTTCACTACATCTAGAAGAGCTTTCTCTTTTTTTTTGCACCTACTCTTTGGAACTCACTCCCAAATGATTTTCGCACTACCTATGACGACCTGGATTTTAAAAAGAAGTTAAAAACTCATCTCTTGGTCGGGGGCGGAGCCTGATGTCCAGCGGGATGGTCGCATAACGCTGAGGCTCCCGAGAGGCCTACTCAGAATCCTGAATTAACACCGTACATACTTGGAACTTCTACTCTGATCTTGCCGGGGCACATTGGTGAGATGGCAGGGACCAAACCCACGCGCCTGGAATTTGGGTCTCCAGCGGCTTCTCACGGCAAACGTTCCAAAACTGAACCTCCGTCCCCGCAGAAGGGGCTGGCCTTGCGCGAGGGCCCCGAAATGCAGCAGGAAATCCTCGCAGAGATTAGAGGGGTCAAGGACCTCGTGCAGTCAAACGGTGAAGCACTCCGAGCGCTGCGGGAAGATTTTGGTGTGCTGCAAAGCAAGCTAGAAGGGCTTTCTTCGCGTCAGGACAAAATGGAGAGCATATTGGACTCCCATGCGGCCCGGTTGTCCAAACTCGACAAAGTTGAACGTCAGGTGCGGGCCTTGCAGAAAGAAGTGGAAGATGGCAATAATAGAGCGCGCCGCAACAACATACGACTCGTGGGCATACCGGAGGGAGCGGAATCGGGAGACATGAAAGAGTTTTTATGCAAAATCCTCCCTTCCCTGCTCCAAATCACCTTTACCAAAGCTTTGGAGATCGATCGCGCTCATCGTGTACCCACAAGCATAACGCTCAACAGGAAGACCCCGCGGCCTATCATTTTTTCGACTTTTGAGATATCAACACGTCGAGCAAATTCTCAGTGCCTCTCGGGCAAAGGGCCATATGGAGTTTGAGAGCCACAAGATCTCCTTCTATCCCGACTTGGCCAAACCCACGGTCGACCGCCGAAAGCGCTTTCTGGAATTCCGGCCGAGGCTTCAACAACTACAAGCACGCTATGGCCTGATGTACCCGGCCAAGCTCCGAGTCACGCTTCACAATCAGACAAGAACATTTGAGGACCCTGATCTACTAGCGGAGTTTTTGGATTCCAAAGAAGCCGACTTGATGCGCTGACTTCCAGAATATTCCTGCAAGTACTCTCATATCCGCTGTACCTGCCATATTGGATCTGCCGCAGCCCAGCAAAGAGTCTGGCGAGGGCAGTTTGTAGCCTTACTTTTGCTGATATCTGTGACCCGACTCCATCTACCCACAGTAGCCTCGATGAGTATCAGAGACAGTGTTAATTATGGACTCTGGTGTTTCTTTTCTTTCATGTCTTTCTATTTTCCTCTCTAGGGCCTCCTCCCGCAGACATATGGTCGCCATATTCTTTGGGGGTTTTGCTTCTTCTCTAAGATACTTTGGTACATACTTTTCAATATGGGGTGTATTAGCCAGAATATTCGGTGATTATGTCATTGTTGCACAGATTCTGATTATGTTGTATGTTTTCAAGCGCCCTTACCTAAAATGTCTATTACCGATTGATGGCACCATGTAAGATTTTCTCATTGAATGTAAAAGGAATCAATAATCCGATAAAACGGAAGAAAATCCTAAGCTACCTCAGTCAGGAAGCTGCGGATCTGATTTTTCTCCAAGAAACGCATTTAAATTCGAAGGAAACTCTTAAACTCAATATTAAACCTTACATGGTGGCCGCCTATTCCCCAGCCGTTTCTAAGAAATGTGGGGTTGCCATACTGGTTAGGAAATCTTTGCATGCTACTATTATTGCGACTAGCTCAGATACAGAAGGTAGATGGTCCAGAGTTCACCTCAAGATAGGTAGCCTTGAAGTTACATGTATATATATGCCTTTACGCTCCTAATGTGGATGACCCTGCCTTTTTTGCTACCATTGCTCAGGTTGCGCAGGCCTCTGCTAATACTTCATTGATAATTGGGGGGGATTTCAATCTAGTCCTTGATCCCCTGATTGACAAACAGCCGCCTAGGACAAGTGGTCCCCCCAAGAGTCACACCACGCTTACCTCCCTGATCAAAGATCTTGCTTTAGTTGATCTATGGAGGCTACTACACCCCAATGAGCTTGACTTCACCTTCTTCTCTTCCCCTCATAAATCCCAGTCTCGCATAGACTTCTTTCTAATATCAAAACTGTTAGTTCCTCAGGTGGACACTGCAAAGATTCACTCCCAACATATTTCAGATAATGCTGCCATTTCCTTTCAATTACACACTACCGCACCCCAAGGGAATTCGGGGGCCTGGTTCTTTGATAGAGCCCTGTTAACTCAGCCAGAGTTCCAGTTAGAAATTCAAGCAGCCATACAGGATTACTTCCATTTTAATCTACCCCAGGATACTGCGAATTGGGCTTGGTGGGAGGGCTTCAAAGCGGCCATTCGAGCAACGATCACTAGCTATCAAATCCGCCTGCGGAAACAACGCAAACAGCAGCTACTCATACTAGACCAGGGGTCGGCAACCCGCGGCTCCGGAGCCGCATGCGGCTCTTTCTCACCTTTGCCGCGGCTCCGGAGCACACTGCCCGCCCGGTGACAGGCAATAGTTTTGTAAGCTCCCTCCCTTCTTCTGCAGCCGCGGCTCCCTGCCTCTTAGGGAACCGCGGCTGTGCTTTTAAAATCATCTCGGAGCCCTTCCTGTCTTGACGGGCTCCGTGCAGCATTGTCCCGCCTCTAAAGGAAGTTTGGAGGCGGGACAATGCTGCACGGAGCCCGTCAAGACAGGAAGGGCTCCGAGATGATTTTAAAAGCACAGCCGCGGTTCCGTAAGAGGCAGGGAGCCGCGGCTGCAGAAGAAGGGAGGGGAGCTGACATGGAGGGAGGGAGCAGATACGGATGGAGGGAGGGGGGCTGACATGGAGGGATGGAGGGGGCTGACATGGAGGGAGGGAGCTGATGTGGATGGATGGAGGGAGGGAGGGGGGCTGACAGGGAGGGAGGGAGGGAGGGGGGCTGACATGGATGGATGGAGGGAGGAGGGGCTGACCTGGAGGGAGGGCGCTGATATGGATGGAGGGATGGTGGGGGCTGACATGGAGGGAGGGAGCTGATATGTATGGATGGATGGAGGGAGGGGGGCTGACATGGAGGGAGGGAGGGAGGGAGGGGGGCTGACATGGATGGATGGAGGGAGGAGGGGCTGACATGGAGGGAGGGAGCTGATATGGATGGAGGGAGGGGGGCTGACATGGAGGGATGGAGGGGGCTGACATGGAGGGAGGGAGCTGATATGGATGGATGGATGGAGGGAGGGGGGCTGACATGGAGGGAGGGAGCTGATGGGGCTGACATGGAGGGAGGGAGGGAGGAGGGGCTGACATGGAGGGAGGGAGCTGATATGGATGGAGGGAGGGGGGCTGACATGGAGGGATGGAGGGGGCTGACATGGAGGGAGGGAGCTGATATGGATGGATGGAGGGAGGGGGGCTGACATGGAGGGAGGGAGCTGATGGGGCTGACATGGAGGGAGGGGGCTGACATGGAGGGAGGGGGGCTGACATGGATGGAGGGAGGGAGGAGGGGCTGACATGGAGGGAGGGAGCTGATATGGAGGGAGGGAGGGGGGCTGACATGGAGGGATGGAGGGGGCTGACCTGGAGGGAGGGAGCTGATATGGATGGAGGGAGGGGGTCTGACAGGGAGGGATGGAGCGGGCTGCCATGGAGGGAGGGAGCTGATGGGGCTGACATGGAGGGGGCTGACATGGAGGGATGGAGCACTGGTAATGGGGTTGAGGGGACTAGCACTGGAAATGAGCTGATTAGGGGAGGCTAGGACTGGTAATGAGCTGATGGGGGGTAGGACTGGTATTGGGCTGATTAGGGGAGGCTAGCACTGGTAATGGGGTTGAGGGGGGATTAGCACTGGAAGCGAGCTGATTGGGGGGCTTTGAATGGGCATGGGCTGATTGTGGGGAGGGGAGGATAGAGCTGCTGGCCCTGGAAGATAACTGGGGGCTAAGGCTGCCATGGTATTTGTACTAGAAGGGACTGGTCAGTGGGGAAGGAGGGGGATTGGAAGGAAATGGACACCAGTGGCAATCATGGGAATGCAAGTTGACATTGGAAGGTACTGGGAGTGAGGACTGGAAAGGGGCTGATATTGGGGAGGGTTACTGGGACTGGAAATAGGCTGATGGAAAGAAGTGAAGAAAACGAAAGAAGAGATAAGAAATGGCAGATGGACCATAGACCACAGAAAGAGAGCTAAGAGAAGACAGGAAAGCAGAAGCCTCAGATCGGGACCAGCATGATCAAAGAATAAATTGGTCAGACAACAAAGGTAGAAAAAATAATTTTATTTCATATTAGTGATTTGACTACAAAATCATCATAATTTTGAAATCAAATATTGTTACTTGTTGTTGTGATATTTTCTGGCGTATTTTTTTTGGTGTGCGAAGGAAGAGGGGTAGTCTTATACGGCGAGTATAGGCCAAACACCTATATTTTAACAGGAAAAGTAGGGGGTCGTATATAGCATTAAGGTAAGAAACAATATATGCAGTGTTAGATTTGTTTTAAATGTCGCAATGGTTTTGCGGCTCCCAGTTTTTTTTTTCCCTTCGGAAACGGGTCCAAGTGGCTCTTTATGTCTTAAAGGTTGCAGACCCCTGTACTAGACCAACAAATAAAAGCAGGCGAACGAGTTCTAATTTCACGTACTGATCCATGTGTATTAATTCGATTACAGCGTCTCCGTTTTCAATATAATTCAATCCTCTCAACTGCAGCTTCTAAGAGTATCGAGCTTCAGCGAGGGACATATTATCGTGAAAATAACCGAGCCGGTCGACTCTTAGCCAACGCCTTGAAAGGTCAAAAAGAAGCCAAACGCGTAGCGGCCCTTCGAGCTTCACAGGGAGGGGGCATAGTGACCACAGACTCCGACATTGTAGAGCTCTTTCGGGATTTCTATACCCGCCTATATCAATCTGAATGTGAGTTCTCGTCAGAGACATTCGAGCGATTGCTTTCTGGCATTCAGCGGCCGACCCTCTCTGAAGATGATAGGGATGCGATGGATGAACCCTTCTCTACTTCAGAGATCCAATCTGCCCTAAAACGAACAGCCTCGGGCCGTGCCGCAGGGCCCGATGGTCTCCCGACCGAATTCTACAGAACGTTCAGTGCAGATTTAGTTCCCTACTTAAAGCTCTATTTTACTGCCCTTGCGGTAGATACATCCTCTTTGGGATCCTTTTCTGCAGCTAATGTGGTAGTATTTGAGAAAGAAGGAAGAGACCCGCTACTAACCGCCAACTACCGTCCAATCTCCCTACTTAATGCCGATTATAAGATCTTCGCTACGATCTTGGCCACTCGGCTATCTGACAGGATGGCCACCCTAATTCACCCTGACCAATGCGGTTTTATACCCGGCAGATCAACTGCTGACAATGCTCGGACCTTGTGCCATGTGCTATCCAGTGCTGCCAATCTAGATCATCCATGGGTGGGTCTTTCCCTGGATGCCGAAAAAGCCTTTGATCGCCTAGAATGGCCCTTCTTATTTGCAGTTCTCCGATGGTATGGCTTTGGGGAGGGCTTCCTCCGATATCTCCAAGTCATGTATACTCAACCCGTCGCCAGTATTTGTGTAAATGCCATCAAGTCTCAGCCATTTAATCTCCAAAGAGGCACGCGGCAAGGTTGCCCCCTATCACCAATGCTCTTTGATCTAGCTCTTGAACCCCTAGCCCTCCTTATTAGACAGTCCGCACGTATTCGAGGTGTCCCCTTCAGTCATAGGGAGATTAAACTCTCTGCATATGCAGATGACCTTATGCTTTTCGTATCCCTTGATTCGGTTCCAGCTGTCTTGGATCTGATTGACGGATACTCACAATTATCGGGCTATAAAATTAACTGGACCAAATCTGTAGCATTCCCACTGAACCGCTGGGTACATGAGGCTGACATGCAGGCCTTTCCCTTCCTTTGGCAATCCCGCATGGTGAAGTATCTCGGGGTCCATTACTGTTCTCCTTTAGAAGACACTATCAGCTTTAATGCCAAAGAGGTAGTCTCCAAAGTCCGTGAGCTCACGAATCGTTGGTCTCCCTTATCTCTTACATGGTGGGGCCGCTTAGAAACTGTGAAAATGATGATAGTCCCCAAAGTGAACTACATTTTAGAAATGCTGCCATGCTTACTCCCGCTACATACTTATAAAGATATTGAGGGCCTTCTCGTCCGTTATCTCTGGCAGGGCAAGCCACCAAGGATAGCTAAACAAAAACTACAGTCTGCAAAGGAAAGAGGGGGTACCAGATTTCCTGATTTTCTTAGATATCATCAAGCCTTTCTACTTAAGCAAGGTGCCCGATGGCTAGATGCCTCAACAGACAGCAGACCAGTTTGGCTTGACATAGAAGAGGAGCTTAGTAACCCAATTCCGCTGACCCATCTCCCTGGTATGTCCTATCAAGTAGACACCCGCCATCCACCAATGATTGTCGATACTCTTGCGGCCTTTAACACTCTCATTCTATCACTGGGCCCCAATGTATGTCCTCAGGACGGACTCCCGCTATGGAATAACCCCAGAATTCAAGTCCTAAATAGAACGATAGCATGGAAACCCTGGTACTCAAGGGGGATCTGGACTCCCCAACAGCTTTTCTCTGCAACTCGTTGGAAAACCTTTTCTGATTTACAAAAGGAATTTGCGTTACCAGCGAAACACTACTTTCAATTGATGCAGCTTCAACACTGCCTCAAAAGTGCTCGAATCATGCCGCCCTCTGCCCCTACTGAGGACGGGCTATTAGAGATAGTTCACTCTATTAGTAGTACACATGGGGTAGCCTCTAACTTTTATAAAATATTATGTCAGGGTACAGACACGGCCACTTTTAGAGCCCAACAAGCCTGGGAGCGCGAACTGCAAACCACTTTAACCCCTGTGCAATGGAGCGTTTTCTGGAGCAAAGTAGTGCGGGTCTCCCGGTCTGCCTCTGTTACCCAAACTCTCTTCTTTTTTGCACACAGAAGCTTTTATACCCCAGAAAAAATAGCCAAATGGAACACACATGCTAGGGAACAGTGTTGGTCTTGCCATACTGCTGTGGGAACCCTCGCTCATGTTATTTATGAATGTCCTCAACTGCAGGTTTATTGGGGGCGGGTCTGGGGTCGTATTCAATTTATCTTACACCTTCACGAACCTCTCTCTTGGAAGATCGTGGGACTCCGCTCTGTGGCGGAGGTCCCCTCTCTTCCTAAGAAGGGTCGCTTTCTCCTTGATTTCATGCTGGGTATAGCCATATGCTTAATCACGAGGAATTGGAAGGATAGCTCTCGACTTACTGCCAATGAATGGTGGAACCTCGTCTGCTTATATAGTAAATATGAGCAGATACCTCGGAGAGCTATTCCCCATGCCCAACCTCACTCTCGCTTGTCTAAATGGCAGATGCTTAATGATTATGTACAATCTGCTCATTGCTCCAACATGCCTGTATAATGTGCACTCATCATGTCTCAGATCACCGTTAGGTTTTGTAACACAATAATGTAAGCACACGCCCGCTTCGGGAATGATTAGTTTTCTAGAGAAGAAGCAGGGGGGAGGGGGGTGGCAGGGGTTTACTTTGGTGTATGTTTACATTTTATGTATCTGTCTTTTAGCTGTATGTCTTCCTTCTCCTTTGTTGTTATAAAACTAAAATAAAGAATTTAAAAAAAAAAAAAACTCATCTCTTTATGGACCATTTTTCTAATTAGTTAAATATTCTGTTCTCATCCTTCTTGATCTTTCTGCTGCTTTTGACACTGTTGACCACAACCTTCTTCTTATCACCCTGTCATCACTCGGCTTTAGAGGCTCTGTACAGTCTTGGTTCTCCTCTTATCTTTCCCATCGCTCTTTTAGTTTGTGTTCTGGTGGCTCCTCCTCCTCTGCCACCCCGCTCCCAGTTGGTGTTCCCCAGGGTTCTGTCCTGGGACCGCTCCTCTTCTCTCTCTATACCCAATCTCTTGGTGCTCTTATCACTTCCCATGGCTTTCATTACCATCTCTATGCTGATGACTCTCAAATCTACCTCTCTTCGCCTGATATCTCTCCAGCAATCCATGACAAGATCACTGTTTGCCTTTCAGACACTGCTACTTGGATGTCTCACCGCCGCTTGAAATTAAATATGGCTAAGACTGAACTCCTTATCTTTCCCCCCAATGCCTCCCCTCCTCTACCCCCTTTCTCAGTCTCTGTGGATAACTCTTTAATCCTTCCTGTCTCTTCGGCCCGTAACCTAGGTGTTATCTTTGACTACTCTCTCTCTTTCGCCACTCATATCCAACTCGTAGCTAAGACTTGCCGTTTCTTCCTTTATAACATTAACAAAATTTGCCCCTTCCTTTCTGATGACACTACTAAAATGATTGTCCACTCCTTGATCACCTCCCATCTTGATTACTGCAATATTCTCCTTTCTGGCCTTCCCGCAAACCATCTCCCCCTTCAATCTATTCAACATTCTGCTGCTCGACTAATTTTCCATCAGCATCGCTTTTCCCATGTCACTCCTCTTCTCAAGTCCCTTCACTGGCTTCCCATCCGCTTCCGGATCCAATTCAAACTCCTCCTCTTGACTTATAAATGCATTCACTCTTCAGCCCCCCACTACCTATCATCTCTTATCTCTCCTTACATCCCCTCTTGCGTTCTTCGCTCTTCGAACAACCTTCGTTTATCTATGCCCTCCACTCGTACTGCTAATTCTAGACTTCGCTCCTTTCATCTGGCTGCACCCTTTGCCTGGAACAACCTACCTCTGTCTGTACGCAATGCACCCTCTCTGGACCTCTTCAAGTCCAGATTGAAAACCCATCTCTTCTCTATTGCTTTCTGTTCTTGATTCTTGTTTTTGCTCTTCTTGTTTATTGTATACTTTGTCTTACTTGATTGTATTTGTATTTTGTGATCTTCTTGACTAGATTGTGAGCTCTGATGAGCAGGAACTGTCTTTTCTTCATGTATGTACAGCGCTTCGTACGTTTGAAGCGCTTTATAAATGTTAAATAGATAGATATTTTTCAGATGCCTGGATCACGTCTAAACATATTTGCGACTCCAGATTTTCTGAAACCAGGTAGGGATGTCCAGGTTCCTGGGAACACCCTAGCCCCCATGCCCCCATTCAGACTTGGACTTTCACAGATCCAGCTTCTAAAATGGCTTCGGGGACGTGTCTGTGCTTTGGGTGTCTCTATGCCCGTTTTCAGAGACCCAAAGCATGAATAGGGCTTCAAAAATGAACCCCAAAGTGAATTTGAAAATTTCAAAGGATTTAGGGCCATCACTTTGGGAGCTGGGATCCTAAATTGGCTCGTTAGAAACTGACTAGGGCTATGTCCCTAAATTTAGAGATATTATAGTAAATAAGAAAAGTCCTGCATGTTCAAGATATACAACTCCATTGTGATTTATAATTGCCATAAAGCCACATGGGGATCATTAGGTGAAGCAAATATATGCATAACAGTATACATATTGACTGACAATAGAGCATACAGATAAATGCCATGCATAGATGTTCTCGGGCAGGATGGGGCGGAACTGTAATGTACATGTGTATTTAGTAATGTATGCAAGAATATGCATAGAGGCATATTTCACAATGGGACATCCAGATGCAATCTGGGACATCCAAACAAGAACGTCTGAAAAAAAGGCAGGCACGTGCAAGTTCAGGCATGATTTCGGAAATGTGGACGTGCCCGATATGCACGTGTATCAAATGTCTATATAGACATCCCCAGGGTAGCATTTCAGAACCAAGACATCTAAGAGCATAATGATTAGAGTGGTGGCTTAAGAGCTGGGTGGCCAGTGTTCAAATCCCAGTGTGGACCTTTGTGATCTAAGGCACATCACTTGATTCTCCATCTTCTCTACATTCTCTGGATGTTTTAAGGTGAAAACAAGCACTTTCCTGATGCCTAGTCGTGCCTGAAGCAGGAACAAACATGGGCGTGCCTCTAGATGTCCCTGCCATTTCTGAGACTGAAAAGGAGGTGTAAGTCCATTGCTCCTCGCCAGACTTGCCTGTGTCCACTTGGACATCCCTGCACCAGAGACGTCTGCGAACATAATTTGTGGAATAGCTACGAAGACATGTCTATGATTTCAATGTCCACATGCAAGTCTGCAGCCATCCAAATCATGACTAAAACTACCCTCAGAGTGCACAAACATTTGCATCTTTGGAGCAGGTGTAAATTTCTGCGAGAGCATCTGCACACTACTAGTGTTAGTTTTAGGAGTCTACGTTACAAAATAGGCCCCTTTTTGAACCTTTCGCAGAGGCACCCTGTTTTGAGTGCCGCAGTGTCCTAAATTGCTGTTTATCTTGGCACTGTCTTTAGACATGGTCCCCACTCAAACTGGCATGAGATTTCATCTCTGTTTAGCTAGCACAGAGTGAAATAATTATTTTAAAATCTGCTACCAAATGGCACTTTATTCATTCATTCGCACAGTTACTGGGGCTTCCCATCCCTTTACTTTGCACAAGCAGTAGCCATGTTGCCCTGCTGAAAACTTTACTAACCACTCTTTTCTCAAGCTTTTATACTTTCATGGTAGTTCTTTGAAATGCCAGTTTTCCAGTCGCAAAGCATTCCCAGACATCAGCTAGCTTGCCAAAACATTTCACAAGCATAATCTTATAGTGCCAGGGAAGCATTTGTGCAAAGACTCAGTTAAAGTCTTTTCATCTCTGGCGTAGCTATGACGGTTTCCTCATTCTACAGCAAATGGCTGCATGGAAATGTTAATGATCAAACTCTGGAAATCCTTGTTCTTGTCTATGGTTAGAGGTCATCTAAACCCCTGTTAGTGGCATCTCAATTCTTTAGTTTTGGGAACGTATGATTTTGTAAACGGGACTGTCCTTTCCGAGTAAACAAGCCAGGGGACGGACGATGGGTTATGAGAAAGAAAGGTCCTTTTCGTACACTTGTGTCTTAATGACTTATTTAGAGACAAGAAGCATTTAAATGTCAAGCTTTAATTCCACTTCTTTGGCTGAGTTTTAAAATTCAGCTTTAGGAGAAGAGGTTGGAATCTAGGAAAGTATAATTTATGAGGGGAATTTTATAGTGGGTACTTAGTTTAAGGCATCCAAAAAGTACTTAATGTTAAGCCTATTTTATAAAGACAAGTATGTGCTTATTTTTCTTTAGAAAATAAATGCTAGTTTAAGTGGCCAAAAAAGTGCCTTAAATTAAGATGTCGACATGTACAGTGGTTCTCAAACTGGATTAGTGGGTTTGAAGCAGGAAATTTGGATTTTTGGTGGGAAATTTGAATTTGATTTTGGAAGGAAAGTTTGTCGTAAAAACACCTCTCTCCTTTTTCCAATGAACTTTCCCTCCGAAATCAAATTCATATTTCCCGCCCTTTCTTCAAGGAATTTTCCCACCAAAAACTTAAATCTCCTGCTTCAAACCCACCAATCTGGTTTGAGAACCACTGTATCTAACAACAGACATCTACTTATAACCAGTTCACTCTGAAGAACGCCACAGCATGATGGCTGAAGCATCAGTTCTACCACCCAAGACACGGCATGACCCGAAAAACTGCAAAGATTATAATTTTTTATGGTTTATTTCACTTTCTATACCACCTTAAGCACACAACCAAAGCAGTTTACAATCTATATAAAATGAAAAGTATGAAAGGAACTCCAGTCTTGATAGAAAGAAAAGGAAAGATTAAAAGAGCAACATAGCATCACGGCATTACAATATCATGTTACACCTAGTAAAAGTAGGAAATGTACTTTATGGTTTATTTCATTTTCTATACTGCCTTTTGCATGCAAGCACAGTGAATTACATGGAAACATAGAAACCTGATGGCAGAAAAAGACTACATGGCCCATCCAGTCTCCTCCTCCATGCCAACTACAATAGTCCCCTTTTTTCCTTTAGAGATCCTCTGTGTTTGTCCCATGCTTTTTTGAATTCAGATACTGTCATCATGTCCACCATCTCCACTGGGAGACTATTCCACGCATCTACTACTATTTTTGTAAAGAAATATTTACACATATTACTCCTGAGTCTATTCCCTTTCACCCTCATCCTATGTCCCCTCGTAGCAGAGCTTGCCTTCAATTGAAAGAGACCCTCCTGTGCATTTATGCCACGGAGGTATTTAAATGTCTCTATCATATTGCCTCTTTCCTGCCTTTCCTTTAAAGTATGCATATTAAGAACTTTAAGTCTGCCCTCATATGCTTCATAATGAAGAACGCTAACCATTTTAATAGCCACCCTCTGCACCGACTCCAACCTGCCTATATCCTTCTGAAGGTGCGGTCTCTAGAATTGCACACAATACTCCAAATGAGGTTGCTCCAAAGACTTATACAGAGGCACTATCACCTCCTTTTTTCTGCTGGCCATTCCTCTCCCTATACACTGTTGTGACCCCCTGCCTAGGCCAATGGCCGGTAGGCAAAAGGGCTGCCTTATTTGCCCTTTGAGTACTGTCCCAAGACTTTGGCTGCCAGCACTGAATGCTGGGACTTGTAGTTTCAGACACTCTCCAAGCAAAGTAGTGTGACCACACAGTTTGTCAGGCAAAACAAAGAAATTTATTCCGGGGTTTCTCCCTCACATCAAAATTCATAGCGCAAAAACAAGGCAAGGATAAGTTCTCCAAATTAAATGATGAAGAGGAACAAAACAGGCTTAACATCAAAGTCAGGAATATTCTTTCCACAGCAGCGGCACTCAGCTTCCTTCAGACAAATGCCTTTCACTGCTATGGCTGCTAATCACATCAGGCAGACTTTAAAACTTCTTAGTCAGAATTTTCTTTCTCACTCAGCTTCACAAAACCAGGGTAAATAAACTTCTTCTCCTGGCCTAAGCCTAGCACATGTTTAGTTTGTTTGACTTACAGAATGAGCATTCCATTTCTACTGTGTCATTATCACAAGGAGTTTCAGACATTTCTGCATATCTTCCACGGCTTCATTTGAATCATCTTCTGGGGAGCTTATATCAGAAGGTTTAAACTTTACACTCTGCAGAAACTCTTTCAGTTTTCCTAAAAAGTGTTCTTTCTGCTCTGTACCAGCATAGTTTAAAGAAGGAGTTTCTCTCTCATAGAATAGCTTTTCAACAGCCCCTAGAGCTGACTCACGGCAGATACTTGAACTGTTCCTGTTCCTGCCTGGAGCTGCTCTCCTTGTCTTTTGGCTAGCACAGCGTTCAGCGCTTTTCCTCAGCTCTCTGACCACTTCTTCAGAAAAGCCTCTGTTAGGAACTGTAGCAAACTTGTCTTCCCCACCTCTCTTACTTGGCTGGCTCTCTGTGCTGCTTCCCCACGTGGAAACAAACCTCTCCAGCTTCTCTTCTCTGGGGTGTTTTAGGACAGGTTCCAACCTTGGTTCCACTGCTTTCTGAGAGTAGAGATCAGCCATCCTTCCTTCTCCTCTCCTTTGCTCCTTGAGCTCCCTTTTCTCGTGGCCTCTTTCCTCCTGGTTCCTTTCCTCCTGACTACTTTTACCAAACTCTGAAGCAGTTTTAAAATGGTGCTTCTTTTCAGCCACACCCTCCTCTCTGCACATGTGAGAGCTGTTAGGGCTCAACCTAGCTCTTACGTCACTGCTTGGGCAGGGCTTAGCTCTAGCTACTGCATGCTCCGGTGGCTTGTGGTTTCTATGGGAACCCTGTTTACATCTGTCTTTAAAGGCACATTCCTCACTTCTCTCCCATTCCATCTCATCCCCACAGCTCACCTTATCACAACACCCAAGCATCCTTCTAGCTTTTGCAATCACCTTTTCTACCAGTTTAGCTACTTTAAGATTGTCAGACACAATTACATTCTTCTTCTGCGGACAAAAGTACCTCACTCCTACTAAGTATGTCCTCTTCCCAGCCCCACCTAGTTTCTGGCTAAGCTAGACTAGAACTCACAACCTCCTATATTGGATTACTATATCTATAAACATAAACATTTTATAATCTATGCATGTACTTTTGCACGTTGCCCAAACTCTGCCCAAGTGCATGCCCATGGTGAAAGTGCGCTCCATTCAAACTAGGTATGTACTTTTGCGCTATTCGGTATTTCAATAAAAGGCCATCTGTGTACCAAGAGGGTAGTTTTATAACCGGGCACCTAGTTTTAGACACTAAGAACACACCTCACCTGAGCCCATTTTATAAAAAAGAGTGGGCACCCATTTTTCTTTTTAAAATAGGGGCGCAAGTGGTGCAAAAATCTAGGTGCCAGCACTTCCGCCTGCTGTAGGGCAGGTGTAAATGATGGCGCCTAACTATTCAAGTGCGTGCATAATTTATAGTATTTTATAACTTACCTCCCCAAAGTTAGACTCCATCTATGCTCTGCCCAGCTGTACTCCTGCGCATGCCCACACTGAAAGTATGCACAATGGCACTTATGAATCACGACCGCTTAAAGCAAATGCCAATGTGCCCATTTATGCACAGAAGACCTTTAAAATAGGACCTAATGTTTGTAAACGGCGCATAGCTTTATGCGCTTTCTTATAAAAGTCATCCTCTAAGTGACCACTTAAGCATGCAATACATCCACTAAATATCAAAAAACTCCAAAAAACTGGTACTACAAAATGCAATATACAGAATAAAAAGAAGAGAGACACCGTTGTAACCTAACAAAATATATATTTAAATACCATTACAGTGCACAGAAATACACACTGAGAATCACACTAAGGGGTATGTTTACTAAGCAGTCTTAACGTGCGCTCTCCCACGTTATCACGCGATAAGGTACCTTATCACGCAATAATGGCGCTTTTTCGGGAGCAGAGGTACATTAGCGCATGATAACGTGCACAGCGGCGCAAATGAGCGCTGAGGGCGGAGAAAGGCTCCCAGAGGGCGGAGGAAGGCTCCCCAGGGGCGGAGAGAGAGGGTCAATGGGCGGAGAGTGTGAGGGGAGAGGCTCTCTGCACACTAACGCTGTGAAATCCGAGGCTGAAAACTAACGCCAGTGAAACCCTGGCGTTAGAGCTGATTTAAAGGGAAGAGAAACCATTTCCGTCAGCAATGTACAGCAAAACCAGGGAAACCTACAGAAAGTGATAAGTGTGATACATGTGCACGGAACAAAAGGGCAAATAAACATTGAAAATGACCCCAACAAAATATAAAACAAACATAACCAAGCTGGGCAATAGTGATTTTAATGGGAAACATCAAAAAACACTCCCAAGAAAGCTCCAAAAAAAAGATATGAATTTTGGAAGGGTCTACGCCCCGTCCCCCATACAAGGTGAATGATCCCACAGTGAAATAGCGCTGATCAGGGTTTCCCTCTCCATTGGACAGGTTTCCTATGGCATGCACATGTTCCACAACAGCAGGGCGGGCATGTCAGAATGGGAAACTGGACAGATGCTGGGAAAGGGGACACAGAGGGCTGCAGACGGCACATGCTGTGCTGCAGCTAGGCCACAGTGCGGACTAGGGTGATGCCTAGGTGGCCCATAGGAATGCTGAAACAGTAGAGCAGCCAGAAAGCAACTGATGAGGGCCCAGCATGGGCATGAGTGTGCTTCCCACAGTGTCACAGGGGATAGTACCCAGCAGGTACCCCCAAGGGCACAGAACATTGGCAGGCGGTGCTGGGGGGAAGCATGGACATCTATGCAGGCACCCCTACCCCAGAACCCACACCATAGGCAGCCATCTACCCGCACGCTGAATGGCCTGAGACTGCGCTCCACCAGCACCACCAACAGAAGGGCATGTCAGCAGGGTGGCAGCGGGGTACTGGTGGTGGAGGGGGCAGTGGCAGCTGCCCAGAGCAGACCATGGCCTAGCCCTGTGTAGGTGGGTGCCATCCACTGCAACAGACAAGCCCTGTCTGTTAAACAGTCATGGTATCCCCAGGGAATGCACTGTCTCTGTGGCAACACGGTGGTTCAGTGCACACAGCCAGTGTGTTCAGGAGCAGAAGGTCACAGGTTCAAGTCCCAGCTGTGGTTCCTGCCAACCCAGCACCCACATTTTACCCACTACCAAAATGAGCTAATACAGACAAACCCTTTATTGCAGATGACGTAGACATGCCCAACACACCTACATTTTACCCTACAGAGCACAGACACCATAAACATGCGCATTACCTAGAGCAGAGTCTCCCAAATGCAGTCCTGGAGGTCCAAACACCATTCAGGTTCCATGCTGCCTCTAATAAATGTGGCTGTGCTGCATTTCTATGCACCGCCCCCAAGGTATGCAGATGTATCTCATGCATATTCATTAGGGACAGCATGAAAACCCGAACAGTGTTTGGCCCTCCAGGACTGGAGTTGGGAACCTCTGCCCTAGAGCAATGGCCAACAGGGACAGACACACCCACACCCACAGGCTCCATTATCCCAGGCCTCCTGGAGAGGCAGGATGTTGGGCCCTGCGTGCATCTCCCCATACTAGCACCTGCATACCTTAGCAATGCCACCCTAAACATGGGAAAACTGTACACAGCTATCAAAAGGTTGCTATGATAACTGGCAGATATCAATTCCTACGTTAAGCACAATTGGCTGATTGAGCTGCATCATAGCAACCTTTCTGATGTCTGTGGAGTGTGCCTCAGGTCTGGTGTCTGACAGAGTGACCCCAACAGTATTGCGTACCATAGCCATGCCTGCACTGTGCCCAGGACTGGTGTGGTGGCCAGGGCTGCCAAACACCTCTATAGTTGCACAATGCTGGCATAGGTGTGTGGAGTGTGTGTCTGTCTATCCAGTGTGTGGTGGCTGCCAACACCCTCCATAGCCCACACTGCTCACACTGTTGGAAGTATTGGCCTGCCAATGTGCATAATGAGGAGCAAGGTACTGTGGGAATAGCCTGGATAGGGTGGCCTGGCCTGGCTGCATCTGCAAAGGGCATAGGGCAATGGCTCGGACATTGTAGTGCCTGGCCACCACCTGCATGGACAGGGTGGCCACAGCATGTCCTGCTGGGAGGTCACTCTCACCCTGACTGAGCAGTGACCACGGCATGGCTAGGTTCCCCCATAGTGCTGTATAGTATTTCTCTCATGTGATATTTATGAGTGTGTTTTTGGGGCCCAATCACTGATTTATCTGCTTGGTGTGTATGCTGACATCCCAGTTCTGGGTACACACATTTCCTCCTGGAACATGCACTATGGACTAGCTAGCAGACGGTCTGCAGTTAGTATGTGTCTGGCTGGAGCACCTTGCAGGGTGCAGCGGCTGGAGGCTTGCTGCTGGAGCATGTCAGATAGTGGTGGGGGGCAGCTGAGCATTTCCAGGCCTACTGTCTGTCTGTCTTGCCTTATGGATGTGTACAGATCGGCATTGCCTGCCCTGTAAGGTGTCTGTTCCTTAGAAGGACTGGGGTTGATGGGCCCCTCTACTGCCACCATTGCAGGGAGGTAGAATGTGGATCTGTTGGTGGGTGATCCTGTTTCCCACCCTGAGCCCCAGGGGGTGGGTTGTGTGGTGGTACATATTCTGCCTATGGGTCCAAACACCCCCCCCCCCTTTCACCTACATCATGTAACCATGGTACCAACACAGGATATGCACTATTCTGGGTACATCATAGCCCATAAGGGCTAAACATGACTGAGAAATACAGAAGGACACAGATGTATCCTAGGTGTGTCTGCAGGGACTACCTATCACACACAGTAGCACTGATGTGGACCTGCAGCATGACATATTTCAGACATGAAAGGTGCTGTGGACCTGGTGCTGGGCGCCCCACCTCACCCTCAGGGTGAGCACAGTACCCGCACAATGTGACGGTCTGTAGCTACTCTGTGCCAGTACCACACACGATCAGTTCCCCCTACCAGGTCAAGGTGCTGTGGGGGTGCATACCCCATCTTGTGCCCATCTGTAGACTGCTGATTTGCATGTGCAGTGCATCATGGGTACAGGTGGCTTAACCCTATCCTGGTAACCACAGCAGACAGTTTGTGTGGTGACGTGCAGTCCTTCTGCAGCCAACCAGGGGTTTGTTAGCAGCTGTAGCCCACTGGTTACTTCACTGCCTGTGAAGCCAGTGGTCATGGGTTCAAACCCAGGGTGGGGTTATTTGATAAGGCTGTCTGATGCATTGTATATTTTTAATGTACATTAGTGCTGCCAGCAAAAACACCCTCAGTGTACTGTAACCATAAGGCGCCCCATAAAGCGCCTTATAGGACACCCTATAAAATGCCTTATAGGGTGCCCTATAAAGTGCCTTATCAGGTGTCCTCTACAGCGCCTTATAGGGTGCCCTATAGGGGACATTATAGGGTGCCTTGGCAGACAGTGCACTTTATAATGTGCCCTATGGACTGCCTTATAGGGTGCCTTATGCGGCAACTTAGGTTACGGCACGTGAGGGTGTGTTTGCTGGCAGCACTAATTAAACTACAAATAAAATGCCTCTATAATCAATACTTACACCTAAAAGCTAATGCCTCAGCCAGCCTTATGGATTAGGCACACTGGGGGATCAAACTCATGACTCTATACCATCAGTCATTGTATTAACCATTGTGCTACACCTCTGCTTCTGTGTTTATATGTCTGCGCGCCTACTTAAGATTACCGCACGTTATCGCGTGATAATCCCATTTTGCTACTTTAAGACCAACACGCCCACTCCTTTTATGGCATCTTGCACACTAACGCCAGGTGCACGTTAAGACAGTTTAGTAAACATGTCCCTAAGTTGATGGAAAATATATACCAAAATTATGAATAGGTAGAGACCTCAGCTGGAGAAGCCCCACCATTTCAATTCATTCTGAGGCTGTGGGCATTATCCCCATCCAGTTTTGTTCATTGGTCCCTACCCATAGGAACTAGCATGTTTTTTCAAATTTTTAGATGCATATAAAAAATTTTAAAATACTTAGCTGAACGAAAAGGTTCCAGAGTTAACAGCACACACGTTCCCAGCTGTGAAACCAAAATTCTCAACTCGAGTTTCGGCAATGTAGCTATCCAACGGCTCCTTCAAGAGTACTGCACAGCTGGGATGTAGAGTAATGGCATAAACAAAACACCCCTTTACTTCCGGGTATTTAAAGGAACCTGCAGTAAACAAACGTATGACATCATCCTATGGAATCCACTCCCATTAAAGGCATCACAATATGGAAGACCATTCAATCTCCTCATTGCGTACAAGAGGGTGCAAGCAGTTCAATTTAAAGATCCAATGTTATTCAAGGCATGCTAAGGATACATCCTTATCCCCCCGGATATTTTGGGAGACACAATCAATCACAAACCATCTCATTTCTTGCCAAGTATGTGTGTAGTCGATACAATGTTGCACCAATAGTGCCGTTAACGTCCGAGTAGCCAAGCGAGACTTATGTTCACTGAGACGTATCTTGACCATATGGAAAGTTCTGCCCATGTAGATTTTATTACATGGGCATACTATCACATAGATTGTGCAGGTAGTCTGACAATTGGTCACATGTCTCAGATTGTATTGAAAAAAACATGCTAGTTCCCACAGTGTCTCTCTTCTTTCTTTTGTGTATAAGTAAAATATCAACATTTAGTTACCACCTAAATCTATGCGGCTCTTTTTAAAAATATCCTCTATATAGTTAAAGTTCCCCTCCACTCCAAAGGGGAACAACATCTCACACCACTCTTAGACGGCGCCTTTTACTAAAGCACACTAGCTGGTTAATGGGCATTTGAACACAAGGCAACTGGCAGTCGGGAGCACTAACATGCGATAGTGTTTGCCACCGCATGCTAAAATGCACGTTAATCAGCGATTATGGGATGGGGTGGGGAATGGGCGGAGAGAGGGCAGGCATGGAGAGCACATTACCGCTAGCACCAGGACAATTGCTACGTACTCAGAGGCAACTTGGCTCTTAATGTGGGTTCACCTAGCAACGACTCTACTACTACTAATACTAGCACTATACTAATTTGTATAGTGCTACATAGACATAGATGAAAGCGCTATATATAGATGTAAGACACAGTCCCTGCATTAAGTAAACCCGCTTTAGTGGAGCGCACATGAGGCAAACTCATCACGCGTTAGCTGCTGGGGACATACTAGATACGCTCCTGACAGCTAATGTGGAGGTTTTGCAATTAACGCGTGTGAGATTGCACTGTTAGTGGCAAATCATTAGCGGGCTTTAGTAAAAGGGGCTTATAGTGCATGAAACAGTATCCTCAAGTCAAAAATCAGTTAGTCCAACTTGATCATTGAAACAGACAAAATGTTGATAGGAAACTAAGCCTGGAAGCCATCTTCTCAGCTATGACTGGTTGCCCTACTCCAAAAAGCAATGCATTGGGCAGGCAAGTTTGGATTTAGAGCATATATCGCCTTGCATATGGTTATCATTACTTTCCTGGATTGCCACCCTGTACATGTGTACTAATCTCTTGCCAACATTATTTGCTAAAGAAGATAAGCACATACTTAATTTGTGTGGATGCTGTTGACTCTTACAACTTTTCGCAACAAATTTGTTCCAGGGATCCATATAAGGCCATGGGTCTTGCTCAGAGATATTGATGTTTCATCCCTTCCGTTTTATAATACTGGCCCTGCAGCTGTTTCTCGGATTGAGGTGAAAGTGCAGTACTGAATGAGTTGAGCAATAACAAACAACAGTGAAGCACAGAGAACAACAGACCCCCCAAGAGAGAAACAAGGATGTGTGTCACCGCTTAATCGCATTTAGAATTAAACCTGAAGCAGGCTCTGGGAGGAGAGTTTCAGCCATTGTTCAGTAGCAACACCTAGTGGTCAGACTTAGGGCCCACAAGAACTAGGGGTACCAAGATTCATGCTCAAGTATGTCACTGTCGGGCTGGGCTGCAAAGGAGATATAAAAATATAGGAGAAAAACCCTGGGTAGCTGTGCACGGCGGCTCATTTATTTATTTAAAAGCTTTTCTATACCGCACTCTTTAATATCAGTGCGGTTTACAATTAACATTTCTTGTACAGTGCAGGATGGACCTGCCTTGTGCTTACATTGAACAGGCGCAGGAACTTGGAATTGCAACTGGGGTAACTCTATACAGGTTAGACCTTTGTCACCATGCTGTATAACGGCGTGGTTGGGTCTAAAAACTATGTACATAACACTGTTGTCCAGTAGAGGCCAGTGCCAATTGTGCTGAAAGCCCAAAGAAAAAGGAGGAAACAGCTGAGCCAAACAGAAAAAGAATTAACCTCTCATATTTCTCCTTTTCTTCTTTTACAGTTTTACAGAGATGCTAAGGATTGGTGGCTGTTCGGCTTTTATTTCTGTGTCCCTCTGATCTGTACTGCGATATTTTACACCTTAATGACTAGTGAGATGCTGAACATGAGAGAAGGAAGTTTGAGAATCTCTCTCAGTGAACATCTAAAGCAGGTAAGTAATGAATAAGGCTGTCACAATTGTGTGCAGGATCAATGAAGTTGACTAACTTGACCTCAGAAAGAGAGGGTGAAGAGGAGAGTGATTCTTCTTATCTTATGCACATTTGTAAAAGACATTAAGATGGGAGTTTTATAACAGGCTGCCTATATCTGAGGGCTCAGTAGGTATCTGTTTGTAGCCTATTTTATAAGGATACATAGGCGATTATGTGTCTTGATACACAACTAGGGGTAAATAGCAGCCAGATTGAAGCCATGGACAATGAGACCTGCTTGGGAGCAGGTATAAATGTTAGCAGATAATGCGCCCTCGTATTCCTTCCACACACTCCACCTCAAAACACATCTACACACGGGACGCATCCAAGAATGCACCTTCATGACATCACGCAGGCTTTCTTGTGTGCACACTGTACGATCATTTTATAAAAGTCCTTTTACATGTGTATAAAGGCTTTTATGTGTGAAAAACCCTTTATAACCTTCCCCTCAGTACATAACAACTGCCATACTCGGTCAAGCAAAAGGTCCATCAAGCCCAATATCCTGTTTCCTGGCCAATCCAGGTCACAAGTGCCTGCCAGGATCCCCATGCTGTTTATCCCAGAGGTATTTCCCCCAGTCCACTTTAATGATGGTTTATGGACTTTTTTCTCCAGGAATTTGTTCAAATCTTTTTTAAACCCAACTACACTAACAGCTCTTGCTACATCCTCTGGCAATGCATTTTAGAGCTGAATTGCATGTTGAGAAAAAAATATATTTTCTCTTATTTTTTAAAATGTACTACTTTGTAACTTCATGGTGTGCCCCTAGTCTTTGTCCTGTTCTTTTATGAAAGACAGGGCCAGCCCGTCCATTGTGCGAGAATGTTCTTCGCACAGAGCCCTGCGCTTCAGGAGGTCACACTTCAACAACATCCCACACATGCTGTTTGGGGTTTCAGAGGGAGTTGGGGAGATCAGAGGCCCTGGCTCACCTTTGTACAGCCGCCGAAGTGAAGAGCGCCATTTTTCTTCATTTTGGCAGCTGTGTTCTAGTGTAGGCTGCTGGCGTGCCAGAGATCAAAGGGCATTTCCTGTTTCCCGGCACTCAACGTATAGCTGCCTATACTAGAACACAGCTGCTGAAGTGAAGAAAAATGGCACTCTTCACTTCGGCGGCTGTATAGAGGTGAGCCGGGGCCTCTCCAGCTCCCTCTAAAGCCAGTATGACAGGTGTGGGGCTCTTCAGAGGGGAGGAGCTAGGACTGGAAATGGTTGATGGGGTGGGCTAGGACTGGAAATGGGTTGATTGGGGGCTAGGATAGGACTAGAAAGGGCTGATGGGAAGGCTAGGATTGGAAATGGGCTGATGCAAGAGGATGGGAGAATGGTACTAGAAGGGAGCGGATGCTGGGTGGGGCTGGAACTAAAAGGAAGCTGATGTTGGGGAATGACTGGAAAGGGAAGAAAAATCAACGACTGGCTGGACATTGGGAGAGTAAGTGGGGATTGAGGATAAAAGGGTGAAATTTGAGTGGATGAGAAAGGAATAAAGAAAGAAATGGAGGCAAGAGTAAAAGGGGAATGATCAGTATGTTAAAGCAGATGTAGAGAGAGAATGGAAAAATATTAGAAGAGGGAAGAAAGGACAAATGGACAGCAGACAATGGAGAGTTAGCCGAAGACACATAGAAACCAGAAGAAAGTGACTGGAGCAATTGCAACTGAAAAATAAAATGCCCAAACAACAAAAGATATAAAATACTCTCTTTTGAATTTATTAACTGGAATATGTCAGCTCTAGGAAATCTGATCATAAAAATCATTGAGGAAAACGCACAAAAGAAAAGTATTATTTATATATGTAGGAAAGTTCATTGTGTAAGGGGAAAGAATAACCCCCCTCCCCCGAATAACGAACCTCTCCCTTTTCATCTTAAAGTGAAATTGTGCAAATAAGCTAGTGCAGAACTTCAAAAAAGTACCATAAAGCCACAATGCTAAGAATTAATAGAATATAACATAAATTCTCAAACTTAGCTGGCAGCTGGAACCCAAAAGAACCTTAGAGGCAGATGAATGTAGAATCTCATCAAATCAGGGGATCACCAGTGAGTCACAACCGCTTCAAAAGGAACAAGGAGATTTTCCACCCAAAAAGGTTCACGACACAGCGCCGTATTTCGGATCCACTGATCCTTTCTCAAGTAACAAGTTTGAAAAATTCTCCAGATGATTAATAAACACTTGGTAAGTTGTTTGCATATATCAGCCCCGCTTCGATTTCAGCAACTCCTTTAAAGAGGATGGCATCTGACGTCACAAAGAAGCAAACGTCGTAATATATGTACCCACAAAACAGCTGCTACAGATATCAGAAAAGGACAATTCAAGTGCTCAAAACACTCCACCAATCAAGTTCCGAATTTGAGCCATCAGGAGCAACAGTGTGCAAAATGAATATCCAACGTTGTTCCAAGATCTGTAAATGCTGCTCCCGATCCCCACCATGAGAATTCAGGGGGACATAATCAATAATGCACCACGTAAAATCTGCAAATGTGTGTTGAAATTGAACACAATGAGGAACTAAAGGAGCTGCTAAAGTGTTAATATTCTTTTAAATGGCATACCACTTGCCTTTCCTCCTAAATTGTGTATTTGTTGACTTGCCCTTGTGGACTTCAATATGTTGGACGGACCATTCGCCCAATCAAGAAACATCTCGCTGAGCATAAATCTCAAATTAATACTAACACTTTAACGGCTCATTTAGTTCCTCATTGTGTTCAATTTCAACACACATTTGCAGATTTTATGTGGTGCATTATTGATCATGTCCCCCTGAATTCTCGTGGTGGGGATCGGGAGCAGCATTTACAGATCTTGGAACAACGTTGGATATTCTTTTTGCACACTGTTGCTCCTGATGGCTTAAATTCGGAACTTGATTGGTGGAGTGTTTTGAGCACTTGAATTGTCCTTTTCTGATATCTGTAGCAGCTGTTTTGTGGGTTCATATATTACAACGTTTTCTTCTTTGTGACGTCAGACGCCATCTTTTTTAGAGGAGTTGCTGAAATCGAAGCGGGGCTGATATATGCAAACAACCTACTGAGTGTTTATTAATCATCTGGAGGATTTTTCAAACTTGTCACTTGAGAAAGGATCAGTGGATCCAAAATGCAGCACTGTGTCATGACCCTTTTTGGGTGGAAAATCTCCTTGTTCCTTTTGGAGCAGTTGTGACTCACTCGTGATCCCCTGATTTGATGAGATTCTACATTCATCTGCCTCTAAGGTTCTTTTGGGTTCCAGCTGCCAGCTAAGTTTGAGAATTTATGTTATATTCTATTAATTCTTAGCATTGTGGCTTTATGGCTCTTTTTTGAAGTTCTGCACTAGCTTATTTGCACAATTTCACTTTAAGATTAAAGGGGAGAGGTTCGTTATTCGGGGGGTATTCTTTCCCCTTACACAACAAACTTTCCTACATATATGAATAATACTTTTCTTTAATACTTTTCTTTTGTGTGTTTTCCTCAATGATTTTTGTGATCAGATTTATTTATACTGATATTTGGTACTGATCCAATTTCTTTTTGGTCAGTTTTTTGGAGCTCTGGGAAATGTGCATCATTAACGTCTTTGCGTTTTGTTGAGTATAAAAGGAAATTAATTTATAGTTTTATTTATCCAGTGTTGTTGTACATTCCACGTTTGGCTTTTGGGGTTCACAGTTTAATTATTGTCCTCCTATTTCTAAACTGTGATCCCTTGTTCTTTGTTTGGTGACAGTCTATGTTCTGCATGTGTAACCAAGCTGAGGTATTCTGTTCATGTAGTTTCTATTTGACAGTGCCACTTGTTCTCTTTCCCCAGTAGGAGATGTACTGGTATTCTCTGAGATGTATTGGTTTAATATTTGCAGTGTTGCCTTTTTGATAGGTAGGGTTTGGTGCTTTATGAATCCTGGTAGTGCTGTTATTATACGGCAGGTTTGCTATGGGTTCTAAATGGGCAGTGTTTGTAGTAGTTCCTAATGTGCCTGGCGGTTGGCACTGGATTATAGTAATGTAGAAATCTTGTAGTCTTTCTTTATCAAGACACTCATTAAGAGGCATGTTTACTAAAAGTTAGTGTACATTAACATTATGTAAATATTTATGCAAATGGAGCCACTTATGCAAATGAGGCCCTGCAATGAGTATCCACGCATGGCCCCGCACCCCCCTTGGGCTGCCCCTGTTGAAAGAATAAACAATCAATTCATGTTTACCCATCCCACTCCATTCAGGATTTTTCTATTGTATCTCCCCTTATCCATCTCTTCTCCAAGCTGAAGAGCCCTAACCTCTTTAGCCTTTCCTCATAGGAGAGTCATTCCATCCCCTTGATTGTTTTTGTCCCCCTTCTCTGTACCTTTTGTAATGCCACTATGTCTTTTTTGAGACACAGAGAACAAACTTGCACATAAAACGCAAGGTGCAGTTGCACTATGGGCCGATCCAGAGGCATTCTGATACTCTTTGTTTTATTCTCAGTTTCTTTCCTAATAATGCCTAACATTCCATTTGCTTTTTAGGCTGCTGACACATACTGAACAGAAGATTTCAATGTACTGCCCACAATGACACCTAGATCCTTTTCCTGGATGGTGATTCCTATTGTGGAACCAAGCATTGTGTAGCTATAGTTTTGGGTATTCTTCCCTATGGATGTAGCTTTGCATTTATCCACATTAAACGTCTTCTGCTATTTAGATGCCCAGTCTCCCAGTCTTGGAAGGGCCTCCTGCAGTTTCTCTCAATCCATATGTGATTTAACAGCTTTGAAAAATTTGGTGACATGTTTATGTTTGTCTTTATTTGATATACCGCATTTATGTACATAAGCAATGTGGCTTACAAAAATAATTTTTTAACAAGAAATAAGAAGGAACTCCATTTATCAAAGTAAAAAGGAAAAGAGTGTAAGGGGAAACATAGTAGAGAGGTAGGAAATGGGAGGGGAGCTAACAGAGGGGGAAAGGGGTAAGAAGTACTGTATATTGTATTGGCAGCAACACAGCCACCCAGGCCTAAGAGACTTTAAAAGCAATTTTAAACAGTTGGGGTTTTTTTTGAAAAGTTTAACATTTTCTTCCATATGTAAGAGAATGGGAAGGCTATTCCGAAGTGGGGAGCTATGGTAAAGAATGCCAATTGCCATGTGGATTCCAGTTTTGCTTTAGGTGGGGGAGGGATATGGACCCTATTTCCATGAATCGAGAAAGAGTCTCCATCTGCAAATGTAATCAACTCACTTGTTTCCCATTCCAAATCAGTTAATATGCTAAAAATCACCGGTCCAGGTACTTCACTATTCACCTTCTTCCATTTAACTCTATCTCCGCTTTCTCTCTCTCAACCAGTTCCCAATCCATGACTTTCTAACTTCCTCAGGAGTCTCTGATGTGGGACTTTATCAAACACTTTCTGAAAGTTTAAATACTCCAGCGTGGTTTTAAAAATGCAGTGAGAGAGACTGTTAGAACCAAAAAACAATCTTTCAAAAAATGTTAAAAAGGATTCAAATGAAGAAAACAGGAAACAGCATTAGCAGTGGCAAGTTAGATGCAAAGCATTAATAAGGCAGGCAAAGACAGAATTTGAAAAGAAGCTTGCTGTGGAAGTAAGAACACATAATAAAAAATGTTCTGTATATATTCAAAGCAAAAGGCCTGTGAGGGAATCATTTGGGCCATTAGACAACAGAGGAATAAAACAGGCACTAAGGGAGAACAAGGTCATAGAAGAGAGACTAAATTATTTTTTTGTTTTGGTCTTTACCGAAGAAGATGCAGGGGAGATGCCCATACCAGAAATGATATTTAAAGATAATGAACTGAAGAAATAGAAACACATTTCAGTGAATCTGGAAGATGTAATAGTTCAATTTAACAAATTAAAGAGTAGCAAATCACCTAGACCAGATGGCATACATCTCAGGATGCTGAAAGAACTCAAAAACAGAATTGCAGACCTACTATTAGTAGTTTGTAAACTGTCATTAAAATCATCAATAATATTTTATTTTATTTATTTATTTCAACTTCTTATATACCGCACTCTTTGACATCAGCGCGGTTTACAGATAACATAAAGAAACCAGAACAACAGGCTGTTTGGTATTACATATAACAGGAGTATCAACTTGGATAACATGGGAGAACTATTTACATGGAGTATATAATCTATTAACTAGATCACATGCTCGAACTATTTACATAAAATTAGCAGGAATGCTTGGAACAAGGAGAGAGACTGTGGATTGTATTAGGGTGGGGCTATTATGTTACGCTTCATGTGGGGTAGTATTTGATGAAAAGGTGCAGTTTAAGGGCCTTTCTGAACTGGGTTAGGTCGGTTATGGCGCGGAGATCAGATGGGAGAGAATTCCAGCATTTTGGTGCGCTACACATGAAAGCTCTGTTTGACGTTGATAGGCTGCACGTTGTTATAGCCTTTGGGGTTGTTAGTGAGTTTAATGCTGCCTGTCTCCTATTTCTGTTTTATGGGACGGTTTGGATGAGTTTAGAAAGTGATGTGGACGATAAACCATTTATGGCCTTAAAAGTGAGAATAAGGGTTTTGAATGTAAGTCTTCCGTGTATAGGGAGCCAATGGAGTTGTTTGAGGATAGGTGTGATGTGATCATTTTTGGGCGCTCCTAGAAGAACCCTGGCAGCGGTGTTCATGGCAAGCTGTAAGGAGCTTACGGTGGATTGTGGGAGTCCTTGTAGAATGGAGTTGGCGAAGTCGAAATGCGGTAGTATCAGAGCTTGGTAGATGGTTCTGAAGTCTTCGTGATCTAGTAGGGGACGTAGGTGTCTGAGCGTGCGTATTTTGAAGTACACAGATTTTACGATATTGTTTATGTGTGATTTCATATCGAGCCTATGGTCTAGTGTGACTCCGAGGTATTTTATTGTTTCCTTGGTGCCTAGGTCAGCTCCCTTGACACTTATATGTGGTGGTGGAGTAAAGTTGGGGTCTCTTGTGATAAAGAGAACCTCAGTTTTCTTATGCTGAATGCGGAGGTTCTGTGAAAGGAGCCATTGTGAGACTGCGTCGAAGCAGTTTGTTATAGGCAATAAATCCATTTGCATTGTGGAAAATGGCATGTAGAGTAGGATATCATCGGCGTATATCATACATTTCACATTGAAAGACCTGATGATATCGCAGATAGGCTGCATATAGATGTTGAACATGAGGGATGAAAGTGAAGACCCTTGCGGAACGCCTTGTCTTTGATGGAAGAGTTTTGATTCTCCTGTTGCAGATTTAACGTATTGCATTCTGGTATCGAGGTATGATTTACACCATTCAAGTGCTGTGTTGCAGATGCCTTTTTCTTTCAGTCGACCGAGGAGAATCTCGTGATTTACCGAGTCAAACGCTGCTGCTATATCCAAGAAGATTAGCACAACGCCTTGTCGGATGTTGTCTATGGTATTGAGAACATCGTTGAAGAGAGTGGTAAGCAGTGTCTCAATGCCATGGAATTCTCTGAAGCCGTGTTGAGAATGGTCTAGAGGGGCTGCGGAGTCAATGTGGTTTTGGATTTGGCGCTGTGCCTCTTTCTCAAAGATCTTTGCTAAGAGGGGGATACTGGCTATAGGCCTGTAGGAGTCTGGCCGTTTTGGGTCTAGTTTAGCGTTTTTTAGCAGTGGCCTGATGGATGTGAGCTTTAATGCAGATGGGAAGGAGCCAGTAGTGAAGGAGAGGTTTATGATTCTTGCAATGAAGGGGCTAAATGCACACCGAAGATCCTTTATCCAAAAGGCTGGGCAGGGATCGGTCTGCGCGGTGGTCGTGTTGAGTGAGGTGATTGTGTCTTCAATGTGTTTAGAAGAAGGCGTGGTAAGTGCGGATAGGGATGTTGGGCAAGTTGTTTCTTGTATGTTGTTTTTTGAGAGTTCATCTGTCTGTAGGAGTTTTGATTGCAAGTAATCAGCGAATTCTTGTGGGTGGATATCATTATTTTGTTCAGAGGATGGTTCCTTTGATAGTGACTTAACCAGGTTGAAAAGGTCACGAGGTTTGTTCAATGATCTCTTGAGCATATCTGAGTGGTATTGCTTCTTTCTGGTTGTGATTGCCTCGCGGTGAGTTGAGAGGTGGAGAATGTAGGCTTTGTGGTCATCGATAGCTAGTGAGCGGCACCAGCGTTTTTCGAGCCTTCGTAGGTGCCTAAGAGAGGACCGTAGCTCGGGGGAAAACCATGGAGCAGAGGTTCTTTTCCCTGATATGGACTTTTTGTGTGGTAGTTGAGCAACAGCGTTGAGGCTGTTGTTCCAGGCAGCGATTGACTCGTCAAGGTTGAGAGTTGTGTTGTTGAGGACTGGTTGGGTACTTGACAGAATAAGTTCTCTATTGAAAGGTTGAAAGCCCCGTGTTACTCTAGATGGATTGGCGAGTTTACTGGTGTTCAGACTATGACTGTTGTTCAGGGGAATTTGTAGGTTTATAAGTTTATGGTCAGACCATGGGACATCGGTGATTGATTTTACAATGTTGCTGTTTTGCTCAGAGACATGGTGGGGGGCGAATACCATGTCAAGAATGTTTCCTTTGGTATGAGTGGGCTCAGTGATCATTTGTTTGTAACCAAGATTTTCAATGGCATTGAGGAGTGAAGAGGACTGGTTTTGTTGTAGTGATGGGAGGTTCAGGTCTCCCATTATCCAGTTGGGAGTGTTGGGGTTGCAGGTATTGGCGGCCAGATCCAATATGGTGGGCAGGTCGTCTGGGGAGCTCGAGGGGGCTCTGTAGACCAGGTTCATGGAGCATTGTTTATTGGCTATGGTGATTATGTCCAGATTGTTTGTGCTATGGGAGTTGGTCATGTTGAAGAGGAGTTCAGACTTGGTGAGTATGAGTGCTCCTCCTCCCTTCTTGTTTTCTCTGTGGGTTGTGTGTATAGTGAAGTTTGGTGGAATGAGTTGGTTAATAAGGACATTGTCCTCTTTAGATAACCAAGTTTCAGTGATCATGAGAGCATCAAGGTCATAAAGGGTAACTATATCTAGGATTACAGGCCATTTTTTTCGAATTGATCGAGCATTTATAAGGGCACATTTTAAGTTTTGTGAGGGCGAGGGTTTGTGTTGCTTCAAGTTACTGGATTGCTGTATTGCAATGTGGATCAAGTGGGAGTGTCGGATATGAGCTTCCCTAGTCGGATAAAGATAAGAGTTGCCTGCGCAATGTTTTCCGTGGTTTTTGAGGATGGGGATATTACTGGAGGTGGGGGAGTAGGCAATGGTGGTTCCGAGCCAATCTGTGAGAAGGTAAAAACTGAGGAAGGTAATGAGGTGGAGAGACATTTTGGTTTCTGAGATGTAATGTGAGATGGTAATTGAGTTTTGGGTGGTGAGAATACACAATACAGTATACAGGTAATTTCACAGTACAGTATACAGGCTATGGAGTAGTGACAAAGATATCACTGATTAAGGTGTAAGTTACAAAGCTAGCAAAGACTACAGTAAATATAACAGGAGTCAGGTGTGTGAGTGTGTGAATGCTATACAGACAACTGTAAGAGTAAGGCTGATGAAGAGAGTCGGGTGTGTGGGTATGTGAATGCTATACAGACAACTGTAAGAGTAAGGCTGAAGAAGAGAGTCAGGTGTGTGGGTATGTGAATGCTATACAGACAACTGTAAGAGTCAGGCTGATGAAGACAGTTGGTGTTTGTGAGTCATGTTGATTGGTGAGGGTGATGTGGGTGACCAGTTGGGAGTGATTACTGACGACAGTATAGGACAGTATATGACAACATAAGACAACAGAATCTTTATGTTTATAATGACGTGGGTGGTTACTGACAACAGTATGGGACTAGGCAGGAGTATAGGCAGTTAATTGGATCTTAAGGGTGTATATTCAAGGGACAGTCAAGACATGCTATAGGTAGCAATATATGGGGTTACTTTGAACTGCTGAGTGAATTTCTTGGTTAGACAGTTGGAGTATACTTGCTGTGAGGTCGGACAACTTGCTGGAGACGACTGAGAGTTCAAGTTGGAGAGTCGTGTGTGGTTGCAGACTTCTTGGCTTGGCTGTTACTCGGGGTCTTCTGAGAGGGCCTTTGCCTAAGGGCCGTGCCAAAGGGCCCTCTGGCGAGGCCCTCAGGCGCGGGCCCGCCTGACGGCGGCTGCTTTTCTGTTGTAAGGCTCCGCCTCCCACAGCCCCGATTGGGCTGGAGGCCTCCTGAGCAGGCTAAGATGGCTGCGCCCTGCTCAGGTGTGCTCTACCCCGATCGGGGAGCACAGAGCCAGCTGAGAAGGAGAAGAGAAGCTGTTTCCAGACGGCGGCTGCTTTTCTGTTGTAAGGCTCCGCCTCCCACAGCCCCGATTGGGCTGGAGGCCTCCTGAGCAGGCTAAGATGGCTGCGCCCTGCTCAGGTGTGCTCTACCCCGATCGGGGAGCACAGAGCCGGCTGAGAAGGAGAAGAGAAGCTATTTCCAGATGGCAGCTGCTTTTCTGTTGTAAGGCTCCGCCTCCCACAGCCCCGATTGGGCTGGAGGCCTCCTGAGCAGGCTAAGATGGCTGCGCCCTGCTCAGGTGTGCTCTACCCCGATCGGGGAGCACAGAGCCGGCTGAGAAGGAGAAGAGAAGCTGTTTCCAGATGGCGGCTGCTTTTCTGTTGTAAGGCTCCACCTCCCACAGCCCCGATTGGGCTGGAGGCCTCCTGAGCAGGCTAAGATGGCTGCGCCCTGCTCAGGTGTGCTCTACCCCGATCGGGGAGCACAGAGCCGGCTGAGAAGGAGAAGATTGGAGAGTGGACAACACCAATTTTTAAAAAGAGTTCCATGGGTGAGCCAGAAAACTACAGACTGGTGAGCCTGAGGTCAGTGCCAGGCAAAATGGTAGAAACCATAATAAAGGACAAAATTATTAAATATTTAGATAGTCATGGTTGAATGAGACAAAGCCGACATGGATTTAGCCAAGGGAAGTCTTACCTCACCAATCTGCTACATTTTTTTTGAAGGTGTGAATAAACAGGCAGATAAAAGTGAGCCAGTGGACATAGTGTATCTGGATTTTCAGAAAGCCTTTGACATGGTCCCTCATGAGAGACACTTGAGGAAATTTAAAAAGTCATGAGATAGGAGGCCGTGTCCTATTGTGGATTGGAAACTGGTTAATAGATAGAAAACACAGAGTAGGGCTAAATGGTCAATTTTCTCGATGGAAAAAGGTAAATAGTGGAGAACTCCAAGGATTTGCTCAAGGCCTTTTACTTTTTAATATATTTATAAAAGACCTGGAAATAGAAACAGTGAGTGAGATGATCAAATTTGGAGATGAAACAAAATTATTCAAAGTTGTTAAATCATAAAAGTATTTGAAAAATTGCAAGAAAACCTAGAGGAATTTGAAGGCTCACCATCTCTACCTCCACTCGCAATACGTACAGCTCCTAAGTCGAAGCTCAGACTGACGGTGTTGTGCTCATGCAAACAGTACATCAATGCTGCTAAATATCTGAGCATGCAAACCAGACTATATAGAGGCAACAAAGTGCACCAAAGCTATTGTGAAAGCAGGTGTAAAATGAGAGGTGCATGCTGACAGACCCTGCAGCAGAACAGACAGGTAATTGGAATACCGCCTTAGTTGCTCTTGCAGTGCTCATCACTGCCGACAGCTTGTGCAGTGCTAAAGAAGGGCCTGAAGACATCCAACATAGCTTTCTACAGCAACATGACAAGACATATCCCTATCAATAACACTGTTCTACAAATTTTCAAAAATTGTTTGCTTCAGAAATTAAATGTGCTATTTCTTAATGAATTTGATACGCTGAATTCAAATATCATAGTGAAATTGGTCAATTAGTTCCTGTTTCTATATGTTGAAGAATTTACATTTTACCACTATGTATGGTAAAAATTGAGCCTAAATCCTTAGATGTAAATCAAAATCTTATTACAAATGAAAATTTGCACAATAACAAGCATGTTTATATAAAATAAAGTTCATAAACGTACTTAGAAGAAACAGAGGAGTAATTATGTCCGCAATTTAACTTTCATTAAGAACATTTGTAAGTACATTCTAGCAAGTTTTGTTCTCATTCAGTGGCTTCACTACTCTTCCTGATCTGTTTCTTGTACTGAAGCAATGGAATATCCCTTGTCACTGTCCAGCAGTAGTCTGCAAGCATTGATGGACTCCATTTACCCTGATACCTCTTTTCCATGGCTGCAATGTCTTGGTGAAATCATTCTCCATGTTCATCACTTACTGCTCCGCAATTTTGTGGGAAAAAATCTACATGAGACTGTAGAAAATGAATCTTTAAGGACATGTTGCAACCAAGGATTTTGTATGCCTTGAGAAGATCTTGAATAATCTCTTGGTAATTATTTGCTTTGTTGTTTCCAAGAAAATTTTGAGTCACTGATTCAAATGCTATCCATGCAGCCTTTTCCTTTCCACGCAATAAACCAAGAAATTCATCATCTTGAAGTGCACGAATCTGAGGGCCAACAAAAACTCCTTCCTTAACTTTGGCATCACTCAGTCTAGGAAATTAACCACTAAGATAACTGAAGCAAGTTTTGTTTTATCCATCGCCTTGACAAAGTTTTTCATTAGTCCCAACTTGATGTGCAAGAAGGCATCAAAATCTTGTTGCTGTCGACAAGTGCTGGAAATAGAACATTTTTGCTTCCAAGATCCAGTGACTAATGGAGTGGCCAGTCCCTTTTGACAAAATGTCAATCTCTAGCACAACTATCCCATTCACACAGGAAGCAGCAGTACTCGGTGTATCCACCCTGAAGACCAAGCAAGAGGGCAACCACTTTGAAGTCACCACAGATTGACCATAGATGTTGATCATAGTTTATACATTTCAAAAGTTGTTTCATATTGTCATAAGTCTCTTTCATAAAAGCTGCATGGCCAATAGGAATTGATGGTAGCAAGTTGCCATTATGCAGCGATACAGCTTTAAGATTTGCTTTGGATGAATCAATGAAGAGCCTCCAGTCATCTGCATTGTAATTGATATTGAGAGCTGCCATTAAACCTTTTATGTTGATGCATGCAGCAAGATCACCTTCTTTGAAAAATAATGACACCAAGTCTTTCTGACGGTCCCGGAAAAAAGAAATTTGAACGACACCAGCCAGAAGATTCCACTGCTGTATTCTGGAACCCAAAAGCTCAGCTTTATTCTTCGGGAGGTCCAAATCCCTGACAAGGTCGTTCAATTCACCTTGCGTTATGAGGTGTGACTCATTAGCAGTGGCCAGAAGAAACTCTGGGTCACGTGAGGTTGACAGTTCATGACTACAAACTTCTTCCTCTTCCTCACTTGATTCTAATGATAATGATTCTGACATTTTGGGAATTGGTAACCCTTCTCCATGAGGCACTGGGCGTATTGCAGATGGAATGTTTGGATATTGCACAGTCCACTTACTCTTTCTGGATATGCCTTTCTGAATTGCAGGAACCATGCAGAAGTAGCAATTGCTGACATGATCTTTGGGCTCTCTCCAGATCATTGGAACTGCAAAAGGCATTGATTGCCTTTTCCCATTCATCCATTGCCTGAGATTTGTTGCACATGTATTGCAGCATATGTGTGGCGCCCAGCTCTTATCCTGATCTCCTATTCTGCAGCCAAAATATAAGTTGTAGGGTTTCTTAACTGCCACAGTCATATTCTGTTTTTGTGATGTAAAAGTCACTTCACCACAAATATAGCAAAAATTATCTGCATTATTAAGTACGATGCATCGCCGAATACTCTGTGATTGACCTATTGGCATAAAATAATGCAAAATAATTAATTTTTAATCTTTCTGTGACTAATACATCTTAAGATTCATACTATCAAGTGATGCAAATTTAAATACTGATTGCATCATCTGGTTTTGGACAGATATTTCTATTGATTGCAAGTAGAGATTACACAATCTCGCGCAAATGTTGCATAATACACAGTTAATGGCCCCTAATGACTAATTAATAGCATATATCTTAGCAACTAGACCTAATCAACTAGCAACTAGACTTAACCCTCCATTGCCCATGTTCCCTGTAAAATAGTTGTCTCCAAGTTATAATGCCCTGTTCAATGTAATTTCAGTTTGTTAAATGTAAACCGCCTTGATATCATGAAAGGCGGTTATATAAGAAATGTTAAATAAAATAAATAAATAAATAATCAGCCATTTTCATTATGATTTCTGTGTTCAACAGCCTTAAATTAGTTCAGAACAGCTGCTTTCGTGGCCGGAGCATTTTGGCTGTTGAACAGCGTAATACATAACCATCAGAATAGAAGCATGCAACAGTGCAAACATCAGAACAACATGCCCAAAAGCACCTTCACCAGTCAATACAATGTGCACTATGTTAGCGGCCTCTGATGGTGCGGTTGGATATGTGTTCATGCTGTCTGCACTGCAGCATGCACCCACTCCGCGGGTCCCCCACCATTGATAGGGTCATGCTGTACTGTATCGCTGCAGGGCTGCTCCTCATTCACACTAACACCTGCTGATGCTGCAGTCAGCCCTACGGTCCAGGCTCTGGGCATACAGTCATGACCCCCCCCCCCGAATAACAGAGCAGCGCACCAGTGCCTCCCCTGTACCCCTCACGACACATGCACACACACACACTCTTGCTTGCTGTCACAGAACACATACCTCTGCCACAACGATGCCCAGCACCTAGAAACAACTGCTGGTATTACATGATGGCATGATGCCACAGGACAACACATCTGAACTGCGTTTCTCAGACAAACAGGAATCTGTTCCATGCAAACTCACATCTGTATATCTACAGTCCCAGTTCTCGACCATACTGTCTATTGCACAACATTCTATTTCTGTGGGTGTGCTTTTACTGTTCCGTACACTTAAACACGTCCCTCACCTCTGCATTCTGTTGTACACAACTGCATCTTGTGCTCTCCAAGACAGCACACACAACACTTCAATAAGGACCAGACACAACCCTTTCTCCATATGGCACACAATGTAGGGCAAAGCAGAATCTTCTCTAAGTCCTGCTCTTATTCCACGGTTCCGCAGGCATAACATGTATGTCAACGGGGATGTCTGGGAATATTCAGGGGCCTTTCTTGAATACGTACCCTTTTTGCGTCTCACATAGCTAACCACGCCCCCATTCCATCCCTCCCCGCCCATGTTCTATGATCCCCATAGTACCGCCATGTACTTGCAGGGCTGTGGTGTATATTTTCGGGGGAAGGACATATATCCCACACCTTTAGCTGGCCTATTCACGTTTCATAATGACCCCCTTAGGGAAGAACAACTGAAGTTATTGCTGTATGATGCAAGGTTCCACATTAAGACTCACCACCCAGGAAAAGGATTTAGATGTCATCGTGAACTGAAATTCTCTACTCAGTGTGCAGCAGCTGCCAAGAAATCTAATAGAATGCTAGGAATTGTAAGGAAAGGAACTGAGAATAAAACAAAGGATGTCATCATGTCTCTGTATTGGTCCATGGTGTGACCGCACCTTGAATAGTGCATACTGTACAGTTCAGGTCACCACATCTAAAAAGAAATATAGCAGAATTGGAATAGGTACAGGGAATGGCTCCAAAATGATTAAAAAAAAGGATACACCTATGAGGAAAGGTTAAAAGGTTAAAGGTTCAGCTTGAAAAAGAGATGGCTGAGAGGAGATATGATAAAGTTGTATAAAATAATGAGTGAAGTAAAATGATTAACTGTGAATTGGTCTTCAAAAAGTAGAAAGACTAGGGGACACACAATGAATCTACAAAACAGTACATTTAAAACTAATTGGAGAAAATATTTTTTCACTCAACGTGTAATCAAAGTCTGGAATTTGTTACCGGAGGATGTAGTAAAAGCTGTTAGCGTAGCTGAGTTTAAAAAAGGTTTGGACAAGTTCCTGGAGGAAAAGTCCATAAACCATTATTAAAGTGGACTGGGAGAAACTGACTGATTATCTCTGGGATAAACAGAATAGAATCTGTCTACCACTGGGGATGTTGCCAGATACTTGTGACCTTGCTTGGCCACTGCTGGAAATATGATACTGGGCTTGAAGGAGCATTGGTCTGACCCAGTATGAAAAATCTTATGTTCATTATATTAACTGCTTCAGTGAGGGCACTTTTAGCATATGATGCCTAGGCTGTCAAGGAACATAGGCGCATATATTGAGTCTATTTTAGAAAGCTTCCCTGAAGCTCCCATTCAGAATTAAACTAGATCTGAGGTAGGCCTAACTTTACTTGTGTATGTGCTGATAGGAAGCAGCAGTATAGGTGTATTTTAAAAATGCATATGCATATATTGAGTAAACATAGAGGCTATATTTTTCTGAGCACCTGTTTTATGCACGGATACCCTCAGGCAGTGGTATGCCAAGCCTATTTGTCACCCAGAGCAGATGCTTCCCCCTCCCCCCACATGATGCCCCCACAAGACTTCAGGCTGGGAGGGAACAGTGCCAGGTACGGCGCAGAGGCAGTGTGGAAAGCCAGCGAAGGAGTTTAGTAAGTTTGTCATGCATGCGGGCCTGGAATTTCAGCAACCCGGCGGAAGTCCACACCCACCACCCTGTCCTTGGTATACCACTGCCCCCAGGCAATTCTGTAAGTTCTTATTTGGGTGTATAACATGCTGTTCTACACATTCAAGTCTCATATAAAATCATTTCCAGATTTATATGAGTAGGTGACAAGAAAATATTCCAAAATAATCAATATTTATTCCATCATTCTTCCAAATTTGATTTTGTGAGTAACAGAAAGGGAAAATGCAATCACATGTGAATAGGTTTGCCAAACTATTAAAAAGACAGGTATAGAACTTCCATAAAAACTGAAAGTTTATTGATGCAGTTCCTTTTACAGCTGAATCTATTTTTGATTCTATTTTTTGTGGATCAAATATGTTTATATATTTTTTTTGAGGGAGAGGGGAAATAAGGCTAAGCATTGCTAACTCTGGCAGTATTATTACTTTATTTAAAAGTGTGATGTTGTGAGTTTCAGTTGCAAGCACATGAGTGGCTCTGTTTCTAAGAGGACTACATGACAGTGCATTTCTGACCTCCCACCAGCAGATGTTAGTATATGCTTTTGGTCAGTTTGGTCATTCCTATCTGCTGTATAGTTTCCATTTTCTTTCAGGGGCCATCTTGTTTGAGGTTATTTCCTGTTCTGGAGTATACGGTATATATAGTTAGACTTTACCCTGCCTCATTTGCCAGAGCTTAATCCTCCACCTCTCCAGCATGTACTTTCATGTTTCCTAACCTGCTGAGTCCCTGCTACTGTCTGGACCACGATTCCCTGCTGTGATTGAATTATTCTTCAGATCCAGACTCCTTGCTATGATCTGCTATTCTCTGGGTGCTGATTTCCATTTTGCTCTTGCTGCAGTCTGCTCCATTCCTCAAAGTGGTCTTTCTGTTGGGAGTGTTTTAAGCTGAATCTGTCCTTTATGTCAACATGTTCGCTGTAAGCAATATCACAACCCCAGGCGCTGACCTAGTGTAGCCAGGGACTGAAGACCACCAGCACTTTAGGCTGAACTGGAAGGGAAGGTCACCACTTCAGGCAAAAGCCTACGTCCTCCTTGCTCTGGTGCTGGGATGCCCCATCTATTGGTTCTTATTGTTTTGGACTTTAGCCAGCTCCCCTCCCCCCCCCCCCAGGGTCCCCCTAGCAATTAGAATGGTCACATAAAGCTCTTGCTACATGTATCCTACTGAAATGGCCATGGTCCTATCCACTGAAGAAAATTTCTGAGGTAATTAAGCCAGCATTTGATAGAGCATGGGAGTAGATCAGTGTACTAATTGTGAACCTTTCACCAGAGTGCATCTACTGAAAAACAGCTCCAAGAAACAATCCATTTGTGTCCCTCACCCACAGCAATACCAGAGCCGCCATATAAGGAAGTGATGGTTGAGGCTCCCCTACACTTCACAGGAAGTCCTGTCATGGGTTTTTGAACAGTATTTCATTAGGAGTAGCCTAATGGTTAGAGCAGCAGCCTGAGAACTATGAAAGCTCATTTCTAATCAGGCTGCCACTCCTTGTGATCTTGGGCAGGTCACTTAACCCTCTATTGCCTCTAAGGGCTAGGAAAATATCTACTGTACCTGTATTGAACTTGCTTTGAGTTACTCCTGAAAAAGGTGTGCGTTAAATCCAAGATTCTTTCCCATCATGTTCAACCAACTTGCGTTACAACCACAGATCCAGGGCGGCCTACCTTCTAACAGGAGGGACAATGACCTCGGTCTCTTTACTCTGGGATCTTGTTGTCTCTGACTATGAGGGCTTTATTCATGCTTTAAAGCTTGTATTTGGTGACCTAGGCCACTTGGTTTCTGCAGAGACAGGCTTGAATAATGAAACCTTAGTGGTGACCTTTCGAAACAGAATTTTTGATTAAATTAAGGATGAACTGACTTGCCAAGCCAAATCTTAGCCCTAGAAAAGGATGCCCTGATTCTTTTGTGCATTACTGTAAATGCGAGGAGACTCCTGGAATAATGGGATATGAAGATTAAATTAAAATTGTGTTTTGTGTTTGCATGTTGATGTCCATTCCCAGGAACAGCAGTCAGAACTCCAGCCTCCTGCTGGAGTCTGTCCCCCTCCATGTTTCCTTGTCTGCTCATTTCTTTCAGGCCGAGGAGCCTATGAAGATGGGCTATTAGAACTTACATTGTCTGTAGCAGAGAAAGACCAAAGAAGGAAGTTGGGTTTGTGTGTATTGTGCTGGACAAAGGCGCTTCCCTGTAAACTGTCCTCATAGGTTTGTCTGGAAAATGCAGAGCTTCACTGCTCTCATTACCATTCCCTTGAATTATGTGGCTCAGTGCTTCTCTGTTCCTGACTCATTACTCTGGCCTTTCCCCTTTTCTCTTCAAATCAAATTTCACTAGACATTCTGAAAGCTGCATGATATGCAACAAAATCTAGAAAAATCACTCCCCCTAACTCTTGAGCCAACTTCAATTTCCCTAGTGCAATGCATGGATTTTTCCCTACCCACAGAAAGCACATCATAAACAGTGACCAGGGCAACGCCAATGGAACCATGCTAATGATATAATTTAATTTAGGGGCCAAAACCATCTTAACAGCCTCACCTACCAGGAAAGACAGGGTAGGAATCATCACGTGGTCCACTCCTTTACTAAGGCTAAAAAACACATTTTTCCTCACTGTTAGTTCCAAATACCAAACTCCCAAGTATTTGATTAAATCAGAAGTCCTTTGAAAGGGGAATGTTTGAAGCATTCTGTACATTTAAGGAAAGAGCCTCAGTCCATCCAATTAATTTTATATCCTGAAATCTTTGAAGGTTCATCAACAGTCTCCAACAAGCTGGCTAGTAAATCCACCATAAGAAAAGCCAAGATGTCATCTTCATAGATCGATTATATTCAACTGAAGAAAGCCAGACTCTACAATTTCTACTATTTTGCCCGATAGCTAACACCAGAAGTTCCAAAGTACTGTTAAAGAGCAAAGGAGACAAAGGGCAGTATCCAAAAGCCAAATCATCTCAATAAACTGGGGATCAAACCCGAACCATGCAAACGTCTTGAATAGGTACTCCCACTCAACCCTATCAAAGGCTTTCTTTGCCTCAAGAAAAAAACACTACTATAGGATTTTGCAAACAATTAGCTATTGAGAGAACAGTACAGAGGACTCTAGCATTATCTGTAGTAGTCCTTTACCTGTGTATAATTGAATCTAACACTGATATTCAACCAAGAAGCTAGAATTTTTGAATAGATCTTACAGTCAACATTTATTAATGAAATAAGATTATAATTCGACACATATAGAGAGTCTTTACCCAGTACTGCAAGACTGTAATCTATGCCTCTGTAAAGGAACCTCTAACCAATTTAGGTTCCAAAAATACTCATTTAATAAAAATAAGACTAATAGGTCCAAGAAAGTTTTGTAAAATTCAGACATTAGATCATCCAAACCTGGTGACTTATTCAGTGATAGGGACTTAATGGCTGCCTGAGTCTCCTTTTGTGAAATATCCTCCTTTAACATATCCCTTTGGCCAGGGGATAGAGCAGGATGTTTATGTTTATTCAGTCTTTTCTATAACTTCTCTCGCTGGCATATTCCAATCATTATATTGAAAATAAAAAAAATTTCCTACATGTCTGGCCATTTTTACCTCCTCATCTCACTTCCAGTCTCTGGTTTCTGCTTTTGTCTGTCTGCCTTCTCTTAACCTTGTTCCCAAGGTGACCTTTTTTACTGCATCTACCTACATTTTTCATCTCCCACACCCCAATCCTCCCATTCCCCATCTGTCTCCCTCCTTCTCCACCTTCTCACCAATTCCCTCCTCTCTATATCCCTTCTTTCTGCTTCTTGTCTAGCATGTTCCGTTCTCTTTCCTTCGCCCTGCTCCCTATCTAGTAGTTTACATTCTCTCCCCTTCTCCACCCTCCCAGTCCAGCATTTCTCCTTTCTCCCTCCTCTAGGTGTCTAGCATCTTCCCTTCCTTCCCACCCCGCCCCCAGGTGTCCATCATCTCCCCCCTCCCTCTTTCTCTCTCTCCTCCTGTTCCCAGCATGTCCCCTGTCTCCAGCCCAGCATCTGCCCCCCATCACATCCCATGTTCACTTTACCTGTTTTCCACCTCCCCTGCCCCATCGCCAACATCTTCCTGACATTTCCCCCTGGCCTACCTCTCCACTGTCACTGCCTCTCACAATGTCTGTGGCAGAAATCATCTGAGATCGCTCTCTCTCTTTTCCCCTCCCTGCAGCTACCACCTAATGTCTCCCTCTCTCTCTCTCTCTCTGCTTGTCCTCCCCCCACAGCTATCACTCAATCTCTCTCTTTTCTTACCCTCCCCCCCCCCACAGCTATCACCCAATCTCTCTCTCTCCTTGCCTCCCTCGCAGCCATCACCCAATCTCTCTCTCTCATTGTCCCCTCCGCGCAGTCATCATTAATTGGTTCTTTCCTGGCAGCATAGCAGACAGGAAGTTAAAACAACATAGGGCTTTTAAGTCCATTTGCATGCTGTACGTCCGACATGCAGCACGTGCATGAGCCCCAAAGCCCCGTGTTTTAACTTCCTGTCCGCCACACCTCTGAGAAAGAACTGATTGATGATGGTTACACGGAGGGGACAAAGAGAGCGAGATCAGGCAATGGCTGTGGGGGGAGGGAGCAAGGTGATGGCTGCGGGAGAGGCAAGGAGAGAGAGTGAGGCATCAGGTGATAGCTGTGGGGTGGGGGTTGCTCACTGTGCCGGTTGTACTGGTGATGGGAGGGTGACGCTGCTGCCTCAGACCTGGCATGGCATCTCTGCCCCACTACTGGAATTGGGGACAGGAGGCTGCCAAAGAGGTAGGAGTCGGGACAGAGCCCTGAAACTGGGGACAATCCCCAAAAATCGAGGACATCTGGTAACCCTACTGTAAGTACATGGTGATGCCATTAGATTTCTGCAATGCTTCAGCTGCCTTCCAAGCCTTGGTTAATCATTTTCCAATATGTGGTAGTCTGTCTTGATGTTTCCTGACTTTCTGTCCACACACTGCATATTCGAGACGTCCTTTATTGACTATGCTATTCTAAGATGGAAAAATGCATTTATGAACAGACACAAGTCTGTTTTCTGGATTATATAATATTAGACAAAGGCTTTGAGATGGATCCCAGCAGAGTAACCGTAATGTTAAGCTGCCTTTTATTTATTTATTTTATTTATTTAACAATCATTTATATACTGCATCTTCCAGAGATCAGTTGCGGTTCACAATAAACAACAATCAACAAAGCAGAGTTTGTTTTACATGTAACATCTTATAACCACAAGCTATAATATAAGTAAACAGCAATTGTTAATACTGAACAGCACAGAACAGTGAAAACTATATACATTATATACAGATACACATTATGTAGGGCTTTAGCATTGTGCGTAGTACAGTTTCAGCTAGGTGGAATTTTTAGGTTTTGCCAGTTATTATAGGAGATTTATCCAGAACCTGTCGAGGGTGGTAGCTGCACTTACAGCCTTTACTTGGAAAAAGACACCTAGGACCACTTAGCATCCTGAGACCTAAGAGGCCTTCAAGAAATGGAAGCAACCTTTTGCTTCTGTGCCTGTGCTTTGCCAGAACTGATCAGTCCAAGTCATTCATCCTGCACAGAGCAGACACATGCCACATGGGCCCACGTTACATGCTGCCCAGAACACAATAATCCCCTGAACATAGGACCACTTGATCATTATCCCCCCTAGGTGAATCCTCCCTCAGTTGAAGCCCTCCGCTAAGCCAAAGCACCACTATGAGGACCACAATCTGATCCTCCTGCACCCCACTGACCCCTCTAAGATGTCCCCAGGGGTATTCCTGGTAGTCTACTGTACTGGACAGGAGCGGGCCCCTTCCTCTTCTGCTCCATTGCTGCCGGATTCTAAATGATAGCTCTGATCTCGAGCAGTAGTCTTGCGGTATTTCCATTAAAGGTCAATCTGCCAAATAAAGAGTGAATGATGATCGCAGGGTTGGTGACCCGAGGGGGAGGGGAGGGAATTGATGACTGTGGAGGGTCCTATGTTTGTAGCAGAGCTTCACTTGAGAGGGTCTTGTACTTAAGAGAGCTTCACACAAGGGGTTCCTGTGTTCGGAGGTCAGGACTGTGACTGAGGGTGTTGGGGACAGCATGGAGAAGGTGGTTTTTTTTTTTTTTTTAAGGGCAAAGCTACAATATGCACCAAGCGCAGTTGCACTTAATGCCACCTTGAGACTTGAAACCTAAAGACTTCCTGCATCACTCGGCTCAAGAGAGCCGAATCATGGTGTGGAAGTAAGAGACACACTACATCTTTGACAACTTTGCAAAAAACATTCAACGGCATGAAATCCCAGAGGCCATGATGCAATTTGTAAGTGCCAGGGCGACCTGGCACCTGAGATTTGTTGAACACTGATACAGTATGGGGTAGTTTTATTAAGTCATTTTTGCACGAATGTGGCAATATACTGCATAATTGTGTCAGGTGTAAAAATGCACACGATGGCATGCATATGTGTATGCTATTACATTTACACTAGGCGTTTCCAGGGACACGATTTGGATGAAGCAAGGGTGGAATCACAAAGTATTTGCATAGATTATAAAATATGTTAATTTACATACTTATTTAGACAAGTTGTTAGAGTAGGTGTGACACATGCTAAAGGCATGTGTTGGACATGCATTGACAGCTAGTGTGGGGCCATGGCAGTTAGCATTGCCGGATTTTGGCGCTCACTGTCCATGGCGCATTAGAGTTGCAAGTGGGAGGGTTAGGGGTGGAGAATGGGCGGGGTGAGTGCCGCATAGTCAGCACATCCACTCTACCTGCATGGCAGGCAAGTAGTGTTGGTGAACTCTTCGCCACTTCCATAGGTGGTGTTGAGTGCACCTGTGCTATTGTGCTGTGGCATGCCACGTGCATTGCAATAACTGCGGGGAACATGCTTCCCTTGCTCCTGACAGTAATGCTGTGGTGATGCCCTAATGCATCATGGATTCATGCATTATCGGCATGATAGGTGCAACACCCCAGTGCTCATTAGTAAAAGGGACCCCTAGTGTCCATGCCTGCAAAGTGGGCAGATTTCTACAGGATTTACACTAGTATTTTAGAAAGATTGATAAGTGTGTATTTGTTTTTATAAAATAGACGCCTTCCAGTCTACTTAATCTAGGCACCCTGTTCTAAAATTATCCTCCAAGTGTATAGATGATGTTTGATGAAGTCCCTTGTTATATAAATTTCTTTTTCAACTGATAACGTTTTTCACATGATCAGCTATTAGATAAATTTGACAAGTTTGAGATGTAGATAACATCTGTGCAGTCTGAGCCATCACTGATCTATTGAACTTTATCTATTCTCTTTGACACAATACTATGAATTCTGTCCTCACCGTTCCTCTTTCTTTCAGCGTCGAGAGGTTGCGAAAACTGTTTTCTGCTTGGTTCTGATATTTGCTCTGTGTTGGTTTCCTCTCCATTTGAGTCGAATTATAAAGAAAACCATGTACAATGAAAGAGATAAGAGCAGATGTGAATTACTCAGGTATGGCATTATTCCTGCCTTAATTATTTATCTTGACAAAGACATTTGAATAAGATGTACTAGATATTATCCTGTCTAAGGTTTCACTGAATTTAGGGATCTATTGCTAAGATGCCTTAGGTGATTAACATGGCTTTCAAAGCAAGCCAGCATCATGGTATCGTATTAACAATAAGCAGATACTCTTAACAATCAGTGTATGCTAACTGCCACATTAAACACCTAACACAAAATTTCCTATGGACGCATGGTATGAGTGGAGAATAGGCAAGGACTGTATCATGCAATTAATGAGGCCGTTAATAGCAGCTTGCATCTCCAAGGCAGTGATGGGTGAATTCAGAACCACAAGATGCGCCACTGAAAGCTCAGGTAGAGCCATATCCCACAGGTAGGCACAGGTTAACTCCTTGTCTATGACGTCAGCTCCATAAAGCCACTGATAAAACACACAGAAAGCCTCCTCCGGTAGCTTGAGTCTTGCCCAGGCCACCATTAGGACTCCTGACAGCCACAACATGCCTTGGGCCCCCCCCCCCCCCCCACTCCTAATCAAGCAGGACAACAACTTCCCTGGCTGGCTGCCAAACTTATATAAGGAGCACCTGAAATATATAAAAGATTGCTTGGTTCAGGCATGGATAAGCGTATTAAGTAGGGTCAAATACTCAGCGCAATTCTCATCTGAATCATGTTGAAGTAGTCTGCCCTTCAGCGCCCATAACTGTTTCCCCAGAGTCATTATGCTGCTTTACCATCCCTCGCTTTCGCTGACTAACAAACCCAGTATCACAACACAAAGACAAACCTTAGCTGTCTCCCAGAACAGGGCTGGGTTATCCTTATGTATGCCATGAATTTATTTAACAGGTTTTTTATACTGCTTTATCTTTTCAGCCAAAGTGGTTGACATTGTAACTTGAGCAAGGATATTAATAACTTGGATTCTTTTTTCCTGAGGCAACAGAGGGTTAAGTGATTTGCCCAAGGCCACAAGGAATGCTAGTGGGAATCAAACCCTGGTTGCTTGGTTCCCAAGTTGATGCACTACCCATTAGGCTACTCCTCCAATCCGTTAGCTGCTTCAAACATATTCCATTGGTTACTTAAATACTGCCGAAACCCCTTACCTCAATACAGATAAGGAAAATGCCAGTGACAGAGGTGCTCCACCCCTCCCTCTAAAACCAAGTCTACACAAACCATGGCATGCTCAAAAATCTGGATGTTACCTATGCAAGCATCTTGTATCACTGTCAACAAATCACTGGACATCAGAAAATAATCGATCCGTGACCAAGAGTCATGTGCATGAGATAGGTGGGTAAAATCCCTCTCAGCTGGATGGAGGAGTCTGCAAAGGTCCAGCAAATCACAACTCTCACGCAGGCCTAAAAGGCATCACCGCTGTTTCACATCTCCTCCTGTCCTCCTTGATGAATGGTCTAGAAACACATCAAAGACACAATTGTAATCCCCCACCAAAATGACTTGACAGTCACCCATTGAGGATAGATGATGCACTAACATATTAAAAAATACAGGACCTTATTTATTGCGGCCGTACACACTACCCAACACTACAGGCTTACCGTATAGGTTGCCATAGACCAACACAAACCTGCCCCCAGGATCGCTTATAAACCTTGTCTAGTTGAAAACCCAATACCTTGCACAGTAGTATAACCACTCCTGCCTACTTCCCAACCAATGAGACCATATACAGTGAACCCACCTACCACTGCTACAACTTGATATATTTCATGGTTATCATATGAATTTCCTGAATAAAGGCTATATCAGCTCGCTGATCACATAGGGCCCGATATTCTAAAGCAGTTACATGATTTACTACTACTACTACTGAGCATTTGTATAGCGCTACAAGATGTACGCAGTGCTGCACAGACATGTAAGAGACAGTCCCTGCTCATCAGAGCTTACAATCTAGTCAAGACAGACAACACAGCAGGTGTAAGGGGAATGGTAAGGAAACACAAGGAGATCACGTGAGTCAAGATCCGAAAGTGGCAGCGAAGAAGTGAGTTTTCAGCCTGGATTTGAAAAGAGTCAGAGAAGGCGCCTGCTGTACAGACTCTGGTAGTTTGTTCCAGGCATAAGGTGCAGCAAGGTGAAAGGAGCGAAGTCTGGAGTTAGCAATAGAAGAGAAGGGCACAGATAGAAGCGATTTGCCAGAAGAGGGGAGGTGTGTAGGGCGAGATAAGAGAGGAAAGGTAGTGAGGAGCTGCAGAGTGAATGCACTTATAAGTGAGCAGGAGAAGTTTGAACTGGATACCGAAATGGACAGGGAGCCAATGAAGTGACTTGAGAAGAGGGGTAATATGAGCATGACGAGGCTGGTGGAAGATTAGCCGTGCAGCAGAATGTTGAACAGATTGAAGGGGAGAGAAATGATTCAATGGGAGAGCAGCAAGGAATAGGTTACAATAGGCAAGATGGGATGTGATTAAGGAGTGGATAAGTGTCTTAGTACTGTGTTCAGAAAGGAATGGATGGATTTTGTTGATGTTATAGAGAAAGAAATGGCAGGTCTTAGCCATCAAATGGATGTATGTGGTGAAGGTGAGAGGGGAGTCAAAGACGATCCCAAGGTTGCGAGCCGAGGAAACAGGGAGGTGTAGAAAGTTATCCACAGAGACTGAGAAAGGAGGAAGAAGAGAGGAGGTTTTAGGGGGAAAAATAAGAAGCTCAGTTTTGGCCATGTTCAATTTCAAGCGGCGGTGAGACATCCAAGCAGCAATGTCAGAAAGGCAGGCAGAGATCTGGGTCTGGATTGCCGGAGAGATTTCAGGTATGGAGAGGTAGATCTGGGAGTCATCAGAATAAAGATGGTACTGAAAGCCATGGGAAGAGATGAGTGCACCAAGGGACTGGGTATAGAGAGAGAAAAGGAGAGGAACCAAGATAGATCCTTGGAGTACACCAACTGGGAGCAGGATAGCAGCAGAGGAGGATCCACCAGAACTAACACTGAAAGAGCAATGGGAGAAATAAGAGGAGAACCAGGATAGTACAGAGCCCTTAAAACCAAGTGAGGACAGGATATCAAGGAGAAGGTTGTGGTCAACAGTGTCAAAAGCAGCAGAGAAGTCAAGAAGGATGAGGACTGAGTAAAGGTCCTTGGATTTTGCCAGGAACAAGTCACTGGAGAATTTGGCAAGAGCTGTTTCAGTAGAATGTAAAGGATGAAAGCCAGATTGTAAAGGATCCAGGAGGGCTTGAGAGGAGAGAAAGTCAAGGCAGCAGTGATGAACCGCACATTCAAGTAGTTTAGAAAAGAAGGAGAGGAGGGAGATGGGTCGATAGGACAGGTAGGATCAGGTGAGGGTTTCTTAAGGAGAGTTGTAACTACAGCATGCTTGAAGGCTGCAGGGACAGTTGCAGTGGAGAACGATAGATTGAGAATATGAGAGATGGATGCGACAACAGTGGAGGAGATGGGGCTTAGGAGACAGATGGGAATAGGATCAGAGGAGCAGGTAGTGAGTTTGGAGGAGGAAAAAAGGTGTGCAGTTTCCTCCTCAGCAATCATAGAAAAGGAAGAAAGGGTAGCAGAGGTAGAGGGGGAAAGTTGGGAGTGAAGGGGAGGTGGAGGGGACCTGTAAACTGTGTAACTGCCTTTAAGCAGAATATCCAGCAGCACTAATATGGTAAATGCTGCTGAATATTCCTGGATATCGCCACTATGCGCCCCAATGCTACACGGTTAGCATCTGGGCGGTATCCAGGGATAACCGGGCAGCAGCTATATTCAACCACTGCCCGTTTATCCCTCAGTGGTGAAAGTTAGGCATAGCAAAAGCTGTCCTAACTTGCCACCGACACTAACTGGGTAGCGACTGTGCAGTGCCGTAGACCCGAATATTCAGTGCTGGTGGCCGGATATGGTCCTGGCATTGAATATCTGGGTTAACTCTTCAGTGGCAATGGCTAGGTGCTGTACTTGCGAGCACAAAAAGAGCAAGAAACTCTTGCAAAAACCCAGCAGTATTTAAGTACCCACCCCCCGAAGAAGGCATTGGCCGAAACGCGTTGGGGATCAATAAAGCACTTGTGCTCATCCTTTGCTCTTGCTTTTTGTGTACTGCTAGGTGCTGTACTTGCACCAGCCACCACTGCTGAATATCGGGCCAATACAGCTTTGAGAATCTTATGTCACATAATAGGGGGGCCAATGCCACATACATTCCAGAATATTAACTGCACTCCTTATTTCTTCATGTCACCCCACTACTGAAAGGATTATCCACACAGAACCCAGCTCTAGAGATCGAAAGGTCCTCCCAGCCTAAGGCCTCTCCCCTCACTTCGCAGACCCCCAAGGACAGCTGCAGTGCACTCCCCCCTCCCCCCAAATACCCTGAAAGAAGCCAAACACAAAGGAGACTCCCCCAACAAAGCTCCCAACCAAAACTCCACTGAAGCACCAGGTCAACCCATCCCTGAACAAATCCTACCCTCCAAACTCCCAAACCCATCATGCCCATCTGCCGTTGAGGTCACAAATTATATGGCCAGGACTCCCCCCCCACACACACACACACAAATTCCCTCCTGTCCCACCATTGGCTACCCCAAGCATTCTCTCCAAGCAACCAATAGCACTCAATCTGATCCACTCAATCCCCTCATATGCTCAGCCCAGCTATCACAAGCACACATACACCTCACCCCCTTCCCTGATCACCAAATCAAGGCTACCTACTTCTTAACCAGATTGGACGCCCCAGACCTGCAACTGCGAGTACTGAATCCGCTTACACCAATGGATGAAAGGGTAGGGAATCTCTAGGTGTAAGTTACAGTGAGGGGGCCCCAAAGCAAAATTTTTCTAAAGGCCCCCTGTTGTCGTGGTGGTGGTGTGCCACCCCATGCAGTGGCCTCCATGCGGCAGCAGCAGCATGGCAAACTTACTTTATCACGTTTACCATGCTGCTCCACTCCATGGGGAATGCGGGCTCGGCAGCTGTTCCTCATCCAGACTGTTCCCCAGTAGGAAACAGCGCCGGAACAGCATTCCCCATGGCGAGCTTACAAGAGAGAAGCAGCACAGCAAACATGTTAAAGTAAGTTTGGCACACGGCTGATACCACCGCTGTGTAGACTCCCTTTCTGCCTGGTCCCCCTGCATTGCAGGGGCTGCTTGAGTGGAATTTACACCAGTGCTTCCAGCCCTCAACACAGTCAAACAGCCCGCATTTACAACCCCTAGCCCACAGTCACACAACCCCCCACACAGCCTCACAACCCCACTAACAAACTGCTCTCCTCACCCTTATCAACCTTCCACTAGGAATGGAACAGTCAAAAAAATTGTTTCAAAGACTTAAACACACCCGTGTCTAAAGCAGGCAAGTGAAAGGCACAATATCACACGGTACGTGAAAGAAATAACCAAAACAATACTAAGCAAAAACAAAAAGGTAAGAACAAGGAAGATAGAGTCCTAGGGACCGGCAGGCAGAGTCCCAAGGAGGCCCAGACAGGAGGGAATCAGCAGAGGCAGGTCCAAACCCCCAATGAAATATGGAGACAGCTAGGTCACCCTTACAGGAGGGGCCCAGGTTCCAGCCAACTGTATGGGAGTCCAATGGTGTAAGCAGTCCAGGAAGTCAACATTAGATGGCAAAAGATGCAGATTATATGGGAGCTTAATCTTCTGTAGCTCGGTGACCCAAAGTTCTACTCACAAAATATTCAGTCCCTCTGTCCCCAGATTGCAGCAGGAAAATGCTGATAAGTATCACATTGCGCAACAAGCGGGGCAAGCCTCCATGCAAAACACATCGAGCAAAGCCAACACTCTAAGGCTCTCAGCGGCGACATCCTTGGTAGTCAATAAGCCTCCTGCTCCACCAACCCAAGCATAGTAGACAGCACCAGACCGAAATTTTGAACCTCACTATCTTTCTGTTCCACTTTCGGGGAGTCAAAAAAATGGGCCACAGTAGGACACTGGAGGACAAAGTGTTCTTGATGGGCATATAGCTGCGAGCAAATAGGGGAGAAAGCTTGGTGACACTGCTGTACCAGAAGTGAATAATCCTCAAAAATTAAAATCCTCTTCCCCTCATGTGAGGTCAATTTCACTTTGTGCACAGCATGCAGGACCTCTTCCTTCTGAACAAAATTTAGGAAACAGGCAAGCACTACTCACAACTGCCCTTTAGCCTCTCACCGCAACCCATATGATGTGCATGCTCGATTACGAGTGGGCCCACTGCAGATCCAAGCTGTAGGCTAAGAGGAAGCCATGTTTCCAAAAACCCCCTTAGCTCTTTATCCACTACAGACTCTGGCATGCTAATAAAGTGCATAGTTAATTTTGACTATCCAAGTTGAGTTACCTGTTATCTGTATTTTTACGGTTAACCCCATCGTAAAACCTAAATGTTCCATGTAAACCGCACTGATGTTGAAGAGTGCGGTATATAAGAGAAATAAATAAATATTGTTCCATCTGAAGTAGTTTTCTAAATCGTCAATCTTTTCCGTTTGCCACTGCACCGTGTCTTGTAGTGAAGATAGTTCTTGGTTTATCCTATTGCCGTTGTCCTCCATGGTTCCCATCCATTGCTCGATGGAATCCACGTGACCCCAAATCGCCTACTAGGCAGTATAAAGGCCATTCATCTTGTCGAACAGTTTATCAAACTTAGAGTCCAACGCATGCACCACTGCCATAGTGACTTCATCCTCCAGCATACAAGAGGTTGGTAAAGGGCTCCCTCCATTCTCTGCAGATGCCATTTTGGGAGTGGGGATCTTAAGTTTCTCCTTCACCTTTCTCGGGGGTTTTGCCTCCATCAGTCAAAAAAAGCCCACCAAACAGGCGCAAAGATCACAAGCGTCAAAGAAGAGTCACTGGGTAAGCTTCAGAATTCCAGATTCTACATAAAAAGGTCAAATTCATAGGGAGGGCCTTGGAGCTCCAAAGAACAGCTGCTTCCCCTTGCTCACCACATCAAATGATCCCATACGATCCTGATTTATCCTTAGGGGCCAAAGGCATTCCAGGCGTGGAGCCTGAAGTTAAACAGATTATAGCAATATTAAGTCACTATGCATATATGAGTTTGAAGCAGGGTTAATTATATACTGATAACTTAGCCATATAAAGTTAGGAGCGCATATTCAGTGGTCAGACTTATACAGCTATCACCACTGACTACACCACTTTTGATGTGACACATGAAAGGCAGTAAATCACATTTCAATAAACTATCTGAATAAAGATACATAGATAACTTAACTATACATTTTTACTAAGCTCTCAGACTACCAAATATTGGCCCTTTGTTTATAGGTATAATATGAGAACAGATTGTTACAATGTTCCATAGATTTCATTTACTGGATAAAGCCTCTTCTATACTCTTCCAACTGTAACCAGCTCCAAGTAGAGGTTAGTAATATACTTAGGTGGGCTTCCTGGTTGGAAGATCTCTATCCACAGTACCTGTTCCTGTTAAGGTGAAACAATCAAAGTCCCATTATTTATACTTTGTACTTTTTCCTATTACTCCTGGGGGTCTGCCCTTCCTAGGTTTGGCAGTAGCCCCCTCCCTCTGGCCAGTGTATAGTCCTTACAAGGTTGCTTCAAGGCAAAATTCCAAAACAGTATGCAAATTAGGTCCTCTGCATGCAGGTCCTTATTCAGCCTACAGGTGGCTCTTCATTGGGTTACAATAGTAAGTCATTCGCTCTTTCAGTTCAAAACAAGATAAACGTCAACAAAACCCTAACCCTCTTTAGCCTACTGGGAAAGTCTCAGGCACCCAGAGGCCTGGAAAACCTGCCACCTCCCACATAGTTTCCTTCTGCTACATCCACACTATTGGCAGGCCATTAACCGGTTGGACTTCTGTATCCATGGGCATCTTATCTTGTAAGTCTGGGCCCAACTCCAACACCCCCCCTCCCCCACCTCCCGGGAGCACTCGTTCTCCATTCCCGGGTGTTCTATTTCCATATCGTCTCCTGTCTCCGAGATCGAGCCCTCGAGTTCCCCCAGTCATTCCCGACAACCCTGGGACACCCCAAGGAAGGGGTCTGGGTCTTCCTAAAATTTGTAGGGACAGGAACTTGGGTTCTACTCTGGTGCTTCCCACTGATCTTGGTTTTCCTCTTCCACTTTTCTAGCAGGGGTTCCATAACAGGACCCAGAGCTCTATACCAGGGATCATACTCCGCCTCCTTCGGGCTATACGGAGTCCTTCGGCTATATACCCCATCACACTGCCACACTGCCTGTCTCTCAATAGGCACTCAGCAAGTTATTGCTGAAAAAAGAAGCCAATGAAGGGCTCTGCTAGAGTTGCACAAGGCCCTGGAAAAAGATGTGCACAGAAAAACGTTTTTGGTTCATTTTCAGATTATTTTAGAATTTTTTGACAGATTTTTCAGATATTTTTTCAGTTCATTTCAGGAATTAGTACATGTAAAACTGTATTAGAGCACATGAAACAAGTTTTAAAGCATGTAAGGTTTTCCATGAGTAAAGTCAATTTTGTGTGTATTCTTTACACCCAAAGGGGGATGTTTATTAAAGATTAACGTACATTAGTGAAAATTAAAGTGCATTAAGTGCTGCCTTGCCCCATAGAAATGAATGGGCTGGGATAGCACTTAATGTGTGTTAAATTTCATTAATGCACATTAGCCTTTAGTAAACATGCCCCAAAGTTTTCCAAACCAAACTTTGAAAGCGAATGTATAGACCCAATCCCTAGTTGGAGTGCTTCTGTAGTCTACAGTGGCCAGCGAAGAAAAAAATTAGAGGTTCATAGTCAGATGGCAACTTTGTCCAAATATTCAGCCTGAATCTGCACCTGGATAACTTTACAACAGCAATTTATCTGGAGAGAGAGAGTTGGGAAACCTTGTATGAACTAATGCTGCTTCTTTTTGTCCAGGTAAAGTTTGTTGGGGCAAAGATTTTCTCAGACAAAATTTTAAAGATTAGGGTTGTTAGCTGGACCAACCCTGTTCTTAACGTCCACATGGAAACCTCAGATCTTTACTCATGTCCCTCAGCTGTGGTCAGAACACCTCAATGAAAACATTTCTTTGCTTTTTATTAAAGCTCATCTCTTTTGCAAGTTTTATGCATTTATACCAGAATGTCTCAGCTTAATGAGTTTTATTCATATAGTCATCCATATCAGATATTTTTGATACTTTCTTATGACAAATGCATGTGATAGGCATATGATCTATGGCTGGGGCAGTTTTGAGACACCATTAAATATTTATGTAATAAGACAAAAAGCAGATTTCCATGACTCAATTATTGAGAAAAAATGACTAACCCTTAATCCTACCTCTACGTAGAAGGCTCTAATGGTTTCCCTTTCCTCTTTGGCACCCAGTTTTCTTTTGGTGATGGATTTTATTGCAATAAACCTGGCAACACTGAACTCCTGCATCAACCCTATCGCTCTTTATTGTGTGAGCAAGAAGTTCAAAAACTGTTTCCAGGTAAGATCATAAATGGAAGCTGTTTCTTGTTTTCATGTTTTGTACATCATTCAGATTTGTTCCAATGTTTCCTAACCACACATATATAGCAGGCATTAGGGATATGCGCAGGCAAGAAAAATTTGGTTCTTTTTCATTTTTTTCCCAAAATTTTTCCTGTGTGATTTTTTCAGTTCATTTGACATGTTTGTTTTAATAGAGTATTTTTAGTGCATGCTAGATTGATTTTTTTTTTTGTGGAGGAGTAGCCTAGTGGTTAGAGGAGTGGCCTAGTAACCAAGAAACCAGGGCTCAAATCCCACTAGCACCCTTGTACACTTTGCCCTCCATTACCTTGGAAGAAAGATCTGGCAGTCCATTTTCACCTTGCCAAGAAAACCCAGGGGCTGCTGGGTTGCCAGGAGTCAACATTGACTCAACAGCACACATTGCAATTGCAAATTGATTTAACTCACACTAGTTTATTTAATGTGGGTTAATTCGTTAGTTAATCCACGTTGAATGAATTCAGCATGCACTAAATTGATGGCATACTAACAAACCAAATGCACACCCCTAGCAAGCATGGGTATGTCAGACGTGCTTATTTGGTGCCTGGACTGCAACAGTTTTAAAGAGCAGAGGAGAAAGAACAACGCTACATCAATTCCATTAGCCACAGTTGGGTAGATTGACATATAAGCAGGTTAACGTATTTTCTCACTCGCACAATAGAAAGTCTGCAGCAAAAGTCCTGTGTTCCCATCAGTAGACCAATTCTTTCGCTTCAGGAAGAATAGACAAAGCTCTCTGAAGTAGAAGAAAATCATCATGGCACGTTCCTTTAAACAATGACTCCGTTCTTAGCAATGTGAGGGAAAAAAAGCATGAATGAAGGATTCAGAACTTAAGCTATTGAACAGGATGCCACATAGCAGGCATGCCATGCTCTGTCTGAAACTATCCATGCAACTCAAAGCCAAAGAAACAGACAGCTATGAATCTGACACTGTCCAGACTAGTGCATACCGAGGTACCCCCCTAGATCTTGCACATGACGTTTTGCCATCTAACATCCATTAGACTACAGGTGATATGATAATCTTTCTGCCAAGAACAGCTTTTAAAGAAAACGGATGCTGTTCAAGTGGTGACATGCCTACAACAAACGGGCTTGTATACACAGTAAACATAACCCATATGACAGACTTTGCACTGTCCTGACATCATCATCCGATGGGTGCTGAGCTCAGCGTCTCCAACCTCATTTTTCTTTACTGAGGAAATCAGGTAGGATAAAAAGGAGAATAGGAAATTAAATGAAGATGAGGGGAAATGAGGAAATGAGGAGAGAGCTGGCATGGAAAAAAGGTCTCGTTATGCGACTCCTTTTCAGTGTGCAGAATGGCAATAATTAGGCAAGGCATGCTGCTATATCTTAACTAGTATTACTCGTTGATTTACCGAGAAAGGCAAGGCTAACCTTGTATCCCTCCACACAGACTCCAAGGGGCCCTCTTCCTAAAGCCTGCTAAGTGGTTAGCGCATGTTTTAGCAGGCCGTTATGGCCCACCGTGACAACTAACATGTGGGCATGATAGCTGTTGGCTATTAAAATGCATGTTAATTGCCCATCACACAAAGGGGCAAGGTATGGGCAGAGTGTGGCATGGAGAGCACATTGCAGTCATCACACGAGGGTGCACATAGCGATACCTCTGTGGCTGAGGTTAGGGTATGCGCCTGTGCAGTAACTGCTGGGGATGTGCTGGGGACGCCCCTAACAGATACCGCGGAGGCTTTGCACATAACACACATTCGTTTTCACTCTAGATGGCGCTAAGTGCAACACCCTAATGGGCTTAGGAGAGGGACCGCCAAGACTAATATTGAAAAGGAATATTTTTTTACATGTGTATCGGCATTGTTCTCTGCCCATTCCTTTAAACAACGAATATCCGAGGGATGCAAAAGAAGCTGCTTCTTTATCTTTTTATTCTCACTATATGAACATGCAGTTTGCTTACGCACCGACATAACTATTCCATTTTCCAATTTGTTCGCAAATGGATAGAAGACTACGTCAGATGGATAGACAGACAGGACTGTGTAATCAGGGCCGGAACTAGGGGGTGGCAAACAGGGCACTTGCTCTGGACCACCATGCCACAAGGGGGCCCAAGCCTGTCTCAAGGTGAAGGAAGCATAGTCTGCAGCCAGCTCAGGGGTCCCCACACTAGTCTCTGCCCTCGGCCCCTACATGTCTAACACCGGCCCTGTGCGTAATAAATCATTAGCTCTGGAGAGAGAGTTTACCTCCGCTTTATTTTCTTTTTCCCTGCTTTGCAAACCTTTCTCCTCTTCAGAGGCAGAAGCAGCAGGTCTCCGAATTGAAAAGCAGGCCCAAGTTTCCTACATACCAGTAAAGAGCATTAACCACTTGGCAAACGCTCTTCCTTAATGTACAGTTGGCAAACTGAACCTTTGTTGACATTAATCTCTCTTTGTATTTCCAGTCGTGTTTGTGCTGCTGTTACCAGTCCAAGATGATAATCAGTAGCGTGCCAATGAACGGAACAAGCATTCAATGGAAAAACCACGAGCACATCGAAGGAACTATAAGGACATCCTAAACCCAGGACGCTAAAAATTCTGAAGATTCAATAGGAAAACGTCTATTCAGAGAGGAAAGCTCCAAAGTGTCTACAGAAAGCAAGAGCTCATCTGAAACTATTTACCTTTCTGCTGTGTTCAAGGTTGTCCAGCTGAATTGCCTGTAAATCAGGGCCTCATACATCTGGCTCCCACTGACTGTGCAATAAAGCATCTGGGGAGCTTTCATCCAGTCAGATTGCTCGCCATTACACAGCACAGTACTTTGGGCAACGTTGTCTGTCCTTTGCCGAAACTGAAAGAAACATTGATCAACTCGTATTAGCCGGGGGCATGCTGCCTATCAACTCATTCGGGGTTATACCACAGTGAAACCGGCAAGCATTGCTCTTCAGTGCTCACTGCAAACTCACGCTCTCGGAATTTTTTCCAAAGCCGCACATACAGCATTCAGTGGCTTTTATAGTTCTCTCCAAAGTCAAAGCATTTCGTGGTGTCGGATAAACATTCTTTTCCAGACTAAGCATTCTTCATCACACCCTTTTTCAGTGTGGATTCGAAAACCTATTGTCTTGAAATGTATCATAGCAGAGTGATATTTGAGATATGTGCATGTCGAAACAGAAATCATGGTAATCTGGTATGGTTGATAGTACCAATCCTTTGCCAAGCAAAATAACGTGCCAAGATGGCAATTAATATATGTAGCACTTCATATTCCAAAGCCTTGCTTTACGCTTATTAGGGTCAACTATATGAACCTTTTTTTAAAATAGCATGTGACTTTTGCACTTAGAGCAGTCAGATATCCATAAAGGGAAGTATTATAGTATCCAGTTTATTCTCTATAATAAATTAGCAAAGTAAACATATATTTTTTCTAGAAATAAATGTTTAAAAAGGAAGTGTGTCTGATTAGACAAGCATCCTGAACCATGTTTTTCATCAAGCAAATCATGTTTGGGTTTCTTCACTCACATATGCTTGTTCAATGGATGCAATATCTGTTTCACATTGTTCATGAAGGATGCCTCTTTATAAATACCACAGAAAATTATCAAAACACCCTTAAGCTATTCCAAGAAGAATTTGACATTGGTGCTTTGTTAAGTCTATTGTAAACTCTATTGCTTTGTTATAAATATCAACAATCTGAATGTGCTTGCAGCTTTTCTATAAGGGCTTAAAGGCAAACGAAAAGCTATCAGTATGATGTAGAATAGAAACTCTTTTTAAAATACATTTAAGTTTGTGATTTGTCCTAAATTATGTGCAAATCCAAGAGACATTGTTTCCTGAGTAATGACAGCAGTTCAGAAAATAGTACAATGATATATTTTTTATTTTTTATAAATTTTATAAATTTATATTTAGCTCACGACTTTCCAGTAGTAGTTCAAGGTGAGTTGTATTCAGGTGCTGTAAGTACCTGCCTGTCCCCAGAGCTTACAATCTAAGTTTGTACCTGAAGCAATGAAGGATTAAGTAACTTGCCCAATCCTACAAGGAGTGTCAGTGGGATTTGAACCTTGACAATTCAGCATGTAGGGCCTATAGGAATTTATAAGGCGATGTGTCAGATAGAAATATGACATTCACAATCCTCACACTGGTGTTTTTATGTTATATTAAAAAGAATAACCCTGCTATGGCTTTGTCCACAAGTACACAGATTTTGACAATTCAGAGCAGCTTCTGAGTAACCATACTATAAGATGGTATGAGCAAGACTAAAGACTGAGAAAACATTGTAAAGTACATCAGATAAACCCGATCTCAGAAATATCATTTCGTAAATTCTCTGGGCTCAACTCAGACCCCTGTAATTGGGGAAAAGTAGGAGATTAAGGCTGACTTTTGCCCCCAGTTACTACTAACAGCATCTCAGATGCATTTTTTGGAGTAAGGGCAATGGTAGTTCAGTGTGAGTTACATTCAAGAACTGTAGATATCTCTCTGTCCCTGGAGGGCTTAAAATCTAGTTTAGTACCTGCGGCAATAGGATGCAGTGACTTGCCCAAGGTCACAAGGAGCAGCAATGGGATTTAACCCTGGCTTCCCTGGTTATCAGCCCACCACTTTAACCTCCAAGCTACCCCTCCACTCAATGTATGTAATACAGGTAACCGGCCTCCCTTTATATTCTATATGCTGAGAGACAATACCTGCTGTAAAAAGGATTCTTTATGGCAGACCTGGATTGTTATAACAAGTCTTGTATTAGAAGACTTTCAGGATAAAACTAACATTGTTTGTGTAACCAAGGCTGTTCTAAAGATTTTGCCTTAAAACGGGGCTACCTCAGTGAGCGTTAAATCTCTTTCATAGGTTTATCCGTCTTTACAGACACACATGCCTGTTTCACATCACCGTTTAGTTTCCAGCAAGTGTGCACAGTACACACAGAATACTTAACGCCACTATGCCAGGGTTTCTCAACCCAGTCTTCGGGACACACCTAGCCAGTCAGGTTTTCAGGATAACCACAGTGAACATGCACGAGAGAGCGTTGCACGCACTGCCTCATTTGTATACAAATCTCTCTCGTGCAAATTCATGAATCCTGAAAAGCTGACTGGCTAGCTATGTCCCGAGGACTGGTTTGAGAAGCCCTGCTCTAATGCATAAGAGTATAGCTCAGTGGTTCTCAACCCAGTCCTCTGGGACCCCCAGGCCAGTCGGGTTTTCAGGACATCCGCAATGGAGCTACATGAAGAGTGACCCCCGTGAATAGAATGTTTTCTCAAAGACTACTCTGGCTTTTCCCAAATAAAGGTGTACATATATACGCGCCTTGCTTTTGAATCATAGAAAATATGACCATATAAAAAGTTAAATGAATCTGTGGCCAGAAAGAAAAATTCTTAAGAAGACCACCTAAGAAACAAGAGCAGGGAACCTGATAGTCTGTAAATTACAGGTCCTGCTGCAGTTTTAAGAACAAACGTTGCTGGTGCTAAGAAACTGATATTGAGTCCTAAAAGAAATCTTGTAGAACGGAGTGTAGGGCATGAGCTTGTGGACTTATTTACTAAGAGACCCCCGCCCCCCTCGCTCTCTTGGTTTTCTTTTTGTTGTTTTTGCACCTGCCCCAGTGAGGGCATGCCCTTCCAAATGTCCGTGAGGTCATGCATGGGAGCGATGTTCTGTATACAGCCGTTATTGAGGAAAGCTCTTCTGGTGCAGCAAGACAGAAAGGAATGAATTAAAGCAGTGACTATCTGTTGACCTCTCTCCTGTGAGAGTGTGCTCCGGACAAGCCTCTGGAATGATCACATACCTAAGCAGAAAATGGATCAACAGGTTTTTAGTTCGTACTTGAAAGATTTCTGGGAGTTTCTAAATAACAATGAAAAGAAAACACCAAAAAAGGACTGACTCACCTGGTTCCTTAGGATCTCAAGACCCATCTCAGCCACGTATCTAAGATGGCTTTCATAAAGCAAAGGAGCTCTTTCTACAAAGGACTGAAGCAAGCCTTACATACTATATACATACATATATAAATGCACTGTGTGTTAATGTTTCAAAAATCTAAATGTAATAGTCAGACAATGCTCTGTATTAATGCGTCAAAGAGTGGTATAAAGGGGAAACTGCCAGATCTGTATGTCGAAGAGTCTACCTAAAATGTGCTATCAATATTAAAGCAATATAAGACTGAAATCGCTTTCCAACTATAGTATTCTGAAGTATGGATCAGCCTTACGAGCCTGATAAAAACTATTCAGATGGTCTGTGCACATGCAATAGACAGAGCAGGAAGAGAATGAATGTTATCTTATGAATTTTTGTGGCTGTAGAGGCTTGCTTCACTTCCAGTGCTGGTCTGAAAGAATGCATAGAATTCTAAGCAACACGGTCCTCTCTGGGCAGAAATATGAAAGGATGGCATGCACTTCTGAAATCAAACAAATCATGCTAATTTAAGTATGAAAGTAAGCACTTTTTGGTAAGCTAGAGAAAAATGAGGGCACGACTATGATCTTTTCTAAAAGGGCATTTCAAAACCTCCTTTGAATTCCAGAATAAGGCCTGAATGATGTATCTTATTGTCATATGTAGAAAGGGATGGCTTGTAGGAGATGCAGGGCCGTGTATATAGTGTCAGGTGTGGAGCCCCCCAGCTCGCCTCAGCATTCACCCAATCCCTGAGTCCCAGGTCCTTTCTCGATTTTCTTTGCCTCTCTCTTCTTAGCGCTAATAACCTCTGCTTCGTTTTCTGGTAGCAATTACTGGTGCTTCCTTCACCCATGCTGTTCAAAGAGCAATTTGCATTGCACATGCTCAGTACTGCTGTCGAGAATTGCATGGTTCAAATACCCTCTTGAACCTCATAGGAAGAGAAGGTGCCGGTACACCCTGCAGCCAGGCCCACAGCAGCAGTTGGGGCAGAGCTCCAGCCAGCGCCGTACCTAGCCCTGTGCGAGCGGTGCAGCCGCACAGGGTGCAAAACAGTAGGGGCGCATTTCGAGTGTTTGGCCTCTGCTCCATCCGTGCTGCCTGCTGTTGCCCTGACATCAGCACTTTTTGCGTTTTCTCATCTGCGGCAGCAGCAGCAGAGCAGACCTGACCTCAAATTTTAAGAAACAAAACCACATGGGTCAGACCAGCCAATCAAGCGCAGAGTTGCAAAGACCCATGTTTGAATGGCTGGAATGGAGGGAAGGATCAGATCTGCATGCAAGCACAGGGTCGAAAGACCCGCGTGTTTGCTTGTTTTTCATTTGAAGTCAGGTCTGCTCCGCTGCTGCCGGCGCCGCCGCTGATGATAAAACACAAAAAATGGCGGCGGCAGGGCAATAGCAGGAAGCCAGCTGGACATGGAGGTGTGGGTAAGATGGGGGGGGGGGGCCACCAGATGTGCAAGGTGCACAGGGCGCAATTATGGCTTGGTACAGCCCTGGCTCCAGCTACAGTAGGCCACATGCAGAGGACATTCCCGCTCAACCACAAGACCAGTCCTGTGTGCAGAATTTGCTTGACATTCTGCAGGAATATTGAGCGACCTGAATTCTACAGAACTGTTTTAGTCGGCTCACCAGAAACCTCTTGCAGAAGATAAGTCCAAGCTTTATTGCACCTTCTGAACTGTCTTCTCATGTTTTATGGACGGTATTATATTGGACCAAATTGTACTGTCTGAAAGCTAATGCTGAAGTATCTGCAGTTAAGTATCTGCTTATGTAGTGTCCCTCTGCAACAAAATGCTTGCAAAAATAAGGTTTTTGGGTGGTCAGTGTATAATTGCTCTGAGACTTCCAGGTGATATTGCTGCCTCATTCACAAGTTAATTCACAATTACTGCATTGTGAGAATGGCATCTGAGGCTCAGGATGTGTTCTGTCCAAAACTGATGTGAAAATACAACATGAAAGTCATGATCAAGTGGTTTCTTCTAGATATTTGATGGCATCTGCTGAAAAAAAAATATCCTGAGCTTGGTTTCCTTTTTCTGTGTACTGACAGAATGTGCAAAAAGAGGAACTTTAAACTAGTACAACGTTTATTTTAAGAAAGCCATTTTAATACTTCTCTTCGAATCCTCAGTAAGCATGGTATCTGGGCAAGCCTCTTTCTATTAACATAGGTTGTGTACATTTTTGGTTCATCTTAATCAACATCATAATTACTGCATTAGTTACTGCGACGTGGCATAGGCTACTGCGTATCTTTAGTCGCAGGTATTCCAAAAAGGTTATGGGCCCGATATTCAAAGGCATTTACACGATTTGCCGACCTGCAAACCGTGTAAATGCCGCTCTGTGGGATATTCAGGGGCACTAACATGGTTAGTACTGCTGAATATCCTCGGGTGCTGCCTGCTATATGCCCCAGTGCATGCCAGGGGCGATCCGGGGAGCATCCATCGCTAACCCAACAGCAGCAGCATTGAGCCGTTGCCCAGTTAGTGATACTTGGCGAATGTCGGGCACAAGAAATCCTGCTGAACGTCGCCGCTGCCCGGTTAGTTTCATGGCAATCTGGGCAGTCCAGATATTCAGTGCCGGAGCCCGGATAAGGCCCCCGGGATTGAATATCCAGGTTTTAAGCTCACTAGCCGCTGGCACTGAATATCAGGCTCCATATTCTTATACAAAGGCACATCAGGGCATGCCCAGTCATTAGGCAAACTAGGCAATCACCTACAGCGGCGGCTTTTAGGGGGCGACATAGAGCAGGGCATTCAAAGCTAAAACAATAGATTCTGACAGCCAGGGGGGCATAAGGCTTAAGGTTTGCCTAGGATGCCAATATCTTGAACCAACTCTGGGGCCAGCTCTGAGGCACATTTTAGAAAAGACGTCGAGGCTGGAATTGAAAAATCCAAGTCACAACATTCACAATTCTGGCAGTATTTTAGAAAAAGCTCTAAGGGTGAAGGCTTTTCTAAAATACAGAATAAGTAGGTGCAAGAGAGCATGTATATGTGTACTTATGTGGAGTCAGAGGAGCTATTTTGCAAAGACTCCCATAAGAAAAATCAGTGGGGTGAACATGGCTATCTTACTCGTGTAATTATCATAACTTACTGCCAGCGCTTACAGATGTAAGGGAGCGATTTCGCAGGCCTGCTTGCATAAATGCTGCCAATTAACAACAGATGCTGCTATATCTATCTAATTTAATTTTTGAAGGGAAAATAAACACGGGGAGATTAAGGAGGATAACCCCTTTAATCCCTGCTTTAAAGGGCTGGCCAAAGCAAGCACTTTTGTAAAACCTAAATGTGTCAGGAAGCGGGTATAAATCCCGACATTTACAATTTTAGTCATCAACATGTATTCCGTACATGAAATGTGGAACACGTGTAGATTTTTGACTCGCCCAGGATGCTCCCTAACCATGCTCCCAACACCCCCCGTGCAATTTCTAAGTAGCAAGCACATTAAACTAGTCATTTCCACATGGAAATGCTTGATTTTACACATGGAAATCGTGAATAAGACTTTGAAAATAATCTCATTAGGCTCCTAGGTTGGGCTCCTAAATTTGTGCCCTATTTTCAGCCAAATTTAGTAGCCGAAGAGGCAGATATATAGAGCATCAGGTATTTCAACACACTCCAGGTATTTAGGAGCAGTATCCATTTATGTAGTGCCTCCCACTGAATATCAGGTTTGTGCAGTAACTGTGAGGGTCATTTTGTAACCTCCTGCGCAGCTAACTTGCATTGCCACATGCATATTTGGGGCCTATTTCATAATGTGAAATACAAATGTACTGTACTTTATGAAATGATACGCCTCAGTTGGTCATGACAGCTACACCTGCTCTAGAGCAGAAGTAAATGCTTGTGCCTACATTGGTCAGAAATGCACGTAAGCTGTAATATTTCATCACTTCTACATGTAAATTTAGGCCCTGCCTACCCTTCGCCCCTGTGCACATTCAAACTGAAAGTGCATGTGATGGGACTTATGCACGTGCTTACAGACTAGCAACTGCTAAAACTGCACGTCTAAGTGCTCATTCAAGCCTGTAAGTCCTTTAAAATAGGGAGATGCAACCATAGCTAGAGTGTAGTTTTCCACACATCACTTATAAAATTACTGTCGGTATCCCGCTCCTGACTCTAGTCCCCATCCAATCATGCGCTAACTTCATGAAACACTTGCAGTGTGCAAAGCCTCAGGCTAAGGGGTAATGCACCTTAGTAAACATGCCCCTCACTGTCCTTATCTGGATAACCTCTGCGGCTATCCAGATAAGGGCTTTGGAAACTTGACCCCTAATTCTTCCTCTGAAAATTCATCTTAATTTAGGAGCTTAAAGGCTATGAGCCTGATACTGAAAAAAAGCTGAGCTCGTAAATTAGCCTTCTAAATCTGTGCCCTATTTTAAGCCAAACTTAGGAACCTATGTTTTCAACTGAAAATTAATCGTAATTTAGCAGCTTAAAATGATGGGCCGCATTTGCAAAGCCAGTTAGGCAGTTTGTAGACATGCCTCAAAAACAAGAACAAAACAATCATGCAATAAAATAATATGATAAATAAAATATAAATAGCATACAACAATACTTAATAAATAATTAAAATCCATGTTAAAATATTCCGTAATAGGAACAGCAAGGCTGAGTGCAAACAAATCTCTCTGTTTTCTGCACTCTGTTTTCTGCACTTGCTTGTTTGTCCTAAAAATTAAGGCTTGTCATGCATTTGCCTAGATTTATTCACTTAGTTCTAAAATTCAGTGAAAAGCAACTATCTTATTTTCCCTGCCCTAAATCTGATGCTTTTGCCACCCACTTTTTATGCTTCTAAATTTAGGAGTGAAATTGTGAGTCTAAATTTTGATGCTCAGCTCTAATGAATTTTCAGTGAGGCCAATTGAAGCATATAACTCTCAGAGCTGGGAGCATAAATCCTTTGACTATCAGGCCCTTGATTCCTAGCAGCAAGACTCAAAATAAATCATATGCTCCTTCTTCAGTTTAGGTAAGTGTGCCCTCTACAAACCAGCAGACATGCATCCGCTTCCAAACATTTTATGTAAAGAAAATGAACTAGGATCTCCTTTTAGAGGTCAGCAACTACCAGAATAGTTGCTAATAGACAATATTTTGGTGGTGGTGAGAAGCAAAAGTATTTGTGACAAATTCTATCTAACCTTTTTGATGTCTTGGAGATCTGCACCTTGCCCACTCACATTCTTAAATGACAGAGATGTAAGGCAGGGGTCTCCGAATCCAGTCCTAGAGGGCCACAAACCAGTCAGGTTGGCAGGATATCTCTAATGCATATATATCTCATGCATATTCATTAGGGCTATCCTGAACACCCGACTGGCCTAGGGGTTCAAGGAGGACTGGTTCAGAACCACTGGTCTAGACGGATTTGGATTTTGAGACCCCTGCCTTACACCTCTGTCATTTAAGATTGTGAGTGGGCAAGGTGCAGATCTCCAAGACATCAAAAAGGTTAGATAGAATTTGTCACATGCCTCTTTGCTTCTCACCACCACCAAAATATTGTCTATTAGACAACTTTTTGGTGGTGGTGAGAATTGAGGAGGCATGTGACACATTTTATCTACCCTTTTGATGTCCAGGACATCTGCACCTTGCCCACTCACAATCTTAAATGACAGAGGTGTAAGGCAGGGGTCTCCAAATCCAGCCCTAGAGGGCCACAAACCAGTCAGGTTGGCAGGATATCTCTAATGCATATATATCTCATGCATATTCATTAGGGCTATCCTGAACACCCGACTGGCCTAGGGGTTCAAGGAGGACTGGTTAAGAACCACTGGTCTAGACAGACACACATTCCGACACCTATGCCAGCATTGTGCTACTATAGAGGAGTTCAGCAGCCATGCCCACCACACCAGTCCTGGGCACAGTACAGGCATGGATATGGTACGCAATACTGTTGGGGGCCACTCCCCAGGGTGGTAAACACTGTCAGAGACCAGACCTGAAGCACACACCGCAGACATCAGACTGATTGTTATGATGGAGCTCAATCAGCAAACTGTGCTTAACGTAGGATTTTCTATCTGCCAGTACTCATAGCAAACGTTTGAGAGCTGTGTACCGTATACCCAGGTGTAGGGTGGCATTGCTAAGGTATGCAAGTGCTAGTATTGGGAGATGCATGCAGGGCCCAATGTCCTGCCTCTCCAGGAGGCATTGGCCAATGGGGCCTGTGGGTGTGGGTGTGGGTGTGTCTGCCCCTGTTGACTGCTGCTTTACGGCAGAGGTTCACAACTCCAGTCCTGGTGTGCCAAACACTGTTCGGGCTTTCATGCTGTCCCTCATGAATATGCATGAGCTACATCTGCGTACCATGGGGGTGGTGCATAGATATGCAGCACAGGCAACTTTATTAGAGGCAGCATGGAACCTGAATGGTGTGTGGCCCTCCAGGACTGCATTTGGGAGACTCTGCTCTAGGTAATGCGCCTGTTTATGGTGTCTGTGCTCGGTGGGGTAAAATATAGGCGTATTAACCATGCGTATGTTCTCAGCAATAAAGTTTTGTCCTTACTAACACGGTTTAGTTGTGGGAAAAATATGTGGACTGGATTGGCAGTAGCCCCTGCTGGGCTTTGAACCTGTGACCTTCTGTTCTTGCACACACTGTCTGTGTGCACTGCACCACTGTGTTGCCACTGATAGGCTGCATTCCCTGGGGAGCCCATGACTGTACATCTGACAGAGCCTGTCTGTTGCAGTGGATGGTGCCAGCCTGCACACGGCTAGGCCACTGTCTGCTGTGGCTAGCAGCCACTGCCCCCTCCACCACCTGTACCCTTCCGCCAACATGCTGACATGTCCTCATCTTGGAAAAAGCATATGACCTGATTGAGTTGTGGCACTCCAGGACTGCATTTGGGGGACTCGGCTGTAGGTAATGCCCATTGTTATGGTGTGTGTGCGGTGTAGGGTAAAATATAGGTGTTTGAACCATGCTTATGTTCTCTGCAATAAAGGAGTGTCTTTACTATCTCTGTTTAGTGGTGGGAAAAATATGGGGACTGGGTTGGCAGGAGCCCCAGCTGGGATTTGAACCTGTGACCCTCTGGTTCTACAGGCACTGGCTGTGTCCGCTTCACCACACTGTGGCCATGGAGACAGTGTAGTCCCTGGAGATAGGAAACCTGGCCAAACGAGTCAGAAACCCTGCTCTGCACAATTTGACTGTGGGCTCATTAACCTTGTATGGAGACAAAAGGGCAAATAAACCTCAAAAATGACCTCGAGAAAAGGGGAAAAAAACATAACCAAGCTGGCCAATAGTGATATCAATGGGCAACATTAAAAAACACTCCCAAGAAAGCTCCAAAAAAAAGAAATGATTTTTGGAAGGGTCTACGAAGCGTAGACCCTTCCAAAAATCATTTCTTTTTTTTTGGAACTTTCCTGAGAGTGTTTTTTAATGTTGCCCATTGATATCACTATTGGCCAGCTGGTTTATTATTTTATTGAATTTTGTTGTGGTCATTTTCAAGTTTTATTTGCTATTTTGTTCTGTGCACATGTATCACACTGCTCACGTTTTGTAGGTTTCCCCGGTTTTGTTGTACATTGCTGACGGAAATGGTTTCTCTTCCCTTTAAATCGGCTCTAAAGCGAGCTTTTCACTCGCGGTATTTTTTAGCTTGAATTTCAGCCCCGCTCCTGTGCGGGGAGCCTCTCCCCTCCCACTCTCCACCCATTGAGCCCATCCCTCCGCCCCTCGGGAGCCTTCCTCCGCCCTCGGAATGCCTTTCCACGCCTCTATCGCACATCAGCGCGCCGCGCACTTGTGTGGGCCCGTTAGTGCAGCGCGCACGTGTGCGGGGCCCAAAAATGCACTATTAGCGTGCGCTAAGGTACCTTAGCACATGCTCAAGTGCGCCCCACACAATTGCACGGTTTAGTAAACATACCCCAATGAGTCTCTGCCCCCCGCCAACTCCGTGCTAAGTTTTATCAGCAGCTGCCCCCCATCAAGCTCCTTATATTTTCTCTGCAGGGCAAGCTAGGAATGGTACAGATGCTGCCAGGGCCGTACCAAATGAAAATTGCACATCGCGCGCGCACACACACACACACCCCCCCCCCCCCGCCCCCCGGGGCAGGAGAGAAGAGGCGCGCCCGATGTGCAAGTCGCTGGCATGCTAAGCAGATCTGTCCCTCCCCACGAGAGCAGGGAGGGACAGATCTGCTTAGCATGCTGGCGAGAAGGCTTAAGGGGCACATTTTAGCTGTCTCCCGTTGCCTGCTGCCGCTGAGAGAAGAAAAAGTGGCAGCGGCAGGCAGCAGAAGACAGCTAAAATGCGCCCCTTAAGCCTTTGCGCCCTGTGCGGCCGCATCACTCGCACAGGGATAGGTACGGTCCTGGCTACAGCCCAGGACATTTGATTATGGACAAGACGGTTCACAGTGAGCATAGAGAAAACAGGTAGAACAGATATATAGAGATTCTCTAAGAAAGGATTGAAAATGGTTACTCACTTTGTAACTGGCTGTGAAGTTCTGATAGCAGAAAATTTCTATACAGAAAAACACAAGGTAAACTTTGTAAGCACTACAACATCACTGTACCAGAAAAGCACTGGGATCATGACCCTAAGAGAATTATGGAGAATGAAGAAGTTCTGATAACGTGGGACATTCTCATTCCAACGGATAAGAAAATGGATGCAAGGAAACTCAATATAGTGGTAAAGGAGAAAAGCACCATAACGGCATTGATAGTAGAGGTGTCGGTTTCAAGTAGTTATTCTGTGAACCGCATGAAGATGGAGAAGATCCTGAAGTATCAAGAAATGAAGTCAGAAACCAAGAAAATGTGGCAGAAAAATACAGAAATTTTTCCTATCATACTGGAAGCCAAAGGCCTGATAAAGAAGAACTTCCAATCACTTCTTGACAAATTACCCATACATTTTGCGTCTTATGAACTCCAAAAGGAAGCTCTCTTTGGACAATGCAAGAACTATGGCCAGCATTACCAGTGAATTTGAGACTAAGATCATATTCCACATACACTGGCTTAGGAGTGAGGTTCATGACTGTCATGGTATGCGCACAACTAACCCATTCAGAGAAATTGTCCCAGAGAGAAACCCACTTCCTTAACAATTAGATTTCCTGTTATATGTAAACTCACGACAGCCTGTTGCTATCGGTGAGTATTTTATGTTTACTGTAAACCGCGCTGATGATAAAAGTGCGGTATATAAGAACGTTAAATAAATAAATAAATAAACCTCACAATCAAAATCCTGAAAGGAAAACGTCAAGAACATACATGAAAGGAAAACATTTGAAATTAAAATGATCAAATATTTCAACAATGATGAAAAAGGACTGACTAGAGACATTCGTTTCCTCAACCATTATCAGACATAAAACATGAAATGCAAAGGGCTACAGTCCTCTCGTCTATACCTTGCAATCTAATTTAATGACAGAAGCAGACTACCTGTGATGAGAGAGGACTTGTGTGATGGAAACTGTCACTGTATCCCAAACTTTGCTTTAATATGTATTGACATATGCAGATAGCTTAGACCCTAGGTGACCGTGACTATATAAAACCAGAGTAACTGCATTATCCCTTCAGAGACCTGATGAAGAAAGTATAGCTCTCGAAAGCTGGTCCCATAAAAAGGCATCATCTATAACTTGCTTGTTGACCTTTATTTGCACATGTCATAGTGGACTAACATGGTAAATACAACTTTCCTATGTAATAATGACAAGCGTGCAGTGAGAAAGATCATTAGAGAAAGACATCATGCATGTCAAAATTGAAGGACAACGCAAAAGAGGAAGGCCAGCAATGCAATGGCTCGATACAACAATCGGAGCTATGGGCGCCACTCTAACAATCATTAGCTACCTGACTAAAGGCTGAACACAGTTTAGGGAAACTATCCACAGCGTCTCCATGAATCGACGTCTAATCAAAGGCACTTAAGAAGAAACAAGGGCACCTATGCATCTTTATAAAATTGCTCCAGAAAAAACACCTTAATTGCTGCTGCTCAGGAGCAGGTGTAAATGTTCATGCATAAAAGTGCAGGAAAATGCATAAGAACATAAGATATGCCATACTGGGTCAGACCAAGGTCCATCAAGCCCAGTATCCTGTTTCCAACAGTGGCCAATACAGGTCACAAGTAACTAGCAGTTTCCCCAAAAGACACAGGTTCCACAGTGCTTGTATTTAGTCAAGCAGTGATATCCTGGGTCCCTTTTTAATAATGCTTTATGGACCTTTCCTCCAGGAACTTGTCCAAACCTTTTTTAAACCCGGCTAAATTAGTAGCATTTATTACATCCTCTGGTAACAAATTCCAGAGTTTGATTACACGTCAAGTGAAAAAATATTTTCTTTTATTTGTCTTAAATAGTTTACCCTGTAGCTTCATTGCATGTCTTTTTATATTCTGATAACATAAACAATCGATCTACGTTTACCTGTTCCACTCCATTCATTAATTTATAGACCTCTATGATATCTCCCCTCAGCCATCTCTTTTCCAGGATGAAGAGCCCTAAACGTTTTAGCCTTTCTTCAAAGGGGTATCCTTCCATCCCGTTTACCATTTTGGTGGCTCTTCTCTGAAACTTTTCTAATAACGCTATATCCTTTTTAAGATACGGCGACCAGAATTGCACACAGTATTCAAGGTGCGGTCGCACCATGGAAACATACAGAGGCATTATAATATCCTTTGTTTTATTTTCCATTCCTTTCCTTATGATACCTAGCATTCTATTTGCTCTCTTGGCCACTGCTGCACACTGGGCAGAGGGTTTTAACATGTTGTCCACAATTACACCTAAATCTTTTTCCTGGGTGGTGGTTAATAATGTGGCACCTTGCATCGTGTAACCATAGTTTGAGTTGTTCTTCCCTAGGTGCATAACTTTGCACTTGTCCACATTAAATTTCATCTGCCATTTTGATGCCCAGTCTTCCAATTTATCAAGATCCTCTTGCAATTTTCCACAATCCTCATGGGTTTTAACAACTTTATCTCCAGGAACAAGCAGGAATGAGTCTTCACATATGGGGTTCGTCAGCGCCGACGGAGCCCGCACGGGAATGCTCCCCTCCATCCAATCAGAAAGCCTTTGGGAGCATCCCTCGCGCCTGCGCGGTAGCTTCCCGCCCTTCCCACTGCCTCTCCCCAGTTTTCGTTTTTCCGCGGAGCCGACAGAACGTACCTCCTGTCACCGCAGAAACCTTTCTTCTTTTCTTTTCTTGTTTCCTGTGGTCGCGGTTTTTTCCCCGCTGACTCTGGCACCGCTGGTGTCCCCTTTTTTCCTTATTTTTTGTTTTCCTTTATTTCCTTCAAGGAGCATCTTCCTCGTGTTATTCTGAGGCCTACTGGGCTTTCCAGCATGGAGCCTTCTTCCCCTAAGAAGTGCCCCCACTGTGGAGACGTTGTCTTCTGCTCCGACTCCAACGCCTGGTGTCTCTCCTGCTGGGGCCCTGACCCCTTCTCCCCCGGTTCCCCGGGCTTCAGCGTCGGGAGAAGACCCTCCCTGTTGCGAGTGTCCCTCAATGACGTCTTTCCCTCTGAGGTGCGGTCGTCGGCTTTCTCTCCTCGCCAGGCTCAGGTAACCCAACAACAGTCTGTTAAGACTAACCGAGCCTTGAGAGGTGAGTCTCATGCGCCGCATGACGACGGCTCCGGCCTTCCCCTCCAGTCCCTTACACCCCGGAGGGAGTCTTCGGGCTCCAGAACCTCCACGGGGTTTCGGGTTGTTCCTGAGGTTCACTCCTCACAGAAAATTCCCGAGCCTTGCCCGAGGGTGGCACCCGCTTCGAGCGGTGCAGATTTCTCGACAGCGGCGCCGGCGTCGAGTGTTCCACTCTTCACCAAGGACTGTCGACTGGTGTCCTCGGTGCCTTCGGGGCCGATCGACTCGACCCAGTCTGGCTCTACGGCATCCCAGCCCTGCGCGGGGGCGGTACCCGCTTTCGGCGGTGCCGATTCCCTGGCGTTGGCGTCGGTGTCGAGTGTTCCACTCGTCACCGGGGATCGTCGGACCAACCTGACCCGGTATGGCATGCCCACACCCCATCCATGTGCAGGGGTGGTGACCGCTTCGAGTGGGACCAAGTCCCCGGCATCAGCGTCGGAGTCGGTGGCCCTACTCCCCGCCGGGGATCGGCACCGGGTGCCCTCGGCTCCGCCAGGGCCGATCGACTCGTCCCGGGCTTCCGCGGGGGCGGTACTGGCCTTGCGCGGCCCCGCCCCTCCCGCGGCGGTCTCGGGAACAAGAGCCCCATGCTTCGCCAGGGGTCGCCTCCGGGCTCCACCTGCGGAGCCGATCGATCTATCCCGGTCGGGTGGGTCGGCACCACCTTGCACGGGGCCGGGGCTTCCCCCGGATGCCACCGACCTCCTGGCATCTAAGCGGGCGTTGAGTGCTCCACTCGTCACTGGAGTCTGCCCGCGGGACCCGGGTCCTTCGGTCGAGTCGACCCAAAGAAGCGCCGCGGCCGCGGAGCCGGGGCTGGGCATCTCGCTCCCCGCCGGGGCTCATCGGCGGGTTACCTGGGTACCCTCGAGGCTGCGTGGTACGCCCCGTAAGGGTTTCCCGCTCAATAAAACAGGCGCGGGCAGAACCCCGGCGCCTAGGAGGGCCTCTCTCCAGGCGTCGGAGCCGACTTCGGGTGTTTCCCTCTTCACCGAGTTTCAGCCTGGGAAGCCCTCGTTGCCCTCGGCACCGATCGTCGCGACCCCGACTCCATTCGCAGGAATGGCAGCACCGGCGCAGCCGCCGACACCGGGGCCCCCTAAGAAGGCGTCGCTCGGTTCGATGCCCAGCCTCGAATCGATCTCCAGTCTGGAAAGCGTGGCTCCGGCGCATTTCGGATCCGACCCCGGTCTCTTCCGACGGCACAGTGCTGCGCTCGCCTGCTCTCCAGCGGCCTCGGCGCCACTCCAGCCGCCTTTGCGGACTGCCCCGGGGGCGGACCCACCCCCGGAATCGGGGCCGAGGCCGAGTTCCGCGGGCCCGTCGGGGACATCGCTCCCTTCGATGCCCCCCTTGGAGTCGATCCCAGGCTCTGACGATGCAGTACCGACTGCCTCGAATTAGGGCTGTCAGGACCCTCCTCTGTTTAGAGCGATTCCTCCCGTGCACCAGCACGGTGGGTCCCCTGGTGCTCAAGCGGGCCCCTCCGCCTCGGCCTCCCCCGGGATAGCCCCTCTGGGAGAGCCGTCTTTTCAGGACTTCCTCCTTGACATGGCGGACTTGCTCGCCATTCCTATCCCGGGCCCTTCGCTAAATCCGGGTACTGCGGAACAGGCAGCCGTAATGCTTCCTTTACCTCCTTCCCTGCGGGATCTCCTGCTCAGGGTTTGGCACTCGCCCTTACAGGTACCGGCACCGCCTGCAGCTATGCATGCCCGGTATCGGGTGCCCCCCTCTCCGGGTTTCCAGACGCACCAGCTTCCCCATCATTCCATTGTGGTTGAATCGGCCCTGAGGAAGGTCGGAAGCAAGAAGAAGCACTCTTCCTGCCCCCCGAATCGTGCGTCTAAAACTCTGGACAACTTTGGGCGGCGAACCTTCCGAGCGTCCATGTTGGCTTCCAGGATTCTCTCATATATCTTCTATATGAGCCTGGCGCTGCGGGAGGTCACCGAGAGGTTATCTCTCTTGTCTCCCTTCGTGTCGGCCCCTCGGGCCCCCAACTATTCCTTGCTTCTTTACCATTGCAGGAATATCTCTTGGTTTCTTTCTCGGGCTGCCGTGGACTCTTTCGAGTCGGTGAGCAGGTCCTCTGCGGTAGCCATAGGGGCGGGTCGTACAGCCTGGTTGCAGGCTTCCAACTTGTGCAGCTGGGCACAACATAACCTGGGTACTTCCCCGTGCACTGGGGAGAACCTCTTTAATGGCGAGGCTTTGCGTCAGGTTGCTCAGTGCTCTGCCGACCTGTTTGGCGCTGGCCACCCGCGGCCCTCCGCCTCTCCCGGGGGTAGGAAATGTCCTTCCCGACCCTCCTGTCCGAAGAGGAGGAGGTTTCATCCCTCTGCCCGCCTGCCGGGTGCGCCCATGTCAGGGACGTCTCACACCGGTCGGCAGTGCCAGGGCTCGCGCCAGGCTGCCCATGCCAGGCAGCCTTAGGCTGTGGTTTGAGGCAGTTTGCGCTTAACTCCTCTTACATGAAGTTACTGTCCAGTTCTACACTGGGGTTCTTTCAGTGTGACAAGCGGTTCGGCTGCTTGATTGGAGGTATGGAGCCCCCTCCCCCGGGGGGGGGAACCTTCCCATGCTAGATTAGCCTGGCTCCTCAGGGCCATGCTAATCTTCTTCGGGCTTACCCTCGGGTACATCCCTCGGATTCCCCTCTGCCTGGTTCCCCCGGTTTGAGGGGATCGCGCACTGAATCTCCTTCTCCCAGTGTAGGCCTTGGCCGCTACTCTCCGAGCGTGGCCGGACCATTCCTCGACAGGGCCGGACCGGACCAACCCCCCCCTGGTCTGTGTCTCCGCTCTCGCAGAGATATCCCTGGGCCCGTCAGGTTACGGTGGACAGGGTCCCACTGACCCATGCCGATCCCCGGCTCCGTTCCCTGCACTCTTCGGAGCGGCGGAGGGCCTTGGCCCTAACCCCGAGGGTTTTTTTTATCTAGGCCGGAGATGGCCCCACGGTCACGCCGTGGCTATAGGGTTTTCTATCCTCCTGCCTTCCCTGTGGCACGGAGGACACGTTGGGGTGACTGTCAGGTGGACGCCTCAGGGGTCTACGTTCTCCTGATGTGCTCCTCCCCAACTGATCGGGCGGTCACGCAACCATACTGCTACCCTCGCCGATCTGCCCTGCTCCACACACATAGGCCCATCACTTGGATAGCCCTTCCTCCCGCCACCTTCCAGGTAGGCGCCCTCCTGTGGATCAAGGGCCGGTCTGAGTTGGCGGTATCGTTCTCACGTGTCCATACCGGTTGAGTAACCTGGGTGGGCGCTCCCGGGCCCACCTATAGCCCGATATACATCTGTACCTGTTTTTGGATATATATTGGTACAGGCGGGCGCTTTTTGGGAAATGCTATAGCGCCCTGTGTCTTACCGACTATCCCCCAATTGTCGGTACTGACGTTTTGTTATTTCTTACGGGGTCCGGCCGGCCCGCTTGCCTGCGTTCTGCGGCTCGGGTGCTCGGACCGGTTATGCTTAAACTTGCTGTGATGTCAACAGCCCCTTGGTTTTCGCACCCATTGTCTTCCTATCCCATGCCGGCTCGGGTAGACAGTGTACCCCTCGATTTCCCGGGGTACACTGCTGTTCTTCTCCGGGCTGTGTTCTCCCAAATCGGTCAGTCTTCTGATTAGTCCTCCGGATTGGGGACTCTGCTCCTCCTGGAGTTCTCAGCTTCTTGGAGCTCCTCGTGAAGACCTGCCGTCTTTCCGGTGCCGGTTGACACCTGCGTCTCCAGCCCGCCCGGACTGGGAACTTCGTCCTCTCTGCGGTGAAGTTTCCCTGAAGACTTCGCTACTGCATCTACAGTACCCGTCGCAGCTCTGCCTTCTGCAATCCAGTAGGTAAGCTCTAGATTGTGCTAGATCATTAACGGTTTAATGATATTTGACGTGATTTTGAAGACTCCCTGTCGTCTTCCGTTGCTGTGCCTTGGCAACTCTTCTCAACTCCTACCCTCCATCCCTCAGGGGATGCCGGGGATCCAGGTTGGGTGATGCCGCCCTGTCCAGGGGCACGCACTCTGGGATCTCCTCTGGCACCCTCAGCTAGGGAGTCCCCATATGTGAAGACTCATTCCTGCTTGTTCCTGGAGATAGCACAGTTACTTACCTGTAACAGGTGATCTCCGGAACAGCAGGAATTAGTCTTCACAACCCACCCACCTCCTCTAGGAGTTGTAACTATCTCTCTCTCTCTCTCTCTCTTCCTTCCTCTCCTCTCCTTTTGTCTCAGCTATTAAACGCAACTGGGGAGAGGCAGTGGGAAGGGCGGGAAGCTACCGCGCAGGCGCAAGGGATGCTCCCAAAGGCTTTCTGATTGGATGCTGGGGAGCATTCCCGTGCGGGCTCCGTTGGCGCCGATGAACCCCATATGTGAAGACTAATTCCTGCTGTTCCGGAGATCACCTGTTACAGGTAAGTAACTGTGCTAAATAGTTTTGTGTCATCTGCAAATTTGATAAACTCACTCGTTATTCCCTTTTTCAGGTCATTCATAAATATGTCAAAAAGCAGCAGACCCAGCACAGATCCCTGGGGTACACCACTATTCACCTTTCTCCATTGGTAAGATTGGCCATTTGGCCATTTTAATCCTCTGCTTTCTATATTTTAACCAGTTCCTGATCCACAGTAATACACTGCCTCCTATCCCATGACTCTTTACTTTTGCCAAAAGTCTCTGATGAGGGACCTTGTCAAAAGCTTTCTGAAAGTCTAAATACACTATATCAACTGACTCACTTTTGTCTACCTGTCTATTCACACCTTCAAAAAACATAACAGATTAGTAAGACAAGATCTTCCTTGTCTAAAGCCATTTTGGCTGTCTCCCATTAAGCCATGACTATCTACATGTTCAGCAAGTTTGTTCTTTATGATGGTTTCTACCATTTTTCCCGGTACTGACGTCAGGCTCACCAGTCTGTAGTTGCCCAGATCAACCCTGGAACCTTTTTTAAAAATTGGTGTTATATTGGCCATCCTCCAATCTTCAGGTATTACAGATGATTTTAATGATAGTTCACAGATTACTAATAGCAGGTCTGCGATTTCATATTTCAGTTCTTTCAACACCCTTGGATGTATATCATCTGGTCCAGGTGATTTGCTACTCTTCAGTTTATCAAATAGTTTTAATACATCTTCTCGATGTATCAATATTTCCTTTAATTCTTCCACACCTTTAAATACCACTTCAGTCATGGGTAACATCCCTACATCTTCCTCAGTAAAGACCGAAGCAAACCTTATAGATTCAGCTTAGGACAAGTAGAGCTCCATTCATCTTTACTTCTAATGCAAGATGCAACAGGAGAGCATGGACATGTTACTCCGCTATTTAAGGAATTCTACTCGTTGCCGTGCATGAAACCAAATAAAGCACAGGGCGATCTTCAGTTTCCCGCTCCTGCACTCCAGCCCAATTGGGGTTGTGGGAGGTCCCAGCGGCTTGCTGAAAAGGTGCCGCAGGCAGGAGAGAGCCCCCGAAAAACAAAGCAGCCATCTTCAAAGGCTCCCCGGTCGGGGTAGAGCACAGGGCGATCTTCAGTTTCCCGCTCCTGCACTCCAGCCCAATCGGGGTTGTGGGAGGTCCCAGCGGCTTGCTGAAAAGGTGCCGCCGGCAGGAGAGAGCCCCCGAAAAACAAAGCAGCCATCTTCAAAAGCTCCCCGGTCGGGGTAGAGCACAGGGCGATCTTCAGTTTCCCGCTCCTGCACTCCAGCCCAATCGGGGTTGTGGGAGGTCCCAGCGGCTTGCTGAAAAGGTGCCGCCGGCAGGAGAGAGCCCCCGAAAAACAAAGCAGCCATCTTCAAAGGCTCCCCGGTCGGGGTAGAGCAGAGGGCGATCTTCAGTTTCCCGCTCCTGCACTCCAGCCCAATCGGGGTTGTGGGAGGTCCTAGCGGCTTGCTGAAAAGGTGCCGCCGGCAGGCGCACCCGCGCCTTGCGGGCCTCGCAAGAGGGCCCTTTGGCGTGGCCCTTAGGCGGGGCACCAAAATAGAGCCACCAACGACCCGCCCAAATATCAGCAATGGTGAGCACCTAACCAGTCATCGTCGACGGAACCTACACAGCCTGCACCGAGACGCTTCAAAAGGTATGCACGGGGCCAGAGTGCAAATTTACATGAGGATCTTCAGGCGCTTCAAGTCCCTACATCCTGGCAAGAAAACAACGAAGAAATCTACAACGCTGTGTTCAGCAAATTCATCCAAATATAGCTGAGCTCCCACATGGTCGAGCTCGCTTACTACACCCCCTCCACGTAACCTCAACCACAGCAAGTATACTATCTACATATTGGTCTCAACTGACTCTGCTCTCACAACCTAATTATTTGATTGTAATATAAATCATAGTTCTTTTCTTTCTGCTCAACCTTATTACGCCAATCAAGTTCACCAGTGCTAGCAGTTACACGCTGTACAGGAATTTATTATTACTGTTGTCAGTAGCATGCTCACAATTTATTACTGTTGCCAGTAACGTTGCATTCACTTATTACTTATGACAGTATCATTATCTATTACTGTTGCCAGTAACTTTCAATTTTACTGTTACATTCACTTATTACTGTGGTCATTAACATTCACTTATTACTGTTGCCAGTAGCACTCAAGTCAAAGTATTTACACCCTCTGGACCATCCTAGGATTATGTCATGGCCACCATTACTTGTTCCCTCCTGCTCATCTCCATCCTCTCTGGCATATTACATACTTCCTTTGCCCTAACATCTGATACCAACCCTATCCCTATTCACCAAACCCGCAATAGGAAACCCCATCAAAATCATCAACATTACCCACAAAGTACATACTACAGTAGGCACAATTACCTTCTTCATGTACCTCTGGAAACTATAAACAATAAGAGATCTAATCCAAAAACTGCTACACAGAATCTCAAGTGCGCTCTCATCAACGCACGCTCAGCTCGCAACAAATGGCCAGCCATCATTGACCTTATATCAAACCTCACACTAGACATCCTGCTGGTCACAGAAACATGGCTTTCTAATACCGACAACGTCCTAATGAACCAACTTACCCCACCTAACTACACCATCTATACCTGCAACAGAGAAAACAGAAAGGGAGGAGGAGTCTGCATAATAGCAAGAACAGTTTTGAAATACCACATAATCTCTACCAATGCCACAAACCACACAAATACTCTATCCATCTCCAATAATAGCAACACCATAAACCTCATCTACAGAGCCCCAAATGCTCCAGTCGACGATCTCTCATCCATAATTGATCTTGCCATCAACCCATTAGATATCAACAAACCTAACTGGATCCTCAGAGATTTTAACCTTGCATCCACACTACCTTCAGTATCCAACTTCTTCCTTGATGCCATGATCAACTTACACTACAATCAAATTGTAAAAATCCCCACTCATAAACAAGGAAATCTCCTTGATCTCATCTTTGCCCCATCAGCACACCCGGATCTGCCAAATCAACCCGAGCCCATCTCTACCCCCGTCCCCTGGTCTGATCACAACCTTATCACATTCATCATGCCATCTATTGAATCTCCAAACAAGTCACCAGATGCTTACCCACCACCAAAACCAGCACGATTCAAACCTTTCAACATGGATACAATCACCTCCCATACCATACCAAAACTCTCCATTATACCTGACAACATCGATGATATTGTATCAAACTGGAACAATGCTCTTGGACTATCAGCGCAGCCTACCACCACACATGATAAAACCTCCACCAACTCTTCTATTGCCAAGAAAAAGAACGCACCATGGTTCTCCTCCGAGTTACGAACCTCATTACAACAACTGAGGAGACTAGAGAAGAAATGGAGACACTCACTAAACCCTCACGACCAGTCCATTTACTTAGCTAACTTGAAATCCCATCGCCAGCTAACTTGGGATAAGAGAAGAGAACACCATACAAAACTACTTAACCGTTCCCTCAACAAACCGAGAGATCTCTTCCAAATAGTAAAATCCCTAACCATTGAACCTCCTTCACCACAACAGGACTATATACACCCACAACTATATGCTGACTACATCCAATCCAAGGCAATCAAGATCACTACAGTAACCACAAGTGTAACCATGCAACCTTCCAACGTCCAATTCATACTCAATAATTTCTCATCTCCAACTCCAAAGTCCATCGAAGAAATTATTACATCCATCAACGCCACTACCGCCCCTAATGATCCATGTCCAGCCCACTGGATCAAATCACTGAAAACAAAACTTAGCCCGTACATATCAGCCTTAGCCGACCAGTCCCTTAGATCCGGGATATTTCCAACAGCCCTCAAGCAGACCTCCATCCGTCCCCTACTGAAAAACAACTAGACCCGAAAAAGGAAGACTCCTATCGCCCAATTTCAAGTATTCCTTTATTAGCCAAGATCCTAGAAAAAGTCATACTGAGACAAATCCAACAACACATTGATTCCGAGGCCCCACTAGATCCAAACCAGCATGGCTTCAGAGAAGCTCACGGAGTTGAAACCCTCCTAACTTCCCTATTGAACACACTCATTAATACAACGGACAATATCAGAAATGGAGTCGCTATGATCTTCCTAGACATAGCAGCAGCTTTTGACTCTGTTGACCACAACCAACTGCTCACCCGGCTTCACGAAAAAGGAATTCAAGGAATGGCGTTGAATTGGTGCAGATCTTACCTAGAAGATCGCTGGCAACAAGTACGGATTGGTGATACCACATCTCAGCCTTTTCATCAGAAGCAAGGAGTACCACAGGGTTCCTCTCTCTCAGCTCTTCTATTTAACATCTATATGCAACCTCTCTGCAACATCTCCCACTCATTCGGAATATCATGTCTTATCTACGCAGATGATGTGCTCTTATTCACTCCAATTAATGTACTAAAACCTGACTACACTACAATAATCACTTGCTTCAATTCAATATCAGACTGGCTACTCTCACAAAATCTCAGAATCAATTTCAAAAAAACCGAAGTCCTGATTGTCACTAGGAACAAAGACTTCTCTCCTCCACCAACTCTAAGAACAAGAGATGCTGATCTCCCACTCAAAACCTCAATACGTTACCTCGGTGTTATACTTGACCAGCGGCTTGAATTCAAAGAACATATAAAAAATACTGTAAAAGCCATCTACTATAAAATCAGGACCCTTCGACACCTCAGACCTATGCTCGAACCATGTGACTTCCGCACAACCTTCCAGGCATTAGTCACTCCTCATTTTGACTATGCAAATATCGTACTCCATGGCCTACCCAAGAGTACGCTGAACCCGCTTCAATTGGCCATGAATACAGCGGCCAGGGTTCTTCACGGATCCCCAAGGAGTCAATATATTACTCCCATCCTATTTGATCTTCACTGGCTCCCACTATCTTGCAGGATTTTATACAAAGCCCTCATTCTGACCTTCAAAGCATTCCACCATATCTCATCATCCTCTTTATCTGACCTCCTCCAACACACACAGAACGCCAGATCTAGACGATCTGTAACAGAGAACATGCTAACAGTCCCAAAGGACATTACAAAACTCACTCAAACAACCACTTTAAGAGCATTCTCATCCTTCGCCCCTAGGTGCTGGAACATGCTACCACCTAGTATTAGATCACAAAAAGACCTGTCCCAATTCAGAAAATCCCTAAAAACTCATCTCTTCCTACAACACTTCTCACAATGTACTGACCCCCCACCCCCTCCCCCTCCTTCACAAACCATCGATCATGGCTAGTCAAATAAGCTCCCGAAACCTTATCACTTGTTCTTGACCAAACCCCACAAACCCTACCTTTAGAGCTCGAGCATTTAAGAATCTATTGTAAATAGTTGAGAATATCTGTTATTTATTAAACCCTGTTATCCATGTTTTATCTCCTGTTCCTTGTAAACTTAACATTTGTTCTATGTTTAAGTACAAAACTGTTAAAATGTAAACCGCGCTGATAACAAAAGTGCGGTATATAAAAGCTGTTAAATAAAGAAAGAAAGAAAGAAAGAATTCATTCAGTCTCTCCGCTATCGCCTTGTTGCCTCTTAATGCCCCTTTAAGCCCTCTGTCATCTAATGGGCCAACTGACTCTCTCACAGGTTTTTTGCTACGAATGTACTTGAAAAACGTTTATAGGCAGCATTTTCTGCACGAATACTTGCAGAATATATACTTTCAGCCTTTATATAATTATCCCATCACATAAATTTAAACCCATCCAAACAAAACAGTATCACAAGAGGGCATCTTTTCGGACTTGCTAACAGTAGGAAACTGCTGCAGGCAGAATGCATACATGTTGGTTATTTTTAATTTCTGCTCACTGCTTTGTGCCTTTTGCCCGCTAATTGGGAGAGGACCTATATTGACATTAGCAGAACATTTCACTCCAAGCACATCAGGCACAGGAACCAGAACCCCTGTTTCCATTTAGAAATTATTAGAGCGTAACATAAGAACATAAGATATGCCATACTGGGTCAGACCAAGGTCAGTCAAGCCCAGTATCCTGTTTCCAACAGTGGCCAATCTAGGTCACAAGTACCTAGCAGTTTCCCTAAAACACACAGGTCACTCACAATCTAGCATTTATCCTAGGGTTTCAGGATACACAGGATTAGTATACTCTTACAGGTTTTAATTGATTTCATATTCAGGCAAAGGCCAGTGTCAGTATTCATATTATGGCATTTTCATTCCTTTTTGTAAGGGACTTTGTTAACCATTTGATGGGAATCATGTGTAACAATGCATTTTCTGCATGCAACAAGGGGTACTGCTTTTCTTCTTTATTACAAACATATGTTAGTACTTATCTTCATCCAGCCTCTGTCATTCAGAGCTTAATTTAATTCTTGACATATAGGAAGAATAGTGTTTCTGAATGGTAGGCATACGTAATTGAATTTAAGAAGAAATTTTCTATACCTATTCATTTTCTTTCCTTGAAGCCTACTAGACCAGTCAAGATGAATGGGCTATGATCCCCAGCCAGCAGGTGGAGGCAGAGCAATTTTCAGTGATGTCATCACTTGTATATACAATGGGGTTCTAAGTACAGTATGTGCATATATATTTATATTGGTTGCATGTATTTTTATTCTTGGGTTTTATTTTATTTTAAACCCCTGATGCAGGGGAGTTGTTAAAACTCAGCTGAGTCGGGGCCTTGAATAAACACTTTTATTTGATCATTGAGACCATTGTTCACCTCTATTGTTTTAGTTTTCTTTGCTTTGTCTTACCTTTTTGGAGGTTCCCTTCTCCCTTTTACGATGAAAGTAAGATAGCACTTTTAGGAGAAAGGACAGAACTGTCCCCAAGAAAACTGGTACTTTTGAGATAACCAGGAAAAGCTCCCTACAGGTCAAGGTCTGTAGCTCTGACACCTATGTGGCAGATTAAAGAGTCACCAGGAACCCCATCTTTAGGGTTAAATCCTTGATAGAGGCCTTCTGCAGGGGCTCAAAAGGGAGATCTTTCAGTGCCTTCAAGACCAGGGAAAGACTTCACTGTGGCCCGAACTGGCTGTATGGGTGGACAGATCTGCTTCACTCCTTTGAGTAAGTGGGAAATATCAGGATGCAGCACTAGAGATATGCTCTGAATCTGCCCTTGGTAGCATATAAGAGATGCCACCTGAACCTTGAGAGATTTCAGAGCCAAGTCCTGGGTCCCACCAGGACTGTAAGGAGGACAAAATAGCAACAATATCTGCCTTTCTGGTCTCCAGGGCCTGAGAGGAACATCACCTCTCATTGACCCTCCGGACTCTAACATAGGCCATGGGAGTAGAGGATCTATGAGCCCTAAAAAGAATGTTGGCAATTACTTCCAAGTATCCTTTCAGAGGCAGCTTATGCCTTTCAAGGGCCAGGCTATAAGCAAGAAGAGAACACGATCCTCCATGACCAGATCATCCAAAAATAGAAGCCCCTCCATTGAGGCAGCAATAGAGGGGACTCTACCAACAGGCTCAAGAGATATGCATATCATGGCCTGCACGGCCAAACTGGTGCCACTAGAAGACCAAGTCTGGGTGAGGCTGAATCCTGGGCAGGAGATGGCTCACCAAAAACCATGGGAGAAAGACATACAGGAACTCTCCTGCGGTCACTTTTGAGGAAGGGCAATCAAGCCCAAAACCCTTGGATCCTTCCTGTGGCTGAAAATGTTCCTCACCTTGGCATTCTGCTGAGTGGCCAACAGATCAAACACTGTCAGGCCCATCTCTGCACGATGAGTTTGAACGTGTGCGGGCTTAGGTCCCACTCACCAGGATCCATGGTGTTACAACTCAAGAAGGTGGCCTGCATATTGTCGACTGCTACTATATGGCCACCGACAGAGCCACCAGTAAAGTCTCCACCCAATGGCAGCATTCATCCACTTCTGAGGCAACCATGGCAGTGTGAGTGCCACCTTGCTTATTGATGTAAGCCACTGTTGTGGCATTGTCTAAGAACACTCTGATGGCCTTGCCTACCAGGAGGATCCAAAGCCTCTACAGAACCAGGCAAATCACTCTGGCCTCTAACCTGTTGACTGACCAGGAAGCTTTCTGCAGAAAACAGTGCCCTGCACAAACTGACCTAGACAATCCACTCTCGAACCCAAAAGGCTGGCATCTGCAGTGACTAATACCCAATCTGGTGCCTCTAGAAACATCCCTTCTATCAGGGAATGAGTCTGTAGCCACCAGGCCAATTCCCCTTGAACCTCTGGGGAAGAGGCAGGTGCAGTTTGAACAACTTGGAGCAAGGCAACTAGTGAGTGAGAACATGCTCCTGCAAATATGTGCCCTGATCCAAAGTACCAGTTCCAGGGTCGGCACCATGGAACACAGGAGCTATGGGAAGTCCCAAGCTCTGGGAGCTGTCTGCCTTGAATTAACCTAGATAGGATTTGAGACAGTGCTGGGGTGGAGCCAGCTTCCCTAGTACATGTTGGTACCAATGACATAGGAAAATGTGGGAGGTAGGTTTTCGAAGCCAAATTTAGGCTTTTAGGTAGAATGTTTAAATCCAGGACCTCCAGGGTGGCATTCTCAGAAATTCCATGTGCAGGACCCAACAGACAGGAAGAGCTCCAGAGTCTCAATGTGTGGATGAGATGATGGTACAGGGAGAAAGGTGTTAGATTTGTTAGGAATTGGGCTACATTATGAGAAAGGGGAAGACCATTCTGCAAAGGGCTGGTAATAGACGGTGCTAATGTTCAAAAAGGAGATAGAGCAGCTTTTAAACTAGAACCTTGGGGACAGCCGAGAGTGGCTCAGGAGTAGAGTAAGATATCTTTGAAGAATACTATCCTAAAAGGGAAGTTAAGGCATCCCGATAGAGGTTGCAATAAAGACTATAATAATCTAGGTACCTTTAAGTAAAGAACAGAAAGAAATGAAATATTGGAAATCATCCCTTACAACTAATTTGAAGGTTGTAAATTCAAGCAAACATTTCTTAAAATGCGTCTATGCAAATGCTAGAAGCCTAAAAAAATAAGATAGGAGAATTAGAATATATAGCACTAAAGGAAGCAATAGATATAATAGACATCTCAGAGACCTAGTGTGAAGAGGAAGAAAATAATGGTATGTGGTTAACTACCTGCCTGGCCAGAATGAATGAAATATTATCAGAAATTAGGGAAGCTAGCAAAATTGGCACACAATAATAATGGGTGATTTCAAATATACCAACATCATGTCAGGGCATGCTAGGGAGGTAATGTTTCTATTTAAAACAAGTCACTGCTTCATGGAGCAGCTGGTTCAGAAACCGACTAGAAAAGGTGCTATTTTAGACTTAGTCCTTTGTGGAACACAGGATTTGGTACAAGAGCTAACCGAGTTAGGACCACACGGCAATAGTAATCATAATATGATTACATTGGGCATCCTAACTGAAATGAGTATACAAAGGCAATCTACTCTGTCAGTGTTTAATTTTCAAAAGGGATACTATGATAAAATTAGGAAAATGGTTAGAAAGAAACTAAAAGGAACAGCTACAAAGGTCAATAGTTTACATCAGTGGTGAATGTTATTTAAAAATACAATCTGGGAAGCCCAAACCAGATGTATCCCACACATTAAGAAAGGCAGAAGAAAGGCCAAATGACATCCAGCAGGTTAAAAGGAAAAGTGAAAGAGTCTATTAGAGCAAAAAAAAAAAATTCTAAAAATGAAAAAGGAACCAAATGAAGAAAATAGGAGACAGCATAAGCACTGGAAAGCTATATGTGAGGCACTGATTAGCAACTAGGGTTCAATTCCCACTAGCACTCCTTGTGGCCTTGGGCAAGTCACTTAACCCTCCATTGCCTCGGAAGAAAGGCCTGGCAATCTACTTCCGGTGACACTGCCAAGAAAACCCAGGAGCTTCTGGGTCGCCAGGAGTCAGGACTGACTCGAAGGCACACATTGCATTTTTGATTAGGAAAGCAAAAAGAGAATTTGAAAAGAAATTTGCCAGAGAGGCAAAAACTCACAATAAAAACTTCTTCAGGTACCTCAAAAGCAAAAAAAAATGGGGAAGAAATCAGTAGAACCATTAGATGATCAAGGGGGGAAAGGGACACTCAGGAAGGACAAGGACTTAGATGAGAGACTAAATTAATTATTTGCTTTTGTTTTAACTGAGGAAGAGGTGAAAATGCTACCCTTGGCAGAAAGGGTATTTAACAGTGATGAGTCAGAAGATGTAGTAGAACAAATTGATAAACTAAAGAGCAGCAGATCACCTGGACCAGATGATATACACTCAAGAGTGCTGCAAAAACTCAAAGATGAAATTGAAGGGCTACTATTAGTCATTTTAAACCTATCTTTGCACTTGTCTATGGTATTGGAAGGTTAAAGGGTAGCCAACGTAAAACCTATTTTTAAAAAGGGCTCCAGAGATGATCCAGGAAACTGTAGACTGGTGAGCCTAACTTTGGTGCAGGGAAAATGCTGGAAACCATTATTAAGAACAAAATTACTGTACACTTGGACATATATTTTCACTCAATGCATAATCAAACTCTGGTATTCATTGCCAGAGGATGTAGTAAAGCTGTTAGTGAAGATGGATTTAAAAGAGGTTTGGACAAGTTCCTGGAGGAAAAGTCCATTAGCCATTATTAAAGTGGACTGGGGAAATCCACTGCTTACCTTTGTAATAAACAGCATGGAATCTGTCTACCTTTTGTGAACCTGATAGTTACTTGTGAATTGGATTGACCGCTGTTGGAAACAGGATACTGGGCTTGATAGACCACTGGTCTGACCCATTATGGCATATCTTATATAATGGGACAAAGTCAACATGGATTTAGCTAAGGCAAGTCTTGCCTCACCAATCTGTTCCATATAGTGTAATTAAAAATTCAGAAAGTGTTTGGCAAAATCCCAACTCAGAGACTCCCAAGGAAGTTAAAAAATCGTGGCATAGGAAGCATTGTCCTTTTATGGATTGGAAACTGGTTGAGAGATAGAAAACAGAGAGTAGGGATAGTCAGTTTTCTCTATGAAAGAAAGTAAGTATGGCAATGGAGGGTTAAGTGACTTGTCCAAGGTGTGCTAGTGGGAATTGAATGCTGTTCCCTTAGCCAGGGCCTCTAACCAGTAGGCTACTCCTCTACTCCAAATGACTTACCTATGAAGAAAGGCTATAGATGTTAGGGCTCTTCAACTAAAAAAGAACGCTGAAGGGAGATATGATAGAGGTTTATAAAATCCTGAGTGGAGTAAAACAGGTAGGCATGAAACAATTGTTTACTCTCTCAAAAATACAAGGACTAGGGGAGACATTATGAAGCTATGAAGTATTTTATAACAGATCTGAGAAAAATATTTTTTTCTCTCATTGTATAATTAGTCTTTGGAACTCATTGCCAGCAGATGTGGTAAAAGCAGGTAGTGTAGCCGGATTTAAAAAATGTTTGGACAAATTCCTGGAGGAAAAGCCCATTAATCATTATGAAGGTAGTCCAAGAGAAAAACACTTGAGAGACTTTAATGTCCACATAGACTACTTGAATCTTCTGACAAGGAGTTTCTTCAACGTATGGAATACCTAGCTAGGCTTCACTCAACACATTCACACTCTTACCCATTTAACAAGGCATTCTCTGGATCTAAATGTAAAGCTGGGGCTTCATGAGGACATTGCCCTACTTTACCTGGATGTTATGAGTGTCACAGGTGGCTGAGTTACCTCAGATAAGCCACAATGGAAACTCCCAGCGAAAATATTTTTTCCTCAATGCACTTTATTTATTTAGCAATGCTTATATACTGCTTTTCACCAGGTTAAAGTGGTATACATTCAGGTAAGGTATATATCTCCCTTGTCCCAGAAAGGCTCATAACCTACATTTTGTACCCGAGGCAACAGGGAGTTAAATGGTTTGCATAAGGCCACAAGTAGTGCCTGTGGGACTAGAAACCCCCAATCCCTCTGGCCTGAGATTACTGTCCTCCAGTGAGATTTGAACCCCTATCCCTCTGGCAACTTGCCCCAACAACTAGGCCACTCCTCCCTCTTGAACCTTAAATTCAAATCAGAACTTACCAAAGGGATAAGAAGCAAGATGTGAGACCTCACAAGAAACCACTTGAAGAAGTTTAAACTTTGTAAAAAAAAATCTAATTTTAATTTTTTTAAAAAATTGTGTTGATTTAATTTTTATAAATAAACAATAACAATATTTATAAATTTAGTCGTTTTTTTCCTGTGAACAATTCTTACAATGCTTTTATTCAACAGTGGTAGAGCATTGGTTCTTTCAAAAACAGGCAAGTATTGGTTAACCAGTTTAAAGCTTAAGATTTCTTTACTCCTTAGTAAATGAAAAGTTCAGTTCTAACACTGTCTTATCTGTAACTTTGCAGGTAAATGGGTGTTATCATTCAGGTAAAGATACCTTTTGTTTCAAAAAAATTCAACTACTAGTACTACTACTAGTGTTTTGCCACCAAATAGCCACTGTGGTGTATCAGTTATTTATCTCAAATTTTCTTTCCAGGTCTTGCTGCTTTCTTGATGCTGGGCATCTTCAGATCCTCTCTGCTCCAGCAATGTCCAGCTGTAGTCAGGATAACTACTCCCTATCTTTAAAAATCAATAAAAGAGACTGTCTCCCTAGTTATGTGTGCAGTAACTAGAAAGTGTTCCTATTCTTTTTCTTCTTTTTCTATTTCTGTTACTTGTGTGGCTTGCTTTTCCAAAAAACAAAAGATAATCAGATTCCCTATCTTTTCTTCCCACAGAACTCTTTCTGCAAAAATCGTTTTTTCTTTAGGCATGTGCCAAAGTCAATCCTTACAACTGCCAATCAGTTCAGAAAAACTATACCAATTGCCAATAAATTAAATTCTTAAAATAAGACAATGTTTTATTCCTGTGAGCAGTACTCAGTTTTAAAACAGTTCACTTTCAGAGTTTCTCTCACTATACTGGGAGTTTTATACTTTCAGCCTTACTTTCCTTCACTACATGAAGGACTCCAGTGCTATAGAAAGCAAGTCACACACTGTTGAACTCTTAGGGGTATGTTTACTAAACCGCGGTAATGTTACCTGCGTTAGGTTCCGCAGTAATGGTACAGATGCCCATATAAAGGCGTGGGCGGTGCATCGTTACGGCAAGCCATATCAGCTAACGTGCATTACAAGGCATCTTAGACTAACGCACGTTACAAGGCGCCTTATAAGGCACCTTACTTATAAGGCGCCTTACAAGGCACATTACAAGGCGCATTCTGGTCGCCGTATCTTAAAAAGGATATAGCGTTATTAGAAAAGGTTCAGAGAAGAGCCACCAAAATGGTAAAAGGGATGGAAGGATACTCCTATGAAGAAAGGCTTAAAAGGTTAGGGCTCTTTAACCTGGAAAAGAGACGGCTGAGGGTAGATATGATAGAAGTCTATAAATTAATGAACAGAGTGGAATGGGTAAACGTAGATCGATTGTTTACGTTATCATAATATAGAAAGACTAGGGGACATGCAATGAAGCTACAGGGTAAACTATTTAAGACTAATAAAAGAAAATATTTTTTCACTCAACGTGTAATCAAACTCTGGAATTTGTTACCGGAGGATGTAGTAAAGGCTGTTAGTGTAGCTGGGTTTAAAAAAGGTTTGGACAAGTACCTGGATGAAAGGTCCAAAAAACATTATTAAGAAGGGACCTAGGATATCAATGCTTGACCCAGTACAAGCACTCTGGAACCTGTGTCTTTTGGGGAAACTGCTAGATACATATGACCTAGATTGGCCACTGTTGGAAACAGGATACTGGGCTTGATGGACCTTGGTCTGACCCAGTATGGCATATCTTATGATCTTATGAGACAGATAGTGTAGAGCACTATGTGGGAACCTAGACATGCCGTGGTCACTGCTCGGTCAGAGTGAGAGTGTCCTCCCAGCATGACATGCTTTGGCCACCCTGTCCATGCAGGAGGTGGTTGGGCACTACAGTGTCCTAGCCATTGCCCCACACCCTGTGAAGATGCATCCTGGCCAATCCGCCCTGTCTGGGCCATACCCACAATACCTTGCTCCTCATTATGCACATATTCAGGCTAACGCTGGTAACAGTGGGACATTGTGGGCCCAGTGAGGTGTGGGCAGCCACAAAACAATGGATAGACATACACACACACACACTCCTATTGCAGCATTGTGCAAAGATAGGGGTGGTTGGCAGCCCTGCCCGCCACACTGGTACTGATCACAGTGCCGACAGTGATAAACTGTGCAGGAGGTAGTAGTAGTGCTCTGGTGATAACTGCAGCTCTGTGCTGGGGCCAACAGCCTGACTCTCCATGCAGCTTTGGATTGTGGAGCCTGTGTGAGTGGGTGTTTGTACCCATGTTCGCCGCTGCTTTGGGCTTTGCACATGTTGCTGTTGTATCTGCATTGTAGGGTAAAATATAGGGACATGCTCTGCAGGATCCACAGCTGGGACTTGAACCTGTGACCTGCTGCTTCTGGACACACTGGCTATGTGAAATGCACAACACTGTTGTCACAGATGTGCAGTAGTCCCTGGAGCTACCTGTGCTTTACCTCAGCCAGACCTTTTATGTTGCACTGCACACCATGTACTGGTACAGGGCATGGCCTAGGTCCACTGCAAGCAGGTGCCACTGCCTCCTCCTCCAGCATGGGCACACATCCCCCTGCCATGCTGACATGATCATATGCTGTCAGTGCTGGTAGGGCGCAGTCCCAGGCCATCTACTGTATGGGTAGGCGGTTGCCTAGGGAGCGAGGTCTGGGGTGGGGAGACATACATGGGCATCCTCATATCCACCCCATTACTGTCTACCAATATTATGTCCCTTCCGCTTGGGGGAGGGTTGTCTGGGGGGATGTCAGGTTAGTGCCCTGGCAACTGTTAGCTCGGGTGGACCAGGTAGATGTAGGTGGATTGTGTTTGGCCTTTGTCAGCTGCTGTCTTGCTGATGTCCGGTTTTTATGTTCCTATGTGCCACCTAGGCGACTGCCTAGTCCACCCTGTGCCCCATCTGCCCCCACTACATGTCCCGCCTGCAGTCCCCTATGCCCCATTTGTACCATCACCATAGTGGCCTTTCATACTTAGGCACTATGCTGTTGCTGCAAATGGAGCACTACTATCACTTTTCTTGGGCTCCCTGCCTATGCTGTACATTGCTGACACTGAGATGGTTTCTCTCTCTTGCAAATGTGTGCTAACGCCAGGTTTTCAGTCGCAGTAAGATTCAGCCCTTCCGTTCCCCGCGTTAGTGTAAAAGGAGCCTCTCCCTGCCCACTCCCCGCCATTTTCCCCTTCTCTCCGCCCTCTCTCCACCCTCTGCGGGACTTACCGCGGCCGGGAATGCTAACGCGCGTTATGTAACGCTAACGCGCATTATGTAACATTAACGCGCGTTATGTAACGTTGCGCATTAACGTGATGTTTACGTGTGTTAACGTTACCTAACGCGGTTTAGTAAACATACCCCATAATCAAAACAGTGCACAGAATAAACTCACTCTCCAATAATTCACTTCAAACTCTCATTTAGCTTAGATTTAAAACTGCTTGAATGAGTTACAGAGCCTCTTTGGTCTTATTCCTGTCACCAAGGACAAGGTTTCCACAATTAACTTTAAATTTTCTCTTCAGCTTTCATTCCAGCTTCTTACACACTCCTCCAGTAAATACTTCTCAATTACTTACAGTTCTGATATCAATTAAATCCTTTTCCAGCTTTTCCATACAGAGACACTCTCTTTGGCACACATTTCTTCTTCTCAAAAAACCTCCAGCTAAAGTTCCTGCAGGTGGATTTCATTTATTTTTAATGTGGCTGTCAACAGGTACTTTTAACTTTTTTTTTCTGCTATTACATAAACTTCACATTTCTTCCTCTTGCTGTCATGATCAGATTATTGCCTGGTTGCTTTTCAGCTCCATTTAACACCTGTTGGAAATATTAATAAGCGTTCCAGACAGTTGACCAACCTAGATTCCCACTGATTTTACAGCCCTTCCTCTCAATCAATAAATTGGTACTTAGAATGTTACCATTTCAGTGACAATAGATGAGGTAGTGCCTGTCATAAAATATATGGAGCCATCTGCCATGATCTTCTGTGGTATCAAAGACTGTACTTTTCCAAAAGAAAGTTCCACCATACAGAAAGATGCAAGTGAAAAGATAAGTCTACAGCATATCTCACCTCTTACAAACTAAGCATTTGGCTAGCTAAGAAATCATACTCATCTGTCACGCCCACAAGAATCAGTTAAAATAGTTATTTAAGGTTGTCAACAGGTTAACTAACCCTGATGTGCTCATTAATGCCCAGAATCATCCTACTCGGCTAATAGATTTGTTGCCGTCATTTTCTGTAAGTAAGGTAGTAAAGAGTAGTTACTCACCTGTAACAGGTGTTTCCAGGAGTAGCAGGAATCAGTCCTCACATATGGGTGACGTCGGCGCCGACGGAGCCCCCATGCGGAGCATTTCCCCAGCTTTCAAAGAAAGCCTTTGGGGAAAGGACTGGGGTTTCTAGTCCCATAGGTGCTCCTTGTGGTCTTGGGCAAGCCACTTAACCCTCCATAGCCCATGTTCCCTGTAAAATAGTTATCTCCAAGTTATAATGCCCTGTTCAATGTAATTTCAGTTTGTTCAATGTAAACCGCACTGATGCAGAATAGCGCGGTATATAAGAGAATGTAAATAAAATAAAATAAATAAAATGCAGCGCGCATGCGCGGTCCCCTTCCCGCCCAAGGGTGCCATCTTGCTCAGTCTGATGGCATAGCTAAAAGACAGCAAAAAAACAAAAATGAATGATATGACTGCAACTCCCAGGGGAGGAGGGAGGGTTGTGAGGACTGATTCCTGCTGCTCCTGGAGAACACCTGTTACAGGTGAGTAACTACTCTTTCTCCAGGACCAAGCAGGAAGTCAGTCCTCACATATGGGACTCCCCAGCTTCAGGCTACCGGGGACCCAAAGCTGAATAATAAGCTCCCTCTAGAGCCCCAGCATGCGTGATAGAATCTTCTCTGAGAACGCCCCCGTATGGTAGCCCAACACCAGGGCCGGAGGGTAGGAGTTGCCTATACCTAAAAGAGATTACGGAGTACCGCCTGTCCGAAAGCATTGTCCCTGCGGAACTCCCTCTCGAGGCAGTAATGGGCCACAAAAGTCTGGCTTGAAGACCAAGTAGCGGCCCGGCAGATGTCTGCCAACGGAACAGAGCGGAGATGAGCTACTGACGCAGCCTTCGCCCTGACACGGTGGGCCGTGACTCTACCCTGCAAGGAGAGGCCGGCTGCCCTGTACGCCCAGGCGATACAGTCTGCTACCCAAATGGATAGGGTACGCTTGGAGACAGGTGACCCCAGCTTATTAGGGTCAAAAGATACGAAGAGCTGGACAGCCCTCCGATGTCCCTGCATACGGTCAAGGTAGAAGGACAATGCCCTCCTACAATCCAGGGTATGCAAGACCATCTCAGCCCGGCTGGCATGCGGCCTGGGAAAGAAAGTCGGAAGAACCACCTCCTGATTGATATGGAAGGAGGAGACAACCTTAGGAAGGAACTTTGGGTGAGTCCGTAAGACCACCCTGTTCCTATAGAACCTTGTGTATGGTGGCTCTGAGACCAGAGCTTGCAGCTCACTGACTCGCCTGGCTGAGGTAAGAGCTACCAAAAACAACGCCTTCCGGGAAAGAAAGCATAAAGGACAAGTAGCCATAGGCTGAAATGGTGGGCAAGTAAGTTGTTGCAAGACCACATTCAAATCCCACTCAGGTGCTGATGGATGAATCGGAGGCTTGAGCAAAAGGAGGCCTCTGAGGAAGCAGGCCACTAAAGGGTGGCCTGACAGAGACTGACCTTCCACCGGTGAGTGGTACGCTGACAGAGCACTGAGGTGGACCCGAACAGAGTTGGATTTAAGGCCCAGGTCAGACAGGTGAAGCAAATATTGCAGCACCACTGGCACCAGGCACAAAAACGGATCCTCCTTGTGCTGAGCACACCAGTTGGAGAACCTATGCCACTTGAGGGCATAAGATTTTCTAGTGGAGTGCCTCCTAGAGGACAAGACCACCTCCTCCACTTCCCTAGGTAGCAGTAAGGGAGCTAGAACTACCCTTTCAGCATCCAGGCCATCAAATTGAGGGACTGGAGGTTGGGGTGCAAGAGAGATCCCTGATCCTGAGATAGGAGATCAGGTTGTACCCACAGAGGGAGTGGAGTGTCCACAGCCAACTGCAGAAGGAGTGGAAACCACGGTTGCCTCGGCCATCTGGAGGCTGCCAGGATCACCGAGGCCTTGTCCCAAAGCACCTTGAAAAGGGTCCGGGCCACTAGAGGCGTGGGAGGAAACGCATAAAGTAGGCTCGTAGACCAAGAGATTAGAAACGCATCTGCTGCTATTCTCAGAGGATGCGGTTGCCTGGAGCAGAACCTGGGTAGCTGACGGTTGAGTGGACTGGCAAAGAGATCGATGGTTGGAAGACCCCACCTCAGGAAGATCTGCTGAACCACCAGAGAATTCAACTGCCATTCGTGTGGCTGCAGAATCCTGCTCAATCGATCTGCCAGGTAATTCTCTTGGCCGGGCAGATAAACTGCCTTGAGAAGTATGCCCCGTTTGACTGCCCATGAGCAAGGGGCTTGAGCCTCCTGACACAGAAGTTGGGACCCTGTGCCTCCTTGCTTGTTCACATAGAACATTGTGACTTGATTGTCTGTCTGAACCAGAACAGACTGGTGAGAGAGGGCATGAGAGAAAGTTTGGAGAGCCAAACGGATAGCTCTCAGCTCCAAGAGGTTGATCTGCTATTCGGCCTCCCAAGGGGACCAGAGGCCTTGGGTGCATGCCCCCTGGCAATGTGCATCCCAACCCTGAAGAGAAGCATCTGTTGTCAGCACTTGTGTTTGTGGCGATGGTTGAAAAGGCACTCCTTGCACTAGTTTGGGGAGATGTAGCCACCATTGCAGGGAGGCCGCCAGTAGTTTGGACACCCTTACTTTGTCTCCCAAGTGTCCTGTGGCTTGCAGCCACTGAGTTCTGAGGCCCCACTGAGCAGGCCTCATGTGCAGAAGGCATTTGGAGTAACATGGACCGTGGATGCCATGTGGCCTAATAGTCTCAGGAATTGCCTGGCGGAAACCAGAGAATCGCTATGGAACTGTCTGGCCAAGTCCATCAGTCTGTGGGCCCTTTCTACAGGCAGATAAGCCATTGCCTGAAGGGTATCCAGTCTTGCTCCAATGAACTCTGTGTTCTGTGAGGGGTGCAAAGTGGACTTTGCGAAGTTTATGACAAACCCCAGATGCTGTAGAAGGGAGACAGTGCAAAAAGTGGCTTGTCTGGCCTCCTGTGGAGACTGACCCCTGATGAGCCAGTCATCCAGGTATGGAAAGACAAAGATGCCCTGGTTTCTGAGATAGGCCGCCACCACCGCCAGGCATTTGGTGAAAACCCTGGGTGCGGAGGTTAGGCCAAATGGAAGTACCCTGTACTGAAAATGATTTCCTCCCACTACAAATCTGAGATATTGTCTGTGATCTGGATGAATGAGGATGTGAGTATAAGCATCCTTTAGGTCTAAGGAGCATAGCCAATCTCCCTGCTGGAGGTAGGGCAGCAGTATTCCAAGGGTAAGCATCTTGAACTTTTCCCTCACCAGGAACTTGTTGAGATTTCTCAAGTCGAGGATGGGCCTGAGGCCTCCTGTCCTTTTTGGTTCCAGAAAGTACCTGGAATAGAAGCCTTGCCCTCTCAGGTGGTGGGGCACCGGTTCCACCGCCTGCTCCTTTAGAAGACTTGACAACTCCTGAAGGAGTAAGTTCCTGTGCAGAGGGAGTCTTGGAGGCTCCCCTGGAAAGTAGGAGGGGGCAACTGGGTGAAGTGGAGCAAATAGCCCTTCTGGACTATGCTGAGCACCCAGGTATCCCCTGTTATGGCTGACCACCTGTGGGCGTACAGGGTCAGCCGGCCTCCTGTGCTGAGAGGGGCCAGCTGAGGAGAATAGGCTATGCCTCTGGAGTCAAAACCCCGCTCCCTGCTGTGCAGGAGCCGGAGCTGGTGGCTTGGGGGTTTTCTGTCTACAGGGCCCATGTCCCTGCCCCTTGGTCTGCTGACCCTGTTGGGGAGCTGTGGAGGCCTGGTATTGAGGGTACGATCTGTAGGCAGATGACTTCCTTGGGTAAAAGGACATTTTCCCCAAGCCCTTCTTCTTTTGAGAAGGGGCAGAGGTCTTTCTGGACAACCTTGTCCTGGTGAGAGTCTCGGACTCGAGTTCTGCAACCTTTTCAGCCATAGGCTTGCCAAAGAGGTTTTCACCTCGGCAAGGGACATCGACCAACTTGTCCTGCACCCATGGCTCGAGGTCCGATGACTGTAGCCAGGCCTGACGGCGTGCACCGATGCCGGCCGCGGCTACTCGGACCGAAGCCTCGAAGCCATCATAAGCTGCTCGAGACATAAACTTCGAGCACTCTCGGATCCCAGTTGACAAGGCTGTGAACCTCTGCAAAGGTTCCTCGGAGAGACCAGCAGAGAACCCGGCAATCTCCTTTTCCAGGTCTCAAAGGTACATGCCCATGTACAGCTGGTAAGTCTGGACACGGCAAGCAAGCATAGAGCCCTGGAAGCACTTTCTACCGAGGGCATCCAGGTTCCGGGCCTCCCTGCCTGGAGGCACCAAGGAGTGCATCTTCTGACTTTTCAGGCGATGCATGACCGATTTCACAACCATGGAGTGGTGCGGCAGCTGTGCCTTCTGGAACCCAGGACTCTTGTGGACTTGATAAATGGAATTGACCTGCTTGCTAAGAACCGGCGTCGAGGCCGACGCCTCCCACATGCGGAAGAGCAACCGTTCCAGCATCGGAGGAACCGGTACAGTAAAGGCCTCCTTGGGGGGAGAGTCATACTGCAGGGCCTCGAGCTCCTCAGCTCGAGGCTCCTCCTCAGGGTCCGCGGGGAAAGCCAAGGACTTGGCCATGTCCCTCACGAAATCCGAGAACCGGGTATCCTCTGGGGGGGGCCCTTCTCCGAGGTTCAGACTCCGGTGAGTCCGAAGGGACGCACCAGGTCCGAAAAGTGTCCGGGGACTCCTCGTCCTCCGTTTCCCATCCCGACCCCTCCAAGGAGGAGTCGAGTGGCTCCGGCCGGGCAGGCACCGATACCATCCGCCCCGACGCCGAGGGCACCGGCGTCAATGACCTTGGTCCCGCACGGGAGATCAAGGGTGACCTCGGCCAAGGATCGACTCGAGATCTCATGGACTCGAGGATCGGCTCGGCCTCCGGGGTCGACTTGGATGTCGAGGTCCCAGTGTTCGGGGCAGATGCACCGGTGAGACCGGCGATCAGTACCCGCTGCTGTTCCATGAAGGCAACCAAACTGCTCTCCAAGGCCGTCAACCTGAGTCCGAGCTCAGGAGACCCAGCAGCCTCCGACTCGGGCCCCGACAGTGTCGGGCCCGACATCGGCTCCCCCAGAGGAGAGTCCATGAGGACTACAGTACTCACGTGACCCGGGGCCTCCATCTCTACACGAGGTTGTTTAGCAGGCCTCTCCGACTCCGAAGACCCGGGACGGCGGTCGGGGCTCTGCGACCTGGCCCTCGAGGAGCCAAGAGCGTCCACCGATGCCACCCTCGCGGGTTTCTTCTTCCTGTGGTGCTCCCGTGAAGGAGATCCCCTCTCAGAGGAGCCCCGATGACGCTCGGGGTCGGACTCCCAAGACGTTGAGGCCTCTGACGAATCAGAGAAGATCCTTTCTTGTTGATGCTGCCGGCTCCTCAATGCCTTGGAAGACATTTTGTCACACGGGACACAGACCAGCGGGTCATGGTCGGGCCCGAGGCACCGGAGGCAGCAGTCTTGTGTGTCGGTGAGAGACATCAGTTTCTTACACCGATCACACTTCTTAAACCCGCTGGCAGACATCGGGGGAAAAAGAGCCCCTGCAAGGTCAAAAGACTGGGCTGCCAGGGAAAAATGAAAAAATGGCGCGAACGCTAGTCTCTAAGGACAAAAACCAAAAAATGAAATCCGGGCTCGATACCTGTGTACCGGGCCCAGGCAGGAAAGGGAGCCGGCGTCGAACCGAGAAAAAACACGGATCCACACCGAAAAAAATCAACTTTTTCACGGGTGACCACGACACACTTGCGTTGGGCTCCACGGAAAAAAGAAGACTGAGCAAGATGGCACCCTTGGGCAGGAAGGAGGCTGCACATGCGCGCTGCATTCCCAAAGGTTTTCTTTGAAAGCTGGGGAAATGCTCCGCATGGGGGCTCCGTCGGCGCCGATGTCACCCATTTGTGAGGACTGACTTCCTGCTTGGTCCTGGAGAACAAGTCAGTTCAACTTCTTACTTTCTGAGGTATCAGTACCACCTCCTAAACCTTTATCCCCGATATTTATTTCCCCCTCCAAATTAAAATGAGGTAAAGAAAGAGTCCTCTGTATTTAATAACGCACATCTGCACACTTAAGTTTGCAAGATGGCTCAGATACATATATAAGTGCCGACATTTACATGTGTGTATTGTGAAATGCCAGCATGTACATGTATAAGTTGCCAGTTTCCTCTGTCGATTTTTCCCATGTGTATATTTGTGAAATGGCTCCTCACGCTGCACATAGATATTTGTTTTTATAGACTGCTTTATCTTGAATCAAATCAGTTTACATTTAATGATAAATTTACATATAATATTGAACTCTTAAACAAAAGTAACACGAATAAAATAAGTCTGCATCAGTTTGTCAAATCTTTTGTAGGTATATTTGGATGATTATATTTTACATTATTTGTTCTGGGAGTGGTTATTAATCTACTTTTTGTTAAAAGGAAGATCTCAGTTTGAAATGGTATTTGTGCTGTGAGACTTTGCTTAGGTCTATCTAGGTTACTCTCATTTCACATTCAAGAAACGGCTCCATCTTTAGCAGAGCTATTGCTAAAATGCCGTCAGAATTGTGTTATGTTGCAACTTCAACATCTCAACTCTGATCTCCACAAACGTGCTGAGTGACGTTATGGTTCATTTCTACATCTGATATGAGCTCATGTTTCCTGTATGCCCAATATGGCTGTGAAGACTGTGGCTTGGAAGTACTGGTTCTTCTGATCTCTGCATCATCCCCCTCTCCTTAGCCTGTTCATTTTGCTTGGACCTGATGAAGGCCATGTGTCTTTGCTATAACTCTGGAAGTTAAATGGACAATGCCTTTTGAATACTGACTGATAAAATACTGCAGCGGGGGGTCAGCTGATTTTTAAGATGGCGGCGTGAGCGTTTTGGGCTGAACATGCCTAAACGTAAAGGCAAACAGAAGGCTCCTCCCGCGGAGCCCATACCTACCGTTCCTGTTACTACTTCTGTCAGTCCTATGGATCGCTTCATTCAGCTGACGGATAAACAGAAGGGGGAGATTCGCGCGGGCGCTGTGGCGTCGGATGGAGTGGCTCCGGTGCTGCCTACCCTAGAGGTGTCTCTCTCCCCCGATGAGCGTTTGCCGCCGACACGAGGGAACTATCCGGTGCCTCCTCTCGCGGGAGGAGAGGCAGCCCCGCCCGGAGTTGGTTGTGCTGCGTCGGATATGCGGGCCTTGATGGAGGAGAGCCCCGGAGTGCAGCTCTCAGCGCCGGGAGCTGTGGATGTGGATTCCTCGATAGTATCTGAGGAGGTCTTACCTGCACGCTTAGAGGGAGAAGTAGGAGTAAAGGTACTGTCTTTGGAGTCTGACGTTTTTGGAGGTATTTTCTTGAAGCGCCCTGAGGTGATCTCCCTGGGCACGATATGGGACGCAATTTCACAGCTTTCTTCAGCAGTTAGTAAGCAAGTGGAGCTGACAACTTTGCGCTTGGAGAATTTGGAGAGTGTTTTATTTATTTATTTATTTATTATTTATTATTATTACAAGTTCTTATATACCGCACTATTCGGCATCAGCGCGGTTTACATTATAACATTATAACATATTATATACCAGTTGATAGGAATATTTGTCTGGGATGCGGGAAGAACTGGGCAACCTCCGTTCGAGGATTGAAGTTGGGGAACAGAAAGCGATTCAGAATTCTTTAGTAAATTAGACTATTATGAAAGACAATGTTTCGATAAGAATGAAATTGGAAAACTTCGAAAATGCTGTGAGGGCATCTAATATAAGATTGTTAAATTTTCCAATATTAGGTTTATCTCCGATTGAAATGTTTAAGAAATATATACAGGAAGTTCTAAATGTTTCTGCCGATTTAATTCCCCCAGTAGTAAAAGCTTACTTTTTGCCTAAAGCTAAGAAAGAAAGAAATATATCTCAGGATGGTATAGTTATGGATGTTTTGGATGTCTCCGCTCTTCTACAATCACCTAAAGAAGCTGAGTTGTCAGTTTCTACAATGTTAGTGACCTTTGCGTTACCATCTGATAGGGATTGGATATTGAAATTGTACTTTAGGAGAAGGTCCGTATTATATTTGGGGAAGAAGGTAATGATGTTCCCTGATGTCTCTAGGGAGACTCAGAAACGGCGTAGAGCCTTTCTGTTATTGAGATCTGGTGCTGCTCAGATAGGTGCTTCATTTATATTATGGGGTATGTTTACTAAACTCCGTTAGTGCAATTCACGTTAGGAGCCGCATTAGTGAAAGGAAAGCCAAAAAAGGACATGGGCGGGACATCGTAACCAATAATGCGCAGTTACGCGCGTTATTGCGCGCCACGCAGCAACGATCGTTACAGCGCGCTACTGCGCGCACGCTTAAGACAGCACGCAGACACCCAAAGACAGAAACAGAGCTGTAGCACAATGGTTACTACACAGACTGATGGTACAAGAGTCATGGGTTCAATTTCCCAGTGTGCCCAATGAGTAAGGCTGGCTGAGGCATCCTGTGTAACCCTTTGAAAGCCGACTATAATATTTTAATCCGCAGTCTGCAGGCAGGTTACAGTTTGCATATGTCAGGAAAAGTGTACCCTTCCTATGAAATATGTTCCAATAGTGACGTTCTCTCTGACATGGTCATGTATTATATACCAGTTGATAGGAATATTTAGGCGCTCCCTATAAGGCAAAGTGTAAGGCGCGCCCTATAGGGAGCGCCTAAATATTCCTTTCAAATGGCATATAATACATATGATATAGGGCGAAGTGTAATGTGCGCCCTATCGGGCACCGCGTAATGTGCGCCCTATAGGGCGCCGCGTAAATCGCGCCCTATAGGGCGCCGCATAAGGCGTGCCCTATAGGGTGCCATATAAGGCGCTCCATAGGGTGCCTATTGAGCTACCCTAAGGTGACAGTACCCTGAGGGTGGTTCTGCTGGCAGCACTAATATACAGTAAAAATAGACAATGCCTAAGACAGCCCTATCAATGAACCCCACTGTGGGTTGTGAACCTATGACCACTGGCTCCATGGGCAGTGAAGTAACCAGTGGGCTAGAGCTGCTAATAAACACATGGCTGGCTACAGGAGGACTGCACGGCACCACACCCACATTCTGCTGTGGTTACCAGGGAGATTACATACCACCACCCAACACACCCTCTAGGGCTCAGGGTGGGGGGACAGGATCTCCCGCCCACAGATCTACTTCCAACCCTCTGCAATGGTGGCAGTAGAGGGGACCATCAGCCCAGTCCCACTCAGGATCAAACACCCTACAGGGCAGGCAATGCAGAGCAGTACACACCCGTACAGCAAGAGCAGACAGACAGCAGATCTGGAAATGCTCAGCTGCCCCCCACCGTTATCTGACATTTCCCAGCAGCAAGCCTCCAGCCGCTGCACCCGGCACGGTGTTCCAGCAAGACACATACTAGCTGCAGACAGTCCGCCAGCTAGCCCATAGTGCATGGTCCTGGAGGAAATGCATGTACCCAGAACAGGGATATCAGCATACACACCAAGCAGATAAGTCCGTGCTTGGTCCCCAAAAGGAAACCCATATATATCACATAAGAGAAATGCTATATAGCATTATGGTGTAACCTAGCCATGCCATGGTCACTGCTCAGTCAGGGTGAGAGTGACCTCCCAGCAGGACATGCTATGGCCACCCTGTCCGTGCAGGTGGTACCGGGCACTACAATGTCCGGCCATTGCCCTATGCCCTGTGCAGATGCGGACAGCCCAGGCCACCCTATCCAGGCTATTCCCACGGTACCTTGCTCCTCATTATGCACATTGGCAGGCCAATACTGGCAACAGTGCTAGCAGTGTGGGCTGTGGAGGGTGTTGGATGCCACCACACACTGGATAGACAGACAAGCACTCCCCACACCTATGCAAGCACTGTGCAACACTAGAGGTGTTGGGCAGCCCAGGCCACCACACCAGTCCTGGGCACAGTGCAGGCATGGCTATGATACGCAATACTGTCGGAGTCACTCCCCAGGTTGGTAAACACTGTTAGACACAGGACCTGTAGCACACTCCACAGACATCAGAAAGGTTGCTATGATGCAGCTCACTCAGGAAATTGTACTTAACCTAGGAATTGCTATCTGCCAGTGCTCATAGAAACCTTCTGATAGCTGTGTAACATATTCCCAGGTTTAGGGTGGCATTAATACAGTATGCATGTGCTAGTATTGGGAGATGCACGCAGAGCCCAAAGTCCTGCCTCTCCAGGAGGCTTTGGATAATGGGGCCTGTGGGTGCGGGTGTGTCTGCCCCTGTTGGCTGCTGCTTTACGGCAGAGGTTCCCAACTCCAGTCCTGTGGTGCCAAACACTGTTCGGGTTTTCATGCTGTCCCTCATGAATATGCATGAGATACATCTGCATACCATGGGGGTGGCGCATAGAAATGCAGCACAGGCATCTTTATCAGAGGCAGCATGGAACCGGGATGGTGTTTGGCCCTCCAGGACTGCATTTGGGAGGCTCTGCTCTAGGTAATGTGCATGTTTATGGTGTCTCTGCTCTGTAGGGTAAAATGTGGGTGTTTTGGGCATGTTTACGTCATCTGCAAGACCGATTCTGTCTGTATTAGCCCGTTCTAGTAGTGGGTAAAATATGAGGACTGGGTTGGCGGAAACCACAGCTGGGACCTGACCCTGTGACCCTCTGCTTCTGAATACACTGGTTCTGTGCACTGCACCACCATGTTCTCACAGAGATGGTGCATTCCCTGGTGATAACATGACTGCTGGTCAGACAGGGCCTGTCTGTTGGAGTGCACTGCACCCACGTGAAGGGGGCTAGGCCACGGTCTGCTCTGGGCAGGTGCCACTGCCCCCTCCACCACCAGTATCTCTCAGCCACCATGCTGACATGCCCTTCTGCTGGTGGTGCTGGTGGTGTGCGGTCTCAAGCCATCCAGTGTGCAGGTAGGCGGCTGCCTATGGTGCGTGTTCTGGGGTGGGGGTGCCCGCATAGCTGCCCACGCTTTCCCCCAGCACCGCCTGCCAATGTTCCGTGCCATTGGGGGTACCTGCTGGGTACTATTCCCTGTGACACTGTGGGAAGCACACTCTTGCCCATGTTGGACCGTCAGCAGTTGCTGTCTGTCTGCTCTACTGTTTCAGCATTCCTATGGGCCAGTTAGGCATCACCCTAGTTCCCACTGTGGCCCAGCTGCACCACAGCATGTGCCGCCTGCAGCTCTCTGTATCCCCTTCTCCAGCATCTGACCGGTTGCCCATTCCGACATGCCCCCCCTGATGTTGCGGGACATGTGCACGCCATAGGAACCCTGTCCGATGGTGGGGAGGTCCCTGAACAGTGCTATTTCACTGTGGGCCCGTGCACCTTGTATGGGGACGGGGTATGGACCCTTCCGCGGTTTATAACTACATAACTAACATAAAGAAATACATAAATGTCTGTTCAATGGAGCTTACTCGGGGGGGGGGGGTTTGATATTTCTCATTGATACCACTATTGGCCAGCTTGGTTGCTGTTTTTTTCCAGTTTGTTGGGGTCATTTTCAGTGTTTCTGTGCCCTTTTGTTTTGTGCACATGTATCACACTTATCACCTTTTTTTTTGTTTCCCTGCCTAGACTGTACATTGCTGACATTTAAATGGTTTCTCTCCCCTTTAATATGCCTTTAACGGCAGGTTTTCAATCGCATTGGAATTCAGCTCTGAAATTCAGCGCGTTAGTGTAATGGGAGCCTCACCCCACCCACTCTCCGCCCATTGACCCCTTCTCTCCGCCCTCTCTCCGCCTTCTGCGTTGTTTTACCGCGCCGCGGAGCATCACACGCTATAGCGCGTTTACGATCGTTAATGCACTACAGTGCACGCTATAGTACGCTAACGATCGTTAACGTCATACAACGCGTGTTATTCACGTTTACCGCAGTTTAGTAAACATATCCCTATGTTTTCCTTGTAAATGTATTATTTCCTTTAAAGCTAATAAGTATGTATTTTTTCAGCCTGAAGAATTATCTTCATTTATTAGTTCGCAGTTAGTTGTTACCTCTTCTCCTCAGTGAATGTTATCGCAGGGTGTCTTCATCATGTTGGATTTTCTCTGTCCTCTCTCGCCATCTTATACTTACTTATTGGTACTTTGTTTCCTATATTTCTCAAGGAACCACTGTCCTTGAGTTTGTCTTTCCTTAGGCTGACTCCTTCTTTATTGTGGGCTAATTATACTCTTGTAATTTTTATTTCCTGTTACCTTTTATTATATTATTTCTTTACAAGTTGTTGTTTGCTGTACAAGCTTTTGCTTGATTAATTTTGTAAAATTGCATAAATAATAAAAAAAAAAATACTGCAGTGGGTAAGCACCCTAAGGCCCATCTCGTTTGCCCACTTTCATTCCTGGTACAATGCCATTCATTGATTCTAATTGAAAGCTGGTCAGGAATGTACTGCTAGTCCAATAAGAAGATATTGCCTACAGTTTTCCAGCTGACCTTTGTTTTTATATAAACAAGAAGAAATGCAACTTTCTATTTCTTACAGTATATCTTTTAGATAAAAATCCATGAAATTAATGTAGTGCATGGCAACCTGATCTTGCCTTGCAGATTACAATTCATGTACAATATCACTGATGCCTGTTAACACGGGCGTCTTTACAGAAGGAGGAAAACCCTCTGCCCCCTCCCATTCTGTCCACATAGGATTTGTTTTTTAGAATATGCCCTGTTACTCACTTAGGAAAGAATCTGTAGGTAAAGAATGATCTTAATTATGCAAAAATGTAAAATGCCCAAAGCTTGGAAGAAATCCGTCCAAGGATACTACATGAAATGATTGAAGTGGCTATGTGACCACTGGACCTTGTATTCCAGGAATCAGTCGAGTAGGGAAAGTTTCTTGGAATTGGCAAAGGGCACACATAATTCTCACATCTAGAAAAGAATCTAAATATGAACCAGACAACTATAGACCAAATAGCCTAAGGTCAGATCCAGGGAAAACACTGGAAGCAATTATAAAAGTTGCACATATGGAGGGGATGGTTGAAAAGAAGCAGCAAGGGTCCCTGAAAGAGAAATCGTACTGGATTTTCCAAGGATGTTTGTATCAAACTTTATATAGGGAATAAAACTGATTTAATTTGACTGGATCTTGCTAAAAGATTTTACATGGGACTCATGAAAAAGTTTGGTTTAGTTTAATAGCTTGCTTGACTGCCTTTCAAACCTAATCACCAAAACAATTTACAAAATAAAACAAAATCAGAAGATGTAAATTAACAGATAAAGGGCATCCTATAGCACAGAGCTTATCGATACCAGCACAAGTGAGAGAGAGAAAAAAAGAACAGAAGTGGAAATATATAGCATAGGTACACATGCAGGGAGCGACTTCCCCTGAACCTGTGGCTCAAACTCTGGACCCATGGACTAGAATAAAGCTGCTAGACCTAGAAGAAGAGCCAGATCTTTAGGCCATTTTGAACTTGGCCTAGGAGTTTTTAATTCTCAGCTCCTGAGGCAGAGTGTTCCACAGGGATGGAGCCAAAAACTGAAGGAAGTATACCATGTGGTTTTCCACCAAAGGAGGACCCTGGAATATGAGCAGGGGTGTACAGGATCATTTCATTTCATTTTTATTACTTCTAACTCACCCATCTTACAACTTCTAGGTGGCTCACAGCAACACATGCAGAATTATATCACATACAAATAGAACAGAAATCTCAACTACATCCTGAATGTAGGATAATTGCATTCTTGTCACAAGCATTGAGAGAGGCAGTTCCAAAGTTTTGGGCCAGCTGCTGAGAAACCCCACTCAACAAACAAGTGCAGATTCCTACAAGCCATATAGGACTGTGGAAGAAACTGTACATACTTGCTGTCCTACCTATGTAGCATCCTAAAAAACAAAGAAAGTACCCTAAACTGGATGCAGCTCTTAACTGGAAGCCAATGCAATTTGGCCAGTATTGAGGAGATATGATCATATTGCCCTAGATCAGCTATCAGTCTTGCAGCAGAATTCTGCGCCAATTGCATTGCTTTAAGATATTACAGCATATATCACATTACAGTGATCCATACCGGATAAGGTTAAACACGCCGCAACACTACAATCTTGATCAAGTACATACCATCATTTCTGTACAGTGCGAAGTTTAAAATAGATATTACACGCTCTCCTCTGTACTTGTGCTTAAATGTCAGACCATCATTATAACATCATGCCCAGCCCAACATATTTTTACTGGAGACTCATAATTCATATCTCAACAAATTACCAAAGCCTCAGTGTTTTTCAGAATTAATAGACAAACCATTATTGGTATGCCAATTAAAAATGATATTACAATCAGAAATCATCTTCAGTGACTGCATATGGGTCGTAATTTTAAACGGGCAGAATAACAAAATATCGTCTGCATAAAGTCAAAAGGAGATATTCAGTCCTTGCGGTTGATGACAAAGCAAGAACATATAGTTATTAAACAAGGAGAAGGACAAGGAGGACCCTTATGGAACACCAGGATCCAACTGGTACCACCTTGATAAATCATTTTTAATTCTCACTTGTTGGCACTTAGATAGGAGCCTAACCATTTCAACACAGTGCCTCCTATTCCGAAGTCAATTGATCTTGGCACAATATAAACAGAGAAAAACATCAAATGCTGCTTTGAAATCAACAAAGCACGATGGGCCAAAATGAGAAGTATGAACTTGAACCTAAATGTGACTGTAAAGCAATTCAGAAGAGGACAACCAAAAATGATATGCAGTCTGTGCCAAAGACATATGAGAAGAAGAGTCCGGATCTAAAGGCAGCCTTGAAGCGATGAGTTTTTACCCTGACCTGGTTTATTTGTGTTTTGTTGACCTCTCTTCTATGTCCTGTTCTCGTTTTTTGTTGCCAGGGCCGGCCCGTCCATTGAGCAAGAATGTTTTTTGCACAGGGCCCCGCGTTTCAGGGGGCCCCGCGCAAAGAACATTCTGCTTTTTTTCAAAATTAAATTTAAAAAAAAAAAGCTGGCTGCTACCGTGCCGGTGCCGCCGCAGCTGCGGCAGAATGGAGTGTCCCGCGGGGCCCCCTCTGCCCGGCTGAGTCCCTCCCTCTGCGACGGCTGAGCCCCTCTGTGCCGGCTTTCAGATTCACGAAGGGAGAGTGTCTCCCTCGCGTCTCTGTTAAGCCCGCAGGGGCTGATGGGAAATTTCCGATCTGCCCCTGCGGGCTTAACAGAGACGCGAGGGAGACACTCTCCCTTCACGAATCTGAAAGCCGGCACAGAGGGGCTCAGCCATCGCAGAGGGAGGGCCACGGCGGCAGCGGCAGCGGTAGCAGCCAGCTTTTTTTTTTAAAAATTTTACTTGAGCCGATGGGGGGGGTGGGGTTAGGACTGGTAATGGGCTATGGGGGGGCTAGGACTGGAAATGGGCTGGGGGGGTTAAGACTGGAGGTGGGCTGATGGGGTTAGGACTGGTAATGGGCTGTGGGCTGATGGGGGGGGTTAGGACTGGCAATGGGCTATGGGGGGCTAGGACAGGAAATGGGCTGATGGGGAGGGGTTAGGACTTGAGGTGGACTGTTGGGGGGGGTTAGGACTGGTAATGGGCTATGGGGGACTAGGACTGGAAATGGGCTGATGGGGGTTAAGACTGGAGGTGGGCTGATGGGGTTAGGACTGGTAATTGGCTGTTGGCTGTTGGTGGGTAAGAAATTGTAATGGTCTATGGTTGGTTAGGACTGATAATGGGCTATGGGGGGCCTAGGACAGGAAATGGGCTGATGGGGAGGGGTTAGGACTTGAGGTGGGATGATGGAGTTAGGACTGGTAATGGGCTGTGGGCTGTGGGCTGTTGGGGGGGTTAGGACTAGTAATGGGCTATGGGGGGCTAGGACAGGAAATGGGCTGATGGGGAGGGGTTAGGACTTGAGGTGGGCTGTTGGGGGGTTAGGACTGGTAGTGGGCTATGGGGGGCTAGGACTGGAAATGGGCTGATGGGGGGGTTAAGACTGGAGGTGGGCTGATGGGGTTAGGACTGGTAATGGGCTATGGGGGGGCTAGGACTGGAAATGGGCTATGGGGGGGGCTAGGACAGGAAATGGGCTGATGGGGAGGGGTTAGGACTTGAGGTGGGCTGATGGGGTTAGGTCTGGTAATGGGCTGTGGGCTGTTGGGGGGGTTAGAACTGGTACTGGGCTATGGGGGGTTAAGACTGGTAATGGGCTGTGGGCTGATGGGGGCTGTCTGGTAATTGGCTATGGGGGGGTTAGGACTGATAATGGGCTATGGGGGGGCTAGGACAGGAAATGGGCTGATGGGGAGGGGTTAGGACCTGAGGTGGGCTGATGGGGTTAGGACTGGTAATGGGCTGTGGGCTGATGGGGGGGGGTTAGGACTGGCTATGGGCTATGGGGGGCTGACTGGAAATGGGTTGATGGGGTTAGGACTGGAAGTGGGCTGATGGGGGGTTAGGACTGGTAATGGGTTATAGGGGGGGCTTAAACTGAAAATGGGGTGATGGGGGTTAGGACTGGAAGTGGGTTGATGGTGAGGCTAGGACTGGTATTGTGTTGGGGGTTGCTAGGACTGGAAATGGGCTGATGGGGGGCTAGGACTGGAAATGGGCTGATGCAGGGACTAGAAGGGAATGGATGCTGGGTGAGGCTGGAACTAGAAGGGAGCAGATGTTGGGGGAGGATTAGAATGAGATGGGGCTGGGAGAGTAAAATGGAGAGGGGAAAAATATTTTGTGTGGGAGGGATAAAAAATCTACAATTGGCCGGGTATTGGGAGAGTAAGTGGGGATTGAGGATGGAGGGGTAAAATTTGAGTGGATGAAATAGGAATGAGGAAAGAGCAAAAGGAGAAAGATTAGTATGTTAAAGCAGATGTAGAGAGAGAATGGAAAAAAACTAGAAGAGAGAAGACAGGACAAATGGACAGCAGACGATGGAGAGTTAGCAGAAGACACGAAGAAAGCAGAAGAAAGTGGCTGGAGCAATTGCAGCTGAAAAAAATGCACAAAAGGTAGAAAAATATCTCTTTATTTTGAATTTATTAATTGGAATATGTCAGCTCTGGTAAATGTGCATCATTAACATCCGCACTTTGTTTAGTACAAGAGCAAATTAATGTATAGTTTTATTTCTACAGTGTTGTACATTCCAAGTTTGGCTTTTGGGATTCCCAGTTTAATTATTGTCTTCCTGTTTCTAAATTGTGATTACTTGTTTGGTGATGGTCTATGTTCTGCATGTGTAACTGAGCTGAGGTGTTCTGTTTATATAATTCCTATTTGACATTGCCACTTGTTCTCTTTCCCCAGTAGGTCATGTATTGTTATTCTCTGAAATGTATTGGTTTAATATTTGCAGTGTTTCCTTTTGATAGGTAGGGTCTGGTGCTTTGTGAGTCCTGGTAGTGCTGTTAGGATACGGCGGGTTTGCTATGGGTTCTAAATGGGCAGTGTTTGTAGTAGTTCCTAATGTGTCTGGCGGTTGGCACTGGATTATAGTAATGTAGAAATCTTTTAGTCTTTCTTTATCCATACACTCATTAAGAGGCATGTTTACTAAAAGTTAGTATATGGTAACATTATGCAAATATTTATGCAAATGGGGCCCCTTATGCAAATGAGGCCACGCACCGAGTCTCTGCACATGGCCCCGCACCCCCCTTGGGCCGCCCCTGCTTGTTGCTTCTTCTTTCCTGTCATGATTGTAGTTCTTTTCCCTTTATCTGGCCTTCAGCCAAACTCTGATTGTTAATATGATTGTGAACCGCCTTGATGTTATAAAGGGCGGTATATCAAAAACTAATAAACATTTAAACATAAACATACCCTGGATCTGAAAAGGACCTAGGATGGATTCTGATGTACTAACTCAAGTAGTCTATTCCAGGCATACAGTGCAGCACAGTGCAAGGAATGGATTCTGGAGTTGGCAGTAGAAGAAAAGGGCATAGATAAAAGTGATTATTTATTTTTGCAAACTTGATATACATGCGTCTCTTAGTATGTGAGTGAGTTACAGTAAAAAGCAAGTATAAACATGGAGCCCAATTCAGAAAGAGGCACGTCCGGGCTGACCCTCTTCTTCCCCACCGCCCGACCCATGGTTGGGCAGCCAGAGTCTGGATCGGGCGGTGGGGACCTACCTGCTCCTGGCCCTGGCCTCTGGGGGTTTCCGGCCCCGATCACCAGATTCATACTGCTTATTCCACCTTCGAGATGGAATACGCAGCACATTCCCCCTGACCCCGCAGGACATACAGGGCCATGACCTGAATCGGCCCTATATGTCCTGCAGCCTCAGCCCGCCCCCACTTTGCCCAGACTCTGCCCCCTCCCTGCCCCCCCCCCCCCCGCCAGCTCTCACCATACTGCTGATCTAGCCATGCGGGGAGGGCCTGAGGGGGAATAGGGACAGGATGGCTTGTGGAGCTGCACCGCCCACGATGTAATAACAACAGTAATAAGGTAATTAAATTCCTTTCCCCCCTCCCATTACTAAATGACCAAACTTTTACTCTCTTACAAAACGTCAGATAAGACTCTTCATTACAAATAGATAGAGGAAGCTTATTCCACAGACAGGGACCCTAAATAGCAAAAGAACACAAGGAAATGCATTGTAATCCAGCACCTGCAGGCACCACAAGAAGCGCCTGTTGGGAAGAACACAGGCTTCTACCCGGCACATAAAAGGATAAATAAGATTTCAAATAAATTGGGCCATTACAATATAAAGCCTGACAGACTGAGCATAATATTTTAAATTGAATACGGGCCTCTACAGGCAACCAGTGAAGAGTAGCCAAAATTGGAGCAACATGATCCCGCACCTTCTTAGCTGTTAGCAACCAGGCAGCCATATTCTGTACAAGCTGCAATAGACAAAGCTGATACTTTGGAAGCCCAACATAAACGGTATTGCAGCAATCCAACAAAGTTGTTACAAATGAGTGCACTAAAGCAGTAAGATCATGTGGCTTCAGCAATGGCCGCAACCGGCAGAGTAATCGCAGACTAGCAAAGGAAGTCCGCTCAACTACTTGATATGAGAGAATGGGGGAGGTGGGTTTAGGGGGAAAGATAAGAAACTCCATCTTGGTCATGCTCAGTTTCAGATGGCGGCAGGACATCCAGGCAGCGACATCAGACAAGCAGGCTGAAATTCAGGCATGGATTCCTAGAGAGATTTCAGGGCTAGAGAGGTAAATCTGAGACTTATCAGCATAAAGATGAAATTGAAAACTATGGGAGAAAATCAGGGCACCAAGGGAACAAATATAGAGAGAGAAGTCCCAAGACAGAGCCCTGAGATACACCAACTGAAAGCAGGATGGCAGTGTAGGAGGATCTACCAGAACATACACTAAAAGTGCGATGTGAGAGATAAGAAGAAAACCAAGACAGAACAGAGCCCTGAAATTCAAGTTGAAACAGAGTATCAAGAAGAAGGTGGTGGTCAACAATGTCAAAAACAGCAGAGAGATCAAGAAGGATGAAAACTGAGTAAAGGCCCTTGGATTTGGCCAGGAAGCAGTCATTGGAGAATTTCGCAAGGGTCATTTCCGTAGCATGTAGAGGGTGAAAGCCAGATTACAGTGGATCCAGAATGGCTTGAGAGGAAATAAAGTCAAGACAAAGGTGGTGAATTGCATGTTTGAGTAGTTTGGATGCAAAATGGAGGAGGGAGATGGGTCAATAACTGAAAGGGCACGTAGGATACAGAGAGGTTTTTTTGAGAAGCGGTGTGCACACAACATGTTTGAAAGTAGCAGGAAAGCAATAGGTTGAAGATATATCTGATGCAAGGGATGACAATGGGGGAAATAGAGCTTAGTAGATCAGAGGGAATGGGATCGAAAGAGCAAGTAGTGAGCTTGAAGGAAGACAGATATGCAGTTTCCTCCTCAGTGATTTTACTGAGGTGACCAGAACCAAAGGAAGGATCTGAATGTGAAGAGGAGGAAGGGAGGATGGAGATGAACCAGAGGAGAAGGTAGTGACCATGCTGGCGAGCAGGGGCAGTAGAACCAAGCTGGATGTCAAATGTGGAGGTTAAGGCAAGGAGCTTTGAGGCATAAGCATCAGTGCGGTCATCAACATGAATGTTGAAATCCCTAAGAATGAGGAAATGGGAAAATGGTTCACGAAAAAGGAAAGCCAGGAATCAAAGTCAGTGAGAAAAGAAGAAATGGACTTGTCGGGGGGTTATAGATGACAGCTACTTGGAGAAGTAGTGGAGTAAATAAGTAAATTGCATGAACTTCACAAGAAAAAAATGAATGAGACTGAGGTGGAAGAATGAGTTGAAACCTACAGGAAGGAGAGTGTAGCAACCTAACACCATCACCATGGCCAACTGGGTGGTGTGTATGAGAGAAAAGGAAGCCTCCATGGCAAAGGGCAGTGACTGATGCAGAGTATTCAGGGGAAAGCCAAGCCTCAGTTAAAGCAAGAAGATGCAGAGCATTAGAGATAAAAAGATCATAAATGAAGATAAGTTTGTTGGAGGCAGAGTGTACATTCCACAGGGTGCATGAGAAGAGAATAGAAGAGAGAGGAAGGTGAGGGCTATGAATAATATTAGAGAGGTTGTTGGTTGGAACAGAGCAAAATGTGTAGGTGATGCCAAGGTGGCCAGGATTGGGATTGGTAGCCCCAAAAGAGAGTATGAGAAGGAAAAGAAGAGTATGGGGAGGACAAGAGGAGGCATGATAGTAACAAGGGTGGTGTTCTTTCAGATAGAGTGGAGACGGGTGAGTGAAAGGAAGAAAATGATGAAGCTGAAAACCAGATGAAAGGATTAGAGACAAAATGGTTGGAGAAGTGAAGAAAGTTGGTGATTGATGATTAGGACTTGGAGTTCAAAATTGTATGAATAAAGAGAAAGATTGGAAAAAGTTAGTATCAAGAGTAAAATGAAGTGTGGAGCCATGGGGATGAATGGAGACAGGAACCACAGATCTAAGCAGAGATATATATGACATGATATGATACAAAGATTCAACTTGTTCAAGCCATGGTATTTTCAATAACATCATATGGATGTGAAAGCTGGACAGTGAAAAAGACAGGAAGAAAATTGATGCCTTTGAATTATGGTGCTGGCCATGGTGTGTATACCATGGGCTGCCCGAAGAACAAACCAGTCAGTACTAGAGGAGATCAAACCTAAGCTTTCTTATCTCGCTCTGAGACCAATCTGGCTTGAAGTAGAGTGCCGATCTGTCACCCCCTGTCTCTCCTTCTAGGCATGAAGCATCCAGATTGGACCTCTGTGGGGAAAGTCATTTCGGCCACGCAAGAGGCTTATTTGTCTCTTGCGCAGGTTATAGGAAAGGATAACGCGCCTACTAAGATGTTGCCGCTTTGGTGGAATCCGATGTTCAAAATTAAAGGAAAGAAGTTTGCGTGGAGAAAGTGGCAAGAGTGTGGCATTTGGACCCTGGGTCAGCTACTAGGGATAAATGGTTGGAAGGATTTCTCCACTCTACATGCTGAATTTTCTCTCCCCAGGGCCAGCTATCTTCAGTGGCTCCAACTGAAACACAGTGTGGAAAAGTCTAAAGTTGATGTAAGGGGCTTGGTAGATGAGGGGGTTTTGTTTAAAAGTATAAAGGCAACTGCTGAGAAAACAGGAGCTGTTTCAATAATTTATGCTTATTTTAGAGATTATGCCCCTCACAAGTTGGTGGGACTGTCAAAAGTCTGGGAGACTGATTTAAACCGTTCGCTTTCTCCTAGCAACTGGAAAGTTCTATGGGGCCCGTTAACTAGGGTAGCCAGATCTGCTGCAATCACACAATTAATGTTTTTCTTTATGCATCAAGCGTATATCACACCAGTTAAACTGACCAAATGGGATAGATCAGCTGGAGACAAATGCTGGTCCTGTCAGAAAAAGGCTGGTACTTTTACACATATGTTCTATGAGTGCCCTAGCATTCAGAGATTCTGGAGGCTTATTTGGCTTAGAATCCAGAAAATATTAGGTCTTTCAAGTACTATTTTTTGGAACATTGTATGTTTAAGATCCTTAGAGAATTGTCACGGCATGTCAAAGGATACATTTTTTTACTGAACTTTGTTAGCAATTGCTTTTAAGGTCATCCTTGCGAATTGGAAAAACTCTCAAAAACTGAATTGGGGGTCATGGTGGAATCTGGTTTGTCAAAATGCAGATATGAAAAAATGTATAGTAAGTTACATCATCCTGACAAAGCTACTCTAAATGCTAAGAAATGGTTGTTAGATGAATATGCAACCCGAGCTAAGTTAACAGAAACTATGTTATAAGTTCGGAAGTTTGTAATTTCCTCCCCAGTCATATTGGGAAGTTATTTGGACCTGACAATAATGACTGCCTGTAGACTCAGATGGAGTCAAGTTAGGCCCTCAGAGAACCGGGGAGGGAGGGGAGTATGGGGTTATTTTGTTGTAATAGTAAGTGTTATATTGTTGGTTATTGATGATGTTATTGTAAAACTTAAAAATAAAATTTAAAAAAAACCCTAAGCTTTCTTTAGAAGCTCAGATGACAAGACTACGACTTTCATAACTTGGACACATCATGCGAAGAGAGAGATCATTAGAGAAAGACATCATGCTTGGCAAGATAGAAGGTCAACGCAAAAGAGAAGGCCAGCAATGAGATAGATCGATACAATAACAGCAGCTATGGGTACCAGTCAGTCAACAATGAGCCGCCTGACCCAAGACCGAACACAATTTAGGACAACTATCCAGAGGGTCGCCATGAGTCGACACCAACTCAATGGCACTTAAAAACAACAACATGATATGATACGGTGAGGTAGGAGAGGAAGCCCCACTGGGTTGGGAGGCAGTTGGAAATAATACTGTTAATGAGCAAAAGGAAGGATATATATGAAATTCTCACCAAGGAGTAGGTGAGTAAGGGAACTAAATAGTCTAAAGTCTTGAAGCGGACTGTTACTTCTGGAGAGAGATCTGCAATTGTGAGTATAAACTTCTGGGAATTTTCTCAAAGGAATTCTTTCTATTAAAGCTAATTAATCTGTGAACCCACTATTTTTTGTTAAATCAGTCAGGGCCCTAGTAGCAGCAGTTTAAGTTTAAATTTAAAACACAGAAGAGAACTTTATGGTTATATTTCATACCCAGCAGAGAGCTTATAGTTTAAATTTAATAGTCACTCAGGGCCTAGCATCAGCAAAGTACTTTTAGTACTAGAGGACAGCAACCTTGGGCCGGAAGGACTGGGGTTTCTAGTCCCACAGGTGCTCCTTGTGGTCTTGGGCAAGCCACTTAACCCTCCATTGCCCATGTTCCCTGTAAAATAGTTATCTCCGAGTTATAATGCCCTGTTCAATGTAATGTTCCATGTAAACCGCACTGATGTCAAATAGCGCGGTATATAAGAGAAATAAATAAATACATAATAAATAAATAAATTTAAATTTAAAACACAGAAGAGAGCTTTCTGGTTAAATTTGGAACCCAGCAGAGAGCTTGTAGTTTAAATGTAATAGTCACTCAGGGCCTAGTATCAGCAAAGTACTTTTAGTTTAAATTTAAAACACAGAAGAGAGCTTTCTGGTTAAATTTAGAACCCAGCAGAGAGCTTGTAGTTTAAATTTCATAATAAGTTAGAGCCTAGCAGCAGCAGCAAAGAGCTATAATTTAAATGAAATCAGAATATAGCTTAGCACAAAAGGCAAAACAGGGTCAGTACTCTTTGAGCAACAAATAAAGTCTTCTAGAGACCTTTACAAACAGGCCTTCTACCTAGGGGGCAAGAGACCTGTGAAACCTTTTCAATAGGTGTTAACACCAGGAGGCAGGTCAAAAGGCCATTTTGAAAGACTCCTTCTATCCAAGCAAGGACTGTTAATCACCCAGGAAGTTGGTCACAGCTTACCTCAGCAGCACAGGCATAAATAGCTTAACCAGAGCTCTGTGATCCTCAGTCTTGAAGGACTAGAAAAGGGGACTGTTACTTCTGGAGAGAGATCTGCAATTGTGAGTATATACTTCTGGGAATTTTCTGAAAGGAATTCTGTCTATTAAAGCTAATTAATCTGTGAACCCACTATTTTTTGTTAAATCAGTCAGGGCCTAGTAGCAGCAGTTTAAGTTTAAATTTAAAACATAGAAGAGAACTTTCTGGTTACATTTCATACCCAGCAGAAAGCTTTTAGTTTAAATTTAATAGTCACTCAGGGCCTAGCATCAGCAAAGTACTTTTAGTTTAAATTTAAAACACAGAAGAGAGCTTTCTGGTTAAATTTAGAACCCAGCAGAGAGCTTGTAGTTTAAATTTCATAATAAGTTAGAGCCTAGCAGCAGCAAAGAGCTATAATTTAAATCAAATCAGAATATAGCTTACCTCAGCAGCAAAGGACAGGGTACTGTGTAGCAGCCCTCTTTTAATAAGTGTTATTTACTTTACTGAGGAAGATGTAGGAATGTTACCCATGACTAAAGTGGTATTTACAGGTGTGGAAGAATTGAAGGAAATATCGATACATCGGGAAGATGTATTACAACTATTAGATAAACTGAAGAGTAGCAAATCACTTGGGCCAGATGGTATACATCCAAGAGGGTTGAAAGAACTGAAATATGAAATTGCAGACCTGCTATTAGTAATCTGTGAACTATCATTAAAATCATCTATAATACCTGAAGATTGGAGGCTTGCCAGTGTAACACCAATTTTTAAAAAGAGTTCCAGGGATGATGAAGGAAACTACAGACCGGTGAGCCTGATGACAGTACTGTGAAAAATGGTAGAAACCATCATAAAGAATAAAATTACTCAGCATGTAGATAGTCATGGCCTAATGGGAGACAGCCAACATGGCTTTAGACAAGGAAAATCTTGTCTTACTAATCTGTTATGTTTTTTTGGAGGTGTGAATAAACAGGTGGACAAAGGTGAGTCGGTTGATATTGTGTATCTGGACTTTCAGAAAGCCTTTGACAAGGTCCCTCATCAGAGGCTTTTGGCAAAACTAAAGAGTCATGGGATAGGAGGCAGTGTACTACTGTGGATCAGGAACTGGTTAAAAGATAGAAAGCAGAGGATAGGGCTAAATGGCTAATTTTCCCAATGGAGAAAGGTGAATAGTGGTGTACCCCAGGGATCTGTGCTGGGTCCGCTGCTTTTTGACATATTCATAAATGACCTAGAAAGTGGAATAACGAGTGAGGTTATCAAATTTGCAGATGACACAAAACTATTTAAAGTTGTTAAAACCCAATAGGATTGTGGAAAATTGCAAGAGGGTCTTGATAAATTGGAAGACTGGGCATCAAAATGGCAGATGAAATTTAATGTGGACAAGTGCAAAGTTATGCACCTAGGGAAGAACAACCCAAACTATGGTTACACAATGCAAGGTTCCACATTAGCAACCACCACCCAGGAAAAAGATTTAGGCATCATTGTGGATAACATGTTAAAACCCTCAGCCCAGTGTGCAGCGGCAACCAAGAGAGCAAATAGAATGCTAGGTATGATAAGGAAAGGAATGGAAAATAAAACAAAAGATATTATAATGCCTCTATATCATTCCATGGTGAGACTGCATCTTGAATATTGTGTGCAATTCTGGTCGCCGTATCTTAAAAAGGATATAGCGTTATTAGAAAAGGTTCAGAGAAGAGCCACCAAAATGGTAAAGGGGATGGAAGGATACTCCTATGAAGACAGGCTAAAAAGGTTAGGGCTCTTTAACCTGGAAAAGAGACGGCTGAGGGGAGATATGATAGAAGTCTATAAATTAATGAACGGAGTGGAACGGGTAAACGTAGATCGATTGTTTACGTTATCAGAATATAGAAAGACTACGGGACATGTAATGAAGCTACAGGGTAAACTATTTAAGACTAATAAAAGAAAATATTTTTTCACTCAGCATGTAATCAAACTCTGGAATTTGTTACCGGAGGATGTAGTTAAGGCTGTTAGTGTAGCTGGGTTTAAAAAAAGGTTTGGACAAGTTCCTGGAGGAAAGGTCCATAAATCATTATTAAGAAGGGACCCAGGATATCAATGCTTGACCCAGTACAAACATTGTGGAACCTGTGTCTTTTGGAGAAACTGCTAGGTACGTATGACCTAGATTGGCCACTGTTGGAAACAGGATACTGGGCTTGATGGACCTTGTTCTGACCCATTATGGCATATCTTATGTTCTTATGTCTGCAGATAAGAAGGAAGGTGCCAGGCTTAGTAATTGTTGCAAAGGTTAATTTCAAATAGTTAATAATAGAGGGGAGTAATCTAGACGGAGTGGGAGGTTCAACTTTAGCCACCAGAGGTTGTTTATTGGGGTGGGGCAGTTTGTGGTGTAGTTAGACAATTGAGGGGGTGTGGTTATTTTCTGTGCCATAAGCCTGGAATTGATTTCCTGAGTCGATACTTCATCTTCTGTCTCTGGCCCTATTTGCTCTTTCATTATGGAGAAGAAGTGAAAAACTGTAAGCCAGCAATCAACATTCAAGCAAAGTTGGTACTACTGCCAGGGGTCAACTTGTCATACAAGGGCCTTTTGCCCTTATATGGCAGGCAGACCTCCTAGAACCTGGCACCAGCACTGGCAGAAGAAAGAGGAGATCGTTCCTGCTGGTTTATCCCTAGCCCACCAGGGACTCTTTAAAGTAGGATTGGATGGCCTTCAAGAGATTAGGAGGGGTCTTCAGGGGTAAGGGGAATGTTGATTTGGGATCCAGATGGTGGGGGGTCTTTTTTTTGGGGGGGGGTCTTCTACTGGGCCTTATGGGGTGGCTAGGGTCTCTCAGGGGCAGAAGAATTATTTGGGGGGAGGGCCCTGACTCATTGATGGTGCCAGAGGGAGGGGACTTCCCAAAATGCCAATATATTCAAACAGCACTAACCCTTTAAAACTGTGGTCTGGAGCACTGGGCAGCATGTTAGCGGTTCAATGCTGCTGGGCAAGAACAGTTTGTTCTTCCCTTGGAATAATGTAGCAGGCAATGATCACCACAAGCTGCGTTATTCCTTTACCACAAGAGCCACTACCTGTAGTGCTGAGTTACCAGAGGTTAGTGATTCCAGCGCTATATTAAGTTGCAGTAAAATAAGAAATTTTACAACAGCTTAGTAACCAGTCCCGTCAGTCTGCTGTCCGGATAACTATCTGTATAAAGTTAGGATTACAAAAAGAAAGACTTAAGACATTTTTTGGATGACAAAAAGGTCGTGTTCACTTCATGCAAACAGCTATCCGATAGTGGGCTGAATATCGCTACTCTGCCCTCGGACCACTCCAGCACTATCGCTGGGATGGTCAGTAAGATATTCAGTGGCAGTATTTGGAGAATGACATTGAATATCGCTGGAAAGCCCAGCCAGTGCTACTTCTCCACTTGGTAAGTGCTGCTGTCCTTGACCCCTACATTTTCTCATTCTCTGTCCTTGCCTCTGTTCCTATTTGGTTTTCAATTTCTCTCTGGCATCTTCCTTCCTTTTTCTGTTTATTTTAGTTATATTGCTTCCTTACTTGACTCTTTCCTGTTTTCCTGTTTTTTTCTGTCTTCCTTTCTTTTGCATCCTATTCTTCTTCACTGCAGTCCTTTTACCATTCTTCCTATTCCTTCTCTCCTACACTATCTCCTTCACCCCTCATCTTCCTCCTTCTGCTTTTTCACCCTCTATCCCTTCCTTTCCACCCCCTTCCACCCAATCATGTCCTCTCCGTCATGTACTGTTATCCTTGATCCTCCGTCTGCTTTCACCCCAATTTCCCAAACACCACCTTTGTTCTCCCATCAGTTTTCTCTCTTCTTCCCCTATTCAACTCTCTCTCTCTCTCTTGCTATCCCTTCTTCCTCCCCAACTCCTGCTTTCTCCTATCACTCTCCCCTTCTAGTGTGCAAGAAGATAATTTTATAATGGGACACCTAATGAAAGAGCATTTTAATTAGGCACCTATAGCAAGCTTATTTTATAAAGACAAGTAGGTATTACAGTTCTTTTTTTTATATGCTAGTTTATTTACTTCATTTGTTACAATTTCTTGGTATTTCCGGTTTTGTTTATGATTGTATTAATTTAAATCTCTCAATAAACATATTGAATGATAAAGACAAATAGGTTCTTTCCTTTTCCAAGTCCAGCTGGTAATGCTTCATTTATTTACTTTATTTAGAAAACTTAATACACCGCCATTCAGACCGAAGAGGCTATCAAGGTGGTTTACAAACAATAGCAGTATTCCGGAACAGTAAAAGAACAAAGAAATCACAAACACAGACACAATAGGGCAGTGGTGAATCGCAAAACAATCTTAACCATATACAGCTGAAAGAGACTGTGATACAAAAGGGGAAAAACTCTACCTCCCTCCGTCAATAATTACCGAGTATCAGATACTCAGTGCAACAACCATTGCTTCAATCCCATCTTAATTTTTTTCAACGAGTTCTCAACACGGAACTCCATAGAAGAAATTATTCTTATTATCACCATTTCCATAGCTCATACCAAATGCATGCAGCGCTGTACAGAGATATATAGAGGGGAATTTTATACAATGTCCTTCCTTTCTAAACAGCTACAGCTTTCCCCCTGTAGTTTCCTCTTCGTGACAATCCATCATTACTCATTGCAATGACAGGAAATGAAGCTCCTTGAGTTTGGGCCCCACCTCGGGTACCTTATTCACAAAAGCTAAAAAGTGTTTCTTAGTCATAAAAGCTTTTGTAAACTAGGAGCAGAAAATAAGTTCCCAGCCTTGGCACACCAGGTTTTATAAAAAGCAGATGTCATCACAAAAAGTAGAGAGGTGGCTTGATCTAATGCACCTCAGCAAAAATTCGTTCTGCTTACCCTTGCTAATTTTATTTGGCTATAAGTGAGGCAGCATGTTAACATCATGAAAAGCCACGTCGTATTCAAACCAAAGGAAAACAGTCACTGCTAATAGCAAAATGTATGAAGCAAAGATCAAACTGGTGCTATTAAAGGTGCTTGCCAACTAAAGGGGAAATGGAGTACAGGCATGGTTTTGTTTAGGAAAGCATAATAAACGTGCTTGGCTTAATGACATGGGCTTATTTATAGTGTGTTCCTGCCAGCATGCTGGCCTCTATAGTGTGTCTTAACATAAATGGGAAAAGAAAACATTTTCTTTAACTTTGTAACTTTTGTAAACCTAAAGAGTGGAGATGGGCTTCCAATATGACATCCATAGGCTAGGATTTCCTCCTGATGTTCTGTGACTTTTTTCTTCTTTCCCGCTTTCTCGGATCTTCCCTTACCTTGCCTATGGGGAAAATGAAGGGGAAAGTCCAGTGTGTATTGCTCCAAGACTCTATTGCCTTCTCAGCCTTCCATCTCTCTCAGGACCATATCAGTTCATGGTCCTGAGAGAGATGGAAGACTCAAAGATGGTATCTGCTGCCGATTACAGTAAGGAAGTACTGCACTGGCTGGAGACTGTGGAGACATTACTCCCCAAGTGCCATAAAGCTTCCCCAGTCCCAGAAACCTCTGCTGAAGATGGAAGTCTGCAGCAGTGGAACGGTCGGAAACAGCGTCTGAGCCTGGAATCTCATGAGACGCAGGGCCGGCCCCAGAGTTGGTTCAAGGTCAGAATCTATCGTTTAGCTTTGAATGCCCTGCTCTTTGACACCTCTGAGAAGTCACCACCCTAGGCAAACGCCTAGTTTGCTTGATGGTTGGGCCAGCCCTAATGAGATGTGAACACCATCATATGTCAGGAAATGGAGGCCTGTGCCATAGCTACCATTAACGCAAAGATGGTAGCCTCAGTGGAGATGGAGCTATTTCAGGGCTCAATTTCAAGCAAGTTTTCTCGATGGTGGGAGCAATTACAGGCATGAGCATAACGACCACCTGGCAAGACATCGCGAAGCAGTAACCACAAACATGAAACAATTCCACACAGACACTCTAAAACGCTCACTGAACAAGCCACACGACCTCTTCGCTCTCGTTAACAACCTAACAAAGGAACCATCCTCAGTCCAACTGGCTGAGATCCACCCTCAAGAATTTTCAGATTACTTACAATCCAAGTTACGTCAGACTAACAAGACCACATCACCTAACGCCTCTCTCGAGCCAAGCCAAAAAACACCGCTCACCATTTTCTCCACACCAACCAAGCAGCACATTGAAGACACCATTGCTGCATTGCTTCGGTCTTTACTGAGGAAGATGTAGGGATGTTACCCATGACTGAAGTGGTATTTAAAGGTGTGGAAGAATTGAAGGAAATATCGATACATCGGGAAGATGTATTACAACTATTAGATAAACTGAAGAGTAGCAAATCACCTGGGCCGGATGGTATACATCCAAGGGTGTTGAAAGAACTGACATATAAGATTGCAGACCTGCTATTAGTAATCTGTGAACTATCATTAAAATCATCTCTAATACCTGAAGATTGGAGGATCACCAATGTAACACCAATTTATAAAAAGGGTTCCAGGGGTGATCCGGGAAACTACAGACCGGTGAACCTCACGTCAGTACCGGGAAAAATGGTAGAAACCAACATAAAGAATACAATTACTCAGCATGTAGATAGTCATGGCCTAATGGGAGACAGCCAACATGGCTTTAGACAAGTAAGATCTTGTCTTACTAATCTGCTACGTTTTTTTCAAAGTGTGAATAAACAGGTGGACAAAGGTGAGTCAGTTGATATAGTGTATCTGGACTTTCAGAAAGCCTTTGACAAGGTCCCTCATCAGAGACTTTTGGCAAAACTAAAGAGTCATGGGTTAGGAGGCAGTGTACTACTGTGGATCAGGAACTGGTTAAAAGATAGAAAGCAGAGGGTTGGGCTAAATGGCCAATTTTCCCAATGGAGAAAGGTGAATAGTGGTGTATCCCAGGGATCTGTGCTGGGTCCGCTGCTTTTTGACATATTCATAAATGACCTGGAATGTGGAATAACAAGTGAGGATATCAAATTTTCAGATGACACAAAACTATTTAAAGTTGTTAAAACCCAAGAGGATTGTGGAAAATTGCAAGAGGATCTTGATAAATTGGATACTGGGCATCAAAATGGCAGATGAAATTTAATGTTGACAAGTGCAACGTTATGCACCTAGGGAAGAACAACCCAAACTATGGTTACACAATGCAAGGTTCCACATTAGGAACCACCACCCCGGAAAAAGATTTAGGCGTCATTGTGGATAACATGTTAAAACCCTTGGCCCAGTGTGCAGCGGCAGCCAAGAGAGCAAATAGAATGCTAGGTATCATAAGGAAAGGAATGGAAAATAAAACAAAAGATATTATAATGCCTCTATACCGTTCCATGGTGAGACCGCACCTTGAATATTGTGTGCAATTCTGGTCGCCGTATCTTAAAAAGGATATAGCACTATTAGAAAAGGTTCAGAGAAGAGCCACCAAAATGGTAAAGGGGATAGAAGGATACTCCTATGAAGAAAGGCTAAAAAGGTTAGGGCTCTTTAACCTGGAAAAGAGACGGCTGAGGGGAGATATGATAGAAGTCTATAAATTAATGAACGGAGTGGAACGGGTAAACGTAGATCGATTGTTTACGTTATCAGAATATAGAAAGACTAGGGGACATGCAATGAAGCTACAGGGTAAACTATTTAAGACTAATAAAAGAAAATATTTTTTCACTCAACATGTAATCAAACTCTGGAATTTGTTACCGGAGGATGTAGTAAAGGCTGTTAGTGTAGCTGGGTTTAAAAAAGGTTTGGACAAGTTCCTGGAGGAAAGGTCCATAAACCATTATTAAGAAGGGACCCAGGATATCAATGCTTGACCCAGTAGAACCTGTGTCTTTTGGGGAAACTGCTAGGTATGTATGACCTAGATTGGCCACTGTTGGAAACAGGATACTGGGCTTGATGGACCTTGGTCTGACCCAGTATGGCATATCTTATGTTCTTATGTTCTTATGTTCAATCAACACATCCACGGCTCAATCAGACCCCTGTCCTGTGTTTTGGATTAAAGAACTGCGATCCCACTTGAGCCCTTATATAGCCAAACTCATGGACCAATCCTTTGCAACAGGCACATTCCCACAGTCACTCAAACAGACATCCATAAGACCGCTGTTGAAAAACAGCAAGCTGGACCCCAAGAAGGTGGATTGATATAGACCGATATCGAGCTTACCCCTACTAGCGAAAATAATCGAAAAGGAAGTACAATATCAAATTCAAGATCACATAGATGCTTCCGCGCCACTGGACCGATGCCAACATGGCTTTAGAGAGGCCCACGGTGTCGAAACACTACTCACCACACTCTTCAACAGCATAATAGCAGGAATAGACAACATCCGTCAAGGGTTTGTCCTCATCTTCATGAACATTGCGGCAGCATTCGATTCAGTAAGCCATGAGCTTCTCCTCGAACGTCTTAAAGAGAAGGGGCTCACAGACAAAGCACTAGACTGGTGCAAGTCCTACCTCTCTGACAGATGGCAGCATGTTCGATCAGGGACCACATCATCTGAGCCTTTCCACCAGAAGCAAGGTGTCCCGCAGGGATCCTCCCTCTCCGCCCTGATGTTCAACATATATATGGAGACCATCTGTAACCTGATCCATTCTTTCAATGTTAACTGCCTGATATATGCGGACGACGTACTGCTATACATGCCTTTCTCAACTGAGAACCCAGACCTCTCCCCACTGACAAATTGCTTTAATGCAGTGTCCAACTGGCTACAAACCCAAAACCTCAGAATTCAGCATAAGAAAACGGAGGTCTTATTCATTACAAGGAATCAGAACTTCTCCACGCCGCCCTCCCTAAAAGTCGACGAAGCAGAACTCCAGTCCAAACCCTCGATCAGGTACCTTGGAGTCACACTAGATCAGCGCCTGGACATGAAGGTGCACATAGGCAATACGGTGAGAGTGATGTACCACAAGATCCGATCTCTCAGGCACCTAAGATCCTTGCTAACACCAGATCACTTCAGGACAGTCTATCAGGCACTAATCATACCACATCTGGATTATGTAAACTCAATTCTGCATGGTCTCCCCCAAACCACACTGAACCCGCTGCAACTGGTGATGAATGCCGCGGCAAGAATCCTCCATGGAGCATCCAGGAAAGACCATGTGACCCCCATCCTGAAGCACCTACACTGGCTCCCAATACGCGGCAGACTCACATACAAAATCTTACTGCTGACATTTAAAGCCGTTAACGGGCTCTCACCCACATCATTAGCAGAGCTGATCCAGACCACGCCTCCCAATAGGTCCAGAAGATCTTCAGCAGTTAATACGCTGATAGTCCCGAAATCAATAACCCAATGCACATGTTCAACCGTAAACAGAGCCTTCAAATTCTGTGCGCCAAGATGCTGGAATGCCTTACCTCCCAGCATAACAGCAATCCCCGACCTTACCCAGTTTAGAAAGGCATTGAAGCACCATCTCTTCCTCCAACATTACCCCCAGACAGCACCTTAATAGCTTCATCTGCCACTTAGCCGACACATTTCAGTAACCCTTCCACACAATCAACCATGACTCCGTCCAGCAAGGTGATACCTATCTTGCCACATAAATGTACATAGTTAACCTTGTTATCCAAGTTCTATTACCTTGTTCAATGTAAACACAAATCAGCTAATGAGATGTGTAAGTTGTTGTATGTAAACCGCACTGATGCCGAATAGCGCAGTATAGAAGAGACTGTAAATAAATAAATAAACAAATGAGGACATCTATATACACACAGCCCCTACCCCCAGAGGACTCAAATGCCATTATACTAGAGATAATTTAGAGGGCCATAGTTAGACTGGAAAAGACAATAGCTAAGAAACAACAAAAATATAAACAAAAATATAAACATATAAATATGTAAATCAAAACTTTTTGAAGTAATTATTCAATGTACTCAACATGCCTTATACATATAGACTTCAAAGTTATAACACAGCTTCTTGAATATTTGCAGTGTGGGCAGGGCTGGTGTTAGACATGCAGGTTATGCTTCCTTCAGCCTGAGGCAGACTTGGGACCTCCTTTGGCATTGGGGCCCAGGGCAAATGCCGTTTGCCACCTCTAATGCCAGCCCTGAGTGTAGGGACTGAGAATCTGGGGTGAGGGGCAGTGTGTGGGTGTTTATTTGCAGGGGCTGAGTGTCTGGGAGCAGTGCATGTATAAGTGTGTATAGCTGAGAGGGAAATGTGACCAGCGACAGTGTGTGTATGTCTGAAGCTGAAGAAAGCACAGCTTCCTAGTGGACTTTGAGGTCTTTCCCAAGGTTTTACCCTGAGTTGGTCCCCGGCCATATCACCAGTCCTGGCAGATGTACATTCCAAAAGTTCATATATTCCAATATCAACTAATAGAAATAGAAAATAAAATTCTTTTTTTCTACCTTGTTTTCTGGCCATTTCATTTTTATTATCATTTGACTCTGGTTTCTGTTTTTCTCTGTCTTCTCTTAGCTCTTTTTTCCCCAAGGTCACCTGTCTATCTGCCATTATTTCTTCTTTCCTCTCTCATCCTTCCCCATTCAGGGTCTCTCTCTTTCTCTCCCATATTCATTAGCTCCTTTCTGCCTTCCCAGACTCCCTCCCCCAACACATGTCCAGCATCTCTTCTGTTTCCCTAGTTCCCACCGCACCTTACCAGTATTTTTTCTGTCTCCTTAGCCCTACCCTTAATGTTCAATGTCACCAATTGTTGCACCTTCCATGTCCAGCATCTATTCTCTCTCATATCCCTTGTAACTCCCTAATGTCAAACATCTCCTGTCTGTCTCTCTCCTTCCCATTCTAGTATCTTCTCTGTTTCCATAGTATCCCCCATGACCAATATCTCCTGGATTTCCCTAGTCCTCCCCTCCCATATCCAGTATCTCATCTGTTTCCCAAGTTCCTCGACAAAGGCCATCATTTCCTCTGTCTCATCAGTCATCTTCCTACCCATATCTAGCATCTCCTGGCGCCTTGCCCAGTACCCCCCTCCTCCATGTCAAGCATCTCCTATCTCCCTCCCTCTCCTGTCCAGTATCACCTCTGTCTCCCGTGGCCCCATGTCCAGCATCCACCTTTGTCTCCTTATGCCCCCTATGTCCAGTATGACTTCTGCATCCCTATGTCTCCCCCTCCCCCCAATGTCCAGAATCATCCCTTGGTCTCCGTATGCACTCTTATGTCCAGCACCACCTCTGTCTCCTTGTCTCCTCCCCCCCCCCATGTCCAGCATCACCCCTTTGTCTCCTTATGCCCCCTATGTCCAGTATGACTTCTGTCTCCCTATGTCTCCCCCCTCCCCCCGATGTCCAGAATCATCCCTTGGTCTCCGTATGCACTCTTATGTCCAGCACCACCTCTGTCTCCTTGTCTCCCCCCCCCCCATGTCCAGCATCACCCCTTTGTCTCCTTATGCCCCCTATGTCCAGTATGACTTCTGCATCCCTATGTCTCCCCCTCCCCCCAATGTCCAGAATCATCCCTTGGTCTCCGTATGCACGCGTATGTCCAGCACCACCTCTGTCTCCTTGTCTCCCCCCCCCCCCCCATGTCCAGCATCACCCCTTTGTCTCCTTATGCCCCCTATGTCCAGTATGACTTCTGTCTCCCTATGTCTCCCCCCTCCCCCCGATGTCCAGAACCATCCCTTGGTCTCCATATGCACTCTTATGTCCAGCCTCACCTCTGTCTCCTTGTCTTCCCCCCCCCTCCATGTCCAGCATCACCCCTTTGTCTCCTTATGCCCCCTATGTCCAGTATGACTTGTCTCCCTATGTCTCCCCCCTCCCCCGATGTCCAGAATCATCCCTTGGTCTCCGTATGCACTCTTATGTCCAGCACCACCCCGGTCCCCTTGTCCCCCCCCCCCCCCCCCCCCATGTCCAGCATCACCCCTTAGTTTCCTTATGCTCCCCTATGTCCAGCATCACGTCTGCTTCCCTGTCTCCCTTTTATGTCCAGAATCACCCCATTTGTTTCCTTATGCCCCGCTATGTCCAGCATGACCTCTGTCACCTAATGTCTCTCGCCATGACCAGCATCACCCCTTTGTCTCCTTATTTATTTATTTTATTTATTTTATTTAACACTTCTTTTATACCGCGCTATTACAATCAGTGCAGTGTACATTGAACAAGAACATACTACAATGCATACAAGTAACATTGAGTTTTACATTGAACAGGGAACTTCAACAATAGGACAACCGGGGGAACTATGTACAGATTAACTTAATGGTATATACAGTAATATGTGTCCCCCCCCCCCCCAGCACTTTCTGATAGAAGCGCAGATATGTAGCTGGTTAAGTTGGATTGTTGAATATTACTAGCTAAATGTATCCAGATAACTTTAGGCTAGCTATTTGTACCACCTGACATACCCAGTTAAGTTTAACTGCAGAGTGCTGCACAGGGCCGTACCAAGGACTGTGAAAGCAGTGCGGCTGCACAGGACGCAGTACAAAAAGGGCAGGAAGCTGAAAAAGAGTGAGTTAGTGCACATGGCTGGGGTGGGAGGAGGGCACCAGGGTGCATTTCTAGCTTGATGCAGTCCTGGTGCTGCGTATCAGTGTTGTTCAAGTAAATTTTAACTGTACGCCCAGCAAGCCTCTCTCACCTTTTTTTTTAACTAGATATAATTTGTTGATTCTTTCTTTGCCTCTAAATATCAGAGAGACGGAGCAGACACGAGCTTCCTTCAATGGGTTATGATTTATTTATAAAGCACGTGCAGCTGCAAGGAGATCAGACTCTGAGACCCAACTTTCCAGGTATCAGGCTCCGATCTGCCAGTTTCAGGAAATACACCACCTTTTATTATGGAGACATATTCATGCTTGAGCAGCAAAGCCTACCAACCACCCCAACAAACAAGCCAGTTCATGGTTTTATTCAAGCACCTACACAAGCGCTGGTCACGTGCTGCTGGCTGACATCTTAGGTGCTATTTCCTAGTTCACACAATTGATCCAGTGAAAGAGTTGGCCAGACAAAATTTACAAGATTTGCAAGGTAGAAGGTGCAAAGGGATGTAAAGAAGTGATGCCTGACCCTCTTTAAATCCAGCCCACCTTAAGAAGGCCATAGCGTGAAAGCAGAGAGGCAAGGGTTGGGGGCTGAGAAGGGAATGTAAAAGCTCAGGCACAGAAGGGAGTCAGGAGGTCCAGACTGAAGGAAGGAAGGCCTCAGGCCCCGGTTATTCTATTTTGCCTGAAAAGTAGGCACATTTGCATTTTTGGATGCAAATAGATTCTTTTCTTTATTGCTGGATCTTGGCTAGCTGTTATTGTTTGTCTTCAGCGCCTCACAACAGGCCCAGAACCTCTGCTGCTCAGACAGAAGTGCATTTTAAGAAGACAAGATTTTTACAGGTAACTCCCAGCGCTACCCATACAAAGCTTTATATATTATCCTCAAAATGTTCTGCCTTCCATTTAGGATGCAGCAAGGGAGAAGACCTTGAAACAAGGACCAGGCCCTTAGTTTCACCAAATAGTTGGACCTGACAGGACGCTTCAGAAAATCTGCAAATAAAGAGACCAAACAGAGCCAACCACCTGCTTTCTTCTTTTTTTTAAATCTGATAAAACTTCTTTTTTTTTTAAAGACTTTTTCTTGAATCTAGGAATAGTTTGTTTATTGGCCGAAAGATATGTCTTTTGACTGATGTTTGTAAACTGACACAGAGTAGAAGGAAATAACTGTATTTCTGTAAATACGTCAGGATGCTATTTCCATCAGAGGACACTTATTCTTGCGTTATTCCTGTAAATGTAGGCTAAAGCACTTGAGTGTAAGATGTGTCCTTTTTGACCCTAACCATATACAGAGTTTTCTTGGCTCCGAGGTTGGCAATCCAGTTGTGAGTGTGATCTAATAGCCGGTGTAAGACTGTGGTGGTTTCTTAAACTTGTGCCATGTGGAATAATGGTTCTAGCCTTTTTCATTGTTCCTGGTGTTGTTGCATCATCTTTTTGGATCTTCTGTATCTCTTCCCCTTTATGTCTGTTTTGGAAGCGCCTCTATTTCTGTTTGCTTGCACAGTGCTGAAGGGCACGTGATAGAGAATGTGAAGAAACGTGGGGCCCGATATTCAAAGACATTTACACGGTTTACAGAGCTGCAAACCGTGTAAATGCCGCTCAGGAGGATATTCAGCAGCAGTAACACGGTGAGTGTCGCTGAATATCTGTGGGTGCCGCCGCTGCACACCCCGCTACTAAGCGGCTAGCATCAGCACGTTCCGGGGCAGCAACCAGGCAGCAGCGATATTAAGTCATTGCTTGGTTAGGGCTACGAGGCAAAAGTCAGGCACGGCAAAGGCTGGCCTAACCTTTGCCATGGAAGCTAACCGGGCAGCGGCTGAAGACTACTGCTGCCCGTTAGCTTCTGGCAAATCCAGGCAAACCGGATAGTCAATGCTGGAGCCAGTTAGGACCCCAGCATTGAATATCCAGGTTGAAAATTCGGCACCGGCAGCTTCCGCTAGCCACCGCCGCCGCTGAATATTGGGCCTGTGGTTTCTTAAATAATATATTATCATGCTTCCATAATGCCTGCGCTAATTGCTATGCACCATCAACACCCAAGTGCTGCCCCTAATCCACCCTAATCCAATCCCTGCCCAAGCACAAGCTACCCAGTAGCGCAGGGCCCAATACTGTTAGTTCACCTTTACTTTGCAGAAAACCCCATGCTAAAGGTTAGTGCACCAAACTTCTTATCTTCCCCCTAAACCCTCCTCCCCCTTTCTCTATCACTGTAGACAATACTCTTCTTCCTGTTTCCTCAGCCCGCAACCTTGGGGTAATCTTTGACTCCTCCCTTTCCTTCTCCACACATATTCAACAGATTGCTAAAACCCGACGTTTCTTTCTTTAGAACAGTAACAAAATTCGCTCCTTCCTCTCTGAACACACAACTAAAACTCTTGTCCACTCTTTAGTTATCTCCCGTCTTGACTACTGCAATCTGCCAGCTCCGATTCACTCATATAGCCCCTCTCCTGCAATCACTTCACTAGCTCCCCTTCTGTTTCCATATCCATTTCAAACTTCTCCTTCTGACATATAAATGCATTCACTTTACTGCCTCTCATTGCCTTCCTCGCTCCTCTCTCCCTACACCCCTCCTCGTGATCTCCACACCTCCTCTGACTTTATTCTCTCGATGCCCCTTTTCTTCCACTGCCAACTCCAGACTTCAATCTTTTCACCTTGTTGCTCCTTATGGCTGGAACACACTTCCTGTATCTTTACATCAAGTCTCATCTCTCCCTCTTCAAATCCATGCTAAAGGCTAACCTCTTTGAGGCGGCTTTTGGATCCTAATCCCTTGTGACTCCTCTCGCTATTGAACCCCTTATTTTTCTCTTATATTGTGCTGTCTGTCTAAACAAGATCGTGAGCTCTATGAGCAGGGACTGTCTTCCATAAGTGCTTTACAGCACTGCATATACCTTGTAGCGCTATATAAATGATTAGTACTAGTAGCGGTGTTGCACATTAGTAAACATGCCCCTTGGTCTGCTTCATGCTGATGGAAAAGCATGAAAAATACAATGATATTACTGATGAGATGCAAATAGAAAAGATGCAACATTGCATTATGGGATTCATGACTGGCCACTAGGTAGAGTTTCTGCAGTAACAATGAGCTGCTGTACTGTGTCAACTGGTTATCTGAAACGAAAAGCAATTACGTTTTGCAAAACTAAGCAATAAAGTCACAGTCCCTCAGTGTTCTGCAGAAGCTTAGTGGTAGATTTTGTGGCAAGAGTTGGAAAATTCTGAGGGAACGTTTTCAAAATTCTGCAACCCATTTGTGTAAATTTGCATCCTTGCGTATGAAATAATGTAAATTTTATTGTATATTATCTCCCCCTATATAAAAATAATGGGAGCCATCCAGTTGTCCTCTATTTCATATGCGTCAAACCGCTTACAAGGGTTGCTGTGAACCACAGGGCCGGAGAGGCATGTGCTCTGTCATTGGCTCCTCTACTATAATGTCGCCGCCATGGGCCCACAGTCGAGGAACACTGCCCTTTCACTGGCCAAAATGCTAAGAGGAAGTGGCCTGGAACGAGGAACAATTGGTTTCAGACCACACAGGCCAGAATGAAGAGCAATCCATCCTCCCATCAGCTAGCACTGAGGAAAAGGCAAATTGCAACAAGTGACCAACTGGAAAAGTGTTAAGGGCTAGGAAGATGAGATCTTAGAAAAGGAAGAAAGGGTGGTAGAGGTTGAGGGGAGGAGTTGGGAGTGAAGAGGGGGATGGGGCTGACTTTGTGGGGAATTCCAGTCGGATTATGAACTTTTCCTTCAGGAACTTGCCCAAACATTTTTTAAACCCAACAACACTAACGGCCTATATCACATCCTCCTACAATGAATTCCAGAGCTTAATTATTCATTTTCTGAAAAAATCTTTTTCTGCTTTGTCTTAAACGTCCTACTTAGTAGCTTCTTTGCATGTCCCTTAGTCTTTCTACTTTCTGAAAGACTAAACAACTGATTGCATTTACTCATTCCACTCCACTCATTATAATTTTATAGGCCTCTTCTCAAAGCCAAAGAGCCCTAAACTCTTTAGCCTTTCCTCATAAGGGTATCATTTCATCCTATTTATTATTTGGTTCACTCTTCTCAGTACCTTTTCTAATTCCGCTGTATCTTTTTTGAGGTGTGATCAGAATTGCACACAATACCGAAGGTGCAGTCACACCATGGAGTGAAAGAGGCCATATGATTTATTTATTTATTTATTTATTACAGTTTCTTATATACCGCGCTATTTAGAATCAGCGCGGTTTACATCATAACAAAACGACCATAACGACAAACTGTCAGGTTTTACATTGAACAGGAGTACAAACTTGGATAACTGGGTTAACTATATACATAAACTATCTACACTGCAGTGTGAGGGCATTTCTAGATTGGGTCATTTCTTGGAGGGGATATCTAGTTCAGTTGCTGTCTGGGAAATATTGGCAGAAAAGGTATGTTTTGAGAGCCTTCCTGAACTGATATAGATTGGTAATGGCTCTAATGATTCCTAGCATTCTATTTACTTTCTTGGCCGCCACTGCACACTGAGCAGAGGATTTTAACATGTTATCTCCGATAACCTAAATCCTTTTCCTGGGTGGCCTATTGTACCGCGCAGCTATAGTTTGGATTGTTCGTCCCTACATGCATAAGTTTGTGCTTGTCCACATTTAAATTTCCTCTGATGTTTGGATGCCCACCAGCCCAGTTTCTCAAATGTTCCTGAAATTTTTCAAATCCTCTTGTAATGTAGAAACGGAATAATTTGGTGTCAACGGCAAATTTGACCACTTTACTTGCTGTTTCCATTTCTAGGTCATGTTTAACCAGTGGGCCCAGTACAGATTCCTGGAGCACTTCACAATTCGCCTTTCTCCATTGAAAAAACTGACCATTGAGCTCTAATCTCTATCTTCCATCTTTTAACCAGTTCCCAAATCTACAGCAGGACAGTGCTTCTTATTCCATGATTTTTTTAATCTCCTCGAGTGTCTCTTATGAGGGACTTTTTCAAATGCTTTATCAAAATCCAGATACACTATATCCTGCAAGTGTTCAGAGAGCTTCTCTGTCCCTGAAAGGCACAATGAAACGCAGGTAAAGCACTGAGATAAGCTTCCTGCAGGGATTGAAATAAATCCCCTTTAAGGAGTGGGAACAGGGTAGTTAGGATTGTCGCTGTAGTTGTGAAGACAGGCTTCCAGCTGGAAGGAAAGGAGGAGGCTCTGGGAAGAACAGCTGAGCCTTATGCTCCTGGAACTCTGCCAGCCGGTCGGTGGCAGGAAGTTCTAGTGCTTACTCTGAAGGATGTGGGAAAGTTGCTGGTAATGGTGGGATTTAGCTGCACCTGGTTTAGACATGATAGTGGGTAAAAGTCTCACTGCTTCAGGACAGTAGATGGATTTCTACTGGGTTAAAGCCTCATTATGAGTGTGGGGAGGGGAAAGATGGCTAGAGACCTGCTGGGTTAAAAGCCTCACTGGGAATGTGTAAGGGAAGCTGGCTGTTTGCCAGGGAAGTAGGTTGGAAACCTGTTGGGATTAGAAATTACAGTGGAGTAGAAACCTGCTGGAACAGAGGACAAAGGTGGGAGTCCTACAGGAAGACCACAAGCTATGTGTGGAGGAAAAGCTGGCAGTTTGCAAGGAGACTGTCAGTCTGTTTCAGCCGCACTTTGCTGTTTGCTTTTAGTTCATTTGGAAAAAGCTTTGAATGTAACTAATGATGTAGCAACTGTTATTAAAGAAAAACTTGCTCAAAGCAGCTGGGAAAAGGTAAACATAGAAACATGAGGACAGAAAAAGACCACATGGCCTATCTAGTCTGCCCTTCCATATCAACCACTACAACTGTCCCCTTTTTTCCTTTAGAGATCCTCTGTGTTTGTCCCATGCTTCTTTGAATTCAGATACTGTCCTCATCTCTACCACCTCCACTGGAAGACTATTCCACGGATCCACCACTCTTTCTGTAAAGAAATATTTCCACATATCACTCCTGAATCTATCCCCCATCACCCTCATCCCATGTCCCCTTGTAGCAGAGCTTGCTTTCTATCGAAAGAGGTTCTCCTCCTGTGCATTTATGCCACAGAGGTATTTAAACATCTCAATCATATCACCTCTATCCCACCTTTCCTCTAAGGTGTAAATATTAAGATCCTTAAGTCTTTCCTCATATGCTTTATAATGAAGACCACTAACCATTTTAGTAGCCACCTTCTGTACTGACTCCATCCGGTTTATATCCTTCTGATGGTGCAGTCTCCAGAATTGCACACAATACTCCAAATGAGGTTGCACCAGAGACTTATACAGAGACACTATCACCTCCTTTTTTCTGCTAGCCATTCCTCTCCGTATGCACCCAAGCATCCTCTGTGTAGCTACTTTAAGATCATCAGACAGGGTATCTTGCTCTATCCTTCTGGTTAAGAGAAGGTTTTACTTACTGGTTTGTTTGTTATGCACCAGCTGTGCTGAGTGGGGTAAAGGTGCTGTTTCTGTCTCACTCCAGAGACATAGCGGACAGTCTGAACCTAGCAGAGCTGGATATAAACTCTGGCGTAGAGCAGTCTGCTTAGGTCAGTTAAGAGGAAAACTAGAACTGGTTCTACAGTATGAAATATTTCTCTGTCTTATTGATAGCATTGGCTGGTGCGTTAGAACTGTAGTACTATTTATAAAAAGAGGGTTTTCCTGCACGTTTTTACTCAGCTCAGTTGTCCACAAGCGCTGGGCTCAAACACCACTCTGGCTCATGTGAGGAGAGGGCAGATACTTTGTATGGATATGCAGAGGGTTACACACACTCTGCTTTATTAGATATTCCTAGCTTAAGAATGGGAAATGCACTAAATTGTAAAGATGCTGAAGAGCTAGAGTTGATTAGGTGAATTTACCGGAGAGTTTTGTGACACTGAATGAACAGGTTATAACTGTGAAGTTGACAGTTTCAGTGTGGCTTATTGTTGAATTGTGTATGAAAGTACTATCTTGTAATCCTGTTTTTATTATAACTGAAGTAAAAGTCTTAAGTTTGAATTTCATAATATTTATTTATTTACATTCTCTTATATACTGCACTATTTTGCCTCAATGTGGTTTACATTGAACAAACTGAAATTACATTGAACAGGACATTATAACTTGGAGATAACTATTTTACAGGGAACATGGGCTATGGAGGGTTAAGTGACTTGCCCAAGACCACAAGGAGCACCTGTGGGACTAGAAACCCCAGTCCTTCCAGCCCAAGATTGCTGTCCTCTAGTGGGATTTGACCCCCTGACCTTCCAGCCTGAAGTATCTTGCCCCAACCACTAGGCCACACTCCACTTTACTAATACAGCTCTGAGTCTGAGTCATTGTTAATACAAATAGGATGCTACACTGTGAAGGGAGATAAATACCCTTACAATAGCTAGAGTACCGACCTAACTGTGCCCTAGATCACCCCCTATCTGTGACAATATCAACCAGCTCTCCTTTATCCACATGTTTATTCAGACCTTCAAAATAATGTTGCAGATTGGTGAGGCAAGACTTCCCTTGGCTAAATCCATGTTGGCTTTGTCCTATTAAACTATGGCTATTTATATTCAGTAATTCTGTTCTTTATAATAATTTCTACCATTTTGCCCTGTACTGATGTCAAGCTCACCAGTCTGTAGTTTCCCAGGTCACCCCTTAGAATCTTTTTTAAAAATTGGCATTATGTTGGCCACCCTCCAGTCTTCACTCTACTCTATATGCCATTCTCAACTGACCAGCTTGACCTCTCTCCACTGACAGACTGCTTTGACGCAGTGGCCAACTGGCTCCAAACTCAAAACCTCCAAATACAGCACAAGAAAACAAGTTCTCTTCATCACAAGGAACCAGAACTTCTCCCCTCCAAACTACCTAAAGGTCAAGGAAGCGGAGCTGCAAACCAAGTCCACAATCTGATACCTTGGAGTCACATTAGACCAATGCCTGGACATGAAGGCGCACATAAGCAACACGGTAAGAGCAGTCTACTATAAGATCCGGACACTCAGACACTTACGCTCCCTGCTAGAACCAGATGATTTCCGGACAATCTTTCAAGCGCTGATATCCCACATTTTGATTATACCAATGCAGTCCTACAAGGGCTCCCACAATCCACCCTGGGGCCGCTCCAGCTCGCAATGAATACCGCAGCTAGAGTTCTATATGGTGCCTCCAGGCGTGACCATGTGACACCCATCCTGAAACAGCTCCACTGGCTCCCTATCCACGGCAGAATTTCTTTCAAGACCCTACTGATGACCTTCAAGGCCATCAACGGGCTCTCCTCCGCCTCACTCTCAGAGCTTATCCACACTACTCCCCTCAACAGAGCCAGAAGATCTGCAGCAATCAACACACTAGCAATCCCGAAGGCAGTAACACAATTCATCCAGGTAACAGTAAGCAGGGCATTTAGGTTCTGCGCCCCTAGATGCTGGAACGCCCTACCTCCTAGCATCTGGGCAATCCCTGACCTAACACAATTTAGGAAGGCTTTGAAGCACCACCTCTTCCTCAAACACTACCCGGACGATTGCGCTCCATCAACCGCTCCCCCCTACCAGCACCGCCACACCAACACACTATGATTACTCTGTGATTCGACTTGATGTGATGCCTATATGTAAATAGCTATCCCGGTTTTACCCACGTTTAAGCACGTGTTCATTGTAAATACGGAGCAGATTCCTGCACCGTATAGGTTTTCTGTTGTTATGTAAACCACACTGATGTTGAATAGCGCGGTATAAAAGAGACTGTAAATAAATAAATTCACATACTGTCGATGATTTTAATGATAGTTTTACAACTTACTAAATTACTAATATTAGATCTGCAATTTCATTTTTCCCTTCCTTCAGCACCCTGGAATATATACCATCTAGTCCTGGTGATTTGCTATTCTCTAGTTTGTCAAATTGCCATATTACATCTTCCAGGTTTACCAAGATTTCTTTCAATTCCTCCAAATCGTCATCTTTTAAATATCTTTTCTGGCATGGGTATTTCCTCTACATTATCTTCAGTAAAGACTGAAGCAAAAAATTAATTTTGTATCCTCAATATGACCTCATCCTCCTTTAGTGCCTCTTTTACCCTTCTATCATTTAATGGTCTTACTGACTCCCTAGCAGGCTTCTTGCTTGGAATATACCTGAAAAAAAAGTATGTTTTTGCTTCCAGGGCAAGGCTTTTTCAAATTCTCTTTGTCTACCTTATCAATGTTTTAAATCTAACTTGCTAGATAGAGCTTATGCTGTTTCCTGTTTTATTAATTTGGATCCTTTTTCCAATTTTTGAAGGATGTTCTTTTGACTATAACAGCCTCTCTCACCTCACCTTTTAACCATGCTGGCAGTTGTCTGACCTTCCTTCCATCTCTTTTTAAAGCATGGAATATATCTTGTGTGGTCTTCCAAGATGGTATTTTTAACAGCGTCCAGCCTGATGTAAGCTCTTAATCTTGCAACTGCTCCTTTGGGAATGGGTCAGAGAAAAAAGGAAGAATTTTGCAGGTGAAAACAAGAGGAAGAAGATTTTGGAATTTGGGAAGGAAGAGGGTAGAATTTGTGATCATGGTACCTATGCTACCAAAGGAAAAGCAGAATTTACTCACACTGGCATTGGAGAAGTGAAGTGAAAAATGGTGGTTGCAATGGGGTCCAAATAAAATTCACAGAGATCCCTAAAAATTCTTTGTAATTGGCTACTTTTAACCTGGGGCTGAGTAATTAGTAGCTATGTGTTGTAGAAGAGAATTGATTGAAGCAGGTCACGTATTGAAGGCTGATTGAACTACCACCGAGTAGAAAAATGAGCATGGTGACTGGGAGACAAGTTTCAAGAGATCCCTGAGTCAAGTGGTGGGAAGTGATGGGAGATGGCAGCTACAGAGAGCCAGCACTGATCTTCTGGTTGGGGTGCAAAATGCAATGTGTGCCTTCAAGTCACTGCTGACTCCTGGCAACCCAGCAGCTCCTGAGTATTCTTGGCAGTGTGACTGGAAGTAGGTTGCCAAGAAGCTCTACTCTATAAGCTGTATAGACTTAAAGGATGGTCGTTGATGCAAAGGTGGCAAAAGCATCTAGGTAGCCTTTTGCTTGATTGAAATGCCTAATAAGTCTGAGACCTCCTTTATGTATGATTGTGTACAAAGAACAAGGAAGATCAGAATGACTATACTGCAGTGAATTTGGTATAACAATTTTTTTATACATATAGGGGTATGTTTACTAAAACCCCGTTAGGTGCGCGCCGCGCTGTTGTGCAGGATGCCATAAAAGGAGTGGGCGTTTCAGTGTGAAAAAAGCAAACCGGGATTAATCATGCGCTAATGTGCGCTGTGCGCTCATGTGCGCCGTGCACATTAGCGCATGAGAAACTTGCGCGGAAAACATAAGTGGCGCGCTGATGTGCAAGCACAGGAATAGAGCCACAGTACAGTGGTTAAGACACTGACCGATGGTGCAGGGATCATGGGTTCAATCCCCCACTGTGCCCAATGAAGAAGGCTGGCTGAGGCATTACGTGTTATAGGTAATATTGCAGTCTGAGGCATATTAATTTTATTTTTAATTACTGCTACAAACAAACGCACTCTGAAAGCACTGTAACATAAGGCGCTCCATAAGGTACCCCAGAGGGCTCATTTTAAAGTGCACTGTCTGCCAAGGCACCCTAGAATGTTGCTTATAGGGCGCTTTATAGGGTGCCGTATGAGGCACCGCAAGGTCACAACCCTGTTTTTGATGGCAGCACTGTGCAGTGTAACAAATGAAAATCATAAGTAGGTGCGCTGACATGCAAAGAGGAGCAGCAATATAGCACAATGGTTAAGACACTGACCAATAATGCAAGAGTCAAGGGTTCAATCCCCACTGTGCCTAATGAAAAAGGCTGGCTGAGGCATTAACTGTTATAGGTAATATTGCTTTAGGAGGCATTTTATTTTTATTTTAATTAGTGCTGCCAGCAAACACACCCTCAAAGTATTGTAACATAAGGTGCTGCATAAGGCGCCTCATAAGGTACCCCAGAGGGCACAGTATAAAGTGCACTGTCCGCCACGGCACCCTATAATGTCCCCTATAGGGCACCCTATAAGTTGCTCCACAGGATAACTATAGTGCACCTTATATGGACGGTAACCATAAGGTGCCCTATAGGGCGCCCTATAAAGCGCCCTCTGAGGCACCTTACGGGTACAGTACGCTGAGGGTGTTTTTGCTGGCAGCAATAATGTACATTAAAAAGAGATAATGCTTTGGGCAGCCCTATCAAACAACTCCACAGTGGGTTTGAACCCATGACCTCTGGCTCCACAGGCAGTGAAGTAACCAGTGGGCTACAGCTCTATAGCTGCTAGCAAGCCCCTGGCTGGCTGCAGAGGGACTGCATGTCACCACACAGACAGTCTGCTGTGGTCACCAGGATAGGGTTAGCCCACTCGTACCCATGATGCACTGCACATGCAAATCAGCTGTCTACAGATGAACACAAGATGGGGTATGCACCCCCACAGCACCTCGGCCTGGTAGGGGGAACTGACCATATGTGTTACTGGCACAGAGTAGCTACACACCGTCACATTGTGCGAGTACTGTGCTCACCCTGAGTGTGCGGTGGGGCGCCCAGCACCAGGTCCACAGCACCTTCCATGGCAGAAATAGGCCATGCTGCAGGTCCCCAGCAGTGCTAATGTGTGAGATAGGTAGTTTCTGCAGACACACCTTGGATATATTTGTATGTCTCAGTCAGATGTAGCCCCTATGGACCCCTAGGAGGATTATGTACCACCACACTCCTCCTCCAGGGGCTGAGGGTGGTAAACAGGGTCTCCCATCAACAGATCCACATTCTACCTCCCTGCAATGGTGGCAGTAGAGGGGACCATCAACCCCAGTCCTGCTGGGGAACAGACACCTACAGGGCAGTCAATGCAGCTCTGTACACATCCATAACACAATAGCAGACAGACATTAGGCCTGGATATACTAAGCTGCACCCCACCACCAATGTTCCCTCTAATTTTCTGTAGGCTGTGTGCGCATAAAATATCAGCTGTGCAACTTTTGAAGAAAGGTTAAATTTTTGTGCGCCACATAACGACACTCGGAGTTATATACTTTAAAATTTGACTACACGTCAGAATACAGTATGTACACCACATTGATTGCACTAGAAAATATTGTAGAACTTGTGAAAACCGTAAATACACAACAACCTTTCAATTTTAAGAATGTCTGTGTTGTTTTCTATCAGAATCAGAACCGTAATTTTTGTGCGCTTTGTTGTAAAGTATGTGCGCTCACTCGGCGAGGTGTGTGCGCGCGCACACGCGCACAGCTTAGAGGGAACAGTGCCCACCACTATCTGATAGTCTCCTGCAGCAAGCCTTCAGCCACTGCACCCTGCAAGGCACTCCATCAAGACACATACCAGCTGCAAACAGTCTGCTAGCTAGTCCATAGTGCATGTTCCTGGTGGAAATGCATGCACCCAGAACTGGGATGTCAGCACACACAGCAAGCAGATAAGTCAGTGACTGGGCACCAAATGAAAACCCATAAATATCACATGAGAGAAATACAATATAGCACTATGGGGGTGCCTAGCCATGCCGTGGTCACTGCACAGTCAGTGAGAGTGATCTCCCAGCAGGACATGCTGTGGCCACCCTGTCTGTGTAGGTGGTGGCCAGGCACTACAATGTCCCAGCCATTGCCCTACAATGTCCCAGCCATTGCCCTATGCCCTGTGCAGATGCATCCTGGCCAGGCCACCCTGTCCGGGCTATACCCATGGTACCTTGCTCCTCATTATGCACATTGGCAGGCCAATACTGGCAACAGTGCTGGCAGTGTGGGCTGTGGAGGGTGTTTGCAGCCACCACACACTGGATAGACAGACACACACTCCCACACCTATGCCAGCATTGTGCTACTATAGAGGAGTCTAGCAGCCCTGGCCACCACACCAGTCCTGGGCACAGTACAGGCATGGATATGGTACGCAATACTGTTGGGGGTCACTCCCCAGGGTGGTAAACACTGTCAGAGACCAGACCTGAAGCACACACCACAGACATCAGAAGGATTGTTATGATGGAGCTCAATCAGCAAACTGTGCTTAACGTAGCGATTGCTATCTGCCAGTAATCATAGCAAACGTTTGATAGCTGTGTACCGTATACCCAGGTGTAGGGTGGCATTGCTAAGGTATGCAAGTGCTAGTATTGGGAGATGCACGCAGGGCCCAATGTCCTGCCTCTCCAGGAGGCATTGGCTAATGGGGCCTGTGGGTGTGGGTGTGGGTGTGTCTGCCCCTGTTGGCTGCTGCTTTACGGCAGAGGTTCCCAACTCCAGTCCTGGTGCGCCAAACACTGTTCGGGTTTTCCTGCTGTCACTCATGAATATGCATGAGATACATCTGCATACCATGGGGGTGGTGCATAGATATGCAGCTCAGGCATCTTTATTAGAGGCAGCATGGAACCTGAATGGTGTTTGGCCCTCCAGGACTGCATTTGCGAGACTCTGCTGTAGGTAATGCACCTGTTTATGGTGTCTTTGCTCTGCAGGGTAAAATGTAGGTGTTTTGGGCATGTTTACGTCATCTGCAATAAAGGTGCTGTCTGTATTAGCACGTTGTAATAGTGGGTAAAATATGGGGATGGGGTCGGCAGGCACCATAGCTGGGACTTGAATCTGTGACCTTCTGCCTCCATACACACTGGTTGTGTGCACTGCACCACTGTGTTGCCACAGAGACAGTGCTTTCACTGGTGATACCATGACTGTTTGTCTGGCATGGCCTGTCTGTTGCAGTGCATGGCACCCACCTACACAGGGCTAGGCCATGGTCTGCTCTGGGCAGCTGCCACTGCCCCCTCCACCAACAGTACCCCTCCGCCACCATGCTGACATGGCCTTATAGTGGAGACAGCATAAAACCTGACTGATTTGTGGGCCTCCAGGACTGAATTTGGGGGACTCTGCTCCAGGTAATGCGCATGTTTCTGGTGTCTGTGCTCGGTGGGGTAAAATATAGGCGTTTGAACCATGCGTATGTTCTCTGCAATAAAGGTTTGTCCTTACTATCACGGTTTAATAGCGGGTAAAATGTGGGGATTGGATTGGCAGTAGTCCCATCTGGGACTTGAACTTGTGACCTTATGCTCCTGAACACACTGGCTGTGTTCACTGCACCACACTGTGCCCACAGTGACTGTGCAGTCCCTGGAGATACCATGGTTGTTGGTGTGGCAGGAAGTGATCCTGTAACTAGGACCTGTCCTCCAGGTGATGTAAAACCCTCTCGCACCGAGGAAGTTTCTCCAGGGCCATGTGCCCATGAGGGAAGGGTTAGGACAGCCGTTATAGTTGGTGATTCGATCATTAGGCATGTAGATAGCTGGGTGGCTGGTGGACGTGAGGATCGCCTGGTAACATGCTTGCCTGGTGCGAAGGTAGCGGACCTCATGCGCCACCTAGATAAGGTCTTAGATAGTGCTGGGGAGGAGTCTGCTGTCTTGGTACATGTCAGTACCAATGACATAGGAAAATGTGGTAGGGAGTTTCTGGAGGCTAAATTTAGGCTTTTAGGTAGGAAGTTGAAATCCAGAACTTCCAGGGTAGCATTCTCCGAAATGCTTCCTGTTCCACGCGCAGGACCCAAAAGGCAGGCAGAGCTTCAGAGTTTCAATGCGTGGATGAGACAATGGTGCAGAGATGAGGGTTTTGGATTTGTTAGGAACTGGGGAACATTCTGGGGAAAGGAGGGGCTCTTCCGAAGGGATGGGCTTCACCTTAACCGGGATGGAACCAGGCTGCTGGCATTAACCTTTAAAAAGGAGATAGAGCAGCTTTTAAACTAGATATTAGGGGAAAGCCGACAGTCGCCAAAGAGCAGATGGTTCGGAAGAATGTATCTTTGAAGGATACTACCAAAAGCAGAGAGGTTCCACAAAAGAGTAAAGTAGCCCAAATGCCCTCAAGTATGGAGCAGACTGAGCTTAAAGATCCCAAATTACCCATGTCTAACAATAGCCAAATTAATATGAGTAAAATGCATTCTCTAAAATGCTTGTATGCAAATGCTAGAAGTCTAAAAAATAAGATGGGAGAGTTAGAATATATAGCACTACATGAAAGGTTAGATATGATTGGAATATCAGAGACATGGTGGAAGGAGGACAACCAGTGGGACACTGTGATACCTGGGTACAAACTATATCGTAATGATAGAGCTGATCAAATTGGTGGAGGGGTTGCTCTCTATGTTAGAGAGGGCATTGAGTCAGAAAGGATTAAAGTTTTGCAGGAAGCAAAATCTGCTGTAGAATCTATATGGATTGAAATTCCATGTAAAAGGGGGAAGGCAATGACAGTGGGGGTGTACTATCGAGCGCCTTGCCAGAATGACCAAATGGATGATGAAATGCTCAAAGAAATCAAGGAAGCTAACAAAAGTTACAGTGCAGTAGTAATAATGGGTGATTTCAACTACCCCGGTATCGACTGGGTCAGTGTCACGTCAGGACATGCTAGGGAGATAAAGTTCCTAGATGAAATAAATGACTGCTTCTTGGAGCAGCTGGTTCATGAACCGACCAGAGGGGAAGCCATATTAGACCTAGTCCTTAGTGGAACACCAGATCTAGTGCAAGAGATAAGGTTGTTGGGGCCACTTGGCAATAGTGATCATAGCATGATCGCCTTTGATTTAATTAGTGGAGGAGGGATAGTAAGGAAATCCACAGTACTACCTTTTAACTTTCGAAACGGAAACTATGACAAAATGAGGAAAACAGTTAAGAAAAACTAAAAGGAGCAGTTGCAAAGGTTAAAGACGTACATCAGGCTTGGCTGTTGTTGAAAAATACTATCTTGGAAGCCCAGACCAGCTGTATTCCACGCTTTAAGAAAAGTGGAAGGAAGTCCAAAAAACTGCCAGCATGGTTTAAAGGTGAGGTCAGAGAGGCTGTTGTTGCCAAAAAAGCATCTTTCAGGAAATGGAAAAAAGAGCCAAACGACAAAACCTGGAAACAGCACAAGCACTGGCAAGTCAAATGCAAGGCATTGATAAGGCAGGCAAAGGGAGAATTTGAGAAGAAGCTTGCTGCGGAAGCAAAAACGTGAAGTAAAGACCTTCTCAAGTACATTCGTAGCAAAAAACCTGTGAGAGAGTCAGTTGGTCCATTAGATGATAAAGGGGTTAAAGGAGCACTAAGAGGCGACAAGGCGATAGCGGAGAGATTGAATGAATTCTTTGCTTCAGTCTTTACTGAGGAAGATGTAGGGATGTTACCCATGACTGAAGTGGTTTTTAAAGGTGCGGAAGAATTGAAGGAAATATTGAAACATCGGGAAGATGTATTACAACTATTAGATAAACTGAAGAGTAGCAAATCACCTGGGCCGGATGGTATACATCCAAGGGTGTTGAAAGAACTGAAATACGAGATTGCAGACCTGCTATTAGTAATCTGTGAACTATCATTAAAATCATCTCTAATACCTGAAGATTGGAGGATCGCCAATGTAACACCAATTTTTAAAAAGGGTTCCAGGGGTGATCCGGGAAACTACAGACCGGTGAGCCTGATATCAGTACCGGGAAAAATGGTAGAAACCATCATAAAGAATAAAATTACTCAGCATGTAGATAGTCATGACCTAATGGGAGACAGCCAACATGGCTTTAGACAAGGAAGATCTTGTCTTACTAATCTGTTATGTTTTTTTGAAGGAGTGAATAATCAGGTGGACAAAGGTGAGTCGGTTGATATTGTGTATCTGGACTTTCAGAAAGCCTTTGACAAGGTCCCTCATCAGAGACCTTTGGCAAAACTAAAGAGTCATGGGATAGGAGGCAGTGTACTATTGTGGATCATGAACTGGTTAAAAGATAGAAAGCAGAGGGTAGGGCTAAATGGCCAATTTTCCCAATGGAGAAAGGTGAATAGTGGTGTACCCCAGGGATCTGTGCTGGGTCCGCTGCTTTTTGACATATTCATAAATGACCTGGAAAGTGGAATAACGAGTGAGGTTATCAAATTTGCAGATGACACAAAACTATTTAAAGTTGTTAAAACCCAAGAGGATTGTGGAAAATTGCAAGAGGATCTTGATAAATTGGAAGACTGGGCATCAAAATGGCAGATGAAATTTAATGTGGACAAGTGCAAGGTTATGCACCTAGGGAAGAACAACCCAAACTATGGTTACACGATGCAAAGTTCCACATTAGGAACCACCACCCAGGAAAAAGATTTAGGCGTCATTGTGGATACCACGTTAAAACCCTCGGCCCAGTGTGCAGCAGCGGCCAAGAGAGCAAATAGAATGCTAGGTATGATAAGGAAAGGAATGGAAAATAAAACAAAAGATATTATAATGCCTCTATATCGTTCCATGGTGAGACCGCACCTTGAATATTGCGTGCAATTCTGGTCGCCGTATCTTAAAAAGGATATAGCAATTTTAGAAAAGGTTCAGAGAAGAGCCACCAAAATGGTAAAGGGGATGGAAGGATACTCCTATGAAGAAAGGCTAAAAAGGTTGGGGCTCTTTAACCTGGAAAAGAGACGGCTGAGGGGAGATATGATAGAAGTCTATAAATTAATGAACGGAGTGGAACGGGTAAACGTAGATCGATTGTTTACCTTATCAGAATATAGAAAGACTAGGGGACATGCACTGAAGCTACAGGGTAAACTATTTAAGACTAATAAAATAAAATATTTTTTCACTCAACGTGTAATCAAACTCTGGAATTTGTTACCGGAGGATGTAGTAAAGGCTGTTAGTGTAGCTGGGTTTAAAAAAGGTTTGGACAAGTTCCTGGAGGAAAGGTCCATAAACCATTATTAAGAAGGGACACAGGATATCAATGCTTGAACCAATACAAGCATTGTGGAACCTCTGTCCCTTGGGGAAACTGCTAGGTACGTATGACCTAGATTGGCCACTGTTGGAAACAGAATACTTGGCTTGATGGACCTTGGTCTGACCCAGTATGGCATATCTTATGTTCTTATGTTATGTTCTTATGACACAGCCTGTCTGTTGCAGTGCATGGCACCCACCTACACAGGGCTAGGCCATGGTCCTCTCTGGCCAGCCGCCACTGCCCCCCTCCACCACCAGTACCCCTCTGCCATCATACTGAGATGCCCTTCTGCTGGTGGTGCTGGTGGTGTGCAGTCTCAAGCCATCTAGTGTGCAGGTAGGCGGATGCCTATGGTGCGTGTTCTGGGGTAGGGGTGCCTGCATAGGCATCCACGCTTCCCCCCAACACCGCCTGCCAATGTTCTGTGCCCTTGGGGATACCTGCTGGGTACTATCCCCTGTGACACTGTGATAAACACTCTCGTGCCCATGTTGGGCCCTCATCAGTTGCTGTCTGGCTGCTGTTCAGTTTCAGCATTCCTAAGTGCCACCTAGGCATCTACCTAGTCCGCACTGTGCCCTAGCTGCACCACAGCATGTGCCGCCTGCAGCCCTCTGTATCCCCTTTCCCAGCAGCTGTCCAGTTGCCCATTCCGACATGCCCGCCCTGCTGTTGTGGAACATGTGCATGCCATAGGAAACCTGTCCAATGGAGAGGAAACCCTGATTAGTGCTATTTCACTGTGGGATCATTCACCTTGTATGGGGACGGAGCGTAGACCCTTCCAAAATTCATATTTATTTTTTGGGGCTTTCTTGGGAGTGTTTTTTGATGTTTCCCATTGCTATCACTATTGCCCAGCTTGATTATAATTTTTTTAAATTTTGTTGGGGTCCTTTTCAATGTCTATTTGTACTTTTGTAACGTGCACAATTTGCACATGTATCACACTTATCACTTTTTGTAGGTTTCCCTGGTTTTGCTGTACATTGCGGACAGAAATGGTTTCTCTTCCGTTTAAATCGGCTCTACCGCGAGGTTTTCACTCGCGGTATTTTTTGCCTTGAATTTCAGACCCGCTCGTGTGCGGGGAGCCTCTCCCCTCCCACTCTCCACCCATTGACCCCTTCTCTCCGCCCCTGGGGAGCCTTCCTCCGCCCTCCGGGAGCCTTTCCACTCCTTCATCGCACATTGCCGCACCGCGCACATGTGCGTGCACATTTGGGCCCCAAAACGCATCATTAGCGTGCGCTAAGGTACCTTAGCGCATGCTAATGCGTGCCGCGCAAATGAGCGCAGTTTAGTAAACATACCCCATAGAGTGGGTGTTGATTTTTTGGCAAGACCTTTCTTCTGAGCAATGGAGGGTTAAGTAACTTGCCTATGGCCACAAGGACTGCTAGTGGGAATTGAACCCAGTGCTCTAACCATTAGGCTATTCCTCCACAGAAGCCAATCTTGACCTCACTCTCTTTATCAGTAAACAGCAAGGATGAATAGCCTGAAATGGTGGCAGCCTTGATGGACGACAAAGCAGAACCAGCTTAAGTTGCAGTTTTGGTGCCTACTCTGACGAAGATCTGAAAGATCTATGTAGCTGAACTTCCAAAACGTATGTGACAATGACCCCATTTTAATGGGGAAAATTGGAACGTGACCCCCAGACCTAATTTGCTATTATGGGCTCTTGTTTGTATAGTGTCAGTAGCAACACTGCTGCAACCACTTGCCTCCTATTGAGCTCGTGCAGGCCTAGTATAGCATTCCTGTGTGGGCTGATGATGTGGATTTTTTTCCTCTAATAGTCATGACCCCAAATGCAGATTTTGTGACTCCATTTGACGTTGTGACTAACAGCTTGGAAAGTATTGCTATATAGGTTTCAATCTCAATGTCCAGCAAGACTATACCCAAATAATTACCAGACTTGATATTCAGCGCTGGCGGCTGGCACGATGACAACGGTTAGCCATGGGTGATGAACATTAAATGTGGATATTCAACGCTGGGGTCATATCCGGGAATGGCATTGAATATCTGGAGTCACCACAGAGCCTGTTCGTTAACCAGGAACAGCAATACTGAGCCGCCACCTGGTTAGCGATACACTGTGAAAGGCCTGGGATTCCTGCACCTCACTTTCGCCGCAGATTGCAAACTGGGCAATGGCTCAATATCGCCGCTGACTGGTTTGCAATTGGTTCCGCTCCGGAACGCCCCTGATATATCCCGATGCTAAGCAGTTAGCATCGGGGCATATAGTAGAGTTACTTGGGGATATTCAGCGGCACTATCTGTCTTAATGCCGCTGAATATCTTGCTTAGGAGGATTTACATGTTTTATATGTCTGTAAGCCATGTAATTGCCTTGGAATATCGGTTCCACCATTCTTAAGGGATTCTTAGGGGCATATTTACTAAGCTGGGCTAATGGTTAGCAAGCACTATTTGTAACTAGATCCCATTGAATAACATGGGACTTAGTTACATATAGCATTTGCTAGCCACTAGCCCAGCTTAGTAAAGATGCCAAGAGTCAGAAACAGGTTATCTGCTGCTAATCATCCTTGAATAGAGAGAATAGAGAGATTTTTCCCTGTACTTTAGGCCTTACAACAATGGGTTTACCCTAGGCCAACCCAGAGATAAATTTATTGCATAGCCCATTATTTTATTTACCATATCTCTGGCAAGCACCTCCATATGCACCTACAGTTAACTCCAAGGAACACCAAAATGGCAGTTGTCCCTATGGATGTCCATAAAAATGAGGTAGCAGAGGCACAAGTGAAAGTCCATGGGATCAAGACCATGAAGAGAAATCCAGTTTCAAAGCAAGATCTGTATACTACAAGAAAGATAAAAGGCCTGAAAGACGTGTGGAGCAAGATGCAGGTTAAGAGCTATTACAGAAGTAGGAACTATAGCAGAATCTCAGAGAGTCAGTCTACCAATGGGAGTCTTGAGAAGATTGCTGGTCTTATGGAAATGCTGGGTATCTTTGAAAGAAATATCTACATGAAACTAGAAAGGGCAGCAGAAAATATCACTCTCCAAAGAGCTTAAAAGAATGAAAGAGGTACTAATGACCTGCTTAGATGGCTGGGCATACTACCTGTAAGAAAAGATAGTTGACCAATCATATAAAACCTTGATTGACTGAGATCCAGGGGCTATCATCCATTGTTGACAATGGAAACAAAAAATGGGCTGAGCCATCAAAGCTTTGGATAATAGAGCTCCATTTTCCGAGCATCTAATGTGAGCAATTAAGTCCCCAACGGCCTAGTTAGATCAAAAATGAAATTTCACATCATATTCAGATTCAACTGATTTTATTTATTTAACGTCATTTTTATTTGTTTAACGTCATTTTTATATCGTCTTTCTACAAGTCAGGACGGTTTTCTGTAAACCATGTGCATCGAATGGTAACATGTTATATGTGTGCTTACATTTAACAGATGAAGAACTAACATGGAAAACATTTCCAGAGAAAACTGATCATGCTGATCAGAGATGGTGCTGTATTTGTTCTAATTTTTGGTTATGTTAATTTAGTATTAACCTTTTTCCAGGTAGCCATCACCTTCTCATGAAAAGAATGTTTTCTCACATTCCTTTTGAGTTTTCTTCCTTTGAATGTCATACTCTATAATGACCCCTGCTCCTTGACGTTTTCATTCTGTGGAAAAAGCTCCTGTCCAGTACTTTCTTGAAGCCTGCTGGTCCAGTGTTTCCCAACCGTCTCCCGGAGGCACACCTAGCCCGTCAGGTTTTCAGAATCACTATAATCAATATGCTTCATATAGATTTACATACATTGGAGGCCTAGTGTATGTAAATCTACATCATGCATAATGATTGTGGCAATTCTGAAAACCCACCTGGTTTTGACATGACTTCAGAAAAAGTTGGGAAACATCTTTACTGTATCTCCTTCAGTTTCTCTCTATTGCTTCTAGGGAAGTTCTGCATCATTTGGTGGCCCTTGTCTGATGTGTCTCTGCTTTATCTGTGTCCTTTCGTAGACTGGAGTTCTGGAAGCTGACCAGGGGTCCCAGGTCCCAGGCACAAACCAACAAGGACAAATACAATAATCCTGGCACATCCTACTCAACAAATACATAGGCAAGAAGAATTTTTGTAAACGTTTTTTTTTCCTTTTATCGGCATACAGTGCTTTCAAATGTCACTACAGACTGGTGAAAAAGCATTCCAACTACAATAAATCCAAATGAATCAATAAAGTGCATGTTTCATTGCTGCATCATCTTTTTAAACAAAGTAATGATTGTATTGTTCCATCATTCATGTGGTTGTAAATAGGGATGCGCAAGCCAAAACCTTTCATTTTCATTTTGTTTTATTTTTTCCATTTTTTCATCTTCATATCTTTTTTTTTTTCAATAGTGCGCCCTAGTGCAATAGTGCAATAGGGCGCACGATTGCCACTTTCGTTTCAAAACTAAAGTGCTTCCATATAAAGATCCCCAAATCCAGTAGTTGTAATCTTTACTTATAGAAAGGGAAGTCAGGCTGATAGATGGAAAGGGGGATCAGAAAAGGGGTTCCTGTGTGTTCAGTTTCACCTAGTGCCTCAAGCTTCCCACCACCTTTTCATGAACTGCTCTGGGGGGGGGGGGGGTCTTTGCTGTCCACTTGAACAAATTAAAAGTCTAAATGAAAGGTGATCTTGGCTCAGTGTTTTATGCTAAGAAAAACACTTGAGCAAAGCCAAGGCATTTTGTAGCTTCAATCATTGCTGGGACGGTGCCCAAATGTTCTTAAAAGTGCTTAAGACATACCGTACTGCTGTTTCTTTGTACAGCCTGCCCTTGTAACAAAGATCTGTCATTTCATTGGGGGAAAAACAATAATTTTGCTTGCAACAAGTTGATCTGAACCATAAAAGCACAAAAATAGGGAAAGCGTATAATACTTTCAAGTGGCTGATACAATTATTCAAACACACCCCCTGCTTAAAATTAAAACGGCACGTTTTCAAGTTTCGTGAAACAAAGGGATTCATTACATCATGTCTGACTAGAAGGGGGGAGAGGAGTTACAAGAAAGCCAACTGCACAAAGCAAATCCATGACTCATTTCTAAATCAACTGCCATGGACTACTACAGCTGTTTTATAGAATATTACCGCAAATTGACAGCATTATCATTTACTAGAGGAAACTGTGTGATGTTGGAAACATTTGTGCTGAAAAGTAACTCTTCCTTTTTTTTTTAAATTTAATCTTTATCATTTTACAATAAATCCAAGCATAATACGCCTGCATAGAAATTAGGGTACAAACGGAAAAAAACATTGTATATTTACAATGAGCTTCAGCAGAAATAACAAAAGACAATAAAACCAGTCTGTCCCTACCCTAGCCCACCACATGGAGAAAAAACAAAATTAATTAATTAATACACATTGTGAAGAAAAGATGACAAGTGTCTAACAGTCAAGCCAAACCTTTGCAGTAGCTAAAAACTAGACCGCCTCAACAAAGCCAGCAACTGTGAGGGCTCTAAAAACATATAAGAAACAGACTGCAATTTAACCATACATTTACAAGGAAATTTCAAGAAAACTTGAGCACCCATAAGCAAAACTCCAGGACGGAGCAACAAGAATTCCTTCCTTCTCCTCTGGGTCTCTCTAGACAGGTCTGGAAACACACGTACAGATAGCCCTTGAAAAAACAGAGTACGCTTGCGAAAAAACATTCTCAAAAAACAATCCCGATCAGAGGAGAGAGCAAAGGTTGCAATTAAGGCAGATGGAGAAACAGAATCACACAAAGAGGTATGTAAAATACCCGAGACATCTAAAGAATCAGCTTGATCAATCCCAGAAATCACCCCACCACCAACACCCTTTTTACCAGAAGGAAGATAATACACTTTAACCATCGGGGGATGGGACTCATTTGGAACACCCAAAACCTCTATCAAATACTTTTTAAACATATCCTTAGCACTAATTAAAGTAGACTTTGGAAAATTAATCAAACGGAGATTTTGATATCTAGATAAATTTTCCAACATCTCAATCCTTGTTTTTAATGCCAATGCATCCTTCTGAAAAGATGAAACTCCATCATCATAGGAAACTGTTTTTTGTTGTATCCCAGTCACTGAAGATCGTAGAGCAGAAATTTCCAATGTATGCTGTTGCAATAAGTTAGTGTGAGACTGATATTTGGCTACCAAAGTTGAGACCTGTAGAGCCAACAGTTCCCCAAGCTTCACAATAGCTGACCAAATCGTCTCCAATGTAAATACAGCTGGACGCTCAAAGGAAAAAGTTACCAGGTTTTCAGGCACTCCAGTACCAACCTCAGAAGACTGCCGCTCCATTACAGGACTCCCAGATATAGGAGGGATCAATTCAGACCCTTCAGACCGCCTCCGTGATGGTGAGACCCCCAAGCAGTGAGGGAGAGGTAAGGAAACCTCTCCACTACCCAGCCGCACAGTCAGCCCTCCGTTCTCGCGAAACTGCACTGCATTGGAGGGCTGCAAGAGCGATGACTGCACCAAGCTCTGCTCCAGGGATGGCTCTTTCGGCGGACGCCACTGCACTGGAGGAGAGAAGTCTGGCCCCGAACCTCCCGTCGAGCTGCCCAGCTCCGGCGGGACGCTAATGAGGGACTGCTCCACTGGCTCACCAGACTGCCGCTGCGTCGTAGAAATGAAGGCATCAAGTGGACCAACCACTCGCGAAGGCAATGGGGAAGAAGCAGCTGGGGTAAGAGAGGGTTTCTTAACCCCTTTAGCCTTCCGTTTGCCCATAAGAAAAAAACGACGCTGCTCACAACACTCGTTAAATCGCCATCTTGGATTTCCCCAAGTAACTCTTCCTTTTAATTTGGTAGTATGACACTAAAAACCTAGCTTACAGAGAGTAATTTTATTAGGGGGTCAGTAGTTTAAGCATGTTTTCAGGTGCCTATAGTAAAGCAATGTTATAGAGGGTCATGTAGCGCCGTGAGCTCGGGAGGATGCGGTTTCCTGAGCTCTGGAGCTCCCCTGTCATCTGACAGCATCTTTTGATAGAATCCCTTCCCGAGTGACTTTTGCAGCTGTATAACAGCCCGCTGTCACTGCTGGTATCAAGCTTGGCGACAATCGAAGGGGGGGCCATGTCCAAGCAACAAACAAAAGAGAGAAGGGACGACTGGCCGAATACAAGATGGCAGACTCACTGTTGGAACCGTACTCCGCCACAAGAGGCACTGACGACTTAGTCCTGGAAGTGACAGCAGCCGTAATGTCAGCATTAGAAGGTAAATTCAAGGCGATCGTGGCTAAATTGGACCAGGTGGCTGGGTCTCTAGAAGCGTTTAACACATGACTGAGAGAGGCTGAGCGCTGAGTGTCGAGCATGGAAGATGAGGCCAAGGCTCTCAGAGTAGAAGTAAATGCCTTGAAAAAGGTCGTGACTGCATGTGAGGAAAAGCTAGGTGAACAACAAAACCAGTCAAGATGCAATAATTTGAGGACTGTAACATTGCCTGAATCTCTGGCGGATGCAGAGCTGCGCAGTTTTTTTAGAAATCTGGCTGCCTTTGGAACTCAAACTGGGATACTGCGTGACAGGCCTCTTAATCGGGCATGCACATCGTACAGGCCCCCAGTGGGATTCCGAGACTCAGTCCCGTACAGTGCTGATCCACCTGCTGAATCTTGTACATAAAGAGGAGATCTTATGCACAGCCAGGAAAATGCAGCTCAGTGATAATGGATCCAGAGTTCTCATCTCTCAAGACTACTCAAGTCATATAACACAGATGTGAAAGGAGTTCTCACCTATCTGTGCTCATCTGCACGAGTGACAAATACATTATTGCCCTGCTGTATCCAGAGCGGCTTAGGGTCCTGGTGAATGGGCAGATTGAACTGTTCAATTCTGTGGAGGCTGCGTGCAAGTTCTTGGAGAGCCTGGGGCCAGTGGAGGCCTGTCCAGCTGTGGGAATTAACTAATTGTCTTAGTAGACCTGGGCATTTGGATGAGATTAGGGAATTATTGTCCTGGTGACCGAAGGCCTAAAGGAGGTCACCGTTGAACCCCAATTCAACATGTATTCCAAATGCAAAGGTGGTCATTACAGGTCACAGAGAATCTGGATGCTGTACCCATGAACTGAATGGCCTAATTCTGCCTCTCATAGGCCAACTAATTGCATCAAGGTCGGACATATTTTGATGATGCCTATCAGGCCTGAGTGTAGCCTTGCTAGATCCAATGCATGAGGATTTCTTCCACAGGCTCCTGGAGAATGCCAACAGCGCTGAATCATTGACTGATGTACTGGGACACGTATGTGGACTGGTGGAGCTGTTTTAGTTGGGGGCCCAATTCCTGCCATATGAAGCTTTCTAATGTTCAATTCTGCTGTTAAAGGGTGGTGAAACAACTGCCCCACCTAGTGTGCCGTGTGATAATATGGGAGATAATGGCAACATGCAAGGACTGAATACTGTGTGAGATGTGGTGAATATGCTTATGGGGGGGGGGTTTCTGTAATGTTGTTATGGGAGTTTTTATGGGGTAAATCTTGAGCGTGTGGTATGACCAGATGTGCGTTAGTGCAGTGGGGGGGGGAGGAGTTATTGAGGTAAGATGGGAGTCACATGCGAGCTTCGTAGGCTGGGGAGAGCCTCACTTTTGAAACTGAATGATGCAAGTGGTTCAACTGAGAGCTGTAAAATTGGTGATGGGTGACCCAATTGTGCACTGCATTTCTTGTTATGTTTGCGGTTTTGGGTCCCCCATAAAGAAACATAAAATCCTTAAAGCCCTCAGAGACTTGAAAGCTGATGTAGTATTGCTGAAAGAGACTCATATGGACACTAAAGAGCATGAAAAGCTGCAACGATGGTGGGTGGGGCAGGTTTTTGGGACATCTTCAGGATCCAAAAAGGCAGGGGTGGCCTTGCTGATTCACAAGGGACTTCGTTTTGAACCAGAAATGGTGGTAGCGGATCCTCAGGGTCGTTATCTGATCATAAGGGGACACCTCTCTGGGGAAATGGTTGCGTTTTGTAAAGTGTAGATGCCAAACATCCAAAGCAAAGAATTTTTTGCATGTCTGGGTAAGCAGCTACAACATTTTGATGAAGAGAAACTGCTGATGGGGAGGGGATTATAATTGTATCTGAGATCCCAATATGGATAGAACCCCCTTGGGAGGACTGGGCATTGATAGGTTAATCCGAGGGGTCCTGCACCTCTGTGAGCTTCTGGATCTTGTAGATATATGGCGGGTGCTTCACCCTCATAAGTAGGATTTTACCCACATCTCATGGGCGCATGGATCCCTGTACCGATAGGACTTTTTTCTCGTCCTAGTGGCCTGTTTGTCCAAAACGAGGAACACCCATATTGGCAACATTGGTTTTTCTGACCATGCACCAGTCAGGATTGACCTTGCTTGGCAGGGTGGTGGCGGAAGGGCGGTGGATGCCACTTCCCCATGCATTTATATGGGGACCAGTCCTTTGAACTTTTTACAGAACAAGTGGGATACCAATGCTGTAAACAATGTTGCTCATCGGGAGACCCCTGCTTTGTACTGGGAGGCGAGTAAAACAGTCATGAGGGGCGAGATTCTCAGCTATGAGATTGGTCGTAGGAGATGTATGGATGCACGCATATTTCAATTAGACCAGCTAATTCAGAAAGTTCGATTAACCTTGTGGTCCCGATATTTGCAGGATAAGCAAGGTGAGCTTATAACCCTACAAACTGAACTAAATACACTCATTCATCAGAGGGCGTATAAATCTGTGATTTACTATAAATATAAGCTTTACCAACATGGGAACAAAGCCAGAACATGGTTATCATCCTTGGTTAAACAATAACAGGGGAATCGGATGGTGGCGACCTTAAAGGCTAAAGAGAGTATAGTGACCGATGAACAAAAGATATTGGCCTTATTTTGCCAGTTTTATCAGAATTTATATGCAAAAGGGAAAGGGCCTTACTTGGGGAAGGCTGATTACTTAGACGGTATTCCCCTGCCATTGCTTATGAAGGAGCAAAAAGAAGCCTTGAATAAACCCTTTAGTGAGGAGATCGACAGAGCTATCTAAATTGCACAAGGCTCCTGGCCCCAATGGTTTTGGCAATGAATGGTACAGGTTGCTGCAAGACCGCATGGTGGCTCCCTTGCAACAACTGTCTACCACCTTTGTTGCTGACTGATGTTTTCTCTACCATACTAACAGAGCACTACTAATAATAATAATAATCCATTTATATAGTGCTACAAGGCATACGCAGCACTGTACAGACACAAATAAAAGACGATCCCTGCTCGTCAGAGCTTACAATCTAATCAAGACAGACAACACAACAGATGAGGATGAGGATACAAAACAGAAGGTGAGGAGTCACAAGGAAAACGAGAACAAGATTAGGATCCAAAGGCAGCCTTGAAGAGGTGAGCTTTTAACATGGATTTGAAAAGGAGACGAGAGGAATCCTGATGTACCGAGGGAGGTAGTTTGTTCCAGGCATAAGGAGCTGCAAGATGAAAGGAGCGGAGCTTGGAGATGGCAGTAGAAGAAAAGGGCATAGAGAGAAGCAGGCCAGTAGAAGAGCGGAGTTCATAAGGAGAGGTGTAAGGAGAGATGAGAGAAGAAAGGTAATAAGGAGCAGTAGAATAAATGCATATATAGATCAAAAGAAGTTCTAACTGGATATGGAAACAGAGGGGGAGCCAATGAGGTGACTTGAGAAGAGGGGTTATATACATATAACAGTGCTGGCAGAAGATTAGGCAAGCAGCTGAGTTCTGAACAGATTGAAGGGGAGAGAGATGAGACAAAGGGAGACCAGCAAGGAGGAGGTTGCAATAGTCTAGATGGGAGGTGACTAGAGCGGACAAGTGTCTTAGTACTATGTTCAGAAAGGAAGGGGCAATTTTTGCTAATATTGTAGAAGAAGAAACAACAAATTTTAGCTATCTGTTGGATTTGTGCAGAGAAAGAGAGGGAGGAGTCAAAGATGACACCAAGGTTGTGGGCAGCGAAAATGGGAAGTAAAACAGTGTTATCAACAGAGATAAAGGAGGGAGGAAGGTTTAGGGGGAACGATAAGTAGTTTGGTTTTGGCCAGGTTCAGTTTCAAATGGTGGTGAGACATCCAGGCAGCGATGTCAAATAGGCAAGCAGAAATGCAAGACTGGAGTGACAGAGAAATATCAGGATTAGATAGATAGATTTGAGAGTCACCAGCATAAAAATGATATTGAAAACCATGGGAGGATATGAGAGCATCAAGATAATGGGTATAGAGAGAGAAAAGAAGAGAGTCCAGAACAGAGCCCTGGGGTAAACCAACTGAGAGTGGGATAACAGTAGAGGAGGAACCACCACAACAAATGCTGAAAGAGCGATGGGAGAGATAAGAAGAGAACCAGGATAGCATAGAGTCCCTAAACCCAAGTGAGGACAATGTGTCGAGGAGAAGGTGGTGATCAACAGTGTCAAAAGCAGAAGAAAGGTCAAGAAGAATAAGGATAGAGTAGAGGTCTTTGGATTTAGCCAGGAACAAATTACTGGAGACTTTGGCAAGAGTCATCTCAGTAGAGTATAAGGGACAAAAGCCAGATTTGAAGGGAATCTAGCAGGGCTTGAAAGGAGAGAAATTCAAGGCAACGTTCAAGAAGTTTAGAAATAAGGGAGATGGGTTGATAGTTAGAAGGAGAAGTAGGGTCACGTGAAGGTTTCTTGAAGAGAGGTGTGACCACAGCATGCTTGAAGAAAGCAGGGACAGTTGCAGTGGAAAGTTATAGGTTGAGAATATGTGAGATGGAAGGGATGACAGAGAAGGAGATGAAATTAAGGTGATGGGTCGGGATAGGATCAGAGGAACAGGTAGTAAATTCAGAGAAGGAAAGAAGCAGCTTTCCTCAAAGGAGATCTTAGAAAAGGATGAACGGGTAACATAGATTGAGGGGAAAAGTTGATATTGAAGAGGGGGAAGAGGGAATGAAGCTGATTTAGAAGGGAATTGGAGTGTAATCTTGTGGACTTTGTCATAGAAATAGTCGGCAGGGTTTGGGCAGAGAGAGAAGGAGGGGTCAGAGATGGAGGCACTTTGAGGAGAGAGTTGAGAATTGAGAAGAGACAGTAGGGGTCAGAGGTAAAAGAGTTAGTCAGATGGAGATAGCAGTTTGCTTGGCAAGGGATATGGCCGACTGGAAGGAGGCAAGAATGAATTTAAAGTGAAGAAAATGAGAAAGGGAACAAGATTTGTGCCAAATGTGCTCAGCTGAGTGGGCACAGGAGCATAGATAGCAGGTAGCTGAAAACAGCCAGGGTTGCTGTATAGTGCACCTCACGGGATGTGGGATGGGCGAAGCAAGAGCATCCAGAGCAGAGGAGCGAGCAGTATTATAGGAAACAATAGCCTCATCAACAGACTTAGAAGACAAGGTGGAGGAAAGAAGTGATGAGACAACAGTGGAGTAAGCCAATAGATCAATAGACTGAAGATGATAAAGGGGTTAAAGGAGCACTAAGAGGCGACAAGGCGATAGCGGAGAGACTGAATGAATTCTTTGCTTCGGTCTTTACTGAGGAAGATGTAGGGATGTTACCCATGACTGAAGTGGTATTTAAAGGTGCGGAAGAATTGAAGGAAATATTGATACATCGGGAAGATGTCTTACAACTATTAGATAAACTGAAGAGTAGCAAATCACCTGGGCCGGATGGTATACATCCAAGGGTGTTGAAAGAACTGAAATATGAGATTGCAGACCTGCTATCAGTAATCTGTGAACTATCATTAAAATCATCTCTAATACCTGAAGATTGGAGGATCGCCAATGTAACACCAATTTTTAAAAAGGGTTCCAGGGGTGATCCGGGAAACTACAGACCGGTGAGCCTGACGTCAGTACCAGGAAAAATGGTAGAAACCCTCATAAAGAATAAAATTACTCAGCATGTAGATAGTCACAACCTAATGGGAGACAGCCAACATGGCTTTAGACAAGGAAGATCTTGTCTTACTAATCTGTTATGTTTCTTTGAAGGAGTGAATAAACAGGTGGACAAAGGTGAGTCGGTTGATATTGTGTATCTGGACTTTCAGAAAGCCTTTGACAAGGTCCCTCATCAGAGACTTTTGGCAAAACTAAAGAGTCATGGGATAGGAGGCAGTGTACTATTGTGGATCAGGAACTGGTTAAAAGATAGAAAGCAGAGGGTAGGGCTAAATGGCCAATTTTCCCAATGGAGAAAGGTGAATAGTGGTGTACCCCAGGGATCTGTGCTGGGTCCGCTGCTTTTTGACATATTCATAAATGACCTGGAAAGTGGAATAACGAGTGAGGTTATCAAATTTGCAGATGACACAAAACTATTTAAAGTTGTTAAAACCCAAGAGGATTGTGAAAAATTGCAATAGGATCTTGATAAATTGGAAGACTGGGCATCAAAATGGCAGATGAAATTTAATGTGGACAAGTGCAAGGTTATGCACCTAGGGAAGAACAACCCAAACTATGGTTACACAATCCAAGGTTCCACATTAGGAACCACCACCCAGGAAAAAGATTTAGGCGTCATTGTGGATACCATGTTAAAACCCTCGGCCCAGTGTGCAGCGGCGGCCAAGAGAGCAAATAGAATGCTAGGTATGATAAGGAAAGGAATGGAAAATAAAACAAAAGATATTATAATGCCTCTATATCGTTCCATGGTGAGACCGCACCTTGAATATTGTGTGCAATTCTGGTCGCCGTATCTTAAAAAGGATATAGCGATTTTAGAAAAGGTTCAGAGAACAGCCACCAAAATGGTAAAGGGGATGGAAGGATACTCCTATGAAGAAAGGCTAAAAAGGTTAGGGCTCTTTAACCTGGAAAAGAGACGGCTGAGGGGAGATATGATAGAAGTCTATAAATTAATGAACGGAGTGGAACGGGTAAACGTAGATCGATTGTTTACGTTATCATAATATAGAAAGACTAGGGGACATGCAATGAAGCTACAGGGTAAACTATTTAAGACTAATAAAAGAAAATATTTTTTCACTCAACGTGTAATCAAACTCTGGAATTTGTTACCGGAGGATGTAGTAAAGGCTGTTAGTGTAGCTGGGTTTAAAAAAGGTTTGGACAAGTTCCTGGAGGAAAGGTCCATAAGCCATTATTAAGAAGTGACCGAAGATATCAATGCTTGACCCAGTACAAGCATTGTGGAACTTGTGTCTCTTGGGGAAACTGCTAGGTACATATGACCTAGATTGGCCATTGTTGGAAACAGAATACTGGGCTTGATGGACCTTGGTCTGACCCAGTATGGCATATCTTATGTTCTTATGTTCTTAAGATTTCTAAAATGGCAGGAGGAGACAGGGTAAGATTGAGGCAGGGAGTGATGGAGAGTGAAGCTTAGCAAGTGATGGTCACATAAGGGAAGAATTAGAGAAGAAAACAAGGTCAAGGTAGTCCCTCGGGCAGCCGTGGTTGTAAATAGTACTGCTTCAGAAGACTTCCCTCTAGCTAGAGGCATAAGGCAAGGATGTTCACTCTCTCCTTTATTGTTTCTCTTGTTTCTGGAACCATTTTTGTTCTCAAAGCCAATGCCCACATTGAGGGAATTAAAGTGGGAGGCATTACCTTTATAACTGCAGCATTTGCAGACAATATCTTGGTGCATTTCGCTAATCTGCAGAGCTCCCTGACATATCTGATGGAGAAGTTTCTGCACTTTGGGTCTAGGTCAGGTTTGAAATTGAAAAGAGACAAATCAGAGGCATTACCAGTGAACCCATGGGTGCAAGAGCAATGGCAAGGCCCTTTTCCTCTTCAGTTGACATCAGGGTCTTTTAAGTATCTGGAAATCCAATTACCTACGGACCTGTCATTGCTGTACTGGTTGAACATTCTACCACTCCTATGACATGAACATGAGCAGCTTCAGTGCTGGGAGACTCTGCCTTTGTCACTACTAGTGCATAGGGAGGAGTGGCCTAATGGTTAGAACTGTGTTCAACCAGTACAGCAATGACAGGTTGAATGACAGTACATCAGGCCAGAAGGCTGGGGGTTCAAGTCCCACCTGGGGACAGCAATCTCATGCCAAAGGGACTGGGGTTTCTAGTTGTATGGGCAAGCCACTCAACCCTCTGTTGCCTCAGCTACACATAGATTGTGAGCCCTTAGGGGTATCTAGTACCTGTTTGTAGCGATTACATAATGTAAACCACTTTGATTGAAAGATAAGGTGGCATAGAAAACCAGATAAATAAATATTGCTTTGTAAAAAATGCCACACTTTCCCCATTTGGCTATATTTGCTTCCTGTCTTGCCATTGTGGATATTGAAACACAACTTGCGAGTGTGGAGACAACAGCTAGGATGGTTCATTTGGAGTTGTCGCAAGCTGTGTATTTGCTTGCTTGCAGGGCAGCTGGGCCTGGGAAGGCCAGGGGATCCCTATCTTAGAGCATTATAACTTGGGCTGTATTCTTTGACATTTACGAGATTGGCTGTATACATATAATAGTAACATGACAACAGAAAAAGACCACATAGCCTATCTAGTCTGTACTTCCATATCAACCACTACAACACTCCCTTTTTTCCTTTAGAGGTCATCTGTGTTTGTCCCATGCTTCTTTGAATTCAGATACTGTCCTCATCTCTACCACCTCCACTGGGAGAATATTCCACGGATTCACCACTCTTTCCATAAAGAAATATTTCCGCATATCACTCCTAAATCTATCCCCTTTCACCCTCATCCCATGTCCCCCTCGTAGCAGAGCTTGCTTTCAATCGAAAGAGACTCTCCTCCTGTGCATTTATCACCTCTATCCCACCTTTCCTCTAAGGTGTACATATTAAGATCCTTAAGTCTGTCCTCATATGCTTTATAATGAAGACCACTAACCATTTTAGTAGCCACCTTCTGTACTGACTTCAGCCTGTTTATATCCTTTTGAAGGTGCGGTCTCCAGAATTGCACACAATACTCCAAATAAGGTCGCACCAAAGACTTATACAGAGGCACTATCACCTCCTTTCTTCTGCTGGACATTCCTCTCTCTATGCACCCAAGCATCCTTTTAGCTTTTGCTGTCACCCTTTCTACCTGTTTAGCTACTTTAAGATCATCAGACACAATCACGCCTAAGTCCCACTCTTCTTTAGTGGACAAAAGTACTTTACCCCCTATACTATATCGCTCCATTGGATTGCTTTAGCCCAAATACATGACCTTACATTTTTTAACATTAAATCCCAGCTGCCAAATTCTAGACCATTCTTCAAGCTTAGCTAGATCCCTCCTCATGTTATCTACACCTTCCTGGGTGTCTACTCTATTGCAGATTTTGGTATCATCTGCAAAGAGGCAAACCTTAACCAACAGCCCTTCCGCTATATCACCAACAAAGATGTTAAAAAGAATCAGACCAAGGACAGATCCCTGGGGCACACCACTGGCCACATCCTTCTCCTCAGAGTGAGCTCCATTTACCAGTACCCTTTGTCGCCTCCTACTCAACCAATTTCTAACCCAAGCAGTAACTTTAGGGTCCATCCCTAGGGTGCTCAGTTTGTTTATAAGTCGCCTGTGAGGAACAGCGTTAAAGGCATTACTGAAATCTAAATACACCACATCTATGGCTCTCCCTTAGTCCAACTCCCTGGTAACCCAGTCAAAGAAATCAATCAGATTTGTCTAACAAGACCTGCCTCTGGTAAATCCATGCTGCCTCAGATTCTGTAATCCGCTGGACTCCAGAAACCTCACTATTTTCTCTTTCAGCAGCGTTTCCAATTATTTACTCACCACCGAAGTTAAACTAACCAGCCTGTAATTTTCAACCACATTCTTACTTCCACTTTTGTGTAAAGGGACCACATGAACCTCTCTCTAGTCCTTCGGCACCGACTCCAACGAGGTATTGAAATGATCAGTCAATGGAGCTGCTAGAACGTCCTCAAGTTCCCTCAGTATTCTAGGGTGTATCCCATCCAGTCCCATCGCTTTGTTTACTCCTTTGGAAATGGAGCAAGGCTTGCTTGCTCCCCTAAACCGGCTATACTTATTGCATGATTTTGGGTGGGAGAAACTTCCCTGGCACTTACTGCAGAATCATGTTGTGGGTCCATTGCGATGGGCGTGGTGGTCCTTTTGTAGTCTAACTTTCCACATTGCAAGTGTTTCATGTCTGGGGACAACAATGCATTTCATACATCAGACCCTGAAAGATGATGGTGATTTCAAATCAGTCAAGACATTGTAGAAGAGTACCAACTTGTCCCACATGATTTCTTTGCATACTTCCAAGTGCAACATTATATTCTGACATAAAATAAGAATAGACTTAGCAAGCTTACTCAAAAATACTGGGAACTATGTTTTTTGAAATAGATACTCGTGAACAGATGTCACTGTGATGAGGAAAGCCCTGGCCACTTTGGTGAGTGTTATCCATTATGGAAATGTGGCAGCTCATTGGAATGCTGAGTTAAGCACGGAGTGGACAGGTGAGGACATAGCTTGTAGCATTATGCGAGTTTTGGCAATGGTTCTGTTCTTTTCTGACGGCTCGCTCTTTTTCGGTTCACGTTGGTACTCAGTCTTCAGTTGCTTTTCCCCTCACTTGTGGTGTTCCACAAGGCTCTGTTCTTTCTCCTCTTCTGTTTAATATCTTTCTAGCTCCTTTATCCTTAGAAATCCAACAGTTCCCTGTATCATTCTATATGTATGCAGATGATATTATCCTATTGTTCCATACCTCTCCCCTGTCACTAGACATTACCCAGTTAAATCTCTGCCTTTCTCGGATTTCTTCTTGGTTGTCCCAAAATTTCTTGCACCTGAATCCATCCAAATCCACAGCTATGTGGGTTTCACTGACTGGTTCTTGCCCTTCCTTGGCCCCGCTGATCGACTCTACTCCCCTCCCCCTTGTGTCTTCTTTCCGCTACCTTGCTATAATCCTCGACCCTACACTTTCTTTTCACCAACATCTTACTTCCCTTATTCGTAGGTCCTTTGCCACTCTCCGGCAGATTAGGGCTGTCCGCTCCCTTCTCCCCGTCTCCTCCCTAATCACCCTTGTCTTGGCCTTAGTTGTTAGTCGTTTGGATTATTGTAATGTCTTTCTCGCTAACCTTCCAAAGTATCAACTCCTACGCCTACAACGCATTCAAAATACTGCTGCCCGTCTCGTTACCTTTTCGCACCGTTTTGACCATATTACACCTATCCTTCTCCGGCTGCATTGGTTACCTCTTTGTTTCCGTTTTCACTATAAGTTTCTTATTCTTATCCATCGCGCTCTTCACACTAACACTCCTCTCTATCTTGCAGATCGAATCTCCCTTCACACTCCCTACCGGCAACTTCGCTCTCTCCATGCAAACCGCCTGTCCCTTCCTTCCCCGTCACAGGCACGCCTTGAGCAGACCCGTCACGCCGCTTTTTTCTTTCTAGGTCCAGTACTCTGGAATGCCTTACCGCCGTTTCTCCGTTTGGAACCCTCATACCCCCAATTTAAAACGCTACTAAAAACCCATCTATTTCAGCTAGCCTTTCATCTCTCTCCCGATGGTCCTCCCTGATGTTCTCGCAGTTCCCTGTCTCTCTGTCCATTTTGTCTATATGTTTTGTTTAGTTGTGTCTTTTCCTTAAGTATGGTTTGGTTTTGTCTCCCCTTTTTTGGGCCTTTTTAATATGTTTGTTTTTAAAGAAAATTCTGTTAATTTATGTTTTAATTATGGGCCCTCAAATTTGTCCTGTATTGTTTTTGGTCTTTTTGTTATTTTCCTGTCCATGCCTGTATTCTTTATACTTGCTTTCCTATTTTACTTTGGCGTTCCTTTCTTGTTTGTGCACTACCAACCTTTTATTGTACACCGCTTTATGTTGCGACGAAAAGCGGTTTATCAAATTTTAAATAAAGATAAAGATAAAGATACCACAAATGACTACAGAGGAAGTCTTATGGGAACTGTTGTGTAATGTCATATTTTGAGTGTTTTACTCCCTGTCTCAAGCATTCAAAGCATGACTGGCTCAAATCGAAGAGTGCATTGTGTCGAGTCTCACGGGGCACCTTCTCTCATATGCTCTGGTCATGCCCCCAGATTCAGAGATTTTGGACTTTAAACATGTGGCTACCTGGAAGCGATCCTGCACTAGAGTATGGAATTCAGCCCTGCTGGAATTATATTAAGTGATCCTCAGGGCCTAAGTGTAAAAGGGAGAGAGGCCAAATTGTTTGTCCATAAAACGTCTTTGCTTCAAGTGTGGTTGGACCATAAACTGCCCGAGTTATGGGCATGGTGCAACCTACTGCAGTGTTTAATGCAGATGGAAAACATTGCTGCCCAGAGTTCTGTGTTCCAACATGCAAAAGATTTGAAAATTTGGGGTCTCTACATAGTCTTTTGGTGTGGAGGAGTAGTCTAGTGGTTAGAACACTGGCTTAGTAACCAACCAACCAGGGTTCAATTCCCACTAGCTCTCCTTGTGGCCTTGGGCAAGTCACTTAACCCTCCATTGCCTCAGAAGAAAGGCCTGGCAATCTACTTCCAGTGACACTGCCAAGAAAACCCAGGAGCTTCTGGGTCACCAGGAATCAGGACTGACTCGAAGGCACACATTGCATTGTTTTTACATAGACTTTATCTTCCAGAGGTAGAAGCATGGCACTCAATTGTGTGTTTATCTTTCTAATACCTTCTTCAATATGCAGATTAATTGGGGGGGGGGTAGATTGAGGTTAGGGGTGCGTAGGGGGTGCAGTGTAATACGTTAATGGAATGCTTGTTATAGGTTTTGAGGTTTTCATTAGACTTTGGGTTTGAAACTGCACATACCATTTTCACTTGCTTGTTTGTTTGGCTGTATAAGATACTTAATGGGGGGGGGAGTGGGGATAAAATGAAAACTAAGATTCTTGTTTGTTTGCTCTGTGCTTAGACTCTCGGTACTGTGTTAAGAGTCCCCACAGGCCAGGCGTGTTTGATTGCTTTATGTTTATTAGCAAGTAATGTTATAAAGACACCCACTTGTCCTTATAAAATACTAACTTAAGTGGCAGATTTTACACCAATAATTTTTTTCAGGTAGGTATATAAATTATAGTATTTTATAATCTATGTTCTTACTTATGTACTTCGTCCATGCTCTATCCAAATTCCACCCTGGTGTGTGTGTCCCTTACAGACAAAGTACATGCTGTCATGTCAAAATGTGGACTTTTACGCCGTCGCTATTTTATAAGAGGATGTTTAGGCACATAGCTACCTGGAAACAACTATAAAATTACCTCCACAATATTTATTAGAGCAGCAGGTTGAAACCTTGCTAACATCCCTTGTGGCCCTGGGCCAGTCACTAAACACCCCATTGCCACAGGTGCAAACTTTGATTAGAAGCCCTCCCAGCACAGGTAAATCCCCACCCACTATATCTGAATATAGGTCACCTAGACCTAGTACTGGCAAGGTGAGAGCGAAGTACAAATAAGAACGAGAGAATGCCTGCAGCACGGATATCAAAGCAATATAAAGAGATTCTTTAAAAAACATGCAATAGTCTTCCTCTATGAAATTCAAAGGCGGTAAAAGCGATTTTCTATCTGCAAAACCATGACAATGGCTATTTGGAGGGAAGTTGTGGTTCATGGGCTTTCTTAAAATGTACGGTTTCCTCCACGTGTGCATAGTCTGTATTAGTCTGCTTTTCTCTCATCAGAGAAGAGCAGTGCTTTTTACAGTGCTCTGCTAGAGAAGTGGATATTTGTCTCCTGTGACACCTTGCTGTGAGTTCTAGCTGTTTATTAATTATTTATTGTTTGTTTGTCTGTTTATTTAATTATTTATTGTTTGTCTTAGTGGTGTGCTAGTTCAGCCTTCTCAGCTATAACTTACCTTGCCTCTCTCAACTAACTGGGCTTTGTGTGGTAGCCAGGTTAACTGTTCATTTTATGTTTAAATTTTGTTTATTGAACACAACCTACATAACAACAGCACGTCAGAACAACAGTATGGAAATAGGACAGCAATAAGCACAGCCATGTTCATAGTTATTACAGATTTACACATTTCCCCCCCACCCACCACCCCCGTATGTCTCCATCCACCCGTCAACAGCTTGACAGCAGGAGACTGCACCAGGCAAGTCTCCCTAAGTGGCTATAAACAAGGACATCCAAAGGGAAATAAGAGTACCCCCCAACCGCAGCTACCCACCAGAACACTATCTCAAGCATACAAGCCCCCCAAAGCCCCCCCCCCTCCTATCACCACAAACAGCAAACAGGTATCATATCCTCCATCTCTACCCCACCCCCTTAATCCAAAAGCCATCCCAACCAAAACTCCATTATTCGCCCCTCTACAATCATCAATTAACAGGTAAGTGCCGAACTTCCCCAATCCCTCCCTTCCCCTCCCCTACACCCGCTGCTCCAACCAGGACCACTCCCACCTCTCATCCAAGCACATTAAGGATTCGGCTTCTCTCTCGCGAAGACAGAGTGTGTAGGTAGGGACCCCATTCCTCAACAAATCTAGCAGTGGCTACCTTCCCGCGTTTAGCTCCTTGATGCTCTAGCAGGAGGAGCCGATACACCTCCTGCGTCCACTGACCTAAGGTAGGGCCCTTGGGCTGTAACCAGTTCAACAAAATCACTCGCCGCGCCATGAGAAGAACCTTACCCAGCCAAAGTCGCTGACCCCCCCCCCAAACCCGTCACCCCCCTGACCATACCAAGCACCAAAATCTGAGGGTCCCGACGGAGTGGGCACCCAAAAACGCCCGTAAGACATCCCACAATCGCCTTCCAGAAGCGAACCACCACCAAACATTGCCACCACATATGTCCCAGGTCTGCCCGGGCCACCCCACATCGGGGGCAATCCGCAGTAGCGCTACTGCCCACCCGAAACGCTCGACAAGGAGAAAAGTGGCAGCGGCGCACGATGCGGTACTGCATATCCCAAAAATCTGCCGTCTTAATCCACCGGGGGATATCCGCAAACAATTGCATTATATCCACCCCACGGAGCTCCACCCCCAGGTCATGGGCCCAAGCCTCCGCCAAAGCTGGCTCGTCAGGGAACCCGGTGATACGGATATATTCCTTATGTAACAATGTCACTCTTGCCCGCTGCATGCTCCCCGCATACAACAATTCCTCAAATTTAGAACAGATAGTAGTTTGCAGGCTCCGCCCGTCCAAGCTCCGTAGGTAACTACGCAACTGTAAATATACAAACCAATCCCGACGCTCGAGACCATAGCTAAGTTGAATTGTGGTAAAGGCGAGCGCCTGCCCCCGATCATCCGTTACCTGCTCTAAGGCCACAATTCCTCGAGCTTCCCACCTCCGAAATGTTCCCCTGGATAACCCGGGGCCAAACGCCCCATTTCCATAGAGAGGCAGAAAAGGGGTAATTCTTGGATTCCAGGAGTACACCTTACATAACAGACGCCAGACCCTCCGCATGACCTTAAAAATAGGGTGTCCCCCAACCAACGGAGGGAGATCGACAACCACCGCATGCAGAATAAACCTCAAGGCCAAAGGTTCTGCTACTGCCTGCTCATATACCAAGGGTGTGTAGTCTGCTGTAGTCCCCAACCAATCCCGTAAGTTCCGCAGCAAACAGGCTATATTATAACTCCGCAGATCAGGGGCTCCCATGCCACCACCCCCCCCCCCCCAGGGTCGCTGCAGCGTCTTAAGACTCAACCGAGGTCTCTTCCCTCGCCAATAAAAGGAATTTAAACATTTTGCCACTTTTGTTATCTCCCGCTTCGTCAGCAGGATAGGCAAACCCTGCAACATATACAGCCATTTGGGAAAAGGGGTCATCTTATAGAGGGCTATCCGAGCTCCCAGGGAGAGCGGGAGATCCCGCCAACCACGCAGGCGCTTTACCGTCTGTGAGAACAGGGCCGCAAAGTTGACCTGCTGTATTTGACCTACATCAGCTGTCAAGTAGACCCCCAAATAATGAAGGGTCTCTCCCGCCCATTTCAACGGAAAGGCATCCCAGTCTTTCTGTAACATTCGCTGCAAATCGAGAGCCTCGGATTTATCTAAATTTAATTTCAAACCCGAAAACTCCCCAAAATCCGCCACCAGTCTCAGCAAGATTGGTAGAGTCTTCCTAGGAATCCCCAAGTAAACGAGAAGGTCATCTGCAAAGGCAGATACGCGAAATTCCTCCTTCCCCACCCTGGCCCCAACCAGTCCCTTATGAGTTCGGATGCGCTCTAAGAGGGGCTCTAGAGTGAGCACAAATAAAAGTGGGGACAGAGGGCATCCCTGCCGTGTCCCCCTCCGGATAGGAAAGTCCTGAGAAATAGAATCATTTACCAAAATCTGCCCGCGAGGGTCCGAATACAGAAGCTTAACAGTGTCCAAGAAAAATCCCCCTATCCCCATGGTGGCCAATAAATGATACATGTATTGCCAATCCACACGATCAAACGCTTTCTCAGCGTCAAAACTGATTAGCAAAGCTGGCTCCCCTGCCGTCGCGGTCATATATAAGGACGAGACTATTTTACGAATATTCTTTATGATGTGCCTGCCTCTAACAAATCCCACCTGGTCTTCCTTAACTAGTTGTGGGAGGAATTCCGCCAGCCGATTAGCCATAATTTTCGCCAGAAGCTTAATATCTACATTTAAAAGTGAAATCGGCCTATACGATTCAGGCAGCAACCCATCCCGACCTGGTTTAGGAATCAAAGTAAGGACTGCCCTGTTTGGTTCATACGGAAAGGCTTGGCGTTCAATCAAAGCAGAATAGTAGGACCGTAAAGGGTCCACCACCTTATCCACCAGTAGCTTATAAAATTCACCCCGGTACCCATCAGGTCCCGGTGCCCGACACATACGCAGCTGCTTAATGGCCCCCCGGATCTCTTCCTCAGTGATGGGGGCATTGAGAGTTTCGCTCTCCTCCAAAGATAGACTAGGCAGGTCCACCTTCTCGAGAAAAGCCTCCATTTGCGCTAAACCTCCAGGGGCCGCTCCATAAAGAGTCCGGTAATACTCCCTAAACCGTTCCTCAATATAGGCCTGCCCAGTCCGAATCTCACCCCTAGCATAACTGTTCATTTTAAATTAAATCTCTCTCCCCAGAACCTGCTGTGTGTTAAACTTTTTTTTTCCTGTCCTAGCCTGCCTGAGTGAATCCTCCCCTCCCCCCCCCCCCTGCTGAGGTATTGTGTAGTCTTCTTCCTGTTTCCTCCACGTGTGCATAGTCTGTATTAGTCTGCTTTTCTCTGATCAGAGAAGAGCAGTGCTTTTTACAGTGCTCTGCTAGAGAAGTGGATATTTGTTTCCTGTGACACCTTGCTGTGAGTTCTAGCTGCTTATTAATTATTTATTGTTTGTCTGTTTATTTAATTATTTATTGTTTGTCTTAGTGGTGTGCTAGTTCAGCCTTCTCAGCTATAACTTACCTTGCCTCTCTCAACTAACTGGGCTTTGTGTGGTAGCCAGGTTAACTGTTCATTTTAAATTAAATCTCTCTCCCCAGAACCTGCTGTGTGTTAAACTTTTTTTCCTGTCCTAGCCTGCCTGAGTGAATCCTCCCCCTCCCCTCCCCTGCTGAGGTATTGTGTAGCCTTCTTCCTGTTTCCTCCACGTGTGCATAGTCTGTATTAGTCTGCTTTTCTCTGATCAGAGAAGAGCAGTTCTTTTTACAGTGCTCTGCTAGAGAATTGGATATTTGTCTCCTGTGACACCTTGCTGTGAGTTCTAGCTGTTTATTAACTATTTATTGTTTGTCTAACTGTTTATTTAATTATTTATTGTTTGTCTTAGTGGTGTGCTAGTTCAGCCTTCTCAGCTATAACTTACCTTGCCTCTCTCAACTAACTGGGCTTTGTGTGGTACCCCCTTCCCCCCTGCTGAGGGTTCAGGACAGGGTACCTTGTAACTGCCCTCTTTAATAGGACTTATCTCCCTCCCTCCCTCCCCAGCACCCACCCACCCCTGGGGTAATTGTAGTTTTATAGGTACTTGCACATCTTAGAGGAAAGGGGCTGCTCTCAGGTGCAGCTCGTTATCCAAATCAGTCATACACAGAAGACCTGAGATTAATTACTTAAGCTTCAGGTACACAAGGTGTATTACGGGTATTAGATACACTTTTATTGGTATATAAGCATCCACACCAATCCTTATTATATACAGAATTTAAAAGACCTAAACACAAGCTTTAAACTAAAATGCAGACAGAGGTCCAGCAACGAGATGGGGGTTCTCCGGTCTTTTGCATTGAGTGTCACATGTATGATTTTCTCCCAGTTGGTGAGAGGTCTTACGTATGCACTAAGTGCAAAGAACTCTTTGCTCTCAGGGAACGAGTCCGTTCTCTAGAGGCTAGAGTAGCAGACCTGGAAGACATAAGAAAGACAGAGAAGTACATGGACGAGACCTACAGGGATATAGTCCTGAAGTCCCACCTCCAGTCTGGCAGCATCCCTGTTGCCATGGAGGAGAGAGGTCACGTGACAGGAGAGCATCACCCTGGTGTGGCAGGAAGTGATCCTGTAACTAGGACCTGTCCTCCAGGTGATGTAAAACCCTCTCGCACCGAGGACGTTTCTCCAGGGCCATGTCCCCATGAGGGGAGGGTCAGGATAGCTGTTATAGTTGGTGATTCAATCATTAGGAATGTAGATAGCTGGGTGGCTGGTGGACGTGAGGATCGCCTGGTAACATGCCTGCCTGGTGCGAAGGTAGCAGACCTCACGCACCGCCTAGATAGGATCATAGATAGTGCTGGGGAGGAGTCTGCTGTCTTGGTACATGTTGGTACCAATGACATAGGAAAATGTGGTAGGGAAGTTCTGGAGGCTAAATTTAAGCTTTTAGGTAGGAAGTTGGAATCCAGAACTTCCAGGATAGCGTTCTCCGAAATGCTTCCTGTTCCACGTGCAGGACCCAAAAGACAGGCAGAGCTCCGGAGTCTCAATGCGTGGATGAGACAATGGTGCAAGGATGAGGGTTTTGGATTTGTTAGGAACTGGGGAACATTCTGGGGAAAGGGGGGGCTCTTCCGAAGGGATGGGCTTCACCTTAATCAGGATGGGACCAGACTGCTGGCATTAACCTTTAAAAAAGAGATAGAGAAGCTTTTAAACTAGAAATTAGGGGAAAGCCGACAGTCACCCAGGAGTGCATGGTTCGGACAAAGGTATCCTTGAAGGATACTACCAAAAGCAGTGAGGTTCCAAAAGGGAGTATAGTAGTCCAAATGCCCTTGAGTAAGGAGCAGACAGAGCATAAAGATTCCAAATTACCCTGCCTACCAATAGCCAGATTAATATGAATAAAATACAGTCTCTAAAATGCTTGTATGCCAATGCTAGAAGTCTAAACAATAAGATGGGAGAGTTAGAATATATAGCACTAAATGAGAGGTTAGATATGATTGCACTCTCAAAGACATGGTGGAAGGAGGATAACCAGTGGGACACTGTGATACCTGGATACACACTATATCGTAATGATAGAGCTGATCAAATTGGTGGAGGGGTTGCGCTCTATGTTAGAGAGGGCATTGAGTCAGAAAGGATTAAAGTTTTGCAGGGAACAAAATTTGCTGTAGAATCTCTATAGATTGAAATTCCATTTATGAAGGGGAAGGTGATGGCAGTTGGAGTATACTATCGACCGCCTGGCCAGAATGAACAAATGGATGAAGAAATGCTCAAAGAAATCAAGGAAGCTAACAAAAGTCACAACAGAGTAGTAATAATGGGTGATTTCAATTACCCCGGTATCGACTGGGTCAGTGTCACAGCAGGACAAGCTAAAGAGATAAAGTTTCTAGATGGAATAAACGACTGCTTCTTGGAGCAGCTGGTTCATGAACCGACCAGAATGGAAGCCATACTGGACCTAGTCCTTAGTGGAACGCCAGATCTGGTGCAAGAAATAAGGGTGTTGGGACCACCTGGCAATAGTGATCATAGTATGATCATGTTTGATTTAATTAGTGGAGGACAGATAGTAAAGGCATCAACAGTACTACCTTTTAACTTTCAAAAGGGAGACTATGATAGAATGAGGAATATAGTTAGGAAAAAACTAAAAGGAGCGGTTCCAAAGGTTAAAGACTTACAGCAAGCTTGGGTGTTATTTAAAAATACTATCCTCGAAGCCCAGACCAGCTGTATTCCACGCATTAGGAAAAGTGGAAGAAAGTCCAAAAAACTGCCAGCATGGTTTAAAGGTGAGGTCAGAGAGGCTGTTGCTGCCAAAAAAGCAACCTTCAGGAAATGGAAAAAAGAGCCAAATGATGAAAACTGGAAACAGCACAAGCACTGGCAAGTTAAATGCAAAGCATTGATAAGGCAGGCAAAGCGGGAATTTGAGAAGAAACTTGCTATGGAAGCAAAAACACGAAATAAATACTTTTTCAAGTACATTCGTAGCAAAAGGCCTGTGAGAGAGTCAATTGGACCATTAGATGATAGAGGGGTAAAAGGGGCAGTAAGAGGAAACAAGGCTATAGCAGAGAGACTGAATGAATTCTTTGCTTCGGTCTTTACTGAGGAAGATGTAGGGATGTTACCCAAGACTGAAGTGGTATTTAAAGGTGATACTGCAGAGGAATTGAGAGAAATATCGCTACACCGGGAAGATATATTACAACTATTTATTTGATAAACTGAATAATAGCAAATCACCTGGACCTGATGGTATACATCCCAGAGTGTTGAAAGAACTGAAATATGAGATTGCAGACCTGCTATTGGTAATCTGTGAACTTTCATTAAAATCATCTGTAATACCTGAAGATTGGAGGGTCGCCAACGTAACACCAATTTTTAAAAAGGGTTCCAGGGGTGACCCGGGAAATTACAGACCGGTGAGCCTGACGTCAGTACCAGGGAAAATGGTAGAAACCATCATAAAGAACAAAATTACACAGCATGTAGATAGTCATGGCCTAATGGGAGACAGCCAACATGGCTTTAGACAAGGAAGATCTTGTCTTACTAATCTGATATGTTTTTTTGAAGGAGTGCATAAACAGGTAGACAAAGGTGAGTCGGTTGATATAGTGTATCTCGACTTTCAGAAAGCTTTTGATAAAGTCCCCCATCAGAGACTTTTGGCGAAGCTAAAAAGTCATGGGATAGGAGGCAGTGTACTATTGTGGATCGGGAACTGGTTAAAAGATAGAAAGCAGAGGGTAGGGCTAAATGGCCAATTTTCCCAATGGAAAAAGGTGAATAGTGGAGTACCCCAGGGATCTGTACTGGGTCCGCTGCTTTTTGACATATTCATAAATGACCTGGAAAAGGGAATAACTAGTGAGGTTATCAAATTTGCAGATGACACAAAACTGTTTAAAGTTGTTAAAACCCAAGAGGATTGTGGAAAACTGCAGGAGGATCTGGATAAATTGGAAGACTGGGCAACCAAATGGCAGATGAAATTTAATGTGGACAAGTGCAAAGTTATGCACCTAGGAAAGAACAACCCACACTATAGTTACACGATGCAAGGCTCCACATTAGAAACCACCACCCAGGAAAAAGATTTAGGAGTCATCGTGGATAACATGTTAAAACCCTCCGCCCAGTGTGCAGCGGCGGCCAAGAAAGCAAATAGAATGCTAGGTATCATAAGGAAAGGGATGGAGAATAAAACAAAGGATGTTATAATGCCTCTGTATCGCTCCATGGTACGACCGCAACTTGAATATTGTGTGCAATTCTGGTCACCGTATCTTAAAAAGGACATAGCGTTATTAGAAAAAGTACAGAGAAGAGCCACCAAATTGGTGAAGGGGTTGGAAGGCTACTCCTATGAAGAGAGGCTAAGAAGGTTAGGGCTCTTTAGCCTGGAGAAGAGACGGCTGAGGGGAGATATGATAGAGGTCTATAAATTAATGAATGGAGTGGAATGGATAAACGTGGATCAATTGTTTACGCTATCAGAGTATAGAAAGACTAGGGGACATGTAATGAAGCTACAGGGTAAACTATTTAAGACAAATAAGAGAAAATATTTTTTCACTCAACGTGTAATCAAACTCTGGAATCTGTTACCGGAGGATGTAGTAAGGGCTGTTAGTATAGCTGGGTTTAAAAAAGGTTTGGACAAGTTCCTGGAGGAAAGGTCCATAAACCACTATTAAAAAGGAACCCAGGATATCAATGCTTGACCCAGTACAAGCATTGTGGAACCTGTGTCTTTTGGGGATATTGCTAGGTACGTATGACCTAGATTGGCCACTGTTGGAAACAGGATACTGGGCTTGATGGACCTCGGTCTGACCCAGTATGGCATGTCTTATGTTCTTATGTAGGGTTAATTCGTTCAAACATTTCCTATAAACATAAGGTACTTTATATATTCATTGGGGAAAGTGGAGCTTTTTAGATCCAGTTTTGCTGAAGTTTTGTGGGAAAGGAGTTGCTTGGCAGTTCACCTCTCCCTACAGATCTGAAGCTGACATGGCAGCCAAGGACTCAGGAGACACAAGATGCTCTTTGGATATTAAAGAACTTATCTCCTTCCAGGGGCCCAGATTAGGAGATCTATGGGCTAACAAACACTCCTGTATGAGCCACAAAACCATTTTATATAAAGAACACATCGCTGCTATTTAAATTAGCATGGCCTTTTCCAACAAAGTTCTTCCTATTTAAAAAAAAATGAAGCCTTAGTTATGTTTGTCTTTCTTTTTGTTTCCTTTTTATTTTGTCTAGAGTCAAACATCTTGCATAAGAAAGGCCTTCCCGTGTTTTCATGTTTGTACTGTGCTCTTAGATTCTTGAATCAGAAGCAACTTTCTCTTCTCATATGATGATGTATTTCTTAGTGCTTCTGCTGCAAAAACAAGAATACGTTAATCATTTTCTTGCATGAAGCCTGATTCCACCTGATCTCAGGCATGTGACGTTGACTACGATAAAGGAAAATTCATGGCCATATTCTCTCAACAAAACACCATTAAAATAAACATTGCCGCCATTTCAGTAACGCTTTCATGCAACTTCTAAGAACCTCTGCAAAATAAAGTGCTGGTAAAAGATGGGGATGGGGATAGGATTGGTGGACGGTGGAACAAGTCTGAGATTTGAACATTAGACTGGAAGTTGGCTCTCAATGCAGCATATCTTCTAATGGTAATATGCAGTCAACCTGACCATAGTTTTACTTTGCTATGACCTGGGTGATTTGGGCATGCTCAAAGGGAGTCCTAGCGAGAGCGGAGGAGTTTGTGCAGTGTATCCATTCATAGGCAGGCAGGCCTGTCTAAGTTCTGGGCATATGGTTTCATTTGAAATTAAACAAGACATTTTAATGATATTCCCTGATTCATTCAAATGAATTTTGAAAATGAAACGAAAGGAAATCGATTGAAATCTCAGAATTTTTGTTTAAAAAGAAATTAGGCCTAAAACCAGTGCAAAGAAATTTTAAAAACTCTCGGGCCCTTCCCCAATACCCGCCAGCCCTTCTTGACACTGTTATTTCTCTTCATGGACAGATTGTTCCTGATCCTCCAATGTGGCAATTGCAGAAGGCAGCGGCAGACTAAGGCCAGCGCCATTCTTCATGTTAACCATAGCAAAAAGGCACCGGTCACAGTCTGGGTCTAGTCATGTTGCAAACTTGTGTAAATTTTTATTACCTGTACCGAACATACTGTACTATGCTTTGAGTTTTTCAGAAAGGCATGATATAAAATGATCTACTTCATGAAAGGGTAACATATTTATATGTCATATTTATAACCACATGCACACATGAAAAGCAGGGCTACTGCAGCAAACTTTCAAAATGAAAAGATGTGCTTATTTTATTTATTTATTTTAACTTTCTGGCCCTGATATTCAAAAGCACTTATCCAGATAGCAGCACCTACTGTTTGGACAAGGCCTATCTGTTTCTAAGTGATAATACCTCTGCAAATCATTACAGAGCGCCCTGACACTATCCAGATGATTTATAGTTTAATTTACTTAATATACTGCCTTTTTTAATACAAATACTGGGGTGGAGTGAAGAGGGTGTGTCGATGTTCCTTTAAATTATTTAGATAGTGGTGATATTCAGTCTACTTTCTGGATATTTTTAGGACAGTAAAAAGGCTGGATTGTGGACTGAATATCAAAGCGGCACCCGTCACTCTGCATGTTTATTCAGTACCACCCACGATCCAGACAGCTGCACTGAAAGTACGTTTTTAATTTAACTGCCACAGCCGTTGTTTAAAAAATGTCACTGCAGTGTTTAAATATTGGTCTGTTTAGAGAGGGTGTGTCCAAGATGGCTGCATGAGCGGTGCCTCTCTTTCCTCCTACACTTAAACGCAAGGAGAAGGTGACGGAATTTCCCTCAGAGTCCCTGCCTACCACTGGAGATCCGATGGACTGGTTCGTAGAGGAATCCAAAGAGAAGAAGCAGGGGATAAGGTCTGGCTTAGTGGTGGTGGTTAAAGAGGAACTGCCGCTGCTTTCAGATGCTGACATCTCTCTTTCCCCTGATGTGAGGCCGCCTCCGTCGCCACACCCGGGAGTGCTTGCCACCATGTCTGCGGATCTAGAGACAGCTGACTCACCTGTTTGTAAGGCATTGGACTCTATCTGATGGGATACTGCAGTTCTTGGTGGTGGGCTCAACTTTGGAGAAGTTGGTGTATCCCTAGGGAACACATTGGCAGCAGGAATATCATCGGTCAGGGGTCCTAACGCTAGTGACCAGCCATTTACATATCGGATACGATGCCGATATGTAAATAGTTACCCCAGTTGTTCCCAAGTTCTAGTACCTGTTCTCTGTAAATACAAGGCAGCTTACTGCATTGTATAAGTTTTCTGTTTTCATGTAAACTGCACTGATGTCAAATAGCGTGGTATAAAAGAGATGTAAATAAATAAATAAAATAAATAAATAAATTTAGGACCTCTATAGCTGTAACCTCCACTCAATTTCTGCTGTCTCTTCCGTGACTGAAGAAATTCATGCTGGAAGTGATTTGGGAGGCTATTGTAACACTTTCTAATGCCGTGTCCAGGCAGACAGCCAATCTTTCTGCCAGAATTCAAAAGCATTCAGATGTGGTAGCTACTACCATGAGTACTGTGGATAATGTTCAGTTAAAAGTAGATGATCATGATTGCCAACTGACAAGGTTCTCTGAATTGAACGCTGCTATGGTTAAAGATAATATTGCTCTGTGTTCCAAGGTAGAGGCATTAGAAAATTCCGATCGTGCTACCAATCTGTGGGTCTTGTTGTTGTTAAGTGCCGTCGAGTCGGAGTCGACTCATGGCGACCCTCTGGATAGCTATCCTAAATTGTGTTCGGTCTTCAGTCAGGCAGACTGGTACCCGTAGCTGCTGTTAGTGTATCGACCCATCTCATTGCTGGCCTTCCTCTTTTGCGTTGACCTTCTATCTTGCCAACCATGATGTCTTTCCCTAATGATCTCTCTCTTCGCATGATGTGTCCAAAGTATGAAAGTCGAAGTCTTGTCATCTGAGCTTCTAAAGAAAGCTTAGGTGTGATCTCCTCTAGTACCGACTGGTTTGTTCTTCGGGCAGTCCATGGTATACACAGTATTCGCCGCCAGCACCAGAATTCAAAGGCATCAATTTTCTTCCTGTCTGTCTTTTTCACTGTCCAGCTTTCACATCCATTATTATTGAAAATATTATTATTATTGAAAATACCATGGCTTGAACAAGTCGAATCTTCGTATGGAGAGAGACATCTCTGCTCTTGAGAATCTTATCTAGGTCTTTCATAGCCATTCTGCCAAGAGCAATGCGTCGTTTGATTTCTAGACTGCTTGTTGCTTCTTTATTGATAGTTGATCCAAGTAGGTTAAAGTTGTTCACAATTTCAATTTCTTCTCCTTCAACGATGAACCTGTTGATTATGCCAGTTGTCATGATCTTTGTCTTCTTTACATTAAGCTGCAGGCCCATTTTGAGACTATGTTCTTTGATTGTGAGAAGCAAATGTTTCAAATCATCTTCACTTTCAGCCAGTAATGTAGTATCATCAGCATAGCGAAGGTTGTTGATGAGTCTTCCACCAATCTTCACACCTCTGTTGTCTTCATACAATCCTGCTTCTCTGATGATTTGTTCTGCATATAAATTAAACAGGTAGGGGGAAAGTATGCAGCCTTGTCTTACACCTTTGCTTTTTTTAAACCATTCTGTTTCTCCTTGTTCCATTCGAACTGTTGCTTCTTGATCAATGTACAGATTGCGCAAGAGAACGATCAGGTGTTCTGGTATACCCATGCTTCTTAATGTGGCCCAGAGTTTTTCATGGTTTACACAGTCAAAAGCCTTGCTATAGTCGATAAAGCACAAATAGATATCCTTTTGGTATTCTTTAGTCTTTTCAAGGATCCATCTCACATCCGCAATGACGTCTCTCATTCCTCGCCCTTTCCTGAACCCTGCTTGCACTTCAGGTAGTTCTTGTTCCTCACAGCAAGCCCTCACAGCACGACAAGCTGCAAACCAAGTGAGAGCTGTGGGTCTTAAACTTCCCTAAATCTGGGGGGGGGGGGGGATTCGGCCCTAGAAATGTTTAAGCATTACCTGATGGAAGTTTTAAAAGTTCCACAAGAGCTTATACCACCCCTGACAAAAATTTACTACCTTCCTGCTGGTAAAAAGGAGAAGGGGTTTCTAATGTTGATATATTAAACATCTCTGATCTTTTGGAAGTTTCTGGTAAGAGGAATATGTTGGCCACCCTATTGGTCTCATGTGCTCTGGCCACAAATAAAGACTGGATACTTAAGAAGAGACTGGATACATTTTGTGGTTTCAAGTTCGCTGTTTCCGGATATCGCGAAAGAGCCTCAGAAAAGAAGGAAGTAATTTTTGCTTCAAAAACCTGGTGTGTTACAGTTGGGGGATATTTTCCATCTGAAATTTCCTTGTAAATGTTTGGTGCTGTCTAAATCTGTTAGATATGTCTTTTTTCAGCCCAATGACTTGGTTGCCTTTATTAGCGCCAGGTTGCCTTCGGTGAAACGTCTGCTGCACATGGTGCTACTTCACAGGGCGCGACATAATCACATCATGCATTGTAAATACCTTGGACGGCTCAGTGTCATCTTGTTCCTGTTAATGTGAATATTTCCCAAGTATCCTTTGGGTTTGTTTCTCTTATCTTAAGTGTATCAATATCACTCCCCCAAATATGTGGGCTATAAGAGAGTTCTCTGTAAATGTGTTTCTTTAGAATGTGCCCGCTGCTGTTTATAGTTTGGAGAATCTCTTTTCTGTACGAGATTTTTATCTTGATTGTATTGTTAAAATGGCAGTAAATAATAAATTATTAAATATTGGTCTGTTTCTTTATAAAGCTTCAATATTCATGAACGACAGGGAAAATTAAACACAAAGTGCGTTGTTTAGAAGCCTTATTCGCATTTTAAACGTGGATGTGGCACCAGAAAAAAAACACGAAAGCCGTGTCCGTGTTTAACCCCCTTTTCAGAAAGGCTGGGGGATGCCCAGATCCGCTCCTGGCATGTCGATCTCGGTACATCTCTGCGAAGGGCAGAATGGGGGCATTTCTTGGCATGGCCTGAGCGTACATGCGCCTGCACGTCTTTTGCATAGTCACATAGGACATAGACATGCAGGTGGATTTTTAAAACGTGCCAGTCTATATCTGCTATTGGATGAGGCTTTGTTGTCTTGTGGTGGTGGTGACTGGAGGAGCTTGGCTTGCAAGTTATTGGCTTGACTGTGGTCTGCGTCCACATAGGTAACGTAATATATCACGGCAGAAAGAGATTAGTATGGTCCATCTAGTTTGCCCAGTAAGGTGGCTAGAGTAGTGGTCCCTCACTCGCTGCAGGTCACCGTCCTCTGTGCTTTTGTTTAGGGTTGTACCTATCACTCCATGCAGGCCGCCCCCTCAGTTTGTTGAAATATGAAAAATATTGAAGTTTGTTTTTATTCCATCCTCTTGCTATATAGGGATCCTGTGTCTGTTCCATGCCATTTTGAATAAGAACATAAGATCTGCCATACTAAGTCAGACCAAGGGTATCCTGTTTCCAACAGTAGCCATTCCAGGTCTCAAGAACTTTTCAGGTTCCCAGAGGTATACACAGTCCATTCTGTCAGTTTTTGCCCCTACTACCTGCATTTAGAGGGCATTCCAGGCATCCAGCACCCTTTCAGTGAAAAAGTATTTCCTGACATTGCTTTTAAGTTTACCTCCTTGCAGCTTCATTTTATGCCCTCTAGTTTTACAGTTTCCCCTTTTTTGAAAAAGGATTTGTTTGTTCATTAATACCCTTTAAGTATTTAAATGTCTGAATCCTATCCCTCCTGTCACTCCTCTCCTCTAGAGTATACATATTTAGGTCTTTAAGTCTCTTCTCATATGTCTTCTGGAACAGGCTCCAAATTATTTTGGTCGCCTTCCTCTGAAACATTTCAAGCCTTTTAATATCCTTTGTGAGATATGGTCTCAAAAACTGAACATAATACTCCAAGCGAGGCCTCGCCAATGACTTGTGCAGGGGCATTAATACCTCCTCCTTTCTGCTGGTTATTCCTTTCTGTATGCAACCTAGCATCCTTCTGGCTTTGGCTACCACCTTGTCACATTTCTTCGCCACCTTGGGATCCTCAAATACTATCACTCTGAGGTCCCTCTCCTGGTTCATGCACACAAATCTCTCTTCCCCTATCACATACAACTCCTTTGGATTTCTTCACGCCAATGCATGACTCTGCATTTCTTTGCATTAAATCTTAACTACCAAGCATTAGACCATTCTTCTAGTTTTTGTAGATCTTTTCTCATGTTGTCCACTCTCTTCAAGGAGTCCACTTTGTTGCAAATTTTCATCTCATCTGCAAAAAGGCAACATTTTTTCTTTAAAGACTTCAGCAATATCACTCACAAAGACATTGAACAGTACTTGGTCCCAGGACTGATTCCTGAGGCACTTCACTAATCGCCTTCCTGTCTTCTGAGTAAATTCCATTTACCACTTCAATCAACCAATTTCTGATCTAGTTCATCACCTTGGGATCCATTCCTACACTGTTCAAGGGGAGGGGATGAGGGCGTGGGCATCTAATGGAGCCTTGGAAAGGAGGAGGAGTATAGGATTGAGAAGGGCACAGGCTAAACTGCAGAGAAATAAACACTAGATCAAAAGACATCTTTCCTCTTAGAGAATTTCTTTTACCACCACCCTTTGACATCTGTCAACCAGTTTCTGATGTTGTTCACCATCTTGGGACCCATCCCCAGACTGTAAAACTGCATTTTTACAGGATTGTTGTGGGAGGGGTGATGTTCAGATGACCATGATTGTTGTTTAATTATCAAAATCATAGAGGAGGCGGGCATAAGGCTGAGAGTTTGTCTGGGTCACTCGCTACCTTTTACCAGTCCTGGGGCCGGCTCTGCCTGTCAGATATTGTCCTTTCTAGTGAGCCACCTTTTTTTGGGTGCCATGACTTGGTCTGAGACAACAATAATTACAGTGTTTCTAAAATGGGTCTGCACACGTTTGTTCCCATTTATAAATATGCTTGGGGCAGTGCCTGCATGTCCCAAATTTGTACCCATCATTCTGAAATAGGCCACAGGTGCACAACTGCACAGGATATCAATGTGTGTAATGGCCATTTCAGAAATAGGGGGAAAATCATATTGGTAAGCTGGATATGTCCTAATGCAAAATAGCCAGCTCATGGACAGAAAGTGCTTCCAAGCTAGCTAAGGGATTTGGGTGCAGTGCACAGAGTCTTGCAAAGGCTCAAAAGGGTGCTTGGCCATGTGTCTCTAGGGTGCAATGGTGTAGCTGGGGCAGTTGTAGCAGGCTGGGCTCCCATGCTAGAAATACAGGTGCTTATGTTCCCCTAGGTGAGGCAATATGTGCATGAGATGGTTGAGAGCTGCACAGCTTCAGTAGTGTTTTTGTGGAGATGCAAAAATGACATTGGACACATATTACCAAACTAGAGCCCCATTTATTATATATTACTTATTTAACAGGGGTGTTTTTTATACCGCTTTATCATTTCAGTCAAAGTGGTTTATATTGTAACTTAAACTTGGTAATGTACATTAAACAAGGACATTGATAACTTGGCTTTTTTTCTGAGGCAATGGAGGGTTACATGACTTGTCTAAGGCCACAAGGAGTGCTAGTTGGTCACTTGTGCAGATCTGTACATGTCATCGCCGATTGCTGCCCTACACCCTGCCTTCCCCCCTCCTGATGGGTGGCTGGAGTGGAGATGCCATGAGCTGCTATATGGCCCCAAACATGGCTTGTATCTCCCCTCTCAGGCCTTTCAGGTGCACAACCATGAGGTCCCGTGACCTTGTGACCATGGCAAAACCCTGCTGTCTCTCCTGTTGCAAAGTCGTGAGGTGCAGCAGGACTCTGGAGTCCACCAAGGCCCAGGGTACCTCATGGTGATGTGCCTGACTTAGCCTGAGGGCAGTCTGGACAGGATAGGCCACCATTTTCTGCAGTGGTTCTACCTGCCTCCACACCCCTCCCAAACTTCAACTTCCCTCTACACCACACAATTCCCCTCCCATACTTCTCTCTAACTTATCTCCCCTTCTCACACCTCTCTCCTCCCCCTACCCTCTTCCTCTGGTTTCTGCACAAGCTGTGTCAACAGAGGCCATCCCCAGCACAGTCTGGGAGGCCTTGTGGGCTCACAGCTGTCCATTGACAAGGATGATGACGACTGTGATAAGGAAGCTTATCAGGACCTAGAAGAGAGGGGTAAAAAGAAGGAATTTACCTTAATAAAGGGACCCATTTTAAAAGGTCCAGGACTTAAAACTCCATTTGTTCCTAGAAAGCAGGTAGTTCCTGGCTATAGTAAGGAACAGAGGGCCCCTAGTGGTGGAAAGGATAGGGAATACAGGCCCAGGGTAAGAAACCCTTACGTCATTGCATCCCCTAATCACTCAGCTGCCATGAGGGAGTTTGATCTCTCTCACCTGAGAGGGGAGAGGGTGGAGCAGGAGCCTGAGGGGTTTAAGTTTAGCTCAGTTAGACCAGAAGCAAGTCGAGGAGCAGGAAGACGAAGAGGGACAAGCAGAACACATGGAGAGGAACTGGAAGGACTCCTGAGACCAGAGAGTGCTGCAACTGCTGACCAGAGAGAAAGAGAGAGCAGAAGTTTTGCCTACTCAAGGAATGGAGCAGTAAGAGCCAGGAGCACTATTTGGAGAACAGGACATGCTAGATGGTGGCCAGAGCATGTAAGAAGTGAAGCAACTACAGGCTTTGATCAAGGTATGAGACCCAGAAGCTTAGCTAATAAGGAGCACTACGTATTTGCCAGAGACAGCTTTAACCATAACAGAAGGCAGTCAAGTAAGCTATCTGAATCTGAGCCAGAGAGTGAACCAATGGAATTGGGGGAGCCAGATTTACCTTGTGATGAAGAGGTCTCATACATGGACTGCTCTGCATGCCAGTCTGCCAATTAAGAAGGGTTGCCAGGGATGTCAACCGTAGAGAGAAGCCTCCAGTGTCCAAAGCCCTGAGAGCTTTGTTTGCTTGTTAATGTTCTAAGCTCAGGAAAAGTGTGACGCAGTGAAAAGCTGAAGCTTCCTGATTATCTTTTGAGAAACAGCTGTGAGCAGTGCAGAGCTCAGTTTTGATGCCGTTTCAACTGAAGGAAGTAAGAAATGCTTTTGTTTGTCTAACTACTGAGAGAACCTTGAAAAGAGTTTTATCTGCTTGTGAAATTGACTATCTGTATGAAGTGCTGAGTTTAAGCATACAAGATAGCCAGGTATTTGTTCTGGACTGGAAAGGGAAAGAAAACCTGGTTTAAATGTTTCTTTCTGTATGTTCTGGACTGCACGGCAAGCTCTGCTGAAAGCAGGTGCTGTTAATTAAGGCTGAGGAAAGCTGTTTTGTTTCAGTTCAAGTTATCCTGTAATGAGTTACAAGAATTCCTGGTGAAAATATCTTAAAAGGTGGATCTGTGAACCTAGCGTGTCTTTCTTTGATTAAATTCTTGTCAATGCACCTACTCAACCCAACTACAGTGAAGGTGTTTTTTTTCATCTGAGCCCAAATGATATCTAACTGAACTACCTTTCCCAGAATTCATTTAAAGGCATCCAGTTAGAAAAAGGCCAGAAGTTGAAGCACCACAGTGGCAAAAACAAAACCACGCCCCTCCATACCAATGTAGGGGGTTAAGGGCGTGACACCACATTGGCAGGTTCTTGTTCCTTTCCTCCTCTGATGTGGTCACCACCCATGCCAAAGAGTCACTGCTACTCCTGCTGCTGCTTTCATCCACCTCAGTGCTGGTGGTTGGGGTGGTGGTGTCAGCTTCCACGTTGCCTGTCACTGCAGGCAGTAGTTGTGATAGCTACTGGGGCACTGTCAGCAGTGGTGGCAATGGCTGCAGGGGTGCTAGTGGTGGTGTTGCCACATCTGCGCCTGCCACTGCAGCTGCAAAACAGAGTTCCTGTTTAGTACTATGCTTTGAGCAGGTATGTGACAGGCATGCTAGAAGCACTAAGGGCGTATCTTCAAGGCAACTGTTAACAATAAATTGCATTCAGAAATTGATACTCAAATATATAAAAAAGTGATAAATACTTAGCTTTCCAGTGCCTTGAAAATACACCATTAGTGGCTCTGGCAAAGAAATGTTACGTGGAGTGAAACAATTCTGCAGAATATAGAAACATCGAAACATGATGGCAGGTAAAGACAATACGGCCTACCCAGTCTGCCCTTCTATATGAATCACTAAACTCTACAGTTCTTTTCCTTTAGAGATCCTCTGTATTTGTCCAATGATTTCTTGAGTTCAGATAGAGTAGTTACTCACCTGTAACAGGTGTTCTCCAGGAGCAGCAGGAATCAGTCCTCACATATGGGTGACGTCGGCGCCGATGAAGCCCCCATGCGGAGCATTTCCCCAGCTTTCAAAGAAAGCCTTTGGGAATGCAGCGTGCCTGCGCGGTCCCCTTCCTGCCCAAGGGTGCCATCTTGCTCAGTCTGATCGCATAGCTAAAAGCAAAAAATCAAAATGAAGTATATGACTGTAACTCCAGGGGAGGAGGGAGGGTCGTGAGGACTGATTCCTGCTGCTCCTGGAGAACACCTGTTACAGGTGAATAACTACTCTTTCTCCAGGACCAAGCAGGAAGTCAGTCTTCACATATGGGACTCCCCAGCTCTAGGCTACCGGGAACCCAAAGCTGAAAAAATGGCTCCCTCTGAAGAGCCTCAACATCCGTGATAAGAATTTTCTCTGAGAACGCCCCTGTACGGTAGCCCAACACAAGGGCCGGAGGGTAGGAGTTGCCTAAACCTCAAAGAGATTACGGAGTACCGCCTGTCCGAAAGCACTGTCCCTCCGGGACTCTCTCTCCAGGCAGTAATGGGCTGCAAAAGTCTGGCTTGAAGACCAAGTTGCGGCCCGGCAGATGTCTGCCAACGGAACAGAGCGGAAATGAGCTACTGATGCGGCTTTCACCCTGACACGGTGGGCCGTGACTCGACCCTGCAAGGGGAGGTCAGCTGCCTTATACGCCCAGGCGAAACAATCTGCCACCCAAGTAGACAACGTATGCTTGGAGACTGGTAACCCAATCTTATTAGGGTCAAAGGAGATGAAGAGCTGAGCAGCCCTTCGTACGTTCCTGCGTACGTTCTATGTAAAAGGACAATGCCCTCTTACAGTCCAGGGTATGTAAGACTGTCTCAGCCCAGCTGGCATGCGGCCTGGGAAAGAAGGTTGGAAGAACCACCTCCTGATTGAGGTGGAAAGAGGAGACCACTTTTGGAAGGAACTTGGGATGGGTCCATAAGACCACCCTGTTCCTATAGAACCGTGTGTACAGTCTATCAGAAACCAGAGCTTGTAGTTCACTCACACGCCTGGCCGATGTAAGAGCCACCAGGAAGAGCGCTTTCCAAGAGAGGAAGCGCAAATGGCAAGTAGCCATCGGCTCAAACGGTGGGCAAGTAAGTTGCTGCAAGACCACGTTCAAATCCCACTCAGTCACCGGTGGACGAACCGGAGGCTTGAGTAGAAGCAGACCTCTGAGAAATCTGGACACCAAGGGGTGTACAGACAGAGACTGTCCTTCCACCGGTGAGTGGTGCGCTGACAAAGCACTGAGGTGGACCCGAACAGAGTTAGACTTAAGACCTAAGTCTGAAAGGTGAAGTAAATACCGCAGTACTACTGGCACAAGGCAAGAGAAAGGATCTTCATTGTGCTGAGCACACCACACTGTAAACCTACGCCACTTGAGGGCATAGGACTTTCTTGTGGACTGCCTCCTAGAGGCCAATATCACCTCTTCAACTTCCTTAGGCAGAAGTAAGGGAGCTAGCACTACCCTTTCAGCAGCCAGGCCATCAGATTGAGGGACCTGAGATTGGGGTGCAGAAGGGAACCATGCTCTTGAGACAGGAGATCATGTTGCAACCCCAAAGGGAACGGAGTTTCCACCGCCAACTGCAGCAGAAGTGGAAACCACGGCTGTCTCGGCCATCTGGGGGCTACCAGAATCACCGAGGCCTTGTCCCGGAGAATCTTGAACAGAGTTCGGGCCACCAGGGGCATGGGAGGAAACGCATACAGGAGGCCCATAGACCAAGAGATCAGAAAAGCATCTGCTGCCATCCTCAGGGAATGCGGCTGTCTGGAGCAGAACCTGGGCAGCTGACGGTTCAGTGGACTGGCAAAGAGATCGATGAATGGAAGCCCCCAGTGGAGGAAGATCTGCTGGACCACCAGTGGATTCAACTGCCATTCGTGAGGCTAGAGAATCCTGCTTAGCTTGTCTGCTAGGAAATTCTCCTGACCAGGTAGGTAAACTGCCTTGAGAAACATACCTTGTTTGACTGCAAAGGTGCAGAGATCCAGTGCCTCCTGACATAGGAGCCTGGATCCCGTGCCCCCTTATTTGTTCACGTAGAACATTGCCACTTGATTGTCCGTCTGAACTAGGACAGACTGGTGAGAGAGGGCATGAGAAAATGTTTGCAAAGCTAAGCGAATCGCTCGCAGCTCCAGAAGATCCCGAGGAGACCACAGGCCTTGAGTGCACATGCCCTGGCAATGCACCCCCAGCCCTTTAAGTAAGCATCGGTCGTCAGCACCCTTGTGTGTGCTGGAGCCTGAAAAGGTACCCCCTGAGAAGGTTTGGGATATGTAGCCACCACTGTAAGGAGTCCAAAAGCGGTTTGGACACCTTTACTCTGTCTCGGAGGTCGCCTGTGGCCTGTGTCCACTGAGCTCTGAGGCACCATTGAGCAGCCCGCATGTGCAGACGGGCATGCGGAGTCACATGTACAGTGGATGCCATGTGGCCCAGGAGCCGCAGGTATTGCCTGGCGGAAACATGAGAATAGTTTTGGAACTGGTTGGTTAAGTCCATCAGTCTGTGGGCCCTTTCCTCAGGCAAGTAAGCTCTTGCCTGAAGTGTGTCCAATCTTGCACCTATAAACTCTAGGTTCTGAGAGGGGAGCAAAGTGGACTTTGCGTAGTTTATGACAAAGCCCAGATGCTGAAGAAGAGAGACAGTGCGAAGAGTGGCTTGTCGGGCCTCCTGGAGAGACTGGCCTCTGATCAGCCAGTCGTCCAGGTATGGGAAGACAAAAATTCCCTGATTTCTGAGATAAGCTGCCACCACCACCAGGCATTTGGTGAAAACCCTGGGGGCAGAGGTTAGGCCAAAAGGAAGTACCCTGTACTGAAAATGGTTTCCTCCCACCACAAATCTGAGATATTGTCTGTGGTCTGGATAAATGAGGATGTGAGTATAAGCATCCTTTAGGTCTAAGGAGCATAGCCAGTCTCCCTGCTGGAGGTAGGGCAACAGTATCCCAAGGGTAAGCATCTTGAACTTTTCCCTCTCCAGAAACTTGTTTAGGTTTCGCAAGTCTAGGATAGGCCAGAGGCCTCCTGTCCTTTTTGGTACCAGGAAGTACCTGGAGTAGAAGCCTTGCCCTTTCAGGTGGTGAGTCACCGGTTCCACCGCCTGTTCCTTTAGAAGACTTGCCAACTCCTGAAGAAGGAGGTTCCTGTGTAGAGGGAGTCTTGGAGGCTCCCTGGATAGTAGGAGGGGGTAGCTGATGGAAGTGGAGCATGTAACCCTTTCGGACTATGCTCAGTACCCAGGTATCCCCCGTGATGGCTGGCAACCTGTAGGCATACAGGGTCAGCCGACCTCCTGTGCTGAGTAGAGCCACCTGCGGAGGAGAAGCTATGCTGTGGGAGTCAAAACCCCGCTCCCTGCTGTGCAGGAGCCAGAGCTGGCGGCTTGGGGGTTTTCTGCCTACGGGGCCCATGCCCCTGCCCCTTGGCCTGCTGGCCCTGTTGGGGAGCTGGAGAGGCCTGATACTGAGGGGTAGGTTTTGTAGGCAGCACCCTTCCTCGGGAAAAAGGGCTTCTTTCCCGAGCCCTTCTTCTTTTGAGAAGGGGCAGAAGTCTTCCTGGACAGCCTTGTCCTGGTGAGAGTCTCAATCTTGATTTCTGCAGCCTTTTCAGTCATGGGCTTACCGAATAGGTTGTCACCTCGGCACGGGACATCGACCAACTTGTCCTGCACCCATGACTCCAGGTCCGATGACTGTAGCCAGGCCTGACGGCGTGCACCAATGCCAGCCGCGGCTACCCGGGCCAAAGCCTTGAAGCCATCATAGGCTGCTCGAGAGATGAACTTCGAGCACTATCGGATCCCTATAGACAAGGCCTTGAACCTCTGCAAAGGTTCCTCAGAGAGGCCAGCTGAGAACCCGGAAATCTCTTTTGCCAGATCCCATAAGTACATGCCCATGTACAGCTGGTAAGTCTGGACATGGCAAGATAGCATACAGTCCTGGAAGCACTTTCTACCGAGGGCATCCAGGTTCCGGGCCTCCCGGCCGGGGAGCACCAAGGAGTGCATCTTCTGACTCTTCAGGCGGTGCATGGCCGATTCCACAACTATGGAACTGTGCAGTGCTGCGCCTTTAGGAACACAGGGCTCTTACGGACTCAATAAATGGAATCGACCCGTTTGCTCAGAACCGGTGCCGAGGCCAGTGCCTCCCACATATGGAAGAGCAGCCGTTCCAGCATCGGAGGAACCGGTACAGTAAAGGCTTCCTTTGGAGGAAAATCATACTGGAGGGAATCGAGCTCCTCAGCTCGAGGCTCCTCCTCGGCATCCACAGGGAATGCCAAAGCCTTGGCCATGTTCCTCATGAAGTCCGAGAACCGGATATCTTCCGGGGGGGGGACCTTCTCCGAGGTTCGAACTCCTGTGAGTCCGATGGGACGCAATGTGTCCGGAAGGTGTCAGGAGACACCTTGTCCTCCATCTCCTACGCCGACTCCTCCGAGGAGGAATCAAGCGGCTCCGGCCATGTGGGCCTCGGTGCCACCCGCCCTGACGCCAAGGGCACCGGCGTCGATGACCTCGGCCCCGCACGGGAGGTCGAGGGGGACCTTGAACAAGGATCGACTCGAGACTTCATGGACTCGGGGATTGGCTCGGTCTCCGGGGTCGACTTAGACGTCGAGGTCCCGGTGGTCGGGGCAGATGCACCGGTCAGACCGGCGATCAGCACCCGCTGCTGTTCCATGAAGGCTCTCCAAGACCATCAGCCTGAGTCCAAGTTCAAGAGACTCAGCAGCCCCTGACTCAGGCCCCGATGTCGGCTCTCCCGGAGGAGAGTCCACGAGGACAAAAGAACTTACGTGACTCGGGGACTCCGGCTCCATGCGAGGTAGTTTGGACGGCCTCTCCGACTCCGAGAGCCCGGGGTGGCGGTCAGGGCTACGCGACCTGGCTCTTGAGGACCCAGGGGCCTCCACCGACCCTGCCCTCATGAGCTTCTTCTTCCTTTTGTGCTCCCGAGTGGGAGACCCCCTCTCAGAGGAACCACGACGGCGCTCAGGGTTAGACTCCTGAGATGTCGAGGCCTCTGACAAAGTCCGGGCCCGGCCGGACGCGGACTCCGAAAAAATTCTTTCTCGCTGATGCTGACGGCTCTGAAGTGCCTTCGACGACATTTTGCCGCACGGGCCTCAGACCAGCGGGTCATGGTTGGGCCCGAGGCATCGGAGGCAGCAGTCATGTGTGTCGGTGAGAGACATAAGTTTCTTACACCGATCACATTTTTTGAACCCACTGGCAGCAATCGGGGGAAAAAGGGCCCCTGCAAGGTCAAAAGACTGGGCTGCCAGTGAAAATACAAAAAAGGCGCGAACGCTAGTCACGAAGGACAAAAACCGAAAAAGAAACTCCAGACTCGATACCGGTGTACCGAGCCCTGGCGGGAAGGGGAACCGGCATCGAACCGGAGAAGAAAAAGCGAAAATCGCAGAAAAAAAATCAGCTTTTCCTGGGTGACACGAACTCACGTCCATTGGGCTCCGCGGAAAAAGGAAGACTGAGCAAGATGGCACCCTTGGGTGGGAAGGGGACCGTGCAGGCGCGCTGCATTCCCAAAGGCTTTCTTTGAAAGCTGGGGAAATGCTCCACACGGGGGCTCCGTCATTGCCGACGTCACCCATATGTGAGGACTGACTTCCTAATTGGTCCTGGAGAAATAGTTTTTGTCTTTACTACCTCCACTAGGAGACTGGAATGGAGGGGTAGCCTAATGGTTAAAGCACTGGCTTGGGAACCAAGTAACCAAGGTTTGATTCCCACCAGCACTCCTTGTGGCCTTGGGCAAGTCACTTAACCCTCCATTGCTCAGAAAAATCCAAGTTATTAATGTCCCTGTTTAATGTACATTACCAAGTTTAAGCTACAATGTAAACAGCTTTGATTGAAATGATAAAACAAATAAATATTCCACACACTCTTTCCATAAAGAAATGTTTCCACAAATTAATCCTGAGCCTATCTCCTTTTACTTTCATCCTATGTCCCCTCATTGCAGAGTTTTCTTTCAGTTGAAAGAAGCTCTCCTCCTGTGCATTTATGCCACAGATGTATTTCAACATCTCTATCATATCTCCCCTCTCCTATCTTTCTTCCAAAGTATACATATTTAGATCGTTAAGTTTTTCCCCATGTGCTTTATGGCGAAGCCCACTGACCATTTTAGTAGCCACCCTCTGCACCTACTCCATCTGTTTTATTCTTATGAAGGTGTGTTCTCCAGAACTGCGTACAATACTCTAAATTAGGTTTCACCAAAGACTTATATAGAGGTACTGTCATCTCCTTCTTTCTGCAGGCTATTCCTCTCTCTATGCACCCAAGCATCCTTCTGGCTTTCGCCGTCACCTTTTCTACTTGTTTAGTCACTTTAAGAACATGAGAAACAATCACGCTCAGGTCCCACTCTTCTTTCATGGATAGAAGCACTTTCGCCCCCTATACTGTACCACTCTCCTTGGATTTTTGAAGCCCAAATGCATGACCCTGCATTTTTTAACATTAAATCTCAGCTGCCAGATCCTTGACCATTCTTCATGCTTTGCTAAAACCCTCCTTATGTTATCTACACCTTCCTGGGTCTCTACTCTATTGCAGGCAAACCTTACCTGATAGCCCTTCCATAATATCACTTATAAAAATGTTAAAAAGAATTAGAACAAGGACAAATCCCTGCGGCAACCCTCTGGTAACATCCTTCTCCTCAGAGTAAGTGTCATTTATCTGTACCTTTTCTCTTCTCCCACTCAACCATTTCTAACCCAGTCAGTCACTTTAGGGTCCATCCCTAAGGCATTCAATTTATTTATAAGTCGCCTGTGTAGAACAGTGTCAAAGACTTTAATAAAATCTAAGTATATCACATCTAGAGCTCTCCCTCAGTCCAACTCTCTGGTCACCGAGTCAAAGAAATTAATGAAATATGTCTGACAAGACCAGCCTCTCGTAAAATCATGCTGCTTTGAATCCTGCAATCCATTGGATTCCAGAAACCTCACTATCCTCTGTTTGGCAGCCTTTCCATTACTTTACTCACCACCGAGATCAGACTGACCAGTCTGTAGCTCCTAACCTCATCCTTAGTTATGCTTTTATCTAAAGGGACCACATGCACCTTTCTCCAGTCTTCTGGGACCATGCCAGACTCTAAAGAAGCATTGAAATGGTCAGAGAGTGGAGCCACTAGAACTTCCCTAAGTTCCTTCAGCACTCTTAGATATCTCCCATCTGATCTCATTGCTTTGTCTACTTTTAGTTTAGCTAGTTTCTCGCAAATACAGTCTTCTGAAAATCATTCAAAATACGGTTCACTTCTGTTCAAATGAAGGTGAAAGGGGATAGATTCAGGAGTGACGTGGAAATATTTCTTTATGGAAAGAGTGGTGGATCCGGGTAATCTCCCAGTGGAGGTGGTAGAGATGTGGACGGTATCTGAATTCAAAGAAGCATATGACAAACACAGAGGATCTCTAAAGGGAAAATGGGGACTGTTGTAATGGTTGATATTGAAGGACAGACTAGATAGGCCATGTGGTCTTTTTCTATCGTCATGTTTCTATGATTTTATATTTCTAAATTTGTCAGTGTTTTCTGAGGTCCTGTTCCTGGCCCTTCATCTGTGAACACAGAACAGAAATATTTGTTAAGCAATTCTGCTTTATCTTCATCACCTACTACACATTCTTTCCCTTCAATCTGACAATACCACTTTTGCACTTGCTCCTCTCACTAACATATCCAAAAATGTTTTGTCTCCCCATTTTACCGCATTGGCTATTTTTTCTTCCATTTGTATCTTTACTTTCCTGACTACTTTCCTAGCTTCTCTAAGCTTTTACGAATATTGATGCTCATCTTCCTCTTTCTGTAACCTCTTGTATTTTATGAAGACCACCCTCTTTTTTTCCCTCACCTTTTCAACTTCTTCTTTTGAGAACCATAGTGGCTTTCTTTTCCTTTTACATTTTCTTACTTTTCTAATAGAAAGGTTAGTTGCCCTTAAAATATCCCTTTTCAGTTTTGCCCACTGCTTTTCTACATCTTCCAGCTGTTCCCATCCCGCTAATGACTGCTTGAGGTATTGTCCCATCTTGGCAAAGTTAACTTTCCTAAAGTCTAGAACCCTCACTTTTGACTGGACCTTATCAGCCCTCATGCTAATTCTGAACCACACCAACTGATGATCACTGGATGTGAGATGATCACCCCCTATAACATCAGATACACTCTCCCCATTCGTTAGTACCAGGTCTAGTATGGCCCCCTCATGTGTGAGTTCAGTTACCAGTTTCTGGAACAGTTCTCCCTGTAAAGAATCCAGGATCTCCCTATTTCTAGATGAGACAACAGCAGGGATGTCCCAATCAATATCTGGGATGCTGAAATCCCCTATCAACAATACCTCCTTTCATAGCAATACTGCGAATGTCTACAATTAAATCTCTGTCCATTTCTTCTGCCTGTGAAGGAGGTCTATATATAACACCAATGCAAATGGATGCTCCGTTCCTTCTTTCCAGTTTAATCCACAATGCCTCCCCTTCTCTCATAAGCTACAGAATTTCAGGGATTTAATATTATCTTTTACATATAGTACCATTCCTCCTTCCTTTCTTCCTAGCCTATCCTTCCTGAATAAATTATAGCCTGGTATAATTACATCCTAGTCATGGTTCTCTATGAACCATGTCTCCATAACTGCAACTAAATCCAAGTCAGCCTCTTCCATTAACATTTCAATATCCAGAATCTTATTTCCCATTAATACACACCACTTTCCAGACATTGCCCTTTCCCCCCATGTCTACAGGAAGTATTTAATGTTTTAATATCTGGCTAGAGTGGTCATGAACTGTACTACGTTTTACACAGATTTGTTTTCAAACATGTTTTTATGAGTGATATTTTTTATTTTGGGAGTGGAGGAGTAGCCTAGTGGTTAGAACACTGGCTTGGTAACCAAGCAAACAGGGTTCAATTCCCACTAGCACTCCTTGTGGCCTTGGGCAAGTCACTTAACCCTCCATTGCCTTGGAGGAAAGGCCTGGCAATCTACTTCCAGTGACACTGCCAAGAAAACCCAGGAGCTTCTGGGTCACCAGGAGTCAGGACTGACTCAAAGGCACACATTACATTTTTTATTTTGTTTTGGGTCTTGTGTTAAACGTTTGAGTGCCCTGGATATATAACATGGTGAATGTGTAGTAAATTACAGAACAAATTTGAAGGCATTGGTGGACTTTTGGACAGTGTTTTTCACGCTGGGGTAAATCCTTTAGTTTGCCAGATTCTATATTGAGTTGATATCCCTTTTATTATAAGAATTTTCTTTGGTTTTCTTTGTTTTGCAGTTGAAAAATTGGTTTGGTATAGGAAAGAATCTATATGGTTCTACTTGTTTTGTACAATATTTTTAGACATAGAATTGACATGTCCTTTTTTTTTATTTCCATATCCCAAAAGTAGCCAGTTCCATGCTACTTATTCCCAGGGATAAGCAGTGGCTTTCTTTTGGACTACCTTAATAATTGTTTATGGACTTTTCCTCCAGGAATTAATTGAAACCTTTTTATAAACCCAGCTACACTACCTGCTTTTACCACATCCACGGGCAGTGAGTTCCAAGCACTAATTTATATGCTGAGAGAAAAAATAATTTTCTCCTATTTTAAATATACTACTTTCTCCCCTAGGTCACCTAGTCCTTGGTATTTTATGAAAGAGTAAACAATTGATTCTTGTCTACCTATTCCACTCCACTCAGGATTTTATAAACCTCCATCGTCTCTCCCCTCAGCTGTTTCTTCTCCAGGCTGAAGCACCCTAATCTCTTTAGTCTTTCCTCGAAGGAGAGTCATTCCATCCCCTTTATTACTTTGGTTGCTCTTCTCTGTACCTTTTCTAATGCCTCTATATATCCTTTTTTTGAGATGAGGAGACCAGAATTACACACAATACTCAACATGCAGTCACACCATGGAGCAATAAAGAAGCACTTATAATATACTTTGTTTTATTTTCTATTCCTTTCCTAATGATTCCTAACGTTCTGTTGACCTTTTATTTATTTATTTATTTATTTAACAGTTCTTCTATACCGCGCTATTTTAGATCAGTGCGGTTTACATTCAACATCAACTATACAACGCAGGCACTCTGAGTTGTATTTACAATAAAACAAGGAGATCAACTTGGAAGTAACTGGGGAAACTATCTACATTGCATTTACACTGGTACCTACTATCTACATACTTTTGGGCCACTGCCGCACAATGAACAAACTTCAATGTGCTGTCTGTGATTACACTCAGATCTTTTTCTTGGGTGGCAATTCCCAATGTGGAACCTTCTATTGTATATCTATAGTCTGGGTTATTCGTCCTTATATGCATCACTTTGCATTTGTCCACATTAAATTTCATCTGTCATTTGGATGCCCAGTCTCCCAAGGTCCAACTGCAGTTTCTCAGAAGCCACATGAGATTTAATAACGCCACATAACTTTGTATCATCTACACATTCAGTTATTGTATCTTACTTGTTGTTCCTAATTCCACATTTTTTATAAATGTGTTAAAAAGCACTGATCCCAGTACAAATCCCTGGGGTACTCCAATATTCACCTTTCTCCACTGAGAAAATTAACTATTTATGCCTACTTTCTGTTTTCTCTCAACTGGTTTCCATTCTACAACAGGACATTGCCCTATGTCATGACATTTTAATTTCCTCAGGAGTCTCTGGTGTTGGAATTTGTCAAATGCTTTCTGAAAGTCTAAATATACTATGGCCCTCATTCTATAATGTGGGTTGCGGAGCTATACGTTCTGCCAGGACTTGCAGCCCCGCAGTCTGCCTAAAGCCTATTTCCCCACCAGCTATCCCTATATGTCCTGTGCTTCAGGACTGGGAAAGCCAGCAGGGGGCGAGAGAGGGGGCAGAGCCCTATACGTGCTTCCGGGCCTGCTGGGCCGTACTGCTTATACCACCTCAGAGGTGGTATAAGCAGGGTTTTTTTGGCGAATCGGGGCACAGCAGCCACCACCAGGATCTGGGCCGGGTGCAGGGGGACTCCGCTACCTGATCCAGGCCATGGGAAGCCAGCCGTGGGTCAGGCAGCGGGGATCTGGGGATCTTGGGATCCAGAGCCTCAGTAGTCTGAGGCGCCTGTGGGGAGGACATCCCCACAGGCTGGAGGGGCACACCGAGCCACCTTCGAACCCGATCTGGATCCTGCAAGAACATTTGGTCCCGCAGACCAGAATCGAATCCTAATGGCCCCGTCTTCAGCAGGGACATCCGGACAGCCCAGACATCCTGCTTCCAGAACTGGACTCCACATCAACTAGCTCACCTGTCTAGATGTTTATTCATGCCTCCAAAGAAATGGAACAGATTTGGTGAGGCAAGACTTCCCTTGGCTATATCCATGTTGACTTTGTCTCATTTAACTACGTCTGTCCATATGCCTAGTAATTTTGTTCTTAATAATGGTTTCTACCAATTTTGCTAGTACCGACGTTAAGCTCACTGATCTGTAGTTTTCCAGATCAGCCCTGGAATCTCTTATAAATATAGAGGTCAATAGCCTTTGTGATAAAGTGCATAGGGAGAAACTTAAAGATCTAAATATGTATACTTTGGAGGAAAGGTGTGATAGGGGATATATGATAGAAATCTTTAAATACCACCATGGTACAAATTAAAGTGAGTCAGGCTTCCTTAATTAAAAGGAAGCTCTGGAATGAGGAGTCATAAGAAGAGTGACCTCTTCTTGGCCAAATCCAATGGCCTTTATTCAATCCTTTATCCTTCTTGATCTATCCGCTGCTTTTCACATTGTTGATCACTGCCTTCTTGATACCATTTTTACTTAGCTTTAGGGATGCTCTTCTCTCTCTGTTTTCCTTTTATCTCTCTCATCACACTATTAGTGCATGCTCAGGTGGATCCTCCTCCACTGCTATCCCCCTTTCAGTAGGTGTACCTCAGGGATCTGTTTTGGGATCTCTTTTCTTCTTGCTCCTTACTTATTCCTATGGCACTCTCGTCTTTTCAGTATCACCTTTATGCTGATAACTCTCACATTTACCTCGCTGCCCCTGAAATCCCTTCAGGAATCCAGGCCCATATCTCAGCCTGCTTGTCTGATGCTGCTGCTTGGATGTCCTGTCACAGTCTAAAACTGAACATGGGGCAAAAGAATAAAAAACAAAGGGACACGCCCACGAAAAGCACAAGTGCAAACAAAAGAGAGAGCAGGGAAAACAAAAGAACTGGAACAGCCGTGTTTCGGCAGTGGATGCCTGGGTCGGCAGCAAATCTGTCAAAAAATTCAAAACAAAATCAGTCTGTGTTCTGGTGCATATAGAAACATCTCTTAAAGAGGTACAAAGGTATAAAACAAAAGCTATTCCAATCCTTTTGTTTCCCCCGCTCTCTTCTGTTTGTGCCAAAACTGAACATGGCCAAGACAAAGCTCATTATCTTTCCCAATAAACGCACCACCCCCACTTCCTCCATTCTGTATTTTGGTGGATAATTCTCATCCCAGTCCTCTTGGTTTGCAACCTGGGGTCTTCTTTGGAAGGTAGTGGGCTAAACTGAAAGAGGCTATAAAAGGGTCAATAGATATACCTCGTATATGTAAGAAAAGTAAATAAAAACAAGAGGAAAAGGAAATCTATATGTTTCTCCAAAGAAGTAGCCGCACAAATAAAGGCAAATAAACCACAGCTTTCACAAAATTCAGAAGATCGCTAAAGGAGGAACACAGAAAAGAATACAGGATAGACAGCAGAGACAAAGAGAGAAATAAGTATGACAAAAACAAAGGTAGAAGAAAAGATAGCTAAAGATGTGAAACGAGGAGACACAATATTTTCCAAGTACATTCGGGAGAAGAGGAAGACCAGAAGTGAAATTTCAAGACTCAAAAGTGCTGAGGATAGATTTGTGGAAAGTGACATGGAAAAGCAAAGACACTAAATACTTCTGTATTAATGAAAGAAAATCCTGGAGAAAGACCTTGTACGATTGACAAATATACAAATGGGAATGGAGTAGATACCACACCATTCACAGAAGAAGATGCATTTGAACAGCTTGTAAAACTGAAAGTGGGAAAGACCATGGCACTAGATGGGATACATCCCAAGATACTGAGAGGTTCTGGCAGGGCCTTTAAAGATGTGTTTAATAGATCCTTGGAAACGATGGAGGTTCAGCATGATTGGAGGACTGATGTGGTACTTCTTCACAAAAATGGTAATAGGGAAGAGGTGGCAAACTATAGGTCAGTAAGCCTTACCTTGATAGGAGCAGAGTGTCATCGTGTCATGGCAAAGGGTGCAAGACCCCGTGCCCCCTTGCTTGTTCACATAGAACAATCGCCACTTGGTTGTTTTTTGTTTTTTTTTAAATACTTTATTTATATACCACCAACACATGAACAATACAGTACATACATATTTCCACGGGGGGCAGGGTGTACTCTGATCCCCACCCCCGGTACAACAATGTGAATACATAGAAGGTGGATTATAACATTTTTCCCCCCAGCAGATTACCCCCCTCCCCCCCAGTTCCCCCCCCCACCCCCCAACTTCCCCCGTCCCCCCCTCCCCCCCTCCGATACATTAATCGACCCTGCACACCTCCCCTCCTATCCACTCCGTGCCCCCACTCAGAATGTCTCGTCAACTGCCCCCCTGCAAAATCTCATTTCGACTCCGGGCCCCCAGTTGTAGGATATAAGGCTCCCAGACTGCCATAAAGGCCGTCCAACATTTGACACTGCCCCGTGCCCACCAATGCTCCATCCGCATCATCTGATGGAAGCTATTCCTCCATTCCCCGAAGGTAGGAGGTTGGGGGTCTCTCCAAAGGCGAAGGATCGGCGCCTTCCCCACCAGACAGGCTTTACGAATCAGTAAACGTTCCCCTTTCTTCGCTGGGCAAGGAGGAGGTATGCAATCCAACACCACAAGAGGGCCCGACCACCGTAGTCGTCGCCGAAGCAGCCCCCCGAGAAAGGAGCAAATCTTAGCCCAGTAGGGCTCCAAACACTTGCAGCCCCACCACATATGTAGCAGGGTCGCCAAGGGCTCCAAACAGCGAGGGCAGCGGCCATCAGTCATCAATCGACTCCCTAGCACCCGCCTCGGAGAAAAATAGGCCCTGGTGAGACACTTGAATTGTACCTCTCTCCAACGCATCCCCTGCGTTAGGCTGACTATACGGCGCAAGGCGGCGCATACCGTTCCTGGAGGCACCTCGCTGCCCAACTCACCCGCCCAATCCTCCTCCACCCCCCGATAATCTGGGGGGGAGAACAAGCTTTGTCACTCAAGCTTTAAAAGCGGAAATCGACACCGGGGCAGCGCCCCCCAGTCCAAAGAATTCTAGTATCCGCTCGGACCGCTCGCTCTGTAGGGCATCTCGTGGTAGGGAAGATACATAATGGGCCACCTGAATATACGCATAGCAGTGTCGGGAGGACAAATCATATTCCCGACTCAGCATCAGGAAAGATTTGCATTCTCCAGATGGCTCTACCAGGTGCCCAAGAAGCTTCAAACCTCGGCCGTACCAGTCTTGGAAAAGCGCCGATTCAGAGCCCGGGGTGAATGAAACGTTTCCCCGCAGCGGCAGCCAGCTAGAGATCTGCCATGGGGCGTCCCAGCGCGCATTAAGATATTGCCAGGTCCTCTTAGCCGAGTTTATCAGCACACTCTGCACTAGATAACGGGGGAGGGCAGGATTTGCTCCGTGCAGGACACCCAACAGGGTTAGTGGGGCCACAAAACATTCCTCGAGGGCCCGGGGTGTGAAGAAGGCTGTCTCACCTAGCCAATCCCCAACATGTCGAGCCTGGCAAGCTAGGGCATAAGCCTTCAAGTCCGGGAATCCCATCCCCCCCTCGCGCCACTTCCCCAGTAACCGCCACTTGGTTGTTTATTTGGATCAGCACTGGCTGGTGACTCAAATGGTGGCAAAAAGCTTGTAGGGCTAGATATATTGCCCGGAGCTCCAGGAGGTTGATCTGCTGGTTGCCCTCGGCTTATGACCAGCTGCCCTGATTGCGAAGTTCATCGCAGTAGACTCCCCATCCCAGCAGGGAGGCACCCATCATAAGGACTCTTAAAGGGCTTGAGTCCTGGAAGGGCATCCCCGCCAGGAGGTGCTGTGGGTTCTGTCACACATCAGAGAGTCTGCTAGCTGGTGGGTCACTAAGACTCTGTCTTGAAGCCGATCCATGACCTGTGTCCACTGGTCTCGAAGGCACCGCTGGACAACCCTCATGTGCAGATAGGCATCTGGGGTGACATGTATTGTGGAGGCCATGTGGCCAAGTAGGCGCAGCAGAACCGGGCAGACACCAAGGGATGGTGTTGCACATCTGCGGCCAATGCTCTGAGACGGTCGCCCTGGAACGTGTCCAGCCTTGCCCCTATGAACTCCAGACCTTGTGTCGGGAGAAGATGGGACTTGGAGTGGTTTATTACAAACCCCAAATTTTATAGGACATAGATGGTGCGAGCCAAAGCTTGTTGCACCTCAGCGGCTGTGCTTCTTTTTATGAGCCAGACATCCAGGAAGGTGAAGACAAATATCCCTTGGAGAAAGAGGTAGATGGCCACCACTGCCAGGCATTTGGTGAAGACCCTTGGGGCGGATGCCAGTCTGAAGGGTAGTACCATGTATTGCTAGTAGCCTCCCCCCACCATTAATCAAAGGTATTGCCTGTAGCTGGGGTGAATAAGGATGTGGATATAAGCATCCTTCAGATCCAAGGAGCAGAGCCTATTTCCCTGCTGGAGGTAAGGCAGCAATGTTCCAAGGGAGAGCATCTTGAACTTCTCACTCACTAGGAACTTGTTCAGGTTTCACGGTCCAGGATGGGCCTTAGGCTCCCTGTCCTTTTTGGCATGAGGAAATACCTGGAGTAGAACCCTTTGCCCCTGAGATGTTGGAGTACTGGTTCCACCGCCTTGTCCTCAAGAAGGCCTGTGATTTCTTGTAGGAGAAGATCCTGGTGAAGGGGAGACCTGGGGGGCTCTCACGTGAAGAAGGGGGGAGGTGACTGTGCCAGGTGGAGAAGGTAGCCCTCTCTGACCACGTGGAATGCACAGGAATCAGTGGTGATGGTTGGCCACCTGTGGACATTGTGGCCTTCTGTCCTCCTTGAGGATGAGAGACTATGCCCAAGGAGTCAAAAGCTCCCCCCCCCCCCCCAGGCTGGGGCGAAGCAGATGCCTGGGGCTTTGGAGTCTTCTGCTTACGAAGGCCATGCCCTTGTCCCTTAGCCTGCTGACCCTACTGGGGAAGTTTGGAAATGTGGGTAGTTTATGTAAGCTGCCCCTTTCCTGAGATAAAAGGGCTTTTTCTCCATGCCCTTCTGTCAGGGAAGGGTAGTAGTCTTCTTGGAGAGCCTGGTACTCGTCACAAATTCTGTCTCCAACTCAGCATCCTTCTCCGCAATGGGTTTGCCAAAGAGGTTCTCCCCTTGACAAGGGACATCAACCAATTTGTCCTGAACCCATTACTCGAGGTCAGAAGACTAGAATAGTCAATGCCTGTTGCAGCTACTCTAGTCGCCGACTCAAAGCCATCATAGGCTGCTTCAGTAATAACCTTGGAGCACTCATGTATGGCTTTGGATAGGTTCCTGAACTGCTGTAGAGGTGCCTTGGAGAAACCAGATGAGAATCCAGTGAGCTCCTTCGCCGGGTCTCTCAGGTACATGCCCATGTACAGCTGGTAGACCTGGATCCGGCCGGAAACCAGCTGAGAATCCAGTGAGCTCCTTCGCTGGGTCTCTCAGGTACATGCCCATGTACAGCTGGTAGACCTGGATCCGGCCGATGCGCATCGAGCCCTGGTAGCACTTTCTGCCAAAGGCGTCCAAGGTGCAGGCCTCCTTACCTGGGGGCACCGAGGAGTGCATCTTCTGGCTCTTCTGCTGATGCATGGCTGACTCCACTGCCATGGAGTTATGTGGCAGCTGTGCTTCTGGAAGCCAGGGCTCCAGCAGATCCGATACATCTAGACAAACCGCTTGCTCATGATGGGCACCAACACTGGTCTTTCCCACATGTGGAGCATGAGCTATTCCAGGATGGGTGGGATGGGCACCATCAATGATTCCCCTGGTGGAGTCTCATATTGGAGTATTTCTAGCTCCTCCATATGAGGGTCGTCCTCCGATTCCGCTGGGAACGCTAGAGCCTTCGACATGTCCTGCACGAAGTCGAGGAACACCATGTCCTCAAGTGGGGACCAACATTGCGACTCGGAGTGGGACGGGTCAAAGGGAACGTCACGGCAGTGGTGAGTATCGGGGAACTCCTCATCCTCAGTCTACCATTCCGAGTAATCGGTGGAAGACTCGGGGGGGAGGGCAACCTGAGAGTTCCAGGCTCGACCCCAGTCCAAGCCCCTTGGAGACTCCTCGCCTGGTGTCGTGCATGCTAGCCGGGAAATGGGCCCCAGATCAAGACTTCAGCTGAGGATTGACTCGGGGCTGTAAGGCTTCAAAGATCGGCTCGGCATCCAAGGATGTCTTCAACATCGAGGGCCCAGTAGTCTGGGCAGAGGAACCAGCCATGCCAGACATCTATGCCCGCTGCTGGTCTATGAATACAGACAGGCTGCGCTCCAAAGCTGCTATTCTGAACTCCAGCCCAGATGGCTCCGCAGCTCTTGACATGGGCACTGAGGTCCGGCGCCGGTTCCCCCAAAGGGGAGTCCTCAATGAGGATGGCCTCGGGTATCTGGTGCCGATCTCTGGATGATTCCTTTCGGGTGATCTTGGTAGGCTGCTCCCATTCTGAGCCCTCGAACGAGCAGGGTGGACTGTGGGACCTGGCTCGGGACTTATCCAGCCTGTCAGAACCATCCAGAGACACTACCTTTGAGGGTTTCTTCTTTCTGTGTTCCTTCGAGGGAGACCTCATTTCCGAAGACCAATGGCATCGATTGGGATCCGCGGAGGCACCACAGGAGTCTGAGGCTTCAGATGGGGCCTTGGCCTTCGGATGCACCAGGGACTCAGGAAAAAACTTGTCGTGCTGCTGCTGGCGGCTCTTGAGGGCCTTGGTGGACATCTTTTTACGAAGACCACAGGCCATGGGGTTGTGATCTAGTCTGAGGCAGCATAGACAACAATTATGTGTATCGGTGAGAGACATAATCTTAGTACACCAATCACACTTCTTAAATTCACTGGTAGCCATGGGTGAAAAAATTACCCCTGCAGGTCGAAGACCCACTGTGCTGCCAGTTGGAAAAAAGGCATGAAGGTGCCAAAGGCGAAAAAATGAGTACAGACCCGAGACTCGATGCTGAAGCAGTGGGCTCAGGTAGCGAGAAGAGTACCGGTGCAAACAGAGGGAGAGTATGAAACTCAGATAGGAAAATAATCAACTTTTTCTGGAGGAAAGGAAGACAGACGTCTGATGAGCTCCGCAAAAAAAAGACGATGAGTAAGATGGCACCCTTGGGCTTTCTTTGAAAGCTGGACAGATGCTTCCTTGAGTGCTCCGTCGATGCCGACATCACCCATATGTGAGGACTGACTTCCTACTTGTTCCCGGAGAAACAACTGATCATTTTATAAACCTCCATCATATCTCCCCTCAGCCGTTTTTTCTCCAAGCTGAATGTGATCTACCTAGATTGCAGCAAAGCCTTTAATACTGTTCCTCATAGGAGGCTCATCAATGAACTAAACAGCCCAGTATGGATCCCAAAGTGGTGAGCTGGATCAGGAATTGGTTCACTGAGAGTTGACACAAGGTGATTATTATTGGAATTCACTCAGAAGAAAGGAAGGTGAGTAGTGGAGTGCCTCAGGGATTGGTCCTAAGACCCAGTACTGTCCAATGTCTCTGTGAGTGATACTGCAGAAGGTTTTAAAGAAAGATTTTTACCTTTTTGCGGATGAGACAAAAATTTGCAACTGAGTGGACTCCTCGGAGGGAGTGGCCAACATGAGGAAAAATCTATAAAAACTAGAATGGTCTAATGCGTGGCAGTTAAGATTTAATACGAAGAAGTGGAGAGTCGTGCACTTGGGATGCAGAAATCCAAAGGAATTAAATGTGCTAGAGAGCGAGAGATTGGTGTGCATGGACCAGGAGAGGGACCTCGGAGTGATAGTGTCTGAGGATCTCAAAGTGACAAAACAATGTGACAAAGTGATAGCCAAAGCCAGAAGGAAGCTGGGTTGCATACAAAGAGAAATATCAAGCAGAAAGGAGGAGGTAGTAATGCCCCTATACAGGTCAATGGTGAGACCTCAATTGGAGTATTGTGTTCAGTTTTGGAGACCATATCTCACAAAGGATATAAAAAGACTTGAAATGGTTCGGAGGACAGGGACCAAAATCCTTTGGAGCCTGCACCAGAAGACGTATGAGAAGAGACTTGAAGACTTAAATATGTATACCCTAGAGTAGAGGAGAGACAGGGAAGATATGATACAGATGTTTAAATATGTAACAGGTGTTAATGGACCAACAAACCTTTTCAAAGAAGGAGAAGCTGTAAAATTAGAGGGAATAAAATGAAGCTGCAGGGAGGTAAACTTAAAAGCAATGTCTGAAAAATACTTTTTCATTGAAAGGGTGGTGGATGCCTGCAATGCCTTCCCAATAGATGTGGTAGGAGCAAAAATAGTGAAAGAACTCAAAAGGTCATGGGCCAGACACAGAGGATCCCTATATGACAAGAGGATGGAATCAAAATAAACTTACATCTATTATACTTCAATAAATACAGGGGGTGACTTGCGTGGAGCGGCATGTACAACACTAAACAAAGGTATAGAGGGGAATGACCTGCACAGAGTGGAGGGTACCACTCTGGCCACCTTACTGGGCAGACTAGATGGGCCATACTGATTTTTATCTGCTGCCATCTACTGTTACTATGTTCTCCCCACACATCAAACTGGTAACTAAAACCTGTCATTTCTTTCTCTATAACAAAATCAAAATGTGTCCCTTCCTTTCAGAACACTCTATTAAGACCCTTATCCCCACTCTAGACACCTCCCATTTAGATTATTGCAATGTGCTCCTCGCTGGTCTCCCCCTGAATCATCTCTCTTCTCTTAATCCATTCAGAACTCAACCATGAGGCCAATCCTCCAGAATCGCTTTGATCACTTAACCCTCTCCTTGAGTCACTTCATCGGCTCCCTATCAGTTTCCACATTTACTTCAAACTTCTCCTTCTGACTTACAAGTGCTTTCATTCTGCTGCTCCTCACTACCTCTCCTCTCTCATCTCTTCCTACACCCTTCCTCTGGAACTGCGCTCTTCATGGAAAAGCCTTCTATCTTTGCCTTTCCTCCACTGCCAACTCCAGACTGTGTCCTTTTCACCTTGCTGCACTATATGCCTGGAAGAGATGGTCTGAGTTGATGCATCAGGATCCATTGCTGGTCCTATTCAAATCCAGGCTAAAACCCCACCTCTTCAAGACTGCTTATAAATCCTGACCCTTTATGCTCCTTATCGCCCATATGTATCCAGACCATCTCTGTTGTGTGTCTTCTATAGACTTCAAGCCCTATTGAGCAGTGACTTCTCCCATGTGTATATGTATAGCGCTGCATATACCTTGTAGCACTATACAAATGATAAGTTTTAGTAGTGGTAGTAATAAGATAAGGGTGAAAGGTACTACTGGAGTAATCTAAGGAATTTCTCAGTGGAAAAGGTGGTGGAGACGAGGTCAGTATTCAAGAAAGCATAGGACCAGCACAAAGGATCTCTGAGGGAGAGGAAAGGATCACAGAGCTTAGTACTTGTGTGGATGAGAAGACTGGGTAGGGTGTATGATCTTTATCTGCTGTCATTTTTCTATGTATCTATGAGTCAAAAAGGAGCAACACACCATGGGACAATCTCATCTTTTGTTATTAGAGACTTTATTGAATGCACGTCAGTACCTTAAGGATATGAACTTTAAAAAAAAAAAATAGTAATACAGAAAAGTGTCTGTGAAACCACCCGACTATCAGAACGGTAAGTAAGCAACCCTGAAGAAGGGCTGGCACAATCTCTAGGCAAACTAGGAGGTTACAAAGAGCAGGGAATTCAAAGCTAAAGAACAGATTCTGACAGACAGGAGGAGCATAAGGCTTCAGGCTTGCTTAGGCTGCCAACACCTTGAACCAACTCTCCCTGCCCTGAAGATCCAAGAGATAAGCAGCAGAATTCTTCCAAAACACAGAATGACATACTTAACTACACACCATATACTAAACTTGAGTTTATAAAATGGGATTCTTGATGGACCTTGATGGACCTTGGTCTGACCCAGTATGGCATATCTTATGTTCTTATGTTCTTATGAAAATGTTTGCACTAAAATAATATTTCACATCATGAGGAATTGGATTAGAACTGAAATACTAGCCAATGGATTAAAGTACTCTGGCTGCTTTGTGAACTACAGCCTATTATTTTTCATATCTTTTAAGCGTGAATACCCACTACAATTACTTTTAGCAGAGCTTTAATTTTTATTTTATGACAGTTAAAGAATTCCAAATTAGAAAGTAATTTTTTGTTTCTGGAAGTAATGTATTCTCATCTTTTTTGTTTTATTTTATTGTGTTTTATACTTTTTTTAAAAGTACACCATCAACCAATTGAGTTGAAATGAAGCTGCAAATCAAAGCAGGAGCTTACATTCATGACCACCTGGAACACCTACAGAGACAGAGGGCTAAGGCTAATTTTGCAGCTAAGACTTTACCCTATGTTATAACAAAATTAAGATTTCTCTTTAGGGTTTCTGTCTCCAGATTTGTGGATAGCCATAATCCCTTTTCAGAATTACATTTCCTAAAGATTATATGATGTTTGGTAAACTACATTGTAAATCTGTCTTGCACCATTCATGAGTAGATTGGTTTCACTTTTAGAACAATATCACCCCCTAGTGGTCATATCATTTTTAAAACTTTTTCACTTAAGAGTAAATCAATGTACATTAAGGAAAAGAGTTACTCGCCTGTAGTAGAAGGTCTTCGTGGACAGCAGGATGTCTTCACATATGGATGATATTATGGACTGAGCCCTGCAAAGAAACTACTTACCAGCTCTTTCTAGAAGCATTTGGAATGATCCTAGCATACCTGTGCTGCCATGATCCCTCAGCTAGCTAACTCCTCTTCAACATCTATATCCAACCTATTTGCAAAATATTCAATAAATACAAGATTCAATATGCCATATATGCCGACGATATCATGGCATATACTCCAATCCATCTGGATGACCCAGACTATACAGATATATCAACCTGCATGCACATAATAACGACATGGCTTACAAACAACAATTTAAAAATCAACATACAAAAATCTGAAGCAATCATCACCACAAGGGATTCCACATTCACTCCTCCTACTACCATCAACATATCAAATACACCAATCAATGTAAAAGATGAAGTTTGGTAACTTGGAGTGATACTAGACAGACAATTTACTCTTCACGCACACATTAACAAAACATCCAAAACAGCCTTCTTCAAACTAGCAATGCTCCGAAGACTAAAACCTCTGCTCAGCAAAGAACACTTCCGCACGGTATGCCAGGCAATCATCATACCTGTGCTGGACTATTGTAATCTCCTCTTCCAAGGCCTACCCAAACAATCCACTCGACCTCTTCAAATAGTCCAAAACACTGCTGCCCGCATTATTGCTAGCGCTTCACTACAAGACCATATAACTCCCATACTACAAGATCTGCACTGGCTACCAATCTCCTCACAAGCAAAATATAAATCAGCGCTCACAATCTTCAAGATCAAAAACAACTTGTCAGCAGGAATACTTCAAGAGCTCATCGGAACCAAAACAATAAAAAGACTAGACAGGAACAGCACTAAACACAATACCAACTCCTATTTTATTCACAAGAACCAATAAATCAACTTCCATGTGGGCTTCTCCCTTGCTGCCCCTACTATTTGGAATGCACTCCCGGAAAAGCTACGATCCACGACTGACTTGAAAGACTTCTGCAAGTTACTCAAGACCACCTTATTCATTGAACATTATAAGAAAGACCACCAATCCCATTCGTACTGAAGGAAATTACAAGACAGTTTAGGATTTTGAAATGCAATGTTTCAAATTACAATTGAATGTTCAGTGTAAAATGAGTATGAAGTTACAAGTCTGTTTAAGTTGTTAAAACATGATGTTACCCTCCTTGTATATAACCACTTGTACATAGCTTAAGTTCTGTACATAGCACACCAAAAATCCACCACCGTCACTCACACAAATACCCACACATGTTAACACTGCATGCCGACTCCCTACTGACACTGACCATTGATTGTTTGAAGTGTAAACCGCTTTGATTTCAGGACAAAGCGGTATATAAATCCTTTCAAATAAATAAATTGATAACAGAATACAACTCCAAAGGGAGATGGGAGGGTTGCAAGGACTCATCTTGCTGTCCATGGAAAACACCTGCTATAGGTGAGTAACAGTGTTTCCTCCATGTACAAGCAGGATAATGTCCTCGCGTATAAGAATCCCTAGTTACAGCCCGCTTAGAACATAAGAACATAAGATATGCCATACTGGGTCAGACCAAGGTCCATCAAGCCCAGTATTTTGTTTCCAACAGTGGCCAATCTAGGTCATATGTACCTAGCAGTTTCCCCAAGGGACACAGGTTCCACAATGCTTGTATTGGTTCAAGCATTGATATCCTGGGTCCCTTCTTAATAATGGTTTATGGACCTTTCCTCCAGGAACTTGTCCAAACCTTTTTTAAACCCAGCTACACTAACAGCCTTTACTACATCCTCCGGTAACAAATTCCAGAGTTTGATTACACGTTGAGTGAAAAAATATTTTCTTTTATTAGTCTTAAATAGTTTACCCTGTAGCTTCATTGCATGTCCCCTAGTCTATCTATATTCTGATAAGGTAAACAATCGATCTACGTTTACCCGTTCCACTCCGTTCATTAATTTATAGACTTCTATCATATCTCCCCTCAGCCGTCTCTTTTCCAGGTTAAAGAGCCCTAACCTTTTTAGCCTTTCTTCATAGGAGTATCCTTCCATCCCCTTTACCATTTTGGTGGCTCTTCTCTGAACCTTTTCTAACATCGCTATATCCTTTTTTTTTTTTTTTTTTCCAACTTTATTTAAACACCAAGTTCACACAGCAAGAAAAGCGAACAGTACAACAACCCTCGTGCGGGGTGGGTTTCTGATCCCCACAACGAGGAAAAAGTAAACAACCAACTGGCGTCAAGTTTTTTCATTAAGGAAACAGCACCTCCCCAACCTCCCCCCACCCCATCCCCCCTTCCCTCCCATCCCCCCATCGGAGACATGGCCACCCCCGCACCGGGAGCCCCCCTCAAACCAAGACAGACTAGTCAAACGTACCCACTAAAATCTATTCGCCCATACCACTCAAATTCTGGGGCAGTGTTGTCCATTGTAAAACTTCATTCCGACTATGGGAGCCCAACTGTTGAATGTATGGATCCCACAGGGATTGGAAGGCCAGCCAGCGCACAGGTTTACCTCGAGCGCTCCAGCACTCCTCCAACATCAATTGGTGAAACGTATTCCGCCATTCCCAAAAGGATGGTGGATCCCGGTCGCGCCAGCGGCGTAGTAGGGGTCCCTTGGCCACCAAGCAGGCCTTACGTACAAGCATTCTCCCCCACTTACCCTTAGGTGAGGTAAGAACCAAAAAATCCAACGTGACAAAAAAGGCATCCCATCTCACTCTCTGCCCTATCAAATTCTGCATATAGGCAGAGATCCGAGACCAATAAGGACGAAGGCGCCGACAGCTCCACCACATATGTAAGAGGGTCGCCATCGGCTCTGAACAGCGCGGGCAACTGCCATCCACCGTCAGATGGCTCCGAAAGGCCCTCCACGGTGAAAAATGGGCCCGGGTCAAGGCTTTAAAATGAATTTCTCTCCAGCGCACACCCTCTGCTAAAGAAACCATACGCTGAAGACCTTGCAGAACAGTCCCCGGTGGAACCTCCCTCTGCAACTCAACGGCCCACGCACGCTCCACAGAGCGGTAATCCGGGGACGGACGAAAATCAGCAAACCGTGTCCGTAAGCGACGAATGGATGGCAAAAAATCACCCCCCAAATCAAAGAAGTCAAGTATTTGCGCCGAACGGTCAGCCTGGAGATCCTCCCGCGGTAACGAGGACACGTAGTGAGTAAGCTGCCAATATGCGAAAGGGTGTGACGGGGCTAAGTCGTATTCCGTTCGAAGCGTTTGCAAAGACTTGCACTGACCATCTAAATCGACCACATGCCCAACAGTTCGTATCCCCTGCATGGCCCATGCCCGCAAAGTGGCATTCTCCGTGCCAGGGTGAAGTGGGCGTTCCCCTGTAAGGGGAGCCAGCTGGAGACTTTCCAACTTCTCTGCCAATAGCGATGAAGCTGCCGCCAAGTCTTACGCACGGCACCCAACAGCACACTATCAGTAATATAAAGCGGTAACAAACGGTCTTCATGGTGGAGGATAGCCAACAAGGAAAACGGAGCCACACAGGCTGCCTCCACCTGCCGCGGAGTAAACAGTTCAGTCTCGCCCAGCCAATCCCCCAGGTGCCGAGCCTGACAGGCCAAAGCGTAGGCCCCCAGATCAGGAAGGCCCATTCCCCCCTGCCGCCATCGCCCCTGCAACCGCACACACGGTATTCGCGCCCTTGCCCCCTTCCATAAGACACCTTTCAGCAGACCCTCCAGTCTGGAAAGGTCACGCCGAGGGATCCAAACGGGGAGAATTTGTAACCAGTAAAGGATCTGAGGGAGAATGACCATCTTGATCGCAGCTATTCTGCCCGAGAGAGCTATAGGCAGGGATCCCCACAATAAAAACTGATCCCGTAACTTAGTCATAATCCGCCGAAAATTAACCCTGTAGAGACGGGACGGACAAGACGTCAAAAGAATTCCCAAGTATAAAAAGGAATCCTCTGCCCACCGAAGAGGGAACTCACCCCTCCACGCCCCCCGAACCACCCCCAAAACGTCCAGTGCCTCCGATTTCTCCCGATTAATACGAAGGCCCGCAAACCGCCCAAAGATCTCGAACTCCCGCAAAAGCGCCGTTAATGAACCCGGAGGAGCGGACAAATGGACAAGGAGATCGTCGGCGAAGGCAGCCAGCTTAAAAACTTGCCGACCCATAGTAATACCAGAGATCTCCGGAGACCGCTCCACCCGGCGAATAAGAGGATCTAAAGACAATACAAAGAGGAGCGGAGACAGAGGGCAACCCTGCCTAGTCCCCCTCCCGAGAGGAAAGGTCTCCAAGAGCAACCCATTACACAGTATCGCCGCCCTGGGGTCTGCGTATAACGATTTCACCATTTTACAAAAATACTCCCCTAGGCCATAGCGCGGCAGAAGGTCCTCCAGGTAAGCCCAGCTCACCCTGTCAAAGGCCTTTTCAGCGTGTCACAGGGTGGACCTAGGGCAGCATGAGAGAATGCTGAGCAGTATGAATGATCAAGGAAAAAGTGACAGGATGAATGAAGGAATGCTTGACAGTTGCCAGGGACAACGAAAGCACACGTGCCCAGAGCCTGGAGAGACACACCCCGGGAGTAAGGCACGGGACTCTGCTTCACCTAATGAAGCGCAGCTGAAGAAAGGTGGAGTCAGAAAATACATAGATAAAACGGACTACCAAACATTCAGTGGTAGGCAAGCTTGGAGAGAGAGGCAAGCTTGGAGAGAGAGGCAACCTTGGAGAGAGAGGCTACCTTCGAGTGGGAAGCAAGCTTGGAGAGAGAGGCAAGCTTGGAGAGAGAGGCGTTCTTACAGGCAATCTTGGAGAGAGGAGCCGAGTAGGCAATCCTGGAGAGAAGAATTGTGGAAAGAGTCCAGAGACCTGTGTGGTTCTGAGAGAAGGCAAGTGAAATATAAGAAAGCTGCAACAGCAGATACAGGGGAAAAGAAGGGATATAAGGGATATCTGCCCTCTAAAAGAGAAGAGTCTTGGAGGCAGGAAAATACCCTTACAAAGCCTAGACATTCAGAGGCTGATAGCAAGTTTTCTCCTGTTTATAAAAGTATTAAAAGAAGGGAGTCTCACCTACCGAGAGAAGCAGAAGAAATCCCTTATTACAGTGAACTCTTAGCTCCAAGAGAAACGCCGTTACACAGTTTGCAATCGGGTACAGCTGAGCCGGGAGAGCTGAGGCAGACCCAGCAGGGAGCGTATCACAATTACTCAGCTAGCAAGCTAAACAGAGACCTGAGCTATCCACTGAAGCACCAGCGGGGGCAGGGTTCTAGAAAACAGCATACAGAGTTTGGTGACCTTCCCCAGGGAAGCAGTCCTACTCAGAGGAAGAGGAACTTCCTAACTAATGAGGCAAATCTGCCATACTTTTATTCCACATTAGAAGTGGGCAATGCAGATTCCTCCGGACCAGAATTGATGGAATATGAAGATTCTGGTACATTAGAAGATACAGAATTAATGGAATGTTCTCTTACTACAAAAGAACCTGAATACTCCTTAAGGTAAAGGTTTGTGTAACCTTAATTCCATGTGCAGGTAGCAAAGGCTACAAACTCTCTCTCTCTCCCTAGCCAAACAGACAAAGTAGGCTGTTTGTTCTTTTCTTTTGTTTGACGTTATATGCTGAAGAAAGCTATTTGTGTTATCCATTTACTTTATGTTATAAGCCAAGTTAGGCTATTTATTTCTGTTGTTAAAGAAGAAACCTCAAAGGGACGGGGAATAAAACCCTAAAAGAAAAGAAGGTTTATGTGTGATTTGTATAGATACAAGCACGGCACAACTACCACCCTCATGAGCCAAACCATACCAGCAGTCAAGGCTGGGGCGGATGAGGTGTGACAAGCGTCAAAGCTGATGAGGAGGGTCGGTTGAGCTCGACGCCGCACCCACTCCAAAGAGGCCACAATCCGTCGAAGGTTACAGACGGCATAACGTTGCCGCACAAAACCGACCTGCGACCCGTGGACCAACTGGCCCAGGACCGCTGCCAACCGTTCTGCCAAAACTTTTGCGAACAATTTCAAATCAAAGTTAAGTAACGAGATCGGGCGATAGGAGGCTGCACTTAAGGGGTCCTTCCCAGGCTTCGGAATGAGGGCAATATAGGCCTGATTACTACCCCACCGAAAACAACCCTGTGCTGTGCGCCGGACATGTACTGTCAAAAGAGTCGGAGATACCAAGTCACTCAAAATTTTATAAACCTCTGCTCCCATCCCATCGGGGCCCGGCGATTTATAGCAGCTCGCCTTGGCGATAACCGCCTGCATTTCACTCACCATAAGCGGCTGATCTAATTGTTCCTGTTGCGCCTTCGTCAAAGAAGGTAAAGGCAAATCCGCAAAATAGTCCCTCCGCTCTTGAGGGAAATCCGGCTCAGCAGAATAAAGTTTCTGAAAAAAGGCCTTAAACACCACAGCAATTTGTGGGCTAGACCGATGTAATTTGCCCTGATCATCTCGCAAGGCCGAGATCAAGCGAGAACTCCGGGGGCCTCGCAAACAGCGGGCTAACATTTTCCCAGGTTTATCCCCCTGGGTATGCAATCGGTACCGGTAATATAATACGGATTTATGCGCACGCTGGTGTAATACCTCATTCAATAACACCTGAGTCTCCATAAGCTGCTGCCGAGTTGCCACAGTTGAATGTCGGGCACATAAGCGACGCAACGTCGTAACCTCTTTTTCCAGCCGTATAATACGCTCTGACATCAGTCGCCGCCGTCGGGCCTGATAGCCGATAATGTCTCCCCGCAGCACTACCTTCGCAGTCTCCCAAACTAACTCAGGGTCATCTGAATGAGTCCGATGATCTGCTTCAAATTCCTGCCACCGCCGCCGCAAGAAGGAACGGAACTGAGTATCGGTATAAAGTTCCAGGGGAAAGCGCCAAAAGCGTGTCGTAGGCCTCGCATCCCCCCACTGAAGGTCCAGCCAGATGAGCGCGTGGTCAGAAATCTCTCCCGGTCCGATCCTAGCATCACTGACTGCCGCAAAGAGGGTACCCATCACCAATAGATAATCAATACGCGCCGAAGAGCCATGGGCCCTAGACTGGTGCGTGAAATCCTTCTCCGTAGGATGCAGCAACCTCCAAGGGTCCACTAGACCCACACTGTCACACAGCCGCAACATCGCCCTTGTAGGCTGTCGCCGCTCCCGGGACTCACCAGCAGTCGTATCCAAATCCCCGTCCATCACTCCATTAAAATCACCCCCTAAAATTACCGGAGCCTCCGGCAGATTCTCCAATTTAGAAATTAACCGAGTATAAAGCCGCTGGTCAAAATTATTCGGCGAGTAAAGATTCCCCAACGTCACCAGTTTGCCCTCCAACATTCCATGCAGAAGTAGGAACCGCCCCGAGGGGTCAAGTATTAACTGAAGGGTCTCAAACCGTATACGCTTATGAATCAGAATAACAATACCACCTTTTTTCCCCGAGCGCCGGGGCTCCAAAAACCTGCCCAACCCATGTTCTACACAGCTTACTATGTTCTTCGGCGGACTGATGAGTCTCCTGGAGCAGGGCAATATCCGCGTTGTGCCTAGCCAAACCCTGCAATACCTTCGAGCGCTTCATTGGGCTCCCTAATCCACACACATTCCAGGAAATAAGTCTCAGAGCACTATATCTATCAACCAATCCTTAAACAGCAGGCATTCCCATAGTCTAGAAGGAACCCCCCCAGCCTGGGGCCCTCCCCACCTTCCTAGTAGGCGGTAAATAATTAGGAAAAGCCCCCCCGCACGGGCATGACCATGTCTCCCCCTCCCCCTCTCCCTATCCCCCCCCCTACCCTCTACCCCCCCAGCCAGCAAGTGGCAACTCCTCTTCCACCTCAACACCCCTAGGCAGAAAAAACTACCCGTTGAGATCACATGGATGCGTCCAGTCTCCCGCGCCCCATTCACGTACAGCTCTAGGCCCATAGGACCCCGAGCCCCGAGTGACGGAGTGCAGCTTGAGCCAGGAGCCCACAGTAGGAAGACAGCCCCCCCCCCACCAACAAATCCCAACAGTAAAAGTAAAGCAACAAGACACACTAGAAACAGTTTCCCCCTAAATTACCCCGGGACCACCCATACGTCACTAGGAATTGTATAGGCTAAAATTGGACCACACAATATAACACAGTATACACCATATGAATTGCAGATAAAAAATAGCGGTACAATAAGATCGCAATAAGGGCAATCAGAATGGTATACAAATTTATCAGGTCATTTATACCATATGTAACAATGAAAATAATAAAAGAACAATAATAATAATAGTAATAATCGTGATAATAAAAAGAATAATAATAAAGTAATAGAATAAGGTAGCGGAAGGTCCAGCCCACACCTGGGCGGCTCAGGGGCAGGACATTCCCACCTGACAGCCCAACACGGACGTCCAAGCAGGGTACCCCCCAAGTTATTAATAATGGCAGGACCCACAATAACCCCACCCAATTAACCAAAGGTAGAGCCTGGGGAGGTTAGTAGCTAAGCCCATAATAACTCACATACACGAGGGGCCGGGCAGTCTTCTTAGGGCTCGACCACCCTCCCCCCCTCTCCCCACCCGTAGGGAACCAAGAAAGGGCCCGCGGTTAGAGAAGCCGCAGGATCCATCAAAACCCCCAATGCCGATTGACTCCCTCCCCCCCCCCACAAACCACCCGTCCCGCGGTCAAATCAAAAATTAAGGATCTCCCAGCCCCGTCCCTATCTCTGTACCCTACTACATTACCGTCAGTATCCCCCCCCCCCCTATACCGTCCAACAAATCCTACATCATTCCAAAGGTTCCAACCCAAACCCTCCTACGATCTGCTTCCCATCCCTACCCACCTCCCCTGGGTGACAGTAGCTAAAACAAAACAAGCAAGACGTTGACCTTATATTAGCAGGTAATTATACAGTCCATAACAATAAACCAATCAAAGGTTTTCAACAAATAGGAATGCCAACAGGCCACACATATAATCCGTCAACATGTCCAGTCAAAGCCGGCCAAAGGACGGGTGCCCGATTCGGGCCTTCACGGCCCTCCTCGCCGTCGCTAAACCCGTAGGGGGGACTGTTCCACTCCGGCATCTTCCAGAAAGCCACCTAGGTCATGCTCAGGGGCTTCGTAGACAACGTCGTGTCTCCCTCCGAGCCAAGACAGACCAGAGCCATCATGAGAGGAATTGGGGGCAAAAGAAAACCACATGGCTCCCACCAGTCCAGCAGCCCAACATCTCCAGGCTCCGCAAGTTGGCATCGGAGCCGACTAATCAGCAATCAGGCCTGCTACAAACTCAAGGATCGGAGGTAGGGCGGCTCTCCTCCCGAACTACACGGTCCACATATGATGTCACCTCCTCAGCGGAAGCAAAGACCCGATGTGCTCCCCCGTGGAACACATGCAAGCGGGCGGGATATTGCACGGAAAATTTTATTGCAGCTGCAAGCAATTTGGTGCACAAAGGGGCATAGGCCCTGCGCCGCTGGCTAAGGGAAGCAGAGTAGTCCTGGGCAATCCGAAGGGTGAAATTGTCGCAGGTAAGTCCATTCCGCTGGCAGGCAGCCCGGAGAACCGCCTCCTTCTGAGGGTATTGAAGGAACTTAGCCAGAACTATCCGCGGCCGGGCGTCTCGAGCCTGCTTATTTCCCACTCGGTGGATCCGCTCCAGCAACAGATCGCCACTCTCCAAGCCCCCCTCCAAGAGGCGGGGAAGTAAGGTTTCCACGTAGCGTTTAAGATCTTAATCCGCTACGGTCTCGGGGATACCCAGCAACCGCAGGTTGTTCCTCCTCGAGCGGTTTTCTAAGTCGTCAAGCTTAGCAGCTTGTGCCGATACCTGGGCTTTCAATGTTACCAGCTCCTGCGACGCAGCTTCAATGGAGTCCTCCGCTCTCCCGATTCGCTCCTCTGCCTCTTGGATGTGGCCCCCCAGAGCCCCCGTCAGCGTCTGCAGAGTATCCATCTTCTCATTGAGGGCCGCAAACTGGGCCGACAACGCGTCAGCTACTGCCGCCGAAACCTCCTCCAAGAAGGCCGGAGAAGCAGGAGAGAGCGCGGCATAACATTCCCGTCGGCCATTTTAGCTGAGGAGGCCACACGCTCCTTCTCCCGCCTGGTGGATTTTGCCGGAGCCGCCATTCAAGCGGAGCACCGCCACCCGCTGTCCCGTGCCGAATCTCTTAACGGGGGGGGGGCAACCACCGGATACCGCTTGAATCTGCTCAGCCTATGCTCAAAATATGGAAATTACACTAACCTGGTAATTGTAGTTCCTGGAGGGTCCAGTTTAGTCCTCCAACATCGGGTAGTGCCCCTCCTCCTGCAGCCGGGAGACTGGACCAATCAAATCTTCTGTAGTATATATGCAGCCGGAGCTCCCAGAAGTCCCCAGTGTACTAGTAACAAAGCATACTTAACGAAGCAACACATTAGATTAATATACAAAATGACCTAATTAAAGAACAATTTGTTCCCCCCCAAGGAATATCCAACCCCCTCCCCAAACGAGGAAGTCAGAACACTGCATTGCGCCGGCACCGACGCCTCAGGAATCAAAACACCGCTCCCCACCAGAAGTTCAGGAGCTGCCTGAACCCCCGAGACAGGGAAGAGCCTCTGCAAAAAACCGCGGCTGCCACAGAGGGACCGACCGGCAAGAGGAACCGTCTTAATATCAACCGTTCGGAAAGGCGCGCCGCACCACATTAGCAGATAGTCGGGAGGGAAGGAGGACTAAACTGGACCCTCCAGGAACTACAATTACCAGGTTAGTGTAATTTCCATTTCCTGTTCGGTAATCCAGTTTAGTCCTCCAACATCGGGATGTAACAGAGCAGTTAAGACCGGGCGGGACCTTGCCATCCGGCGCGCAGAACCGCCGAACCAAACAGGAATCCCGAGCCGCTGACACATCTAAGCGATAGTGTCTACTGAAAGCATGCAGAGACGACCAAGTGGCCGCCCTACAGATATCTGCCGGCGGAACCAGGCTATACTCCGCCCAAGAGGTCGCCTGAGCCCTAGTGGAATGAGCCCTCAGACCCTCCGGAACAGACCGCTGTTGCAACAGATACGCGGACGCGATCGCCTCTTTGAGCCATCTAGCAATGGAGGCTTTAGCTGCCGCTTCCCCTTTACGCGCACCCCCGAAGAGCACGAAAAGCCGGTCAGATTTCCGAAAAGACTCGGTAACCTTTAAATAACGATGGAGCGTACGACCCACATCGAGCCGGAGAAGACCTTTGTCCATTGACCCAACAGATTGCGAAGAAAGCACTGGAAGAAACACTGCCTGATTCATGTGAAAGGGAGACACCACCTTTGGCAGAAAGGAAGGAACCGGACGGAGAACGATCCGATCCGCGGAAAAAGACAAGAAAGGCTCTCGACAGGACAATGCATGCAGATCTGAAATGCGCCGTGCCGAACAGATGGCTACAAGAAAAACGCCTTCAGCGTGAGATCTTTCAGAGACGCCCTGCGCAGGGGCTCAAAAGGTTCACGAACCAGGGCCCTCAGAACTAAATTCAAGTCCCAAGGAGGAACGAAAACTCTGCGGGAGGGCCGCAAATGAAAAACAGCCGTAAGGAATCGGCGTACATCCGGATGAGCCCCGAGCAGACGACCCAAAACCTTGCCGCGGTAACACGAGATAGCCGCCAGCTGGACTTTTAGGGAACTAGCTGCAAAGCCCTTATCGAAACCATCCTGAAGAAAACTTAAAATGACGGGCACGGAAACCGTCGCCGCCCGGACTCCCCGCCGGGAGCACCAGTCTTCAAAAATCCTCCAAATCCGAACGTAAGTAAGAGAAGTGGACGTTTTCCTCGCCCGCAGAAGGGTAGAAATCACCGCGGGGGAGTAGCCCTTCCTTTTCAGCCGAGCCCTCTCAATGGCCAAACCGTAAGCGAGAATCGATCCACTTGGGGCATCCGCAAGGGACCCTGAAGAAGAAGATCCGGTAGAGCGGGCAGGAGCCAAGGAACGCCGTCGCGCAACCGGACCAGATCGGCATACCAGGGCCTCCGGGGCCAATCCGGGGCCACCAGTAACACGCGACCCCGGTGGCTCTCGATACGTTGTACGACCCAGCCGATCAGAGCCCACGGAGGAAAGACATAAAGAAGACCGGACGTGGGCCACGGCTGAATGAGAGCATCGAGCCCCTCGGACATGCGCTCCCTTCGCCTGCTGAAGAAGCGCCCTGTCTTGGCTGATTGAAAGGTCGCCATGAGATCCATGATGGGTGGACCCCACCGCCGGACGATTTGTGCGTAAACCTGTGGGTTTAGCTCCCATTCTCCGGGGTCCACCCGCACTCTGCTGAGAAAATCGGCCTGGACATTGTCTACGCCCGCAATGTGAGCCGCCGAGATCGCTGGAAGGCGAGTTTGCACCCAGTTGAACAAGGCCACCGCTTCTGCCTCCAGGGCCACGCTGCCGGTACCCCCCCCTTGGCGATTGATGTAAGCTACAGTGGACGCATTGTCCGACAGGACTCTCACCGGCCGTCCGAGAACCAGGGTCTCCAGGTCCACCAGGGCTAGCCGGACTGCCCGCAATTCGAGACGGTTGATCGACCAAGAGGCCTCCAGGGGAGACCATTCCCCCTGAGCAAAGCGGAACTCGCAGTGAGCCCCCCAGCCGGTTAAGCTCGCATCCGTCGTGAACGGAACCCACAGAGGAGGCTCCAAGGGAATCCCTCGCGACAGGTTCTCGGCGGAGAGCCACCACCGGAGGGATCGGCGAACCGTCTTTGGGCAAGGCAATCTCTTGTTCAACGAGTCGAACTGGTTGGACCAACGTCGCAGAAGAGCACTCTGCAGCGGACGCATGTGGAAGCGCGCCCAAGGGGGGAGTGGCCTAGTGGTTAGGACAAGGTACTTCAGGCCAGAGGGCCGGGGGTTCAAGTCCCACCTGGGGACAGCAATCTCAGGCCGGAGGGACTGGGATTTGTAGTCCTATAGGTACTCCTTGTGGTCTTGGGCAAGCCACTTAACCCTCCATTGCCCATGTTCCCTGTAAGTATTAGCATATGTGTGTCATATCCCCTCGTGTTAAATATATCTCCCAATTGACCGCTTTGACCCGGTGAAAAGCGGGATATAAATACAGCTAAATAAATAAATAAAATAAACCACCTCCAAGGTCGCCGCCATCGTGCCGAGGAGCCGCAGGTACCACCACGCCGACGGAGCTGGCATCCCCCGGAAGAGACGGACCAGAGCCCGTAACGCCAGCACGCGTCGCTCCGGAAGGCACACCAAGCCCATTGCTGTGTCGAAGCGGACTCCCAGATACTCGAGATCCTGTGTCGGAGACAGACAACTCTTGCATTCGTTCACCACCCATCTGAGGGACCGAAGGAGATCCACCACCCTGCTCGTGACTTGCACACACTCCCGACTGGACTTCGCTCGAATCAACCAGTCGTCGAGATATGGATGGACCAGGATGCCCTCCTTGCGCAACGCCGCCGCGACTACAACCATTACCTTTGTGAAGGTGCGGGGAGCCGTGGCGAGTCCGAACGGCATGGCCCGGAATTGAAAATGGCCCCATGGGAGCGCAAAGCGGAGAAACCGTTGATGGGAGGGCCGGATGGGAATGTGTAAATAGGCCCTCTGTAAGATCGAGGGATGTCAAAAATTCCCCTTGACGCACCGCTACGATGACTGACCGCAGGGTCTCCATGCGAAAGTGCGGTACTCTGAGAGCGCGATTCACGCCTTTGAGATCCAAGATCGGACGAAGGGAACTGCCCTTTTTGGGAACCACAAAATAGATGGAGTAGCGACCTGCGCCTCTTTCCAAAGGCGGGACCGGAACCACGGCCCCCAGAGAGAGAAGCCGATCCAGGGTCACGCGGATGTCCCGCGCCTTTTGAGCTCCCTTGCTGGGAGACAGAACAAACGAATCCGGAAGTGGGTGCGCAAACTCTAGGGCATAACCTTCTTCTATAATCTGCAGCACCCACCGATCTGACGTAATTTGGGCCCAAGAAGGAAGAAAGTCGCGCAAAACGACCCCCGATGACCGGGTCTTCCTCTAGAGCCCGCCTCGTTTCATTGTGGCTTGCGATTAAAGGAAGAGGCCGAGGAAGAGGCGGCTCCGGAGAAGCCCCTTCCCGCTCCTCTGAAACCACGAAACCCTTGATGACGGGTTCCAAAACGGCCGCGCTGCGAAGTCCACAGCCGGGAAGAACGAAATCTGCGCGCATCCCGAAACTGGCCGCGCACTGAGGTGGACGACCTATTAAGCTTAGGCTTATCCTCTGGAAGCCGACCACCCTTCGACTCACCGAGATCCTTCACCAACTTATCCAGAGCCTCACCAAATAACAACCTGCCCTTAAAGGGTAGTTTACTGAGGCGAGACTTGGAAGAACCGTCGGCCGCCCAATTGCGCAACCAGATGGACCGTCGTGCCGCTACCATGGAGGCCATGCTATTAGCTAGGGAGCGTATTAAATCATAACACAGATCCGCCAAGTAGGCCGATCCCGACTCCACGCGGGTAACGTCCAACAGCCCCTGTTGGTCCATACCGGACCCCGAGCGCAGGTGCTGCGACCATCGCAAACAAGCTCGAGCTACCCACGCCCCACATATAGAAGCTTGTAACGATAAGGCGTTGGTCTCGAAGGCTTGCTTCAACAAATTATCAACCTTTTTGTCCTGAACATCCCTCAGGGCCGCGGCCCCTTCAACCGGGATGGTGGTTTTCTTAGTCACTGCCGAAACGGCAGCATCCACCCGTGGAGACTTAAACAAGTCCCTGTCCTTGTCGGCAAGGGGGGTAAAGACGATTCATGGTCCGAATCCCTTTCAAAGCGGATTCCGGTTGCTCCCATTCCGCATGGATCATCTGCTCAACTACTCGGTGCACAGGAAAAACTACCTGGGCATCCCTGACCGCCTGAATGAGAGGATCCTCGAGACCCTCCTCCTCCAGCGGCCGCACCGCAGAGAGGTTAAGTGCTTGGAGAGACTCCGTGACCAAAGGTACCAGCTCGTCCCTTCGAAACACCCGAATGATGCGAGCCTGATCTTCCGGTTCTGGAAGCTCTCCGTCTTCTAATTCCTCCGCCTCAATATCCGGATCCCCCTCAGCCTCGGAATCCGGGAGGCAAAGGGCGTCCTGATCCTGGTCCCCCAACCTGGGCCGCTTGACAGCGGGTTGGGAAGACCGCTGAACCCCCCCTGCGGAAGCTGGGGGGAGAGAGGCGGGCCAAGCCTCCGGCAACTGACCAGACCGGCTTAAGCGGAAGGCCTGATGCATGAGAAGAACAAAATCCGGGGAAAAGTCTATAGGCGACGCCACCATAGCCGCCTGCTGGAGCTCAGGGACCGACGTATTAGATGCCGGGCCCAGACCAGAAGGAAGGATGCTCGGTGAAGGGACACTGTCCCCCGAAAGAGAAGGGTCCCCGGGCACATGCTGTTCCTTAATTTCAATAGGCAGCTCCAGTTCTGAAGAAACTGCAGCACAGCTCTTACAGATTCCAGAGTCAGTCATTGTACCTCTGCGGGAGCCACAAATTACACACTGAGGTTTGGCAGCCATGCCAAGGCCACCTGCCCTCAGGGAAAAATAAGGCAACAGGAACAGGGAAGCCCACACCAAGGGGACTAACCTTATTCAATTCAGCACAGTATTAAATTTAAACACCCTTTTTTTTTTTTTTTTTTTTACAGTAAACAAATACTCCCCAGAATCCTAGGGGTGCCCTGAGCAAAATCGCCAGCAAAAGAAACCCCAAAAACACCAGGGGAACCCGTGCGCAAGTGTTAAAAAGTGCCCTTAAAAAGCACACTTTAGAAATCCAAAATGGCCGCCGCACTTTTTCACCCGCGGTAAAAAACGGCGCGAAAATACAAAGGTACCCAAATAATATGGAAAAGAAAGAAAACGACCCTCTAATAAAGGGCAAGCGAAAAAAGGCAGGAAAAAGTGCAATTTGGAAGCCAGGGGAGCCGACAGAGCCTCTGCCCAAGCAAAGAACAGAGAGCTGAAAGCTTAAAACAAGGAAAATTCCTACCAGCTCTGGGAACAGCAAGGAACTCAGCCCACTTCTCCAAGTGACAGGCAATGTTGCAGCCGGTATGGCTCTTCCCCGAACAGCCTTGGGGAGAGCTCAACCCAGGCTTCAGAGATTCCCAGGCAGGAAGGCAGGAGCCCAAGGCAGGCCTGGCTTTCCCCAGAAAGTCCCCTGTGTCTTTTTTTTTTTTTTTTTTAAAGATACAGCTACCTAGCAAAGGAAATAGAACATAAAGGACCAGAAATAAACCCCAAAAGAACTAACTAACTAGTGTTGCTCCTTCAAGTGTCACTTAGCGTGCCCAGCAGGGGCACAGAAGTCCTCCAGCTGCAGGGAGACTGGACACACTGGGGACTTCTGGGAGCTCCGGCTGCATATATACTACAGAAGATTTGATTGGTCCAGTCTCCCGGCTGCAGGAGGAGGGGCACTACCCGATGTTGGAGGACTAAACTGGATTACCGAACAGGAACTGCCGGTTAGAGGCGCAGGGGACCGGAGCACATGCAGCACACGTCTGCTGTCCTCACCGCATCACGTGATCTATCTCGCTATATCCTTTTTAAGATACGGCGACCAGAATTGCACACAATATTCAAGGTGCTGTCTCACCATGGAACGATATAGAGGCATTATAATATCTTTTGTTTTATTTTCCATTCCTTTCCTTATCACACCTAGCATTCTATTTGCTCTCTTGGCCGCTGCTGCACACTGGGCCGAGGGTTTTAACATGGTATCCACAATGACGCCTAAATCTTTTTCCTGGGTGGTAGTTCCTAATGTGGAACCTTGCATCGTGTAACCATAGTTTGGGTTGTTCTTCCCTAGGTGCATAACTTTGCACTTGTCCACATTAAATTTCATCTGCCATTTTGATGCCCAGTCTTCCAATTTATCAAGATCCTCTTGCAATTTTCCGCAATCCTCCTGGGTTTTAACAACTTTAAATAGTTTTGTGTCATCTGCAAATTTGATAACCTCACTCGTTATTCCACTTTCCAGGTCATTTATGAATATGTCAAAAAGCAGCGGACCCCGCACAGATCCCTGGGGTACACCACTATTCACCTTTCTCCATTGGGAAAATTGGCCATTTAGCCCTACCCTCTGCTTTCTATCTTTTAACCAGTTCCTGATCCACAATAGTACACTGCCTCTTCTTCTCAAATTCTCCCTTTGCCTGCCTTATCAATGCCTTGCATTTGACTTGCCAGTGCTTGTGCTGTTTCCAGGTTTTGTCGTTTGGTTCATTTTTCCATTTCCTGAAAGATGCTTTTTTGGCAACAACAGCCTCTCTGACCTCACTTCAAAAGAAAAAGAGGAAATAACTAATGTCACAACCAGTTGACACCAAAAGAACTATTTTTTTTGTAGGCAACAGGCCTTTTTATTATCTTATCTTTTCTTGTACGAAGCAGCCTGGAAAGAAAAATAAGGGGGGATGGAGTTGGATTCCATTTCCCAAACATATTCTGGAGAACGGACTGGCCATATCTACTGTCACATCATGAGTCCCTTTTCAAACACTAGTGAGATGTGAATGCATGGATGGAATTCTGCATTGCGGCTTTGCAAATCTCCTCCATGATGGCTGACCTCAAATGAGCCACTGATGCAGCCATAACTCTCATATTATGAGTTGTGATGTAACCCTTAAGAGTCAAACTAGCCTGGGCATAAGTGAAGGAAAAGCTATCTGCTAGCCCAGGGGTCTGCAACCTTTAAGACATAAAGAGCCACTTGGACCCGTTTCCGAAGGGAAAAAAAAAACTGGGAGCCGCAAAACCATTGCGACATTTAAAACAAATCTAACACTGCATATATTGTTTCTTACCTTAATGCTATATACGACCCCCTACTTTTCCTGTTAAAATATAGGTGTTTGGCCTATACTCGCCGTATAAGACTACCCCTCTTCCTTCGCACACCAAAAAAAATACGCCAGAAAATATAACAACAAGAAGTAACAATATTTGATTTCAAAATTATGATGATTTTGTAGTCAAATCACTAATATGAAATAAAATTATTTTTTCTACCTTTGTTGTCTGACCAATTTATTCTTTGATCATGCTGGTCCCGATCTGAGGCTTCTGCTTTCCTGTCTTCTCTTAGCTCTCTTTCTGTGGTCTATGGTCCATCTGCCAGTTCTTATCTCTTCTTTCGTTTTCTTCACTTCTTTCCATCAGCCTATTTCCAGTCCCAGTAACCCTTCCCAATATCAACCCCTTTCCAGTCCTCACTCCCAGTACCTTCCAATGTCAACTTGCATTCCCATGATTGCCACTGGTGTCCATTTCCTTCCAGTCCCCCTCCTTCCCCACTGACCAGTCCCTTCTAGTACAAATACCATGGCAGCCCCTCTCAGATCCAGTTCCATTCTCCCATCCCCTCATATCAGCCCATTTGTAGCCTTAGCCCCCAGTTATCTTCCAGGGCCAGCAGCTCTATCCTCCCCTCCCCACAATCAGCCCATGCCCAGTCAAAGCCCCCCAATCAGCTCGCTTCCAGTGCTAATCCCCCTCAACCCCATTACCAGTGCTAGCCTCCCCTAATCAGCCCAATACCAGTCCTACCCCCCATCAGCTCATTACCAGTCCTAGCCTCCCCTAATCAGCTCATTTCCAGTGCTCGTCCCCTCAACCCCATTACCAGTGCTCCATCCCTCCATGTCAGCCCCCTCCCTCCCTCCCTCCATCCATATCAGCTCCCTCCCTCCATGTCAGCCCGCCTCCCCAATCCCTCCATGTCAGCCCCCTCCTCCATGTCAGCCCCCTCCCTCCGTCAGCCCCCTCCATCCCTCCATGTCAGCCCCCCTCCCTCCATCCATATCAGCTCCCTCCCTCCATGTCAGCCCCCCTCCCTCCATCCATCCATCCATATCAGCTCCCTCCCTCCATGTCAGCCCCCTCCCTCCATCCCTCCATGTCAGCCCCCCTCCCTCCATCCATTCATATCTGCTCCCTCCCTCCATGTCAGCCCCCCTCCCTCCCTCCCTCCATCCATTCATATCAGCTCCCTCCCTCCATGTCAGCCCCCCGCCCGCCATCCATTCATATCTGCGCCCGCCCTCCATGTGTGCACAATCGATCCCTTCCTGTCAGCCCCCATCGATCCATCCCTCCATGTCAGCCCCCCTCCCTCCATGTCAGCCCCCTCCATCCCTCCATGTCAGCCCCCCCCTCCATTCATTCATATCTGCTCCCTCCCTCCATGTCAGCCCCCTCCATCCCTCCATGTCAGCCCCCCTCGATCCATCCCTCCATGTCAGCCCCCCTCCCTCCATGTCAGCCCCCCTCCCTCCATCCATTCATATCTGCTCCCTCCCTCCATGTCAGCCCCCCTCCCTCCATCCATTCATATCTGCTCCCTCCCTCCCTGTCAGCCCCCTCCATCCCTCCATGTCAGCCCCCCTCGATCCATCCCTCCATGTCAGCCCCCTCCATCCCTCCCTGTCAGCCCCCCTCCCTCCATTCATTCATATCTGCTCCCTCCCTCCATGTCAGCCCCCTCCATCCCTCCATGTCAGCCCCCCTCGATCCATCCCTCCATGTCAGCCCCCCTCCCTCCATGTCAGCCCCCTCCATCCCTCCATGTCAGCCCCCCTCCCTCCATCCATTCATATCTGCTCCCTCCCTCCAGGTGAGCTCCCCTCCCTCCGTGTCAGCCCCCTCCATCCCTCCATGTCAGCCCCCCTCCCTCCATCCATTCATATCAGCCCCCCTCCCTCCATGTCAGCCCCCTCCATCCCTCCATGTCAGCCCCCCTCCCTCCATCCATTCATATCTGCTCCCTCCCCTCCATCCATCCATTCATATCTGCTCCCTCCCTCCATGTCAGCTCCCTCCCTTCTTCTGCAGCCGCGGCTCCCTGCCTCTTACGGAACCGCGGCTGTGCTTTTAAAATCATCTCGGAGCCCTTCCTGTCTTGACGGGCTCCGTGCAGCATTGTCCCGCCTCCAAAACTTCCTTAAGAGGCGGGACAATGCTGCACGGAGCCCGTCAAGACAGGAAGGGCTCCGAGATGATTTTAAAAGCACAGCCGCGGTTCCCTAAGAGACAGGGAACCGCGGCTGCAGAAGAAGGGAGGGAGCTGACAGGGAGCCCATAACGCAACGTTTAAAGCGGGCAGTGTGCTCCGGAGCCGCGGCAAAGGTGAGAAAGAGCCGCATGCGGCTCCGGAGCCGCGGGTTGCCGACCCCTGTGCTAGCCAGTTTGAGAGTGATTGATGACAGCCCCCCAGCTTACTCAGATCAAAAGAAACAAAGCTTGGTGGACTTTCTATGGACTTTAGTCCTTTCCAATTAAAAGGCCAAGGGTCTCTAATAGTCCAATGTGTGCGATATGTTTTCTCCTTTGTGAGCACAAGGTCTGGAGAAAAATGTTGGCAGGACTATTGACTGATTCAGGTGGAAATCTGACACCACCTTAGGAAGAAATTTAGGATGAGTGTGCAGAACCACCCTATTGTAAAACTTACTGTAGAATGGGTCAGTTACTAGAGCAGAGGTTCCCAAACCAGTCCTCAGGGCACACTTAGGCCAGTCAGGTTTTCAGGATTCCCACAATGAATATGCATGAAATAGATTTGCATGTACTGCCTTCATTGTATGCAAATCCATCTCATACACAGGGGCGGCTCAAGGCAATCTGCTACCGGAGACGAGGGATGAGATGTGCACACCCCACCCCCCGGAGTGGGGGAGGGGGCTTTCTCAAAACTCCAATCAGGGACTGAACCAAACCAAAAAACGATTAGATAATGTGGAGGAAATACAAGATGTTTGCACACTAAAGAACTAAAAGAGCGAGAACCACAGCACAGTTTATAACACCAAATTATAACTCATTTTTATTTTGTTGTTATAAACTGCGCAAAAGTTCTTGCTTTTTCTTTTTGAACATATATTTTGCATTCACAGAACCTCTTCCCTCAACAAAATATTCTGGTCATCTCACTAACAAACACTTTCCATTACCAGGCATATTGATAACTAATATAAAACCCTACAACAAAGTCACTGAGGATCTATGGAGCAAATCTACCATACCATACCAGCACCAACTTCCAAAACTCACATAAGGAGCCTACCCAAAAAAAGCATCACTATGAATACTGCAGCAGTCCCTGGAACATCCAACACCTATTTGAAAGGCTGAACAATTCAGATTACTACAATACAGATCCCTACATACCAACTCCATGTTAACAGAACACCTGGCCTTGGTCACACATATAGAACACAGACCCTCACCAAGTACAGAATAAGTGACCATAACTTAAAAATAAGCATGCAATGTGTGCCTTTGAATCAGTCCTGATGACCCAGAAGCTCCTGGGTTTTCTTGGCAGTGTCACTGGAAGTAGATTGCCAGGCCTTTCTTCCGAGGCAATGGAGGATTAAGTGGCTTTCCCAAGGCCACAAGGAGTGCTAGTAGGAATTGAACCCTGGTTGCTTGGTTACCAAGCCAGTGTTCTAACCACTAGGCTACTCCTCCACTCATAAGTAGATAAAAATTAAACTGCAACCCCAAGAAGTCAGATTCTGCATACAATGCAACACCAGAGAAATAGAAAGAGATGCATTTCCCTGTACTGTGTAAAATATAAAGATAGTACCAAGTCCAATCATTAAATTGAAAATAAAATTCTCTTCTACCTTTATTGTCTGACCATTTTATTCTCTGATCATGCTGATCCCAATCTGAGGTTTTTGCTTTCCTCCACCTCCCAATGCCCCATTCCCTACCTACTTCCTACCTATGGGGGGCGGCATGAGGGTTATGCAGAGCCATGTGCGGAGATTCATTACTGCATCATTTGCATACATTTGGTATACTTAGTTTACAGCTTGTCGTGCTGTGATGGCTTGTGTGCATCAGTGATGCTGAGAACTAAACTATTGGTAGCTTAGCTATTGGCAGGATCTCCCAAGATAGACAGGACTAGGCTGTGGTGCCAGACCAAGACAAACCACCCATCTGGGCAGCAGCAGAATGGGATGGTGTTGGCGGCGGAAGATCACATTTCTGTGACAACTATAACACTAGAATTACCTGCGTGGAAGAAAGTCCTAGCAAATCTACTTCTGTATCTTGCCACGAAAATCCAATGGATAGTCACAAAACAAATTGTACTATAGTGCTAGAAGACAAGACCCCCAGGTCGGAAGGCACTCATAGTAACATAGTAACATATTTGACGGCAGATAAAGACCAGCATGGTCCATCTAGTCTGCCCAGCAAGGCAGCAAGAGTAGGTGCACCTGCCACTCCGAGCAGGTCGCCCCCCCCCCCCCCATGCCTTTGTTTAGGTGTGTACCCACCGCTCTGTGTAGGTCACCTTTATTTGCTCAGATATAAGAGATACTTATGTTTATTTTTATTTCATCCTGCTGCTATAAAGGGATCCACTGTGTCTGTCCCATGACATTTTGAATTCTGTCACTATATTTGTCCCCACCACTTCCATCGGGAGGGCATTCCAAGTATCCACTACCCTTTCAGTGAAAAAGTATTTCCTGACATTGCCTTTCAATTTACCCCCTTGCAGCTTCATGTTATGCCCTCTAGTTTTACAGGTTCCCCATCTTTGGAAGAGGTTTGTTTGTTCATTAATACTCTTTAAGTATTTAAAGGTCTGAATCATATCTCCCCTATCCCTCCTCTCCTCCAGAGTATACATATTTAGGTCTGCAGGTCTCTTCTCATAAGTCTTCTGATGCCGGCTCCAAAACATTTTGGTTGCTTTCCTCTGAACCGCTTCCAGCCTTTTTATATCCTTTGCGAGATATGGTCTCCAAAACTGAACACAGTATTCCAAGTGAGGCCTCACCAGTGACTTGTACAGTAGCATTAGTACCTCTTCCTTTCTGCTGGTAATTCCTCTCTGTATGCAACCCAGCATCCTTCTAGCTTTTGCCACTGCCTTGTCGCACTGTTTCGCCACCTTGAGATCCTCAGAAACAATGACTCCGAGATCCTTCTCCTGGTCCATGCACACCAACCTCTCGCTCCCCTATCACGTACAATTCTGTTGTAGTTGTTGTTATGGAAGGACAGACTAGATAGGCCATGTGGTCTTTTTCTGTCATCATGTTTCTATGTTTCTATGGAAATTCATGTGAGCTCTGAAGGTATGGATTGAAGACCAGGTGGTGGCCTGGCAAATTTCCATCATGGGGATGGAACGCAGGTTGGCCACGGAAGTAGCCATGAATGTGATGCACTGTGCCGTGACTCTCTAGTCTAGTAGGATCCCCTCTTGCTCATAGGCAAGGGCAATGCAGTCTGCCACCCAAGTGGACAGAGTTTGCTTAGCCACTGGGAGCCCCAGATGGCTGGGGTCATAGGATACGAAGAGCTGTTGAGCTTTGCGGTGGCCCTGAGTCTATTGCAGGTAGAAGGACAGGGCTCTCTTGCAGTCCAGAGTATGGAGAATGATTTCCGCTCGTCCGGCGTGAGACCTGGGAAAGAAGATGGGGAGTACCACCTCCTGATTGAGATGGAATAAGAGCACCACCTTCGTCAGAAACTTAGGGTGTGTGCAGAGCACCACCATGTTCTTGTAGAACCTGGTGTAGGGAGTCTCTGCCATCAGAGCTTGGAGCTCGCTGACTCTGCGAGCTGATGTGAGTGCTACCAGGAAGGCAACCTTCCAGGAGGGGTACCGCAGGTAGCTAAAGGCTCGAATGGAGGCTTAGTGAGTTACGAGAGCACCACATTAATGTCCCATTCCGCCGCCAGAGGGCGGACGGAGGTTTGGACAACATGAGGCTCTGTAGGAACCGAGACACAAGGGGCTGAGCCGAGAGGAGCTTCCCCTCAGCAGAGTGGTGATGTGCCGCGATGGCGCTCAGGTGTACTCTGACCGAGTTGGACTTTAGTTCCGCCTGCGATAGGTGGAGCAGGTACTGGAGTACCTCATGCACTAAGCAGGAGAATGGGTTTGTCCGCTTTTCTGTGCACCACAGTGTGAAACATCACCACTTGAAGGCGTATACCCTTCTCATGGAGGCCTTCTGAAAGGCCAGGAGGATGTCTTCCACATCCCGTGGAAGGTTGAAGGGAGCTAGTGCTACCCTTTCAGCAGCCAAGCCATGAGTGAGAGGGACCCCAAGTTGGAGTGTAGGAGAGAGCCTTGCTCCTACGGGAGTAGTCCTGTGGCTTGGCCCAGGGAGATTGGTGGTACCATCGAGGAGCAACGGGAATCAGGGCTGTCTGGGCCACCAAGGGGTTATCAGCACTAGCTGAGCATTGAACAGGGTCTTGGCAATCAGTGGCACTGGAGGGAAGGTGTACTGAAGGCCTTCTGACCACAGGATGAGGAATGCATCCGCCGCTACCCAGGACGGGTGCAGTCGGCAGGAGCAGAAATGGGGCAACTGCATACTGTCCGGGCTGGCGAACAAGTCCATCACTGGGATGCCCCAGAGCCAGAACAGCCGTGAGGCTACTGTTGGGTCCAGGAGCCACTCAAGTAGCTGGAGTACCCTGCTCAGCTTGTCCACCAAGACATTGTCCTGGCCTGGGAGGTAGACCGCCCTCAGGAGCATCCCTCTGCATGTGGCATATGAGCAGAGGGCTACCGCCTCCTGGCAGAGGGGTACGACCCCATTCCCTCCTGTTCATGTAGAACATCGTGACCTGATTTTCAGTCTGGATCAGCACCACCTGGTGCTGCAGCTGGTGGCTGAAGGATTTGAGGGCCAGGAATATGGCCCTGATTTCCAGCAGATTGATCTGCATTTCGGAATCCCTCTGGGACCAACAGCCTTGTGTCCGGAGACTCTCACAATGTGCTCCCCAGCCCATTAGATAGGTGTCCATGGTGAGGACTTTCTGGGGGGTGGGTACCTGAAAGGGCATCACGGCCTGAAGGTGACCTGGATTCTGCCACCATCCAAGTGAGACTGCCAGCTGATGGGTGACATGCACTCTGTCCCAGATCCTGCCTGTAACTTGGGTCCACTAGGAGCGAAGGCACCACTGTGCTGCCCTAATGTGTAGGCGGGCATCTGGGGTCAAGTGGACCATAGAGGCCATGTGTCCCAGTAAGCGGAGGAGAAGCCGGGCGGGCATTGTCCTGCACCATAGCACCTCTGTGGCTAGTTCCCTGAGGCGTACTGACCTCTCTTGAGGGAGGTGAGACTTGTGGTAGTTTATGACAAACCCCAGGTGCTGCAGGACGTTTATGGTGCGTCTGGTGGTGCATTGTGTCTCTGCAGCTGTGGCCCCCTTTATGAGCCAGTCATCCAGGTAGGGGAAGACGAAGTCCCCTTGAAATCTGAAGTGGGCCGTGACCACCACGAGGCACTTTGTAAAGACCCTTGGAGACGAGGCTAGCCCAAAGGGCAGTACCCTGTATTGGTAGTGTTGTCCCCCCACCATGAACCGGAGGTATTTTCTGTGGCTGGGGTGGATTAGAATATGAGTGTAAGCATCCTTTAGGTCTAAGGAGCAAAGCCAGTCTCCCTACTGGAAGAATGGCAGCAGTGATTCAAGGGAGAGCATCTTGAACTTCTCCATGACCAGAACCTGTTGAGCTCTCACAGGTCCAGGATGGACCTGAGGCCCCCAGTCCTCTTGGGGACAAGGAAGTACTTGGAGTAGAATCCGGTGCCCCAGAGGTGTTTTGGGACTGGCTCCACTGCTTTGTCCTGGAATAGTCCTGCTAGCTCAGTGAGGAGCCGGGTCTGGTGAAGGAGAGGCCTGGTGGGTTCCCCTGGGAAGAACTCAGGTGGTGTCTGATGTAGGTGGAGGAGGTAACCCTCCTTGACCACCTGTATCACCCAGGCATCGGTGGTGATGACTGTCCACCTGTAGGCAAACAGGGCTAGCCCCCCCCCCCCCACTGTGGGGAGCAGAGGACCCCCTGGGAGTGTGAGGGTCATGCCCAGGTAGTCAAAAGCCTCCCCTGGCTGGGCCTGAGCTGGTACCTGGGGCTTCAGGGCTTTATGCTTTCTGGGACCCCATGTCCCTGGCCTTTCTGTTGCTGGGTCTGCTGAGGGTTCAAGAAGATTTGGAAGTGCGGAGTAGAACTGAAGCCCTCTTTCTTCCTCGGGAAGAAGGGCTTTTTCCCCGGTGTTGACAGGCTGGTTCTCTTTAAATACTTGGTTTCTATCTCCGCTGCTTTGTCCGCCATAGGTTTCCTGGACAGGTTTTCACCTGTGCAGGGGACGTTGATCAATTTGTCATTGTATCCATTGTTCCAGATCGAATGACTGCAGCCATGCCTGGCATCGTGCCCCAATGCCTGCGGCGGTCACCCTAGCCAATGACTCGAAGTCATCATAGACTGCTCGGGACAGGAACTTTGAACATTCCTTTACCACCGAGGTTAGGGTTTTGAACCTCTGTAAGGGTTCTCCATCGAGGTCTACCGAGAATCCCCCAAGCTCCCTCGACAGTTCCTTAAGGTACATGCCGATATAGAGCTGGTATGAGTGGATTTGGCACATTAGCATCGAGCCCTGGAAGGCCTTTCAGCCAAGGGAATCGAAAGTTCAGACCTCCCTGCCAGGTGGTACCGATGAGTGTGTCTTTTGGCTCTTAAGCCATTTTGATAATGGTAATAAAATTAATTTTTATAACACACTGTTAATTTTGTGCTATATTTAAACATATAGGTTATTGATATATATGTTATTTGAGATATTATTTTCATATTCTAAATTAGTTCAATGTATTAGTAAAAGGAATTTTTTGCATTGTGTTTTTTTTGATTGGCTCCTAAGCCAGTGCATGGCCAACTCTATGACCATTGAGTTGTGGGAGAGCTGGATTTTTTGGAACCCAGGCTCCGGCGTACCTGGTACATGGTGTCAAGGCGCCTACTGACAATTGATACAGACACTGGTGTTTCCCACATCCAAAGGAGTAGGCGGTCGAGGAACGGGGGCACTGGGTCCATAAGAGTTTGAGTTTCCTTCGGAGGTGCCTCGTATTGGAGTATCTCCAATTCCTCGGTTTGCGGGTCCTCCTCGGCCTCGGTCTGGATTGCGAGAGCCTTGGCCATATCCTTCACAAAATCGAGTAATGCAACATCCTCGGGTGGGGAGCAGTGTCAGGTCGCCGGGGGAGATGGGTCCGAGGGCAATTCACGGTGTTGCCTCGTGTCTGGGGATTCTTCGTCCGCGGTCTCCCATTTGGACTCAAAATTGGAGTATAAGTCCAATGCCACATGATCACCTTGATTAAAGGCAACACTCTGTGGTACAGAGGCCCAGAGGTTCGACAGTCCGAACCACAGGCGATCGCCAGAGAGGACCGGTATCCGAGGAATGGGACCGGGATCTCGACTGGGGCCAGGGGCTCTCTCGAGACCGATGGCGCCTTGAGGACTGGCTTGACGGTCCAGGGAAGCTCCTAACCCCAACACCCCTAAAAATCTCACCCCCTTTCCCAAAGACTCCCCACCACCCCCCAGGCCTACCTTTCCAATCTCTAGTGGGCATCTGGCTCCGGGTTTCAAAATGGCAGCTCACACCTTCTAGCAGTAGTCTCAGTATCAATACACAGATCAAGCCCTTATAGGGCAGCTTAATCCCTAGCAAGGCAAAACTTCTGTGTTATTCCCTTAATGCACATTAGTAACTATCCCTCTTATCTTTAGTTTCATGACATCAAGCAAAAATTCCCAATCACCCAGCATTAAAAAGAGCAATTGTTTCCAAATGGGTTAGTTTTGTGCATACGATGATAGTAACAAACCCAATCCAGGGTATATATCATATGACCTTAAAAAGCTATAGGATCACTCCATTAACACTGCACTTGTTTCCGCTATGCTTGTTAAGGCTTTACTCCACAACTCCTTTAACTCACCACACTTTCAGATGGAATGCATGTAAGTACCTCTGTATGACTTATATTTAATACCCACATTTCATCCAAGCACCTTTTTCTCTCATGAGGGAGAGCCCTAGATGTAGTGTATTTAGATTTCAGTAAAGCCTTTGACACTGTACCTCACAGGCGACTTATAATCAAACTGAGCACCCTAGGGATGGACCCTAAAGTTACTGCTTGGGTTAGAAATTGGTTGGGTGGGAAGCGACAAAGAGTACAGGTAAATGGAGCTCACTCTGAGGAGAAGGAAGTTACCAGTGGTGTGCCCCAGAGATCTGTCCTTGGTCCAATTCTTTTTAACATCTGTTAGTGATATAGCGGAAGGGCTGTCGGGTAAGGTTTGCCTCTTTGCGGATGATACCAAAATCTGCAATAGAGCAGACACCCAGGAAGGTATAGATAACATGAGGAGGGATCTAGCTAAGCTTGAAGAATGGTCTAGAACAGCGGTTCTCAACCTGTGGGTCGTGACCCCCACGGGGGTTGCCACAGGATTTAGCGGGGGTCGCCTCGCCTCACCTCACTCCGCCGTTAAAAAAAATAAAGCACCCAAGATGCTGCCGCTGCCAAGTCCGCTTCTCGGCAGCGGCAAACTCACCGCCTCCCAGTCCCTTCTAATGCAGCCGTGGCTCCCTGCCTCTTAGGGAACCGCGGCTATGCCAGTAAAACCGTTGCGAAGCCTTCCTATCTCTTGACGGGCTCCGTCCGTGCAGCATTGTCCCACCTCCAAAGGAAGTTGTTTACCACTTCCTTTGGAGGCGGGACAATGCTGCACGGAGCCCGTCGAGAGACAGGAAGGCTCTGCAACGGCTTTACAGGTATAGCCGCGGTTCCCTAAGAGACAGGGAGCCGTGGCTGTAGAAGAACAGCAGAGCAGCAGCAGGCAGACAGGGAGAGGGGAGGAGGGGGCAGAGAACCTGTAACGGGGCTGACATGGAGGGATGGATGGATGGATGGATGGAGTGAGGGAGGGAGGGAGGGAGGGGGCTGACATGGACAGGGGGGCTGACATGAATGGAGGGAGGGCTGACATTGATGGATGGGGGGCTGACATTGATGGATGGAGGGAGGGATGACAAGGAGAGAGGGGGGCTGACATGGATGGAAGGAGGGGAGGGCTGACTTGGAGAGAGAGGAAGGGAGGGAGGGGTGGCTGACATTGATGGATGGATGAAGGGAGGTAGGGAGGCTGACATGGACAGAGGGGGGCTGACATGGAGGAAGGGGGGCTGACATGGATGGATGGAGGGAGGGGAGCTGACATGGACAAAGGGGACATACTGTATAGGGGGCATACTGTACATACTGTACAGGGGACATACTGTACAGATGGGCAATAAATGGTGGACAGAGGGGAGAGACAGTGCAGGTTAGGATTAGAATGGGCAGATGGGGGGGCTAGGACTGGTAATGGGTTGATTAGGGAAAGCTAGGACTGGGAATGGACTGATCAAGGGGGGTTGGGACTGGTAATGTGCTGATAGGGGGGTAGGACTGGTAATGGACTGATGGGGGCTAGCACTGGAAATGAGCTGATCGGGGAGGTTAGGACTGGAAATGGGTTGATGGGGGGATAGGACTGGTAATGGGCTGATTAGGGGAGCCTAGCACTGGTAATGGGTTTGAGGAGGGACTAGCACTGGAAATGAGCTGATTAGGGGAGGCTAGGACTGGTAATGAGCTGATGGGGGGGGTAGGACTGGTATTGGGCTGATTAGGGGAGGCTAGGACTGGTAATGGGGTTAAGGGGGGACTAGCACCGGAAGTGAGCTGATTGGGGGGCTGCGACTGGGAATGGGCTGATTGTGGGGAGGGGAGGATAGAGCTGCTGGCTCTGGAAGAAAACTGGGGGCTAAGGCTACAAATGGGCTGATGCGAGGGGATGGGAGAATGGGACTGGAAGAGAGTGGATCTGAGAGGGGCTGCCATGGTATTTTTACTAGAAGGGACTGGTCAGTGGGGAAGGAGGGGGACTGGAAGGGAATGGACACCAGTGGCAGTCATGGGAATGCAAGTTGACATTGGAAGGTACTGAGAGTGAGGACTGGAAAGGGGCTGATACTGGGGAGGGTTACTGGGACTGGAAATAGGCTGATGGAAAAAAGTGAAGAAAACAAAAGAAGAGATAAGAAATGGCAGATGGACCATAGACCACAGAAAGGGAGTTAAGGAAGACAGGAAAGCAGAAGCCTCAGATCGGGACCAGCATAATCAGAGAATAAATTGGTCAGACAACAAAGGTAGAAAAAATAATTTTATTTCATATTAGTGATTTGAATACAAATTCATCATAATTTTGAAATCAAATATTGTTACGTGTTATTGTGATTAATTATTGTGGTTTAAATAAGTAAATTTTATAAATAAAAACATATTGCAAAGGCCTATAATATATTAATAATTCAACAAATGATTACAGCGACAGTGCTGTAAAGGAAGAGAGAGGCATTTGATTTTATCATTGGGGTCACCACAAGTTGACCAATGGTAAAAGGGGTCACGGTACAAAAAAGGTTGAGAACCACTGGTCTAGAATTTGGCAGCTGGGATTTAATGTTAAAAAATGTAAGGTCATGCATTTGGGCTGCAGCAATCCAAGGGAGCAATATAGTATAAGGGGTGAAGTACTTTTGTCCACTAAAGAAGAGCGGAATCTAGGCGTGGTTGTGTCTGATGATCTTAAAGTAGCTAAACAGGTAGAAAAGGCGACGGCAAAATCTAGAAGGATGCTTGGGTGCATACGGAGAGGAATGGCTAGCAGAAAAAAGGAAGTGTTAGTGTCTCTGTATAAGTCTTTGGTGCGACCTCATTTGGAGTATAGTGTGCAATTCTGGAGACCGCACCTTCAAAAGGATATAAACAGGATGGAGTCAGTACAGAGGGTGGCTACTAAAATGGTTAGTGGTCATCACTATAAAGCATATGAGGACAGACTTAAGGATCTTAATATGTACACCTTAGAGGAAAGGCAGGATAGAGGAGATATGATAGAGATGTTTAAATACCTCCGTGGTATAAATGTACAGGGGGAGAGCCTCTTTCAATTGAAAGCAAGTTCTGCTACAAGGGGACATGGGATGAGGATGAAGAGGGATAGATTCAGGAGTGATATGCGGAAATATTTCTTTACAGAAAGAGTGGTGGATCCGTGGAATAGTCTCCCAGTGGAGGTGGTAGAGAAGAGAACAGTATCTGAATTCAAAAAAGCATGGGACAAACACAGAGGATCTCTAAAGGACAAAGGGGTATGTTTACTAAAGCGTCTTAAAGTGCGCGCTGTAACGTTATCGCGTGATAATGGCGCGTCTGCAGGCGCACAGGTACCTTATGGCGCGATAACGTGCGCAGCGGCGCAAACGAGCGCTGAAGGTGGGGAAAGGCTCCCGGAGGAAGGCTCCCCAGGGGCGGAGAGAAGAGGTCAATGGGTGGAGAGTGGGATGGGAGAGGCTCCCCGCACACTAACGCTGTGAAATCCGAGGCTCAAAAATAACGCCAGTGAAACCCTGGCATTAGAGCCGATTTAAAGGGAACAGAAACCATTTCTGTCAGCAAAACCAGAGAAACCTACAAAAAAGTGATAAGTGTGATACATGTGCATGGAACAAAAGTGCAAATAAACATTGAAAATGACCCCAACAAAATATAAAAAACACATAACCAAGCTGGGCAATAGTGATATTAATGGGAAACAGGAAAAAACACTCCCCAGAAAGCACCAAAAAAAAGATATGAATTGTGGAAGGGTCCACGCTCCGTCCCCATACAAGGTGAATGATCCCACAGTGAAATAGCACTGATCAGGGTTTTCCCTTTCCAGTGAACAGTGTCCCTATGGCATGCACATGTTCCACAACAGCAGGGTGGGCATGTCGGAACGGGCAACTGGACAGATGCTGGAAAAGGGGACACAGAGGGCTGCAGGCGGCACATGCTGTGGAGAAGCTGGGCCACAGTGCAGACTGGGGTGATGCCTAGGTGGCCCATACGAATGCTGAAACAGTAGAGCAGCCAGACAGCAACTGATGAGGGCCCAACACGGGCACGAGTGTGTTTGCCACAGTGTCACAGGGGATAGTACCCAGCAGGTACCCCCAAGGACACAGAACATTGGCAGGCGGTGCTGGGGGGAAGCGTGGACACCTATGCAGGCACCCCTACCCCAGAACACACACCATAGGCTGCTGCCTACCCACACACTGGATGGCCTGAGAATGCACACCATCAGCTCCACCAGCAGAAGGGCTTGTCAGCATGGTGGCAGAGGGGTACTGGTGGTGGAGGGGGCAGTGGCTGCTGCCCACAGCACACCATGGTCTAGCCCTGTTCACGTGGGTGCCCTGCACTGCAACAGACAGGCTCTGTCTGACAAACAGTCATGGTATCTCAAGGGAGTGCATTGTCTCTGTGGCCACAGTGTGGTGCAGCACACACAGACAGTGTGCTCAGGAGCAGAAGGTCACAGGTTCAAGTCCCAGCTGTGCCTCCTGCCAACCCAATCCCCACATTTTACCCACCACAAAAATGTGGTAATACAGACAGAACCTTTAGTGCAGATAACGTAAACATGCCCGAAACATCTACATTTTACCCTACAGAGCACAGACACAAGAAACATGCGCATTACCTAGAGCAGAGTCCCCCAAATGCAGTCCTGGAGGGCCACAAAACATTCACGTTTTATGCTTTTTCTAATAAAGATGTATGTGCTGCATTTCCATGCACCACCCCCATATATCTCATGCATATTCATTAGGGACAGCAGGAAAATATGAACAGTGTTTGGCCCACCAGGACTAGAGTTGGGGACCTCTGCCCTACAGCAGCGGCCAACAGGAGCAGAAAGAACCGCACCCACAGGCTCCATTATCGAAAGCCTCATGGAGAAGCAGGATATCGGGCCTTGCGTACATCTCACAATACTAGTACTTGCATACCTTAGCAATGCCACCCTAAACCTGGGAATATGGTACACATATATCAAAAGGTTGCTATGATTATTGGCAGATAGCAATTCCTAAGTTAAGCACAATATGCTCATTGAGCTGTATCATACCAATATCTCTGATGTCTGTGGAGTGTGTTTCAGGTCTGGTGTCTGACAGTGTTCACCACCCTGGGGAATGACCCCAACAGTATTGCATACCATAGCCATGCCTGCGCTTTGACCAGGACTGGTGAGTTGGCCAGGACTGCAAAACTCTCTATATTTGCACAATGCTGGCATAGGTGTGGGAGTGTGTGTCTGTCCAGCCAGTGTGTGGTGGTTGCAACACCTTACTCAGCCCACACTGTTTGCACTGTGTCCAGTGTTGGCTTGCCAATGTGCATAATGATGAGCAAGGTACTGTGGGTATAGCTCGGACAGGGTGGCCACAGCATGTCCTGCTGGGAGGTTACTCTCACCCTGACTGAGCAGTCACCATGGCATGGCTAGGTCCCCCATAGTGCTAATAGTATCTCTCTCAAGTGATATCTATGGGTTGCCTTTTTTGGGGGCCTAATCACTAATCTATCTGCTTGGTGGGTGTGCTGACATCCCAGTTTTGGGTGCACACATTTCTTCCAGTAATATGCACTATGGACTAGCTAGCAGACTGTTTGCAGTTAGTATGTGTAAGGCTGGAACACCTTGCAGGGTGCAGCGGCTGCAGATTCACTGTGCTTGCTGCTGGAGAATGTCAGATAGTGGTGGTGAGTAGCTGAGCATTTCCATGCCTCCTGTCTGTCTGCTATCACCGTATGGATGCGTACAGAAATGCATGGACTACCCTGTATGTTGTCTGTCCCCTACCTGGACTGAGGTTGTTGGTCCCCTCTACCAGCAGCATTGCAATGATGTAGAATGTGGATCTGTTGCTGGGAGTTCCTGAGCTCCAGAGGGCAGTTTGGGTGGTACTACATAATCCGCCTATGGGTCCAAACAGCCCCGCCCCCATAAATCATGTCGCCATGGCACCCACACAGGATATGTAGTATTCTGGGTGCATCAAAGTGCTCAAGGGCTAAACTTGACTGAGAAATAAAAGATGGACACAGGTGTATTTGGCAGTGTATCTGCAAGACCTACCCATCACACACTGGCACTGATGGGGACTCACACAATAGCCTCTCTCAGCTAAGCCAGGTGCTGTGGACATGGTGCTGGGTGGCCCACCTCACCCTCAGGGTGAGCACAGGACCAGCACAATGTGACAGTCAGTACCTATCTGTGCCAGTAACACACATGCTCAGTACTCCCTACCAGGCTGAGGTGGTGTGGGGGCGCATGCCCCATCCTGTGGTTATCTGTAGATTGCTGATTTGTATGTGTGGTTTAACCCTATCCTGGTAACCACAGCAGACAGGTCGTGTAGTGGGCTGCAGTCCTACTGTAGCTAGCCAGGAGTTTGTTAGCAGCTATGGAGATGTAGCCCACTGGTGACTTCACTGCCTGTGGAGCCAGAGGTCATGGTTTTGATCCCACAGTGGGGTTATTTGATAGGGCTGTCTGAGGCATTTTCTTTTCTAATTTAAATTGGTGCTGCCAGCAACAACACCCTCAGTGCTGTAGCCTGAAGGTGCCTCAAAAACGCCCTATAAGGTGCCCTAAAGGGAACATTATAGGGTGCCGTGGTGGACAGTGTACCTTATTATGTGTCCTCAGGAGTGCCGCATAGGGTGCATGATGTGGCACCTTAGGTTATGGCAATGTGAGGGTGTGTTTGCTGGCAGCACAAATCAAAAATAAAATCCAAATGCCTCACAAAGCACTGCTGATATTAAAGGGTAATGTCTCAGGCAGTCATATGCAAAAGCCGCACTGTGGGAATGAACCCATGACCCCTGTATCATCAGGCGGTTTGTCAACCAATGTGCTACACCTCTGCCACTAGGTCTGTATGCCAGCACAACTACCTACCATTAACACACATTAATGTGGTACACCTACCTCCATCGTGTCATAATGTGCAGTACGTAACCTATTGCGTGAGGCCAACGTTTAGACCAGAAGGCCCCCTCCCTCCCCCCCCCCCCCCCATGGCATCCTGCACATCATTGCTGGGCTCACATTAAGATGGATTAATGAACATACCCCATAGGCACACACAACCCCATATCACCAGGGTGAGTGACAGCCCACGTTGATGGGCGCTCACGACTCCTTGTTGTAAATGTTTAGCCAGTCACTGCTATACGAAAAGGCATAGGACACCGGTTCCAACAGTACCCTAGGAACCAGTGGTGATGGGTTCGAGACCCAACTGTGTAAACAACAAGCAAAAATTCGAATTGTGTTTTTAAATTTCAGACACATCAGTGCAATGTCTGTCTGCATCATAGATCTGTATAAATATTGTTGGCGACACCATATCCTGTGCGGCAGAAAGATGCGCCCATGCGCACGTGTTGCAATGCGCAGATGGTGCACTGCGTGTGTTGCGGCGTGCGTGCATGCGTTCCTCATTGGTGACAGTGTTGAACATGGCCACCAGATCAAGGAAGCCTGCGTTCACCACCCAGGAGCTATGCTACCTGGCACAACTGATTTCCATGAGGCAGCACAAGCTGTTTCCTGGGTCATCCAGGCGGCAGGACCTGATGAGGGTCCAGAGGGCGTGGGATCGTCTGACATGGCATCAAAGTGGGCTGTCAGTCACCCTGGGGATATGGTCCTGTGTGCCTATCCAGTTCAATACATTCTCCCTATCCCCAGGAGTCCTGACAGCCAATCAAAGTGGGCTGTCAGTCACCCTGGGGATACGGTCCTGTGTGCCTATCCAGTTCAATACATTCTCCCTATCCCCAGGAGTCCTGAGAGGCCATCAAAGTGGTCTGTCACTCACCCTGGTGATACAGTCCTGTGTGCCTATCCAGTTCAATACATTCTCCCTATCTCCAGGAGTCCTGAGAGGTCAACAAAGTGGGCTGTCAGTCACCCTGGGGATATGGTCCTGTGTGCCTATCCAGTTCAATACATTCTCCCTATCCCCAGGAGTCCTCAGAGGCCATCAAAGTGGGCTGTCAGTCACCCTGGGGATATGGTCCTGTATGCCTATAAAGTTCCATACATTCTCCCTATCCCCAGGAGTCCTGAGAGGCCATCAAAGTGGCCTGTCAGTCACCCTGGTGATATGGGGTTGTGTGTGCCTATCCAGTTCAGTACTTTCTCCCTATCCCCAGGAGTCCTGAGACCTGCGTAAGGTGTACTGTCAGTCACCCTGGTGCTATGGTGTATGGTGCTGATGATGTGTGCTAGGACACCCAACCCCCAGGGGGCCTGAGACCTGATTGCAATGGTGGGTATGTCATTCAGATATTTTGTTAGGTTATGGCAGGTAGGTTGCACATCTGCCCTAGTCTGTGAGATCAACACCTCATCACACACGTCTGTGATGTATCCAGATGGTATGATAGGTGCAGATGTGGATGTGTGTAACAGCACCCCACCCCCATGAGCTATAAAAACTGATTACGAAGGCCTGTAACAGAGCCATGTCCCCAGAACTGTATGCTGAGTCAGGTCACACATCTGCCCACTTGCTAGGAATCACACACCTGGTTGCAGATGAACATTACTGATGGTGTTGGAAGGATACATGCACCTATTGTGGTTGCACAGCCCAGACTGAAACCCCGACATGAGCACAGGTGGCAATAGCCTATTCTGGTGCAATGGCCCCTGTCCCTGGTGTTGGCAGCCACACCTGCCCTGAGCATATAAGGCCCAGGTCATAGGAACATAACAACATAAGATAGGCCATACTGGGTCACAAACACGTCCATCAAGCCCAGTATGCTCTTTGCAACAGTGGACAATCTAGGTCATACGTACCTAGCAGTATCCCCAAGAGAGACAGGTTCCACAATGCGTGTAGTGGGTCAAGCATTGCTATGCTGGGCCTCGTAGAAACCCAAATGTCATGGTAGTGGCCCCTGGCAAGGTGCATAGGGCCACCCACCCAACGTCCCATGTATGGACACATCACCCATGTTTGTTAGGATATCAGGTTGCCAGTGGGGTTCGGTCGGATGATGTGTGTAGATCATGACAACAAAAATGGGTTCACCAGACCACATACTGGGTTAGGGGGCTTACCCTGGACACCATCATTGGCAACCCAAACGTGGCATGGTCGTGCAATGTCATGCAAAGGGGCCACAGGGGAATGGAATGGTGTGTTCAGGGTGCCATGTACACTGCACAAAGGTGTCACTACACAAATGCCCAGAGCCACAGCTACGCATGCAGGTGGCACTGGGAACAGTTAATCTCCTGGAACAAGCTGGAAGTAGTCCTCACATGTGGGTATCATCGGTACCGACGGAGCCTGTGTGGGAACGCTCTCCAGCGTCCAATAGGAAAACTGTTGGGAGCATCCCACAGCGCCTGCGTGCTGCCTTCCCGCCTTTCAAAAATGCCTCTCTCCAGTTTGTTGTATTCCACAGAGCCAGCAGGTCATCGTTCCTGTCATTGGTGAAAAACATCTATTCTATTGCCACTCCTGTGGCAGCGTCTACCTTTTTCTATTTACCGGTACCACTGGTCTTGTAAGTTCTATTTCTAAAAGGTCAGATTTCCACACACAAACCAAAATTTAAATTAAAAAAGAGGGAAAATCTCCTTTGTAGGTGTCCCCCAGTTTGGCCTTAGGCCCCAATCCCTCCTCCATCATGGAAAAGCACTCCTTGGGTTATAAAAATATGCTCAAAAAGTGCCGGTACCTTCTCCGTCACTGACAACCATGATTGGTGTTGCAAATGCTTATGGCCGTATCACTCCATGTCTGAATGTTTGGCCTGTGGGATGTTATCCAAGAGGGGTTGGCAGCACAGAGCAGCCAAGCTCGGTACCCTCTTTCCCTCCGACGCGGTCTCGGTGGCAGCCATGTCTTTAAGGGCTTCCCCTTCCTCCCATGGATCTCAGGTAACCAAACACAAATCTTGACGTTCCTCAAATGGTAGAACCCCCTCCAAACATCGGAATGCCTCCGGTATTGCCTGTGAGGAACACGCTCCAGCCAAACAGCCCCGGTGTGACTCCCTGGCCTCCAAAGCCACTTTGGGGCTCCAGGAAGTTCGGGAGGCCTCAACCTCGTCCAAACTCCTGGTGCCATGCTCTGGGGTACTGTCTTTGGCCGGTACGCATACACAGGCATCGGCAGGGTTGATGGACCAGAGGATTGTGGCCATCGAATGCAGTCTGGCGCCTATCCTTGCAGCATCAAAGACCTTGGTACCACCCCAGACCCTGCAAATTCCAGCACCGGTATCCGCAGCAATTGCGGAACCGGCATCGGCAACTGCACCATTGGTGCCGATGAGTACTGGTATTGACTCCCTGGTAACGGGTCACTCTGATCCCGAGGCCAATCGGTACCAATACCACACTTTACCTGAGCACCCTGAGAGAAGATACATCCAATCTTCTGAGGAGTCTGATGACTCTGACAGCTCAGAGGGTAACGATGTACCTCTCAAGGATGAGCCTGCTTCTCCCAAGAGGAGATTGTCTCCTCCTCAGGATATGTCCTTCCTGGATTTCATCACACATGTAGTCAAGGGCCTCTCCATTTCAGTAGTAACTGAATCTGAGCACAGGGCACAGGAGCCAGAGATTCACCAATATCCCCAAATTACAAAGGAGGCAGCCACCCTGCCAATACATCAGATTTTACAGGATCGTCTTTTGAGAATGTGGGGGACTCCTCTTACCACCTCTCCACATTCTCACAGGCTGCCTACTATGTATCATATGCCTCCGTCCCCTGGTTTAAAGAAAACACAGCTCACTCATCACTTCATTGAGGTCGAGTCTGCTATGAGGAGAATTAAAAGTTACAAAAACATGCCACCAACCCTCCTGGTAGGGAGTGTACGACCTTAGATGCTTTTGGTCGCCATGTCGTCCAAACATCCATGCTGTCAGGCAGGATAGGTTCCTATATCCTGTACATGGGAATGTTCCTGAAGGAGGTTGCAGGAGATCTACAACTGGTAGGTCCACATCTCCCAGATGACAGAGGACACGACTATTTAGCACTTGTCAAGTATGCCCAGAACATTTATAAAGGTGACTGTTTGGCGTGCATAGGCAGAGTCTCTGCCATTGCTATTGGGGCAAGGAGACTTGGCTGGCTGCAAGCCTCTCACCTGGAACACTGGTTACAGGATAAACTGGCCAACATCCCCTGTACTGGTGAAAAACATTTTGGGAAGAACCGGCAGGAAAAAGCCAAAGATTTGGATGGTTACAATTTTACCTTGACCAGGCTTTCAAAAATTGTAAATCCTGCAAAGAAGAGAGCCTTAGAATAGCCTTTCCTCTCCAAAAAGAAAGGATACTATCAGTCCAATGCTCAGCAAGGACAACCTGCAGGACAAGCTGCTAGAAAGGGTCAACAATCTACTAAGCAGAGACAGCAGCCTCAGCCCCCACAGGGCCTTTGACTCCATGATCCCTTCCTGCCACTCCAGAGAAAACAACCTTCAACAATCCAAGGAAGGTTAGCTCACCTCATCCACAGATGGAGGCAAATAACATCAGAACCCTGGACTCTGTCCATCATAGAAGAGGGTACAGGCGTCATTCCCAAAGCCTGCCTCCCCCTACAATAGTAAGGACGTTCAGTTGTCAAAATTCCCCCCAACTGAATCCAGAGGTAAAACAGCTCTTACCTCAAGGAGCAATAGAAGAGGTACCTCATCTTCAACAGGGTTCCGGGTTCTACTCCCCCTATTTCCTCATACCAAAGAAAACAGGAGGTCACAGACCCATTTTAGACCTCAGAGAACTCAACAAGTTCCTGTTCCAAGAGAAATTCAAAATGATATCTGTATGAAATGTACTTCCTGATCTACACAGGCAGAACTGCCTTTGTTCTGTAGAGCACAAGGATGCGTACACCCATGTTCTCAGTCAACAATCACACAGAAAGTTCCTTTGGTTCCTCCATCAAGGAAACCACTATCAAAACAAAATTTTCCCGTCAGCCTTGCCTCAGCACCCAGAGTTTTCACAAAGTGCATGGCTGTGGTAGCCGGTTTTGTCCATACCAGGGGAATATTTGTCTGCCCCTACTTGGACGATTGCCTCATCTGGTCAGAGTCACAAACACAAGCCCAGGCCTCTCTCTCATACACAATGCGTGGACTCCAATATCTAGGCCCTGTCATAGATCTCCAGGAATCCTTTCAGACTCCCACGCAATCGCTGGAGTTCATAGGAGCAAGGCTAGATACCAGACTGCCAAAGACCTACCTGACTCAGCCTCGCTGTCCTCGCATTGTGCAACTTGTTTCTTCAGCACTACAAAAGACTCACCTCTCGGCTCGAGAGATGCGTCAGCTACTGGGTCACATGGCATCTACGGTGCATGTGGTCCCCTACGCTCGTCTCCACATGAGGCCAGCCCAATGGGCCCTCTCTTCCCAGTGGATGCAAGCAACAGGCAGTCTTTCAGATCTGATAGTAAACTCAAACCGCCGTACCCTGTCCCTGGACTGGTGGCGGTCAGCACAAAACCTTTTTGAGGGGTCACCCTTCCTGCAAACCCCTACTCAGATCACATTAACAACAGATGCCTCCAAAGTGGGTTGGGCTGCACATCTCCTGGACACCTCCACCCAAGCCACCTGGAATTGTCAGGAGATTCATTTCCACATCAATCTGTTGGAGCTCAGAGCAATTTGCCTGGCTCTTCAAGTATTCCATTCCCTTCTACAGGCCAATATAATACTACTTCACGCAGACAATCAGGTAGCCAAGGTCTATGTGAACAAACAAGGAGGAACAGGCTCTCTGTCCCTTTGCAACGAAGCTCTTCAACTGTGGGCATTTGCCAGAGAGCAGCAGATCCATCTTCCTGCCAGTCTATCTCCCTGGCAAGATCAGAACTCTTGGCCAGGCAGACTCTGTCGTGTTCTGCTTCCGCACAAATGGTCTCTACACATGGACCAACTCTCCAGAGTATTGCAACTCTGGGGAAGTCAAGATGTAGACCTCTTTGCAGTCCATCATATGCCAAACTTACCCGGTTCTGTTCACGGATTCCAGCTCAGGGCTGCTAAGCGAGGGATGCTTTCCTCCTCAACTGGGGGCAGGAATTCCTATATGCCTTTCCTCCCATTCCCTTGATTGCCAAGACCCTATTCAAGCTCACCGAGGGACAGAGGCAACATGATCCTCATAGCCCCACGCTGGCAACACCAGGTGTGGCACCCTCTGCTTCTACATCTGTCCCAGGTTCCACCCCTGGACTTAGGGTCAGCTCCAGACATACTGTCGCAGGAGGAGGGGAAAGTATGGCATTCAAACCCCCAGTCTCTGCCCCTCAGAGCCTGGCTACGGAAGGCTGTAACTGCTTTGGCCTTCCCCGCACTCCGGAAGTGTGAGAGGTCCGTTATGCTTCCAGAAAACCTTCCACAAGGCATTCTTATGCCGTCAAGTGGAAGAGAGATTCCATTTGGTGATCACAAAAGTGCGCCAACCCTCTTGTCATCCCTATAGAAACATTTTTGGACTAACTCCTTTACTTATCAAACACTCGTCTCCAACCTGAGTCAGTCAGAGTCCATTTAAGTGCCATTGCTGCTTCTTCTGAACCCATCAATGGACAACCTATTTCATCCCATCCTCTCATATCCAGCCAAGAGGGAGGAGTAGCCTAGTGGTTGGGGCAGGTACTTCAGGCCGGAAGGTCGGAGGTTCAAATCCCACTAGAGGACAGCAACCTTGGGCCGGAAGGACTGGGGTTTTCTAGTCCCACAGATGCTCCTTGTGGTCTTGGGCAAGCCACGTAACCCTCCATTGCCCATGTTCCCTGTGTATTAGTGTATGTGTCTCATATCCCCGTGTGTTAAATGTATCCCCCAATTGTGTTGTGACCGCTTTGATTGAAGGATAAGGCGGTATACAAAAACTGTCTAAATAAATAAATAAAATAAATATCCAGAATCATGAGAAAGGCCCTTGCATCTAACCGACAACCTCCCCTTAGACCACCTCCAGTGGCATGGGATCCTCAATCTGCCTTTCTAGGCAACAGCTTATGCTGCCACCCTCTTTGAAGCCCTTATATCCACTACCTTTCCTTAAAAGTCTCCTGTCCGTGGAAAGTAATATTCCTTCTTGCATCAGATCCAGCAAGTCATAATCAGTGATTTGCCAGCTCTAGTGGCTGCATCCACCTTACACAACCATTTCACCATGGATAAGGTAGTCCTAAGGAACACATTCCCACACTTCATGGCCTAAGGTGGTTTCGCCCCTCCTTTTCCATTTGAAACCAAGAGGTTCTAGTTACCTGTAGTTGTTCAAAAGCCTCATGCTTCAAATGCAGAGAATACTCGTTCATTACTTTGGACTGTAAAAGAGCTTTGGCTTTTTCATCTGCAGAGGACCCAGCAACACAGGAGGTTCCTCTCAGCTATTCATAACCTCTGATCCTTCCCAGTTTTAGGTGCATCCGTTTACAAAAGATCTCTATCCAACCTGGATTGCTCAATGTATTACTTTTAATTCTATCATAGCAAACACCTTTCACTGGAGGTCCCATGTGATCCTTGCTCGACAATGTGAGAGATTCCATGGCAGCCTCTAGGGGCTCACACCTCCATTCCAGTCTATATTAACGTACCATTTGTGTGAGCCGGGGGCGTACCTGGTCCTCTCGGTTTCACGGCCCACTACTTCTTGGGATAAAGTGTGTCAACGCAGGGATGCTATGGTAATGACGTCAGCTTGACTGTGCTTCATCGCAACACCTCTTCCCATACATAATCAACTTCCGAGCACGCCTCTCTTACAGGATTGCCAGACATCCATGGGAAGGAAGTGGAACCCCCTCCACAAGGGCCTCACCACCTCTGGGGATCCTTCCCTGGTCATCTACATCTAGGGTGGTCCTCACATGTGATGACTAATTCCTGCTTGTTTCCTGGAGATAGCATAGTTTTACTGCACCTGTAACAGGTGATCTCCCGGAAACAGCAGGAATAAGTCTTCACCAACCCACCCATCTCCCCTAGGGGTTGTTCCTCTCTCTCTCGTCCTCGTCGCTCCTTCTTTTTTTCCCCCCTAATCTATCTCTCTCTCCTTTGTTCCCTCAGCTTTCAACTCAACTTGAGAGAGGCAGTTGGGAAAGGTGGGAAGGCAGCACACAGGTTGCTGTGGGAATTGCTCCCAAAAGCTTTCCTATAGGATGCCTGGGGGAGCTGTTCCCGCACAGGCTTCAGGTGTGGTACTGAATTGCTACCTCACATGTGAAGACTTATTCCCTGATCTGTGTTCCCAGAGATCACCCTGTTACAGGTGAGTACCTATGCTTGTAACATGAACACACACAGCAGTGTCGAAAGGCAGTGAGCAGCAAGATAGCTGCCCGTGTACACAGATGTTTGTTTATGTTTTGCGCCACCCACCAGAGATAAATGGTCACTGATGCCCCGATCCCATATGTTTTGCAACAATACCACAGGTCTAGAGGATTCTCCGGAAGGAAGGGTGCGAGTAGTTTTGTCGCCTCCATCAATGCTGAAATTACCTTGCCCAGCCTCCAGAGGGGGGCCATGGTCACAAGCATGACGGTGAGTATTGGGCGACCTTGCTTGCCCCCCAGTAACAAATGATCGACATTGGCCCACCAGCCTGTGTGGGTGGCCTGCATATGTACATGTTGCTATGTGACACACAATGATAATGTTGCTGATGAGACTGTACATCTTTCCACCAGGGTGATTGGACAACGATGAAGACCCCTCCACTTCTGCTTATGCCCTGAGGCGCCCCCCTGCCCCCCCCCCCACCATGCCACCAGAGGTGAGGTGGTGGTGGTGGAGGACGGGGCTGGAGATGGAGGGCGGGGCCGAGGAAGGAGGTGTAAGAGCCGGCCGACACAGGATACTGAGCCCACGTGCATGCTGTGTACAATGTGTGGGAACCGTTTCTGATGCAACATGCCTGTGTGCCAATAGTAGAACTGGCAAACCACTACTTCTGCACTGGCAGGGTAAGATGTACTGCTGTGCCCAGGACCTACTCAGGGGTAAAGCTGTTGTGTGTGTCCTGGGACAATACATGTGACAGGGATGGTTGGTGAGTAACTGTATACGTTTGTGGGTATGAGCAGCGGACCTACGCAAGCCACCCTTGTCTGCCTGTGCCACATGCATGCCTATGTGGGGGGGGGGGCAGGCACATAGGCAGTGTTGCAGGCAGGGACAATGGTCACACATGTGTGTCAAATGTAGGGGGTATGCGGGGAGGAAAATGGTGACAGATGCCAACACTGCACATGTAGCTTCAGGACATCCCCCTGTGCAACCCGGGAGTATGTGTAAACCGCCACACTGTGGCCCAGGGGCTGGACCTGACACATTGCATGGCACACAACGGCATGTGATGGCA